>OX465586.1:2843911-4058911 GCA_950022655.1 Alentia gelatinosa
GGATGCAGGGACTGGAGCCAGTCTACCCATAAAACAAATCTGATACGTGATACTTTTTTGCGTCGCCCGCTCGTGACATGCTAATGCACCCCCAGCGCTCCCTCCTGCCTCCAGTGCCCACTTTGTCTGCAGCCCACTACCAGCGATTTGTTGAGCGGGTGGCCTTCCCCTTACCTCCTCCCCTCCTCACCCTGTCGCCATGTTTTGTCGTCTCTCATTACTCACTCTTATGACCGGACTAGTGGACGATGATACTGGAGTTGGGGAGGTGTAAGGACCACTTGGCTGAGGGAAGTGTTTGCAGGGAAAGGATGGATGCATCAACACCCGCGGGGCATTCAAACAGAGCTTATTGAAGAAAATACCATCGGGTATACTAAGGAATAATCGGATATATATAGAGAGGAAACCTATGAAAGTTTATAGTCAGAGCTCGTATGACATCGAGTTTTAATGATATAGTAATTCGCAAAGACCAAGAATGGCATCCCTACAGACTCAGTTACTATGTACTCTTATCACTACATACAGTATAACCCCGCTTAAGGGGTCACCCTCCATTCCCAGGGTTCCAAACTGTGCTCTTAAGCAGGGTGTTCCCTTAAGTGGGGTTGAAATAAACTGAATAAAGATTTCTTTTCCGAGCAAACTGTCACCTTAATCGAGGTGTCCCCTCAAGCGAGGTGCCCCATTAAACGAGGTGCTCCCTTAAGCGAGGTGCTCCCTTCAGAGAGGTGTCCCAGAAGAGGGGTTTTACTGTACATCCTAATAGTTTGAAAACACAATTTCATTAACTTTCTTTCCCTCCTGGCCAGTGTAGAGAAAAGACTGACTGCTGCATCAACTCAGTGTTAGAGGACTTAACGACACCAGTACCAGGCTGTTCTGAGAAACGAGAAAAGAGGCGATAAATTATTCAACAGATCTGTTATAATATACACCATGGTATCAGAGACCAGACGAGCTCCAGTACCTGCATATATATATATATATATATATATATATATATACCTCCACTCTCCCAGCACAGGTTCTGCATATCACACTCTACCATACAGGAGTCCCTTATCTGCGTTGAGAGTGAGCTCTGAGCTGCTCGTATTCTGTCTGGAGGCAGCTAAACATCCGCCCGGAGCTTTAGTTGATGAGCGAAACCTCCGCCCGGAGATCCGGAGCCACAGTGGACGGGCTTCACTTAATTGTCGCGCCGCCACTATTCATGAGACACCGCCCAGTTGACCTTTCTTTCTCTGGGGGTGGTATATTCCGGCGACACAGTCACCGCGCTCTCCCAGCTGATCTTTGGTGCTGGCTCTGTCCTTATATTGTCCAGTAGCAAGCACCTTGTGTGTGCTTGGAGAGTTGGTATTGGTGGCAATTGACGAATATTGTTTGTAGCTTGTCCCCAAATGTCACAGGTAGTATGGTTTTGGTGGCCACTATAGACCTGATTGAGGTATCCTACAATTCAGTCTGTTTCCAGGATCAGGTGTTCGCTGGTTCCCGTCGTTGTATGGTGATAGACCCTTGACCTATTTCCCACAGTCATTGCATTCTAACGGATTTCATGAATCTTCAAATTGGAAATCCGATGGCAGAAATGGAAATTTCAGTTATTTCTACTAATACATTTAAAATTATATTCGGTTTTTCTAATTCGAAACATAAAACGGTTGTTTATCGGGAGACAGGCGGCCGAGGTGCGGCCAGCGAGTCGGGAGAGGATCCTGTACTTACCCGGGGCGATATTAGGAAGGTCTATGTCACAGGTGGCATCGGTTTGGGGGCCACAAAATGTTAGTGACAAGCGAATATTTTAAAATTCTGGTCAGGGATTTTCGTTATATCTTCGTGATGTTTCGGATATTATCCGTGTATCCTGTGTCATTATCCACTTATCCATCAACGAGGGAAATCACCGAGAACGGTGCAATATTTCATCAAACAACCCACTCCTTAATTTACATCACAAATTCGAAAACTCCATGCCAAGTCAGGCATCTTTTTTAAAGATTAAATTTGAACGTTTCTGATTCTATGCAGAAATTATTCCAAATCAGATCAGACTCGAATTCATGACACTGGCGTGATAAAAAGTGTTGTTGAATTTTACACTCTCTCTGACAGCCATGGTGATTGGCATTTTGAACAATGGGTAGCCCACTTCCTAAACGATTTGTCAACCCAGCCACTGCCCCCCCCCCCCCCCTCAGCCCCACCAGACTCTTCCTCGCCCGGGGCATAATACAGACTGCAATGTTTCCCTTGTTAGCAGCCCGCAGTGTCCGTTTTTAATCAGGATCCCCCGTAATTGCGGAAATGTCGCAGTTTAATATGGTTTCTGAGAGTCCTAATTAGAGCAGCAGACGACATTTTAACAAGGCTCCGGGCGCCGCCATTTTGAATGCGTGTTGCTGGTGGTGTGATGGAGGTAATACGTATTGGATGTCCTACGTATTGGACACGAAATTGACGAAATAGCATTCTGAATTCTGCTATAGATTTTTTTTAAAGATTTATATTTAGGCTGGTTTTGCACAGCAGTATATATCCGCTGGTTTCAATTCCAACCAGATTGTGATTTACAAAACGGTATCCCAATACATTGGCAGGCGGGGGTCTGTGGCAGACCCATGTTGCTGAATACGGGTACTAGGGGACAGGTAGAATGCTTAGGGGGCATGACACTTCGAACTTAATCTTATCATTTGTTTTACATAATAATGTTGAATATTATATCACAAGTATATTTTCTGCAAGTTTCATGTTCGTTGATCCATTATTTCCTGATAAAACGATAATATCATGAATATCATAGATAAGACATCATTCGCCCTACACTGGGGAATGCCTCAGGGCATCATTCGCCCTACACTGGGGAATGCCTCGAGGCATCACTCGCCCTACACTGGGGAACGCCTCAAGGCATCTCTCGCCCTGAATGGGTTAAACGTAACACGTTCATTAACTCGGGGATGCTCCAGAGGTGTCTTCACTAACAAGGCCGCCTCCTAAACCGGCAGCCCTTGATTATTTTTCACACGGCGAGGGGCGACTTCCCGGACAATCATTTCCGTAATGAGACACTTCTAAAGACACTAGGCGTCATCATGACCGTGTTTTATACCGTGTTCACACGCAACACTTCTAACAACACCGGTCGCCATTATGGCCCTGTTTTATACCGTGTTCACACGCCACACTTCTAAGGGCACTGGTTGCCATCAGGACTGTGTTTTATACCGTGTTCACACGCAATACTTCTACAGACACCGGTCGCCATGTTTTACGAAATACCGTATTCACACGAGACACTTCTAAAAACATCAGCCGCCATGTTTTATACCATGTTCACATGAGTCACTTCTAAAGACACCGGCCGCCATCAGGACCCTGTTTTATACCATGTTCACACGCGACACTTCTAGAGATACCGGCCGCCATGTTTTATTCCATGTTCACACGCGACACTTCTAAAGCCACTGGTTGCCATCATGACCCTGTTTTATACCGTGATCACACGCGACACTTCTAAAGCCACTGGTTGCCATCATGACCCTGTTTTATACCGTGTTCACACGCGACACTTCTAAAGCCACTGGTTGCCATCATGACCCTGTTTTATACCGTGTTCACACGAGTCACTTATAAAGACATCAGTCGCCATCAGGACCATGTTTTATACCGTGATCACACGACCGCGACCAGTGTGACCTACAACACTGCGACTAATTACGACCACAGATCTCAAGGACAGACTCCATCATGATACCTCATCAATTATCAAGACTGAATGTTTTATATCTGTCGCAATAAAACTGTCATTCAGATATTTTATCCTGGACTATAAAAACAAAGAACCAGAGCGACTCACAGTAATTGGAATTTGAGAAGTGAAGCAAATAAACCATCACAAAAAGGGTGTCTCCCGTTATGAAAGACTAAAGAAGAAACCAACAAGTTTTGGTCAAAGTGGTCGTTTCCCACGAGTGTGATGCTGAGTGAATATCACGTAGTGTTCAAATGGAGAACAATGACTTTGACCAAAACGAGTCGCTTTCTGTATTTATCTCACCACCACACTAAACGAATGGACAACTCACAGGATCTAGACCCTGGGGAACGGACTGCAATACTCATAGGGGCATGGAGAACAAGTTCCCAATGTTAAGACTACTGGACAAAAACACCAGGGGCGAGATAAATGCATTCTCCATGTATGTATTTTCCATATATTAAGATGTAAAATGAAAAAATATATATTCCCCATTTTGTTGATGCATTTTACATTGAGTCAGTAGTGCTAAAGGTCCGTCGGTGGTTCCTGACTGTAGATCAGTGCTTGCCAATGGAAATGGGCTTTTAGGAAAACTCAAGAAATCTCCGCCGTTTTCGTCGGCCAGTGGAAACGGGCCTTAAGACGCACTGAGAGGAGCGACTGGAGACCAGTATAGCTGTAGACTCGGTTCCCCTGTAGACTGGTTCCCTGCCCAAATGAAACAAGGGACTGGTAACGGGTTCCTACGTAACACTCGCGCACGACCTTGAACTGTCAGTCACACCAGTTCTCACGAGAACAGGCTAAGGCTATTTTTACTGTTTTGTAGGTCTGCCACCTTGAGCCATGAACACGCTATCTGGTGAATGGTGACCATACTACAGGCGTAATCCCAGAATGCAACAGAAAAATGGGAGGCGTTACCCATAGTGCACCAAAAAAAATGGAACCCGTTACCTGGCTTATAATCCGACAAGGCCAGGCTTCCAGGCTATCGCTGCTGGTCCTATAAGCACAGAGGCACACAGTAATTCAGATCTACCACCACCGACCGGCGCCCAGCGAGACCCAGCCTCGTTCTGATCTTCTCGCTGATCAATACGTTACTGCGCACGCGCGAGCCTGCCAGACAGAGGCGACGTCTGGCGACAGTGACAAGGAACCAGCGCTAGACTAGATTGGCAACCAACCCCTGTCTAGACTGAGCTACGGTATAGGGGTTGGTCGGGTTGAATCCCACACGGAATCACTGTGTGCGCCTCAAACCAGGTAATTCTGTTCTATGTAGGCTCGAGAAGCAGACATACTTAATAGGAAATATTGATAAAGAAACCAATATTTATGTTCATTATATTTTGAAATAAGTACACAGGAAAGGAAATAACAAAATGGTAACAGACATACTTAATAGGAAATATTGATAAATAAACCAAGATTTATGTTCATTATATTTTGAAAAAATACAGGAAAGGAAGTAACAAAATTGTAAATTGGCTTCGAGGTTATGATATGATACATTCTCCAAACAGTACGGAAGATCTGGTAGGAGAGTAACAAACAGTTCCTGCTACGAGTTCAAGGCGGCCGCTTATTTAACCCGACCAGAGCTAACGTAGTGTGGCTCTGGTTGCCAGTGTAGCGTCAGGATTGACGTATGCTCTACTCAGAGTAGACTGCCCTTTGAGGGGTGATAATATACACGCGCTACGGCTTTATGTGAACTGCGGGGATGGAATCTGAAATCAATATATTCTACCTGTCAGAAATATGCGTTTCTAAACAACTCCAGTATGAGTACGCTTCACCCTATTGCAGAGAGGGTGAATATGTTGTGAAGACTATGTACACGAGATCCTAGTCTGTATCATTTACTAAAAGACGAGCATGATTTTTTGATACAGTACTAGTTATACTAATAATATATCCACACATGATACAGATGCAATTATGTGACGTTTCTTGATATCATTATATACCAATGACACATACACTGTACCCTTTTCACTTTATAACGTAAAAATACCGTACGGAACAGTGTTCTGTATGGCAAATACCGAATACTGTTGGTTGAATATCATGTATCATTTAAAAAAAAAGAGAACAATGACTTTGACCAAAACGAGTTGCCTTCTGTATTTATCTCACCCATGTACACACTAAAAGAATGGATAACACACAGGATTTTGACCATGGACAACAGAATGCAATACTCATAGTGGCATGGAGAACGAGTTCGCAATGTTGAGTATATGAGATAAAAATAAAAGGGGTGAGATAAAGGGACTGAAGTCTGTACACACTAAAAGAATGGACAACACACTGGATACAGACCATGGAGAACGGACTGCAATACTTGTAAAGGGAATGGAGAACGAGTTCCCAATGTAAAGCCTATGAGACAAAAATACCAGGGGTGATATAAATGCATTCTTCATGTATGTATGTATTATTCATATATTAAAATGAAAAATGAACACATATATTCCCTATTTTGTCGATGTATTTATACATTATTTCTTTTTTCTGCAATAATTCCCCTTTACACTTAGAGTATATGAAATAATGAATGAAGTTGGGAAGGGGACAAGTCTCATCATGCCTAACCCACCATAACACTTCCCAATATCAAGCCTATGGGACTAAAATTCCATGGGTGAGATGAAATAATGAATGGATTATGGGAAGGGGACAAGTCTAATCATGTTTCACCCACCATAACACTGTATCCATCAACAGCTCCTGTCTGCACCCTGTACCCCCCCCCCCCCTCCCCTGGAGGAGACCCAGCCACTGTCTGCCACCCCAGACAGCACCCAGTCGGCAGTCAGTAGCGGGGTCAGTCAGGTAGGGACTCCCCGATCGACCACCCCAGACAGCACCCAGTCGGCAGTCAGTAGCGGGGTCAGTCAGGTAGGGACTCTCCGATCGACAACCCCAGACAGCACCCAGTCGGCAGTCAGCAGCAGGGTCAGTCAGGTAGGGACTCCCCGATCGACAACCCCAGACAGCACCCAGTCGGCAGTCAGCAGCAGGGTCAGTCAGGTAGGGACTCCCCGATCGACAACCCCAGACAGCACCCAGTCGGCAGTCAGCAGCAGGGTCAGTCAGGTAGGGACTCCCCGATCGACAACCCCAGACAGCACCCAGTCGGCAGTCAGTAGCAGGGTCAGTCAGGTAGGGACTCCCCGATCGACAACCCCAGACAGCACCCAGTCGGCAGTCAGCAGCAGGGTCAGTCAGGTAGGGACTCCCCGATCGACAACCCCAGACAGCACCCAGTCGGCAGTCAGTAGCAGGGTCAGTCAGGTAGGGACTCCCCGATCGACCACCCCAGACAGCACCCAGTCGGCAGTCAGCAGCAGGGTCAGTCAGGTAGGGACTCCCCGATCGACAACCCCAGACAGCACCCAGTCGGCAGTCAGTAGCAGGGTCAGTCAGGTAGGGACTCCCCGATCGACAACCCCAGACAGCACCCAGTCGGCAGTCAGCAGCAGGGTCAGTCAGGTAGGGACTCCCCGATCGACAACCCCAGACAGCACCCAGTCGACAGTCAGTAGCAGGGTCAGTCAGGTAGGGACTCCCCGATCGACAACCCCAGACAGCACCCAGTCGGCAGTCAGTAGCAGGGTCAGTCAGGTAGGGACTCCCCGATCGACAACCCCAGACAGCACCCAGTCGGCAGTCAGCAGCAGGGTCAGTCAGGTAGGGACTCCCCGATCGACCACCCCAGACAGCACCCAGTCGGCAGTCAGCAGCAGGGTCAGTCAGGTAGGGACTCCCCGATCGACAACCCCAGACAGCACCCAGTCGGCAGTCAGTAGCGGGGTCAGTCAGGTAGGGACTCCCCGATCGACCACCCCAGACAGCACCCAGTCGGCAGTCAGCAGCAGGGTCAGTCAGGTAGGGACTCCCCGATCGACAACCCCAGACAGCACCCAGTCGGCAGTCAGCAGCAGGGTCAGTCAGGTAGGGACTCCCCGATCGACAACCCCAGACAGCACCCAGTCGGCAGTCAGTAGCGGGGTCAGTCAGGTAGGGACTCCCCGATCGACAACCCCAGACAGCACCCAGTCGGCAGTCAGCAGCAGGGTCAGTCAGGTAGGGACTCTCCGATCGACAACCCCAGACAGCACCCAGTCGGCAGTCAGTAGCGGGGTCAGTCAGGTAGGGACTCCCCGATCGACAACCCCAGACAGCACCCAGTCGACAGTCAGTAGCAGGGTCAGTCAGGTAGGGACTCTCCGATCGACAACCCCAGACAGCACCCAGTCGGCAGTCAGCAGCAGGGTCAGTCAGGTAGGGACTCCCCGATCGACAACCCCAGACAGCACCCAGTCGGCAGTCAGCAGCAGGGTCAGTCAGGTAGGGACTCCCCGATCGACCACCCCAGACAGCACCCAGTCGGCAGTCAGCAGCAGGGTCAGTCAGGTAGGGACTCCCCGATCGACAACCCCAGACAGCACCCAGTCGGCAGTCAGTAGCGGGGTCAGTCAGGTAGGGACTCCCCGATCGACAACCCCAGACAGCACCCAGTCGGCAGTCAGCAGCGGGGTCAGTCAGGTAGGGGCTCCCCGATCGACAACCCCAGACAGCACCCAGTCGGCAGTCAGCAGCAGGGTCAGTCAGGTAGGGACTCTCCGATCGACAACCCCAGACAGCACCCAGTCGGCAGTCAGTAGCGGGGTCAGTCAGGTAGGGACTCCCCGATCGACAACCCCAGACAGCACCCAGTCGACAGTCAGTAGCAGGGTCAGTCAGGTAGGGACTCTCCGATCGACAACCCCAGACAGCACCCAGTCGGCAGTCAGCAGCAGGGTCAGTCAGGTAGGGACTCCCCGATCGACAACCCCAGACAGCACCCAGTCGGCAGTCAGCAGCAGGGTCAGTCAGGTAGGGACTCCCCGATCGACCACCCCAGACAGCACCCAGTCGGCAGTCAGCAGCAGGGTCAGTCAGGTAGGGACTCCCCGATCGACAACCCCAGACAGCACCCAGTCGGCAGTCAGTAGCGGGGTCAGTCAGGTAGGGACTCCCCGATCGACAACCCCAGACAGCACCCAGTCGGCAGTCAGCAGCGGGGTCAGTCAGGTAGGGGCTCCCCGATCGACAACCCCAGACAGCACCCAGTCGGCAGTCAGCAGCAGGGTCAGTCAGGTAGGGACTCTCCGATCGACAACCCCAGACAGCACCCAGTCGGCAGTCAGTAGCGGGGTCAGTCAGGTAGGGACTCCCCGATCGACAACCCCAGACAGCACCCAGTCGACAGTCAGTAGCAGGGTCAGTCAGGTAGGGACTCTCCGATCGACAACCCCAGACAGCACCCAGTCGGCAGTCAGCAGCAGGGTCAGTCAGGTAGGGACTCTCCGATCGACAACCCCAGACAGCACCCAGTCGGCAGTCAGCAGCAGGGTCAGTCAGGTAGGGACTCCCTGATCGACCACCCCAGACAGCACCCAGTCGGCAGTCAGCAGCAGGGTCAGTCAGGTAGGGACTCCCCGATCGACAACCCCAGACAGCACCCAGTCGGCAGTCAGTAGCGGGGTCAGTCAGGTAGGGACTCCCCGATCGACAACCCCAGACAGCACCCAGTCGGCAGTCAGCAGCAGGGTCAGTCAGGTAGGGACTCCCCGATCGACAACTCCTCCACGAGTACCGAGTCCCCCAGACACCCGCAGACAGGATTAATCATCGTTTGAGATGGCGGGCTACAAGGTATTACCTACTGGAGGCGTGTAGGTACATTGTCTACTGTGGTGGGTGGTTGGTTTGTTTGATTGAAAGTCCAGTCAACCATTACAGGTTCTTACCAGACTTTCTCGAGGGTTTATACACCACAAGGGTGGTGATGGAATCTATGTAACGAATTTAGGTAGAAATCTCACCCCTATATATTTACCGAGGTGAGAGTTCTTTTACTTCCCTCACTACATAGACATGATATGAGAAGGACTGGCCATTGCTGAGTCTTTGTGGATCAGATCATATCTATAGCTCCATCTATATTCAATAAAAAAATCTAAGGTACCTTCACCTATGTCACAGAAAATGTGGTGTTTTAAAAAGTTGCGATACAACGTGAAAATAACAATACCACACTACACGATCCGATATTACTGGAACAACGCTTTCCCCACATTTCTAAGTGCAACCACGACAGTCAAGGAAATGAGCTTCCTCTCTCTGCTGTAAATATAAGCGGAGCATGCTGCTACACTTTCCCTTCTGGTGTGATCAAATAAATAAGGGCATTGGGTGCAGATCCCCACTACACGTTTATACAGTAGTGTCTTTCACCAGGGGGAGGGGTGCAGGAGGACAGATAAGAGCTACCAACCTACGACTACCATCCCCAAGGTTAGGGTGGAGGTACGGTTTGCCAGGAGTTCATATCTCACAGGGCCATCCATGTTGGATACTCCATGAAGCTCCCTCTGGAAAAGGTCCCTGCAGAAATCGACCTTCAAAGAGACCGGAGGAGACATGCCAGGAAAACAAGGGAATGTCGGTGATCAAAGTCAGTGGCGTTATCTGCACGCACAGCCAGTCTCAATGGTCACACCCCTCACTCCTACACACAGCCAGTCCTACAGTGACACCCCTCACTCCTACACACAGCCAGTCCCACAGTGACAGCCCTCACTCCTACACACAGACAGTCCCACAGTGACACCCCTCACTCCTACACACAGCCAGTCCCACAGTGACACCCCTCACTCCTACACACAGCCAGTCCCACAGTGACACCCCTCACTCCTACACACAGCCAGTCCCACAGTGACACCCCTCACTCCTACACACAGCCAGTCCCACAGTGACACCCCTCACTCCTACACACAGCCAGTCCCACAGTGACACCCCTCACTCCTACACACAGCCAGTCCCACAGTGACACCCCTCACTCCTACACACAGCCAGTCTCACAGTGACACCCCTCACTCCTACACACAGCCAGTCCCACAGTGACACCCCTCACTCCTACACACAGCCAGTCTCACAGTGACACCCCTCACTCCTACACACAGCCAGTCCCACAGTGACACCCCTCACTCCTACACACAGCCAGTCTCACAGTGACACCCCTCACTCCTACACACAGCCAGTCCCACAGTGACAGCCCTCACCTCCTGGACCTATTAGGAGAAGACCATGAGCAAGACGAACCCTCCCCCTCTACTCCACAAACACCCTTTGAACGATAGGACTCTGCCTGTGGCGTACGTCGTTCTCCCTCGTGTATATAAAGGTTATCAGATGAGATAGGACTTGGTCAATAATAATACTCGATGATAATACAAGCCTCGTTCCATATAAACCGTAAAGTATCATTTCATTTTGTGGCCTGTACAGCATGGTCAGGAAATTCTATATAACTAATTTGAATTGATTTGATTAATTTTGAATATATGATAAATATATAACGACCCACCATG
The DNA here is from genome assembly GCA_950022655.1 of Alentia gelatinosa. Lineage (NCBI taxonomy): Eukaryota > Metazoa > Annelida > Polychaeta > Phyllodocida > Polynoidae > Alentia > Alentia gelatinosa. The sequence goes on from OX465586.1 coordinate 2,855,120, forward strand.
CTGTACACGCGACGAAACTCGATGAGAATTGATATTATTTACGTAACTCGGCCTGGGGCCTTTTGCCGTAAAAAAAACAACCCATCTCGTTTTGTAGCATGTGTAGCCTGGTAAGGTCGTTCTATATAAGTACAGCAGGATCGGATCATTCTATATACAGTAGAACCCCGCATAAGCGTACACCCTCCGTTCCGGACCAAAGTGTCCTCCTGCGCAAGGTGTCCGCTTACGCGAGGATAAAATAAACATCTAATAGAGGGAACCGTTCCGAGCAGAGGTGACCTTTAAGCGGGGTGTCCGTTTACGTGGAGTGTCCTCTTACGCGGGGTGTCCGTTAGGCGGGGTTCTACTGTAATTAATTTTTTTTTTTAATTTTTTTTTTAATTGTACGGAAAAAGTTGCACATTCCTGGCCTCTGCAGGGCATTTCTTATGGCCAACCCGGGCCAATAGGAGAGTTGGTCTTACCTTTCTGGAACTTGAGGATGGTCTCGTGGTAGGCGGCGTCCAGGGAGAGCGCGGCGGACCGTGGAGACAGCTCTTCCTCCACGGCCGGGCGCTGCAGGGGCGAATCGTCCCCCAAGGGCGAATTGGTGGTCAAAGTGCCCCCCACCTCAGAGTCGGTGTCCGGCTGGTAACCTGCTCAATGTAAATCAGGTCAAGGTCAAATCCAGTATCAAGGTCACGCCAAGGTCAAAGCTCGAGTAGTTATATAACAGGCATAGAATCATCATGCTGAGGTTCTAGGAACAAAATATGTGACGGATTCTTTTGAAATTTTGATAAAATAATGATAAAACTCGCAGACCAGAAATGGCGAGGATTTTTTAAAAAAAGGAAAGCATGCATGAATATGGGGGTCGTTCTGAGGTACTTGCCTGGTGGTTTTTTCCGAAATACATTCGATGAAAGCATGTAAAAATCCATTGTTTTTCCTCGTAATTGTTTGGAATACACCAAATAAAAGGGCTATCAGATAAGTGTAAGTAGTATATGGTTCTATGTGACCATGTAGGTCTGGATGAACAGAAATGGATCAAACAGTGTTCTGTAGATGGCACAATAACGGGTTAAAGCATACACGAGTCAAACATACCGTGATATGAAATTAATTGTGACAGTGTACAATAACATCAATGCACATTCCGTTATATTCTTTATTTGTAACCTGATTTAATTCATTAATATAATGAATTTCCATAATCCCATGAGCAAGACAAGCCCTCCCTCTCTACTCCAGAAACACCCTGTCGGTGCACCCCTCTCATAAGATCTCACACTCTCTAAGTCGTATTCTGTACTTTCACTACGCTCTATGGCGAAGAATTCTTAATGAACTAGGCTTAGAGCCTTGAGAATTCACTGGCCTGCCTCCCGTGCTAAAGATATACATCAATGCTACCAAAGATTCCTATAATCTCATTGATGCCACCTAGCGGGAATACTGTGTGCCAGTGGATTCTCGAGGCTCTGAGCCTAGTTCGTTAAGAATTCTTCTCCCATAGAGCGTGTGAGATCTTATGAGAGGGGTGCAATAAATTTCCATAATCAAAGACCATGAGCAAGACAAGCCCTTCCTCTCTACTCCAGAAACACCTTGTGAATGATAATACTCTGTCTGTAACGCAGGCCGTTCTTCCTGGCGAATATAAAAGTGAGCAGATGAGAGTAGTAGATGAAATAGCACTGAGTTGCTCTCATACACAAATTCAATTTCTTCTCTATTTTCCATCTCTAACTGATTGCAGCTATATGTATATGTTGGGACAACTTCCATGTAGGGCCTTACTCTCCTCTTCAAATGAAATTGCAGATAATGTATTATCTGAATTCGTATAAAAGTATGTGTAAATAAAAAAAAATTGTACGTCTCTAACTGATTGCAGCAAAATGTATATGCTGGGACTACTTCGATGTAACACCCTACTCTCCTGTTCAAATGAAAGGGCAGATAATGTATTATCTGAATTCGAACAAAAATATGTGTAAATAATAAAAAAAATATATATATAATTTAAGCCCGACATTACGATACCAGGGCTTAAGAGCCAGAGCATAACAGATACATTACGATCGATGTAGACTCAAGGGAGTGGAATACACGAATATTTTTTTCTATATTATCTTAGCCTGGAAATATTTATCTATCGCCAGTCACAGTATGACTTACCGTACTGCAAGCCTGTTGAGTACGAGTCCCTAATGTTAAGCATATGGAGACTTATACCAGGCTAAGATAATGGAGCATAAGAGATACAGTATGGTACAGGAAGGCTGCATGACTCATGTACCCCTAAAGGAAGGATCAATGTCTGTATCTATGTAGCAGGCCTAAAGCCCGCCTAACATAGGCCTGCCCTGCATGGTACGCCATGTTTACAGAGCGCCTAGGCTGTTTGCCCGGCCTCATCCTGTGAGGGCAGTGAAGGTGTGGCTCCACTTCAACATTCCATTAACCGCCTGTCCCTATAGGGCACAGAGTGGTTGCTAGTTCCGCTATCAACCGCCAGGATTTGGTTTGGTTTGGTTGTTTTAATGTCCAGTTAACCATTACAGGTTCTTTTGAGACTTTCACAGGGTTCTTTTACACCACTAGGGTGGTGATCAAATCTATGTGCTGAATTTCGGTAGAAATCTCACCCCTACACATTTACCGAGGTGAGGGTTCTTTTGCTTCCCACACCACATAGACATGGTATGAGAGGGATTGGTCTTTGATATAACAGTAAATCTACCACTGCTGGAGATGAAGGAGAAAAGTGGCTGCAGTGGTAACTGCCAGGAAATTGTAAGATAGCGCCACTATAGTTGGGGGACAACCACTATTTTCTGCTGTGATAATCTAAAGATAGTTGTGAGACGGGGCTAAAACCCTTTTGTGGCAACTCCCCACCCCTACATTTTTGTTTAGATAAAATCCATTGATAACTGGACCCACCACCTGGTGTTTTGTTTAGCGTTTGGGGGCCAAGATCCATAACCAGGGTTCTTACATAGACAGCCCAATAAAAATCCAGGCTTTTTACAGGTTTTTCCAGGATCTAATATTTCTTTTCCAGGCACATAAAAATGTGAATCAAAACCGTATTGTTAGTGAATGAAATATGAAGACAAATAATCAAAACCATGCTATATTTTTTACCCAAAAAAGATTTTTGGAATCATTTAATCTAAGTCACTGAAATTTCATAGACAGTCAGGTACCGTACAAGGAAAGCTAATTATGTCCAGAATTTCATAGAATAAAAGAATTGGTTTTATGCAAAACTAAATTTTCCAGGTTTTTCCAGGCTCTCTGGGAGAATTCCAGGCTTTTCAAGGCCTGGAAAACCGATAAGCATAATTCCAGGCTTTTCCAGGTTTTCCAGGCTCTGTACGAACCCTGCATAACACAACAGACTCCATAACACAATAGCTATGTGCCCTATGGTGATCAGTCACCATCGCTTTATCGAACTTGAATATCATTGAATACTGTAATATGAAGTGGATTTTCACTCTTTTGTGAGGCTACATATCAATTATCACATGGAATATGAGTCTGTTACATAAAACAACTAATGGAATTCACAAAGACACCATAGATCTATAGATATCTAGTAAATAATATCCATTTATAAGTAAATGTTTATGATACCATTGCCATCATTTTTGGAAGGATGCATACATTTTGGCGATAACCTGACTAGATTTGTTTGGTATGTGGATTTAGTGTTTAGGGAACCTAGAAGTAGTGTAGATAGGAGATTATATCCAGGCTACAAAAACCGGCGCATACGGAAAAATAGTGCGTACGAGAAAATAGTGCGTAGCTTAATATTAGTGAGCCACTTGTCAGGAAAAGGCGGATAATGAATTCAACAAACTGGTTTCAGATAAAGGCAGTTATATGCTCCTCAGAGTTGCCTCTGTGCAATATCCTCGCATGCGCTTGGATATTACTACGCGTTAACTCATACGGCCGCATGTATCTGAAACCAGTCAGTATTGTATATATAACCTCATCGTGTGTGACCTGCCCTAATCTCTCTATATCCCGGTGTCACCAGTCCGGGGCTTTAAAGCACTGGGCGAGTTAAGCCGTGTATGGATGGCCTCGCCCGGGGATATACTACTATGATGCGACTAAGTATGTGTATGGAGACTGTGAGTAATACGTGACCCAGCCTGACTAGCCCAGGCACTAGTCGCAAAGCAGAGAACACATCAGATCCAATAAATATACAATAATATCAAGAGACGTCATGAGTTTGAGTATGAGTATATCTATGTCACGTATTGTGTTAGCTCTGTAATTTCACGAGTCGAAGATAAGTGAGATTACGGAGCCAATACAATGCGTGACATAGATAAACTCAAACTCAAACGAGTGGCGTCTAGGTTTTATCCTACCCCGTCTCCACGATATTTGAATATAAAAAAGTACTGACATAAACAACAATTCATGTCACTCCTGACGACATAAAACATATTCCATGTTCAGCCTATGGCGTTTTATATTAGGGGTAGGATAACGAATGGTTTCAGAGACAAGCAGCAGTATGCTCTGAGGAGTTGACGCACAGTAATATCCGAGCACATGCTTAAATCACCGTAATACATAGTCTACGGTTCTGTCAGCATGATGGTTTTGCTGTATTATATCTTGGTATGTCTTGTTCTCTCTTACAGTATTATTCTTTTGCCACAATACATGGCGCATGATGATGTGTGTATCCTTTCGTGATAATGTGTGTATATTTTGGTGCTCCACCACTGCAACGCCTCACGATCTGTTGCCTGACATACTGCGGTATACCGCAATTCATCGCGACAAGAATTGTGAAGGTGCTTAATCAATCAAATGCTTCACAGCAAAATGTACACGACTACTCAAAACCTAGCAAGACTCAATAAGTCAACCGAATCATGACAAATCTCGCTATATCTTGCGTGCTGGTGGAAGAGCGCCTTTACGCAGCCTGTGACTGTGATTACATATTCACCTCACATATGACTGTGGGTGGTGAGTGTAGCCCTCACACAACATCCACGTAGCGTACACCACCCCGCAGTGATAACGGAACCCACCCCCCTCTCAACACCCCACCCACCCACCCACACCACCCTCAGACCAAACCCACCTACACAAGTACACCCACTCTCCACCCACAACTACCCACTCCTCATCCAACCACCCTTCAGTACGATAACCAACAGAGACTCCGCTTGGAGAGCACACACAAAATGGCGCCGGCTGCGATCGCCACGCCTCCTAGCGACAACGGCGGTCACCAAAACATCAGTGCTGACTCGCTCTCATTGCGTGGGTGGGTGGGTGTGAGGGTGGGAGGGGGGGTCGTGCCGTTGTCATGGCAACAGAGGCTCCAATCGATCGGTGGACGCTGAGCTGCTCTGACTGCACTGGTACCCAGCGAGCACTATATGGAGCACAAACACCGCCGGTGGGTACCAGCGGGGTAGGGAGAGGTATCCACGGACACCCTGGAGGAAAAATCTCCAAAAGATCAGAGATGAGGTTTTTTATTCTCGTTATTGGCAGAGCATCTTGGCCGTTCTCTCTCCCTCAGGGAGTCCCCATATTTCCCAGGTGCTGTGATATAGTTTGGCTACTCACATATTCCATGGTGGCGATTTTGGCAAGGCTTTATAGGGCGCTCCTAGAAGTGGCTTGTTTTTCATGGTTTTATGTGCGGAGGTGGACGGAATAAGAGAGGGTTAGCATGCTTGTAAGTCATGCCACTGGTAGGCTGTGAGATATAGGATGATTATTTCACCCCTGGTGTTTTGTCCCGTACGCTCAACATTGGCAACTCGTTCTCCATGCCCCTACAGGTATTACAGTCCATTCTCCATGGTCTATGACTTCATGTATCCAGTGTGTTGTCCATTTCTTTAGTCTTTACAGGGATGATATAAACTCAGAAAACAACTCGTTTTGGTCTAAGTTGTTCTCCAACTCATTTGAATGCTACGTAATATTCACTCGGCCGTTGCCTTGTTCATATCACTCTGCATCAAACTCATGGAGAACGGTGACTTTGACCAAAACCTGTTGGTGTCTTCTTTAGTCTGAGCACATAGGCCGACGAGGAGGCTGGTAAAGTGTTCCGACAGACCAAAGGGAGGGGGTTAGGGTTGTATGGGGTCAGTATTGAATACAGAGGTCCCGGAAGATACCAGGGTAGTCAGAGGCCAGGGGGGGACTGGGGACAGTGTGTGCAAAGAGAGTAGCATTAAAGAGAGCTCTGTTGGGGGCGGGTGTCACCAGCCTATTTTCGGTTGATCATGCTCAGTGGTTGGTGAGGAAAATGCTTTGCGAAAGTGCAAAATATTTTTGTTTTAAATGAATTTCTACTACCGCATATTCGACCAATTTTCAGAATTAAAAAAAAAAAAAAAATTGTTATCCTTCCCCTTGAAGTAGTTTGCTTGAGCCAAATTCTAGTCTATTTGGTTTGAAGTAGACGGAATAATGAGAAGCTAGTCAGAGCTTTGATGACACTCAGGGATTTGTATCGGTGGGTTTGGTGACAGGCTGAGGACTGTTTGACGTTACTACAGAAGGATAGTGTGTTAATATTAAAGTGAGGTATTAAAGACGTGGCAATAGAAACCTCTGTATCAAGCTGATACTACCATTTTTTTATTTTTTTATTTCTATCTTTAGACTACACGAACGTCAGTCGACAACGGACTGGTTTTAGCGTCCATGCAGTGGACAAATCTGAGTATTTAGTACAATCTTTGTTTCAATCGATCTTCCCTGGTAACCTTAACAGGTGAGGTTACCTTACAACAAGTTGCAGTAATAATTCACAGTTATAATACAGTTGGTGGTATACAAGCCTTAACGGCTTGATCCCTTTTCATCAAGTATTCCTACAGTGATATCACCGATAGACACTACGTCTACCATGTTAATCTTGTTGAAAAGAATTTGATATTAAAGTGATGTTGGAGGAGGGGGTTGAATGAGGCTGGTGCCTTGCAGAGGGATAGAGTGGGAGATATTGTGAAAGAACTGATGAGTGTTCGGTCTGTTTCCCCATACGCCATCAAGTTTGGAGCGCTCAGGGAGATGGACGAGGTGATAGCCGAGTGAACGTTCTGAAACACTTCAAACGAGATGGCTGTCGGGGATATAGATGAAACACGAATATCTTTCTGATTTTATCTGGTTATATTCATCTGTTTATTACCCATTGAGTATGAGTTACCGTACCCGCAAGCCTGTTGAGTACGAGTTTCTAATGCCAAGCCTATGGACATTTATACCAGGCTAAGATAAGTGTTGATATTAAAGTGAGACTAGTAGTATGTTCAGTGATGTATTCGTGATATATTGGGTGTGTTGGGGCTCGTGGCAAGGACCACCTGATTTATCGATTACGTAAACTTACAGCATATCAAACACTGTTTTATACTGTTACACTTTGTATTGAATATCCAATATTAAGCATATATTCCTACACAATAGAGCCCGTTTGCTGAATGATGCTATGTCACATCCTACCCTATTTGACAGAAGGACAATATTATAAAACCCTCTAATAGACCTAAACAGAGTGGGACAATATATTATAAAACCCTTTATTCTGCCCCTAATAAAAAACGGTTTAACATTGACTCGATGTATTTGACGGAGCGTTGAATAAAGTGTTATTCATACACCGAGGTGAATAAAAAAACGGACCAATCTGGGACGCGATAACGAAAGTAGATCCGGCAGCATTGATAAATGTGGCCATCCTCCGATGAGTGTCAACACGCTACTAACATGGATAATTACAAAATTTTCTCTGTATATTGGTGAGATGGGGTAGGATAAATACGAAACCGAACTCGAGTAAGCATTCTCAATGTTTACACTAAATATCAGGGTTCTACAAAGTGGGACAGATTCATTATGTCTTGGCGGGACCTGGTCGATGCCGACTGTTGACTGAGGCTGACAGGTTCCGGTGACACGTCCTCAGGTCCTCAGCCGCCATTCCGGGTTTCACCACTAATCTGACCCAATGTCCAGTAACCACATACCCGGACCACTCCGTCAATATAATCCCCCCCCCCCCCCCCCCCCACCGCCCACACGGTCACCACACCCTGACCACTCCGTCAATATACCCCCACCGCCCACACGGTCACCACACGCCCTGACCACTCCGTCAATATAACCCCACCGCCCGCACGGTCACCACACACCCTGACCACTCCGTCAATATAAGCCCACCACCCGCACGGTCACCACACACCCTGACCACTCCGTCAATATAAGCCCACCACCCGCCCGGTCACCACACACCCTCACCACTCCGTCAATATCACTCCACCGCCCGCACGGTCACCACACACCGTGACCACTCCCGTCAATATAGCCCCACCGCCCGCACGGTCACCACACACACCCCACCGCCCGCACGGTCACCACACCCCCGCACGGTCACCACGCCCCCGCACGGTCACCACACCCCCGCACGGTCACCACACCCCCGCACGGTCACCACACCCCCGCACGGTCACCACACCGCCGCACGGTCACCACACCCCCGCACGGTCACCACACCCCCGCACGGTCACCACACCCCCGCACGGTCACCACACCCCCGCACGGTCACCACACCCCCGCACGGTCACCACACCCCCGCACGGTCACCACACCCCCGCACGGTCACCACACCGCCGCACGGTCACCACACCCCCGCACGGTCACCACACCCCCGCACGGTCACCACACCCCCGCACGGTCACCACACCCCCGCACGGTCACCACACCCCCGCACGGTCACCACACACCTGCACGGTCACCACACACACCGTGACCACTCCGTCAATATCACCCCACCGCCCGCACGGTCACCACACTCCCTGACCACTCCGTCAATATACCCCAACTCCCGCACGGTCACCACACACCGTGACCACTCCGTCAATATAGCCCCACCGCCCGCACGGTCACCACACACCCTGACCACTCCGTCAATATACCCCAACTCCCGCACGGTCACCATGGCGACGGTGACGTCTGAGTGCCGCTCACCAAGTGATCATTGTGGGCGGAACACGTGCTGCCACCTAGCGAGCTGCTCTTAGGAGAGCGGCTTATAGTGAGCAGCTCACAGGAGCAGTTTGGGAGCAACCGCTGAATGCAATCGGGGATTAAAGGAGAAACCAACGAGTGTTCTGTATGAAACGTGGCAGAAGCGGACACAACCTTCACCCACTACTTTGCGACCACACAGAGAACACAGGGGGCTTCTCGAGTCCAATCTTTTTCCAGCCATGACGTTATTTGAACCTCAATGGAAGATAAAAAAGTGCAAACACAAACCAACAGGTTTTGGACAAAGTTGTCATTCTCCATGAGTTTGATGCGGCGTAATATGAACGAGGCGACAACCGGTTGAATACCACATAACATCTAAACCAGTTGGAGAATGACGACTTTGATCAAAACGAGTTGCTTTCTGTATTTATCTCACCCCTGTACACACTAAAATAATGGACGACACACAGGATATAGACCATGGAGAACGGAATGCAATACTCGGAGGTGCATAACATTATAACCAGAGTATGAGGGTGGGGGGCGTTCCCTATTGACCTCTGAACTAAGTAAAAACATAGTCATGACGCCTATACGAGGAGACTTATTCGAGGTGAAGGAGGGAATTCGTTCAGAATGAGTTCGGAGAACGAATTCTGTCCTCACCGAGAATCCGAGAATTTACTGAGTTGCAATAGATAATTCATTCCAGATTTTAGCACCCCTGAGGTATGGGCTATTCAGGACTTGAGTACAATACAAAACCATATTTATGTTGTGATATATGTGCTCTATGTGTAATGTGAAGGGTTCCTGGAACTCATGACTCGTAGTATACACTGCCCTACAGAGATAAACCTGATGGATCTACCTGCCGTGACTAGGATAGAAGTGTACAATAAAAGGATCTATTGATTCTTTGGGCATCGGTCAAGTGGTCACTTGCCTGGGTTGAGTTGGTTGCTTTAATTTTAACGTCCAGTTAACCATTTCAGGTTCTACTAGATTTTCTTTTACACCAGAGGGTGGTGGTCGAATCTATGTGATGAATTTAGGTAGAAATCTGACCGCTACACATTTACCGAGGTGAGAGTCCTTTTAGTTCCCACACCATGGTATGAGAAGACATGGTATGAGAAGGACTGGCCTTTGATATGGCAGTAAATCTACCACTGCTGGGGACGAAGAAGAAGAGTGGATGTAGTGAGACTCAAACCCACAACCTTGGAATTGCTCGTACTCAATGCCCATGGAGTAGTTAGAGGAAATACTCAATTGGGGATTATGTCACAAATGTTATGTAATCAGTCAATGTGAGGGGTGAGATAAATTTAGAGAACTGTTCAAGTTTAGGGTAACTTGATATTACATGTATTCAGTCATATTTACCTCCTCAATCAATAAATAATAAGCATCCGCTACACTTACCGTTAGACATGTTTCTCACACCTGAGCTTCCCCGTTAGTATAAAAAGTAAATTATATCCAAATCTCCAACGGCGCAGTGCAATCACTGACACTCTATCATATCTCGTAGTGTCTTTCTTCCCTTTGACTGGCTCCAGTCCCTGTCTCCTACGCCTACTCCAACCCCTTCACGTACTCCACCCTTCCTCGCCGGGATACTGATTCCAGGGCCTGTCAGGCGCTAGTAGAAGTCCAAATGTTGCAAAGTAGTTTTATTCCTTGATTATATCCATAATCAAAGACTTGAGCAAGTCTATTCTTCCCTGTATAAGCACCTGTGACATTGACAGCTGGAAGGTGACACTGTAGTCACTGTGTGGAGGGTTACAGGTAGCACTCAGCGTACACAACCTTGTATCACCAATACATCACACGCTATCTGCTCTCAGTGGCCATGACGAAGAAATCAAGGCCTGGTTCCACCAGCACAATGGATTGGCCTATTATATCTTGATATGTCTTACAGTATCGTAATATGCCTTACCTCATTTGCCGTGTTATGTCACACGCTATGGTGTGTGTATTTTTTGCGATAATGCGTGTATATTTTGATGTTCCACCACCGCAATGCCTCATGATCTATTGCCTGACATTTCGCTGCATAACAGGATCTATTGCGACAACAATTGCAAAGGTGCTTAATCGTACATATGCTTCATGGCAAAAATGCATGTGATTACTCAAAACCTAGCAAGTCAACCAAATCGTGACAAATCGCCCTATATCTTGTGTGCTGGTGGAGGAGCCCCTTTAGCATTGCCAAACACTGTCCTCCTGTGGCTGTTTTTTTCCGTTCACTGGGAAATCCCTGAGACTATAAATGAGTGTGGGAGCGAGTGATGAAAAATATCACTGATAAGTGACGATTTTGTTGTTGATATAACTTCAGCAGCATCGACCCAAAAATATGTCTGTAATTGCAATCCGGTCCGGGCTTAATGTTCTGATAATCCTAATGATAATCCGAGTGAGATAATCCTACAAGATTACACATAGATCCATGAGATGTGGAAGGTTATACTGCTCCGTATGGGTGTGTACGTAACGGGCCTCAGCAGAATGATTGAAGGTAATTCCAAAGATACGACTGAGTCACTGGTAGACAGTGTCACACGCTGCTATCTCTGTTATCTCCCATGTACTGAGCACAGAAGGTGAAAACCCGTCCCCCTCCCTCCCACCCACACGCCTTATCTCAGACTTTGTTCTCCAGGTCCCTCCAGGCAGATAACACAGGTAACATGACGAGAGGGTGGAGTGGCTACACCTGCCTGCTGACTGGCTTTGCCTTGTGTCGTGCTGCACAATTGGGGATTTGGGAATGATCTCATCCCATGTTCGGCTACTGTGTGGATGGTGGTTGGGTTTATCTCACCCCTGGTATTTTTGTTCTATATGCTTGACATTGGAAACTCGTTCTCCATGCCCCTACGAGTATTGCAATCCGTTCTCTATGGTCTATATTCTGTGTGTCGTCCATTCTTTTAGTATATACAGGGATGAGATAAATACAGAAAGTGACTCGTTTTGGTTAAAGTTGTTGTTCTCCAACTCGTTTGAATGCTACATGATATTCACTTGTCTGTCGCCTTGTACATATCACTCCGCACAAACCCGAGTAGAACAATGACTTTGTTGAAAATTTGTTGGTGTCTACTTTATGCTTTAACGTCCAGTTAACCGTTACAGATTTTCTCAAAATTCTTTTACCCCACAAGGGTAGTGATCGAATAGATCTATGTAATGAATCGAGGTAGAAATCTCACTCCTACACATTCTACCGAGGAGAAAGTTCTTTTACTTTCCAGACCACATAGACATGGTATGACAAGGACTGGCCTTTGATATAGCATTAAGTCTACCACTGCTGGGGATGAAGGAGAAAGTTGGCTGCACACCACACCACATAGACATGGTATGAGAAGGACTGGCCTTTGATATAGCAGTAAATCTACCACTGCTGCGGGTGAAGGAGAAAGGTGGCTGCACACCACACCACATAGACATGGTATAAGAAGGACTGGCCTTTGATATAGCAGTAAATCTACCACTGCTGGGGGTGAAGGAGAAAGATGGCTGCACACCACACCACATAGACATGGTATAAGAAGGGCTGGCCTTTGATATAGCAGTAAATCTACCACTGCTGGGGGTGAAGGAGAAAGGTGGCTGTACACCACACCACATAGACATGGTATAAGAAGGACTGGCCTTTGATATAGCAGTAAATCTACCACTGCTGGGGGTGAAGGAGAAAGGTGGCTGCACACCACACCACATAGACATGGTATAAGAAGGGCTGGCCTTTGATATAGCAGTAAATCTACCACTGTTGGCGATGAAGGAGAAGCGTGGCTGCAGTGGGACTTCAGTCTTGAGATTACAAGTCCAGTGCCTTAACCATTAAACTGAATGCCTAGAACCCAGTCCTGAGGTCCTGTGAGATGACGGTATGTGCTGGAGAATACCGTCTATACGGCCTGAAGGATTAGTAGAATCAGGGAGTGATCATGGGTCTATATGATAAGGACACAATAAGGTACCGCTATTAATATTGAATTAGGCGGTCCGAGAATGGAATACCTACGGGTTGACTCACTACGTTTTCGTATAACCATACACCTAAAACATGAAAAGAAATGTCATTTTATGTACTTGCGAAGTACACTAAGGGTACAGTGCGCCCGAACATTCCCTACGTCTCAGTGAGCCCGAACATTATCTATTCTACTACCTTAGCAGCAGGTAGTATTCCATAGACGTTCGGCCATAGGTGTGTAATAATTAAAGATAGAACATAAATACAATATAGACTGGTTTCAGATAAAAGCAGTTGTATGCTCCTCGGAATTGACTCTGCGCAATATCCTCGCATGCGATCAGATATTACTACGCGTCTGGTCCTTAAAACCAGTCAATATTGTGTATTTATTCCCTGTTAATCTGCCAACATCTTATGTCTCCTCAATGGCACGTATAGAATCCGATTAGCTTTTTCTGCCAAAGACAAACAATTGTCTTTTTTTCCCTAAGATGCAAATAAACTGAATTATATATTACAGTCTGTGTTTCGTTTATATTTAATATGATCCTATCCTCAAAGGGCTTATAACCAAGTACCAATCACACGTGATACTCAACGCTAACACTTGCTACACTTAATAGAAGGTTCTGCTTTAAGCTAGATCTAGCTCAACTGCAGCAAAAACCAATATATAAAAAGATATGAATTAATTTCAAGCACCACCAGATTTGTTGACACGGCTCATGCAGGCTTAATTACCATCATTATAGATGTTAGTTTTTTTGTCAATTTACTGAACTTCGTTTTATCAGTGCATTAACAAGCGGCAGGATGCAGGCCGCTGTGGAACTATAAGCCATGTGTGTTTAACGATTCACGATCGTCCTAATGATATCTGTTACAGGGTGGACATTTATTTTAATTCATCAACAAATGCATTTACCTTTATCATTTTCAGGCTATGCTTTTGTTTGTTTGCTTGGTTTGGTTCAACGTATAGTTAACCATTATAGGTCCTTACCAGACTTTCTCAAGGTTATTTTACACCACAAGGGTGGTTATCGAATCTATGAGATGAATTCAGGTAGAAATCTCACCCCTACATATTTACCGAGGTGAGTTCTTTTACTTGCCACACCACATATACACGGTATGAGAAGGATTGTCTAGCCTTTGCTTTTCCATAGACATAAAGTCTATTCCGGTAGAAAATAGTCATTAGAGAATATAGAGATGTAAACAGTTTATGCACAACTCTCATCCGTTTTCCTTTTAACCAAAAGTCTATATTCGAAAACATTTTGATATCGACGTAATATCCTCGCGAGCGCTTTGATATTATTATGCATCTGGTCCTCGGAAATTACGGCTGCTTATATCTGAATCCAATTGATATTGTGTATGGCTTCTCTGAATTCAAAAATTGGAGAAACAGTATAGATCTACCTTAGCAATTTTTCTTTTTGCCTATCATTAACCCACACCCTAGACTTACTGAGGCCAGTCTACCCACACCCATCATATTACATTCTGAAGCTTGAAAACTAGAGTCTACAATTACTATCTGTTCTTTAATCCCAATATCCCATTCTCATATCTGTGCACGGGATATTATCTGCTACAGGATATATTCCATTCTCACCGTCCCCGATATCTGGCACCATTCTATGCGCACCGCTACGCATTACGTACGAACAAAACTGCAATATTTACCACTAAACCTGCACTAAATTTCTTAATATCCTGAAAGCTACATCAGTGAAAGCCCAGCTGACCTTCAGAAAATTACCTCCCCATCTCCTGCTCTCAAGCTGTCACCTAAATTGCCATCATTCGCGGCTGAGACGGATCTACATCCAATTCGGTTGCAGGAGAGACTGGCGGCATATTAGTCTTATTGGGAGAGGTCTGCCTGCCTCCAGTGTTACAGGGAGGTGGCCATGGAGGATCCGACACAGTTATACCGCCTCCAGTGTTACAGGAGGTGGCCATGGAGGATCCGACACAGTTATACCGCCTCCAGCGTTATAGGGAGGCGGCCATGGAGGATCCGACACAATTATACCACCTCCAGCGTTACAGGGAGGCGGTCATGGAGGATCCGACACAGTTATACCGCCTCCAGTGTTACAGGGAGGCGGCCATGGAGGATCCGACACAGTTATACCGCCTCCAGTGTTACAGGAGGTGGCCATGGAGGACCCGACACAGTTATACCGCCTCCGGCCTCCCTTACATGGTTATTCCGGTGTCACTGAGGCCCGTCTGGGCTCGTTGGATTGATTTAACGTCCAGTTAACCACTGCAGGTTCTCACCAGACTTTCTCAAAGTTCTTTTACACCACAAGGGTGGAGATCGTATCTATGTGATGAATTCTATAGAGGAAACCCATGAAAGTTTAGGGTCTGAGCCCGTATCCCATCGAGTTTGAATCACGTAGTAATTCACAAGGCGAAGCCGAGTGAATTACTACGTGATTCAAATGAGATGGGATCGACCCTGACCCTAAATTTGAACGGGTTTCTGAATTTATCTCACCCTTAATATTGACTAATGGGCTAACACTTGTGACATTATTCGCCATTGGATATTTTTCATAAATATCTAATAGGCGTTAGATACGAGTTCTCAATGTTAAGTCTATGGAAAAAAATATCTGGGGTGAGATAAAGGTAGGAATCTCATCTCTACACATTTACCAAGGTGAGAGTTCTTTTACTTCCCACACCACATAGATATGGTATGAGAAGGATTGGCATTTGATATAGCAGTAAATCTACCACTGCTGGGAATGAAGGACAAGAGTGGCCACAGTGGGACTCAAACCCACAAAGTCCTACATGCTTGGGGTTACAAGTCCAGTGCCTAAAACACTGAGCTAACTCCCCACCCCCTGCCCATCTGGGTTTACTGAAGCGAGTGACACTTTACGGTCGTTGCAGTATGATATGAGATGATGGCGGCTAGGATTTCAGAGAGCAGACAAGAGATCAACATGAAAATTTGAACTTTCCTAACTGGATTTGCGAAGTAATTTGGCTTATTCTGACATTGCGATGCTATTCTAATGTCCATGAAAGGGGTGAGATAAATCCAGAATGGCACTCAAATCATAAAATAAACAATACTCGTTTGGATGCACCGTAATCGTTATTCGGCTTTGCCTTGATGATGATTGTGGTGCATCCAAACTCACGGAGTATTGTCTATTTGTATGAGTCTCAATGCAGTTCTATCTAAGTATTGGACATCTTTGTACATTGGCTCTTACACTTTTTATGTACTTTTTAAGTGAGTAAAGGGATCCATATTGAATTTCCTTTGGCAGGGCATTCTAAGCTGACATAGCACAATAAAGCGGGCTATGCTTTAAGAAAGTCGTTCTTGGTCTTTTTAATTTTACGGTTAGTTTGCCTTACGCTTATTCGTCCTGTGTGAAATTGAAGCTTCGGAAAAGTGGAAGAGGACGCTTTATCTTACTTAGCCTGGTATAAACGTCCATAGGCTAAACATCAGGAACAAGTACTCAACAGGCTTGCAAGTACGGTAACTCATACTCAATGGGTGGTAAACAGATGAGTATTTCCAGGCTAAGATAAAACCAGAAACATAATCATGTTTGGTCCATCTTGTTTGGATTTCTTCGGAATACTCACTCAGCTATCGCCTCGTTCATATTCAACAAACTCCAAACTCGATGGTGAACGACCAAACACTCATCGATGTCTTTCTTAATAGGCCCTTAGAGAAGGCAAGGGACTGTGAAACAAACAATCAGGATTCCGTTCCCCTTCACTTCCCCTGCGTTACAATAGAGTACCTTCTTACCAACCATTATAACTACACGACCGTAGATCGACTTTCTAAAAAAATTGGAGTCATCTATCTTACCCTTTGCCAAACTCGAGGTGATTGGCCATTTTACACAGTCTCTCACTTATAAGGAGAAATGGGGATGCTTGCCCTAGGGCTACTCAATATTAGGAGTGACTCAAACCGTGAGTGGCCCTGTGGTTGACACAGCTGGGAGCCGCTGAATGAACTATGAACGAGGAAAAAGTATTTTAGAATTGTCCTCCTGTGTTTCTTCCCTGTGTCTGTCAAAAGAACAATCCATGCTAATTAAAGTATTACAGACGTGTAAATAGAAGCCTCTGTATCAAGCCAATGCTACCTTGTTAACAAAAAAACAAAAAATATTTATTAGGCCACTCAAAAAAAAAAAAAACTTGTTTCTCATCACCGCGCGCATCTGCAAAAACGATTTTAGAGGATTTTTTAGTTTTTTGTTAAAATAAGATGAACCTTGATAGAAATTATGAAAAGTATGTGTATTTGGTATCAAATTAAAGCTCCTCATGCCAGGGATGCTTTCAATGTATAAGCAGTATAAATCTGAAAACCCTGCTTACGCAGACACCCTGCATAAGCGGACATTTTGGCCTGGAACGGAGGGTGACCACTTACGCAGGGTTTTACTGTATGTCTAAAGCCCCTTTCATGACACTTTTAAGTCATCAGCAAAAACAAAAGAGAAAAAAAAGCGCCCTCGTCATATTTTTCATGGCTTGGTGATGAGAAACAAGTTTGTTTTTTTTTGGGTGGCCTTACATGTCAACCGTCCTACAACAGTCCTAGGACTATCATATGAGTCTTGGGAGAATTTCCATATATTAAACGGTCCACTGGATTTCATCATAATAATTTTCCACTTTTCCACTTTCAGCCGATATTCTCCACCGTTAACAGAGCAATCAGAGAACTCCATTCCCACCTCAGCCCTTTTACCGCCCTCATCAGACTCAGTACCCACAGTAGCCTCACATCGGTCATGGGTCACGCCCGAGGTGACGATAATGAGGGATCTATTCACTACTCATTATCCCCGCCGGCTCCTTCACTCTGTGGATTTATACTCCACCCCCAATACGCTACATCCGCCGGGCGGGGGCGGGGGGGGATTAGGGGGTCATGACCCGTTTATAGGAACGTATTGATCCTCCAGGGTTTTAGCACACCACTCTGAGTATCCATTATGGTTATTGGTCTTGTTAGGTGTGTGCGTGTGGGGGTGGGGGTGGGGGTGGGGGTGGGTTAGGGGTGACTGCCTTGTTAAGGGTGGTTTAGGCGTTATTGCCTTGTAGGGGTGGGGGTTGGTTAGGGGTTATTGCCTTGTCGGGGTGGGGTTGGGTTAGGTGTGTGGGGGTGGGGGTGGGTTAGGTGTGTGGGCGTGGGGGTGGGTTAGGTGTGTGGGGGTGGGGGTGGGTTAGGTGTGTGGGGGTGGGGGTGGGTTAGGGGTTATTGCCTTGTAGGGGGTGGTTGGGGCGTTATTGCCTTGTCGGGAGTGGGGGTGGGTTAGGGGTTATTTCCTTGTTGGGGTGGGGTTGGTTTAGGGGTTATTGCCGTGTAGGGGTTGGGGGGGGTGGTTGTGGTTGGGAAAGGCGTTATTGGGGTTGTCGTGAGGGGCCTTGGGCATGTTTGTTGGCCCTCTGGCGGCACTCCAACAAGCCGCACCCGGGTGTGTGCAGGGGGGGGGGGGGGGGGGCAAGTAGATTATCATATGGCAGAGCTTGTTTCGAGCACGGACATTGCATGGTGCAAGGAAGGCAGTACATCGCTGCTTCTATTGGTTCATCTAGTTAGGACATAACATGATCAGGTATTGAGGTTCGGACGGTTGGTTTATTAAAGAGGTCAAAAGGTCACGTCATCCTAGGGAAACTCAGATTGTACCTTGTGGTGGTTTATCTAAAATGAAAGTAAGCAACATTTTTTTCCAAATAGAGGGTTGATCCATACAAATCATAGGTAAAATAATGTTCAGAGAAAACCCCTGATCATAACATCTTAATCTAATAGTTCATGTTTGATTTGGAAATCAATGGAAATTTGTATATTATACATACCCCTGACCAGAAGATCTTTTTCAGCTATACTAAATTATATCAAAAAGCATTCTACGATATGAACCATGATCATAAGATTGTAGTTCTATAAATATTGTCTGTTGTGTAATGTAAATTGTCTTTGTCTTCTATGTGACTTCTGTAACGGCGATTACATATTGTCGTTAAATATATTTACTGAATAATAAAAACAAAATCCTCTATTCCACCTTGGAATATGTTTGATCTTTGGATTGACGATAATCAATGTGCATCTCTGGGTTCTCGTTTTGCTCTGTACATATTCAATTATACCTGTTCATACCTGCCAGGATTGATTTTGATTATTTAGAAAAATATATATATATATTTAGAAAAAAATATATATATAATAAAACCATCAGTCTATATTATATATCAATTCATCTTTCTGAGTATCATATCCAACCTTTTCTGCAACAGAAAAATTAGGCCTAGATACACAATCCACCCTGCAGTTTTCCAACAACAAATTGATCCTATTTGTAATACCTCCATTAGTTCTCTTTACAAAGGTCAAGAATTTTGAGTGTATCCGACTAGTTTTTAGCACTCCATGAGTTCCAGATGTCCTCCCTAATCTCCACTAAGTGGTCCTCTATTTGCCCATTGTCGACATGGACAGCCAATTCGTGATGGCAATATTGATTGTGGCATTTCGTGGAGGGACCGCTTCTTCATCTGCACACATGATGCCTCGCGGGGGTTGTGGTTTTACAAGGGAGCAGCAAGAAGTTCAGTTACCCCACTCCCACCCCTTTAGAACCATCCCCGGCATTGGGTGCATTTTGTGGGCAGCTTCTATGGGGGAAACCTATGAGAGTTTAGCAACACAGCTCGTATCCCATCGATTTTGAATCGCATAGTAATTCACAAGACGAAGCCGCGTGAATTACGTAGCGATTCAAACGAAAGGAGGTTGACAAATCCCCTATTAAAAAGGGGTTCTTCTGGTTGTATGTATGCCTCAGAAGACCCAGTGTGATTGTAAATATTAAAATAATGACTATCTGTACAGGGGTGCAGTAATAATAAAGTTCGTGCCAGCTGTGACTGTGACTTGATAATAATTAAAATGCCATTTTTTTACACTGATTTAAGGTATATAATGTTAAGCAAACATGGACGGAATAGTTCTCGTTCTCGGTGAGTCTTCGATTGATTTTGATTGATTTGATTGATGTGACGTCCAGTTAACCATTGCAGGTTCTCACCAGACTTTCTCAAGGTTCTTTTACACCACAAGGGTGGTGATCGAATCTATGAAATGAATTTAGGTGGAAACCTCACCCCTACACATTTACCGAGGTGAGAGTTCTTTTACTTCCCACACCACATAGACATGGTATGACAAGTATTGGCCTTTGATATAGCAGTAAATCTACCACTGCTGGGGGTGAAGGAGAAAAGTGGCTGCAGTGAGACCCGAATCAACAAAGTCTGACGACCTTGATATTACAAGTCAAGTGCTCTTTACCACTGAGCTAAAACTCCCCACCCCGGTCACTTTTGTTATGCTTGCGTGCAAGCATATCCGATCTGCACCACGAGGAGGCGAGGCGACCAAGAGGGTGAACAGATTGGTAATTTCTGTCCACCCCAGCAGACCGGTGAGTCTTCGATTTCATACTGCTTTCCACCTATCGCGTAAGGCAGTATGAAATTGATGAACCGGAACCGTTTCATCCACAGTAAGGACGTTTCCTAATACTATGCTCAAAGAGTTTTGAGCTCTATCAAGCCTATAAAGCAGCGACCCGACAATTATGCCCGATCACACCTTTGCCCGACGCAGGCAGAATCGGGTCGATTTACGCACTCTACAGACCCGATTTTAATCAGGTCGGGCATTACTTGCCTTGGGGTAATGACCGACTCTGCCCGACCTTAATCGTGTCGCTGTGCGCACTTCACCGACTGTTCCCGATTCTGAGCAGGCCGTCTGACTAGCGATGCTACCTTTCCCCGAGTCCGATTTACAAGTGCCTTATACCGATTTGTAGGGTAGAGAGAGGCAAAAATAAATCTGAAAACCGTTCTCCGATTTTTTAATTGGATCCGAAGTTATTAAAATTTGAATAATTTTCTATGATTCCACACCAGCGGCCCGTGTCTCACCCCGGCTCGGCTCCCGGCGGCTCTCTCTGATCTCAATCGGGTCGCTGTACAAGGTCATAAAATGGAAAGGTGTGATCGGGAAGCATTGCAAAGGGTATGAATCAGCGACATTCATGTTCCCGATTATAATCGGTGATCGGATCGGTGATAGAATCTGTGGAAATTGTCGCTGTCTTATGGGCTTTATACCTAACCTAGAATCAGGGATCTCGATTGCGTGTTATGCGTTCTATACTCGATGCCACACGCTCTGGCTCTATGCACATAGATCGTTACTCAGGACTGTAGACTGTAGGCCATGCTGCGTGTATTCTGTGCTTCAGGTTCTGTACAGTCTGTAGGTTGTGGTACGAGGTCACCCACTGATCTGATCTGATCATGTTACACAATTTCCATCCTGCCTAATGTGCCAGAGAGGATCTAATCTACATACATAACTAAACCATCACCCTGCTCAACGTGTGTACTCCCTCTCTTGAAGGCCCATTCCCACTAGGCGATTTCTCCCGCTGAGACTACTGCCGGGCATAATCGCCGGTAAACCGCAGTCGCACAGCGGGTGGGAGGGCATAGTCGCCGACTATGCCCTGATATATTTCAAACATATTTGAAATTGAATCGCAAGAGACTGGTGCCATTTTAACAGAGAATCCAGTCGCTGTCGTACTCAAGCCTGATCAAGGGGGGAAGGGCAATAGTCACCGACGATTTTGCCATTTTGTGTTCCCACGAATCATGAAGTTCCCAGACATTTTGGGTGATAGTCGCCGACTGGTGCCCTCTGAACTCCCGAAAATCGCTTAGTGGGAACCGGGCTTAAGACCGCTCCTCCAACACTGACATTATGACCTGCCCCACTCGGCTATATGACTCTTTTTCAAACTCGTGGAGAACGACGACTTTGATCAAAACCTGTTGGTTTCTTCTTTAATACCCATCCCTTTGCATTCAGACTAAGTCAAGTAGACTTGACTTGCAAAAAGTATTGATTTCTGTACCCCAGTTCATTTCTGCTAATACCCCAGGGGAATGGGAGATGTGAGGTGCTTCATAAGAGGGATACAGGCCACCACAGGGTGGGGGAATGTCGGAAACAGGGTCGGCGCTACGGCCAAGTCTACTGAGTCTGAGCCAAGAGAGTTGTTTGTAGGATGCGTGTATGAGGTTTGGTGCCCAATCCCTGAGATCCACTACAATCATAGAGGACTTGCAACCTGGCAATACTTATTATATATATATTTGATATGTATTACCAGGTTGTAAATGATATATGCTTTATCTCACCCCTGGTACAAGTTTAGCCATAGGAATTCCATTAGAAAGAAATACTCAACGATCATCCCGGTAACGTGACAGTACTACGCCACGGCCGTGGCGTAGTAAATATGAGATGACGTCATATGGATAAATATATTCTAATTATTCTGGTATTGTGATGCTATTTAATGTCATAGAAAGGGGTGAGATAAATCCAGAACTCGACTCAAATTGTAAAATAGACAATACTTCACTCGTTTGGATGTGCCACAATTGTCACTTGGCTTGACAATATGACAATATATGCGGCATATTTTATTAACAATGTCTAATATGGCGCATTTCTCTATAGGGTACAGAGTGTTCGCTCGTTCCACCATCATCCAACAGGAAATTATAAAATAGTCCCACTGTAGTTGGAGGACAACCTCTATTTTCTGCTGAAATAATCTATAGATAATCGTGAGACAAGGCTAAAACCCTTTTATGGCAAACCCAAGAAAATATTTTTGATAAATCCATTGATAACTGGACCTGCCCTATAGTGACAAGTCACCATCGCTTCACATATGCCCTATGCATTTTTCCTGGTCTAAACAACTATGCCTCTCTCAGATCCTGATGCCATCTTAGACCATGTCTCACACCACAGCCCCCTTCCCATACTAATAACACCAGCTCCCATACAACTCACCCCGCCCCACACAATACAGCGGGCATGTTCTGCTCAGATCGGCTCTATACCGCTCCACACAGCTCACCTACTCCAGCACGACTCACACGGCCGAGACCTGACCCCGCCACAGTGCACCATGTCAGCCCCCCACCCCACACCCTCCTCCTTCACGGCGCACCTGAGTCGTCATGGCAACGCCATTAGCGTGCCGGTGGCGAGCTGCTCCTCCCGTGTGTGTGTGTGGGGGGGGGGGGGGTATTGACAGGGGAGGGTCTCTGGAGGCCGGTCTATAAAGGTGACCCTCTAACCCCATAGACAACAGGGTCACCTGGTGGTCTGTGTAGACTGGCTTCAGTCCCTTTATCTCACCCCGTGTAGACTGGCTTCAGTCCCTTTATCTCACCCCGTGTAGACTGGTTTCAGTCCTTTTATCTTAATCCGTGTAGACTGGTTTCAGTCCTTTTATCTTAATCCGTGTAGACTGGTTTCAGTCCTTTTATCTTAATCCGTGTAGACTGGCTTCAGTCCCTTTATCTCACCCCGTGTAGACTGGCTTCAGTCCCTTTATCTCACCCCGTGTAGACTGGTTTCAGTCCTTTTATCTTAATCCGTGTAGACTGGTTTCAGTCCTTTTATCTTAATCCGTGTAGACTGGTTTCAGTCCTTTTATCTTAATCCGTGTAGACTGGCTTCAGTCTCCTGATCTCACCCCGTGTAGAGTGGCTTCAGTCCCTTGATCTTACTATGTAAAGTGGCTTCAGTCCCTTTATCTCACCCCATGTAGACCGGCTTAAGTCCCTTTATCTTATCATGTAGAATGGCTTCAGTCCGTTTATCTTACCATGTAGACTGGCCTCAGTCCCTTTATCTCACCCCATGTAGAATGGCTTCAGTCCCTTGATCTCACCCCATGTAGACTGGTTTCAGTCCCTTGATCTCACCCCGTGTAGACTGGCTTCAGTCCCTTTATCTAACCCCATGTAGACTGGCTTCAGTCCCTTTATTTCACCCCGTGTAGACTGGCTTCAGTCCCTTTGTTTCACCCCGTGTAGACTGGCTTCAGTCCCTTTATCTCACCCTGTGTAGAGTGGCTTCAGTCCCTTTATTTCACCCCATGTAGAGTGGCTTCAGTCCCTTGATCTCACCCCATGTAGACTGGCTTCAGTCCCTTTATTTCACCCATGGTATCATTGTTCTCATAGGCTTAACATCAGGAACTCATTCTCCATGCACATTCTTATATTGTGTACAGGGGTGAGGTGAAAACAGAAAGCAGCTCGTGGACGACAACTTTGACCAGAAGTCGATGGTTTCTTCTTTAGTCTCCTATGCCTACTCCAATCCCTCCCCCTACTCCACCCCTCCTCGCCAGGAAACATATTCCTGGGACTGTCAGGCTTTAGTAGAAGTCCACATATTGCAAAGTAGTTTTAGCTCTTAATAATGTCCATAATCAAAGACTTGAGCAAGTCTATGGTCTATGGTGATTATTATTATTATCAGATGTCCTCTACCTTTGTTCGGGGATGTGCAGAGGAATGCAGGCCAATTGGTGACAGGACACCAGCAAACTCTGGGGGAAACCCACCTGCCAATAATCTAACACTACTCATGTCAAATCAAGATATTCACATTGTCATATTTAAATTTTTCTACGAGAGATGGGTGTTGGGAGGGTGGTTGTGGCCCCTAAGATTCGAGGTCAACTCTCGACCGTAGAACTGTCCCAAGGCGCTATAAATATCATGTAAGGAGGTCAGGGTCAAGGTCAGGGGTTTTCTGCGAATGCAGTCATTGGCTAATCGGTCTACTCTATTCCTTATATGGACTTAAGGTAATGAGACAACTCCATGCTGTTGGACCCTACACATGAAGCTACACATTAAAGAAGAAAGTAACAAGTTTTGGTCAAAGTCATCCTTCTCTATGAGTTTGATGCAGAGTGATATGAATGAGGCGAATATCACAAGCATTCAAATGAGTTGGAGAACAATGACTTTGACCAAAACGAGTTGCTTTCTGTATCTATCTCACCCCTAAATACGGTAAGAGAATGGATGACACACAGATATAGACTGTGTAGAATGGACTGCAATACTCGTAGGGGCATGGAGAACAATTTCCAAATGTACCAAAGACAAACCTAAATTACCAGGGGTGAGATACAGTTCTGGTATACATAATGTACTTTGTGTGCATGGAATCTAGACAATCAATTGATTCTAGTATCATATTGTGTTCCTAATTTCTCCACAGACTTTGAGCCCACCATTCTCACTTTGCATACAGCCAGAAATACACATTTCCCAGTGTGTAAAGCCTTTGATCAATAATCATTATAATCGGCATGTCGGTGATCCTTTCAACTCACAGACTTATCTCTCCGTCCATCCACAATTCTATGCCGCCATTCAGAGCTCCCTGATGTATAGAAGATGTAAATGATCATTCGCCATTCTCTGAGAGGGTTCTGAGTTGCTCCTCATTGTATGAGCAGCTGTCTACAGGCTCCTCACTGCACTGAGATAAGGAGTACATCACAGAGCAGCTCACCAGCCCCACAGTACTAGGATAGTTACCTGCACAGTCCAGCCTCCCGTGGACTGCTTCGTGTTTGTTTTCTATTGCTGTGTGCGACCTACGAGTCTTAGATTCTGCTGAGCTGCTCGGAGGTTTGAGCTGCTCACCGTCACTGACAGAGCGCGAATACCCGGAGGGGTTCCCCACGATCTGTTGTTTGTTTGAGTTGTTCAATGTCAAATATATTCCATCAGACTTTGGGTTTCATCGAATCTATGAGGTGAATGTACGTAGAAATCTCACCCCTACACATTTACCGAGGTGACTTCTTTTACTTCACACACCACATAGACATGGTATGAGAAGGACTGGTCTTTGATATAGCAGTAAGTCTACCACTGCTAGGAATGAAGGAGAAAGGTGGCTGTACACCACACCACATAGACATGGTATGAGAAGGACTGGCCTTTGATATAGCAGTAATTCTACCACTGCTGGGGATGAAGGAGAAAGGTGGCCACACACCACACCACATAGACATGGTATGAGAAGGACTTGCCTTTGATAAAGCAGTAAGTCTACCACTGCTGGGGATGAAGGAGAAAGGTGGCTGTACACCACACCACATAGACATGGTATGAGAAGGACTGACCTTTGATAAAGCAGTAAGTCTACCACTCCTGGGAATGAAGGAGAAATGTGGCTGCATTAGGACTCGAACCCACAACCTTGGGATAACAAGTCCAGTGCCTTAACCACTGAGTTAACTCCCCATATCCCACGTTCCCCGGAGCTCTGCACTTTTCTGTTTTTTCGCGAAAGTACTGATGATGAATTGGAATGTCGGTATTGTTAATTTGATACGAATAAGTAGTGGTGTTAATGTTTCCACGAGGGGCGATCTGATTATATATGTAAATGAAAATATTCATATACCTTGTTTTTGTATTCCATGGTGGATATGACTATGTTTCTATGATAATGCCATTGATGATGTAATAATAACTTTACACTTATTATTTTGTATCACACTGTCGTCTATTGCCTGGATGACTGGTTGGACAAGCCGAAAACAAAGACAAGACTTTAAAAAAAAATCTCTCTATCGTCAGGCCGCGAGCTGCTCCTGGTAGAGGAGATGGGCAATATTTTTGCTCCTTTTTTTTTAAATTTTTTTTTTTACTAAGAGAGACAAAGTCTACTTCTAGCTAGAATTTGACTATTCTCACCTTTCCTGAACTGCCTGATTGCCACACACATTCTTTACTGATTTATCTTTTAGTTCCTTACGATTCTTAGTCAGTAGCTAATCTGGTACGTTTCTTATATCAATCCTACTATTGCAGCAATTGGGATTGCGGTCCCTTCTACTTCTCTACATTTGTGCAATTTACTAGAGCTAGCTTTAGAAGCAGATATATAAGTGAAGTAATGTTCTTCTGATATCCTTTCACAACACTGAAACGACACTGGCGCATTCAAAATGGATTCCGTCTTCCCTCAGCAACATGGGGCATTCTTTAAGAAGCTCATAATCGACATTTGAAATAATAGAATAAGCGCTGAAAATGGTGAGCAGTTGCTAAGATAGTGCAGGCATCCACTAGGCTATGGCAGGTCCATGCTACGATTATTCCCAGGGTAAGGGACGGCGCAGGGTCCCAAGACTTGAGGGAAACAATGGTAAACCGGTTGTAATTCCTCCTAGAAAATATCCTCTAAAACACTGGACACAACACTAGAACGAATAACCACGACATTTACTTCACACATCACTGAATACAGGATCAAGTGCGGACACCTCCTACCTGACGTCTCCTTGGCATTATCTACGTAACCCAACAACACCATGGTCAACACAGACACCTTACGTATGGGGGTTCCTGAATTCCTATATTTTAAATCAATATTGATTTCTGACCCCAAATTTCCCACATACCACCCAAGTAATTAACAATCTATGATCGTACTTGTAGATCCTTTTATGTATACCATAAGGACCCAGGGACGATGTGGGTCAACTTTATTCAATACTTATGAACAACCTTATGGACCGCTAATACTGTCTTAGCGAACGCATTTTGATATTATTAAACGACAACCCTTGGAAAAGTTACAGAATAGGGTCATTATATACGATCCTAGATAATTAAACGAGCCCCAGGTCCTAGGTTTAACTAGAGACATTTTGCTATAAATTCTAAAATTTAGGTACACTTTGTATTTGTAGCTTAAGAGAGCCCTTCTGTTTCTCACGATAGTCTAATAATTTAACATCTTCCCATTGCGGTTATATCTAATCACAGCAATTCTGGTCCAAATTCAAAATACTTCTATGTTCTATGACATGCAGTAACCCTGGTTTTTACTCACAGCTAAGAACAATATCTAATGGACCTTCAAATCTTTAACTACTCTGACATACAGTAAACCTAAACGTCTCATACAGCTAATATTTAACACGATTTTGAACAAATTTACAATACCTTTTATGTTCGGACATGAATCCCACTCCCAGTTCATGTATTTACCAACATGAATTTTTAAACACATTCACAAAGAAACTACTTTCTTATAAAATGGATGATAATACCAAAGAAGAAACCAGCAAGTTTTGGTCAAAGTCATCATTCTCCATGAGTTTGATACAAAGTGAATATCGTGTAGCATTCAAATGAGTTGGAGAACAATGACTGAAAGCAAAACAAGTTGCTTTCTGTATTTATCTCACCCCTGTATACACTGAAAGAACAGAGAACGCACTGGATCTATGAAAATAGACCATGGAGAACGGACGGTAATACTCGCAAGGACATGGAGAACGAATTACTAAAGTTAACCCTTTGAGGACGTGCTATTGACGCATGATGCCTCCACGCCTCATCACACTAAAGACGCATGATACCTTGAGGCATCATTTCTCTAATATTTAGAAAATTGTTTTAAGAAAGAAATAATGATGCAACACTTATGAATTCTTCATTCACAGAATATAGTTATGATATAAAAATTAGTATTTCTATTCAGAGGAAATAGCATATTCAAGATTATGCATTATGGAAACAATCTCAGATTACGAGTTTTTTTCTTCAAAGTTTTGACAATTATACGCCTCCAGCACAGGTCCTTACAGGAGTAGCTCAGTCGCAGGCACCCATCCTTAAAGGGTTAAGCTTATGGGACAAAAATACCAGGGGTGAGATAAAGGATAAAACATACAATGAACAATGAAGCAGTAAGTGAGAGGGCGACTTACCGGTGTCCACACTGGAGGTGGAGACGAGTGAGAGCGGGCGCTGGCGGCGGGGCGTGCCGGGCAGGTCGGCGACGATGCCCGTGTCGGCGCTGCCCGTCGACACCATCGACACCGGGCGCTCCTGCTTGACGTGGCCGGCCTCCAGGTCGCACAGCAGCTGGCTCCTCTCCGCGTCCACGGCGCCCGTGGAGGCGCTGCGGTGCAGGAGGAACTCGCTGTCACTGTCGCTGTCCACCGACATGGCCCGCTCGCCGCCGCCGGAGCTCCTCCGGGCGGCTCGGCGCGCGGCCTTGGCTTCCCGGTGTTTGGCCGAGGCCTGGCGCTCCTGCTCGGCGGCGGCCATCAGCTCGGCGTACTGCTGCACCGCCGTCTTGGCGATCTCCACCGAGGCGCTCATGGAGGAGGAGTCCAGCTCCTCCAGATCCACTGCGGTGCGGATGACCCGCGGGTAGGAGTCCTCCAGTAGGCTTAGACTCCCGCGCTTACTCCCACCTCCTCCTCCTGTGTTGGACCGCACCTCATCCGTGCTGTCTACCGAGGAATCCCGCGAGGGGCGCCTGTCCCGAATCTGGCTCACACCGTCCCGATTCTGGGTCACGCCGTCCCGATTCTGGGTCACGCCGTCCTGAATCTGGGTCACGCCGTCCCGATTCTGGGTCACGCCATCCCGATTCTGGGTCACGCCGTCCCGATTCTGGGTCACGCCGTCCCGATTCTGGGTCACCACGCTGCTGTCCTTGGCCTGGATCTTGGTGACGTCGCTGTCCGGCGAGCTCTCGCTGCTGGTGGTGGCCGGAGTGGCGAGGTGCTCCCCGGCGGCCATGGAGGAGCTGCTCCCGTCCTCCTTCTCCTCGCCCTGCGCCTCCAGCGGCTTCACCTCATCCATGTCCGGGCTGGAGCAGATGTCCTTGCCGCTGAGGGTCGAGCTGGACATGTCCGGCGTGGAGATGCCCGAGATCTCATTATCCAGATCCTTCTCCATCATCTCCGTCGTCTCTTTGGATTCGGTTTCCGGGTCGGGATGGTGGCGCTTGGATTCTAGATTCCCGACACTTTGAGCTTTGAGCTGCTCAGACACGAGGCTGTTGTCGCAGAGCAGGTTATCTGTGAGGAGCCCCAGACTCGACGCGTGGCTCACGGAGGAGCCGGCCAGGAAGTCGGCGTCATCTTCCGGTTCCGACATGGCTTCCCCGCCGAACTGCAGCGGTTTCTTCTTGCGAATAGCTCCCCCTGGTGACAGAACGTCAGGGATCGGGGACACCACACTTCCGGAGCTGGATTTAGAACACAGGCTGCTACTGCTGGATCTCAGCGCCGAGTCCTTCAGTCGGGGATCCAGTCCCAGTTGTTGTACCTGGAACTGCCCGTCGATTATACTCAGATCATGGGACAAGGATCGAGCTTTAACCTGCCTCTCTCCGCGAGACACCGACCGGGCTTCCAGTCGGGCCTGCTTCAAGTCCCCCAAACTGTAGGTCTCACTCAGCTTCGGCTGCTGGAGATTGGATGTGGCTTCCCTGGTGGCTTCCTTCTTGAGACCCGGTTTGGGGATGGAGCTGTGGTATTTTCTCACCTCCGCCGGCTCCAGTGCACTATGCGACCTTTTTATCGGGAGCCCGGAGGACTGTTTTGGTAAACGTGATGGTCGTTGCTGTGGCTTCTCTGTGAAGCCATCCGCATCAAAGAGTGGCTTCCCTGCTAGACTCTCCCCCTCCGACTGACTAGACGTTAATCCTTTGGCTTTGGGCTTAATGAGTTTAGACACGAATCGGGGTGACTGAGGGGGTGCTCCTAAATCCGATAATCCTGATACACCATCCACTGAATCCCTGCCGGATTTCCGCGAGGGACTAACTTCCGGTGAACGACTACTAGACTTACTCAAGCGCTTTAATCCAGAGACTTTAGGCTGCTGTAGTTTGCTGGGTTTATCCAGTAATATATCGACTTTATGACTAGGGGCGAATATACCATACCCGGGTTTGCAGACGAAGTAAACCTGGCCTTCCACTGTACCATCATGGGTGCCATCCTTCTCATCTAGCTCTATCCCGCACCAGTCTCCCTCGGAGAATTTGGTGCGGCCGTAATAGCGCAGGATCCCTGGTTTCACACCTGCTATACACACCCGCTGGCCGGCTGTGAACACGGGGAGGTCGGCGGCGGCGGCGGCGGGTTCCTCCGTCGGGATGCAGGTGGCGCCGCGATCCGGCATCCCATCATTCCGCGCGCGCTCGGGTGACGTTGCTTTGTGGGCAGACGACTTTCTGAAGGTGAGTGGAGACGGGAGCAGGGAGCGCCGCTTCTCTTTGGTCGTCCCCGGCGGCGGCAGCTTCTTCTCCACGGGAGCAGCCTGCAAAGAGGGGCAGAGAGAGGAGGTTAGGGTGTGATATGAGACATGGGTCAATAGACATCAACAACACATAAAACATCTAAAGGCAATGAGGGGCAGAGAGAGGAGGTTAGGGTGTGATATGGGTCTGCAGTACATGGGTTCAATAGACATTAATATAACTAACGACTCATAAAACATCTAAAGGCAATGAGAGGCAGAGAGAGGAGGTTAGGGCTGTGATAAGGGTCTGCAGTACATGGGTCAATAGATAGTAATATTAGGAAACGTCCTTACTACGGCCTGACGCCATAGGCGGAAGGCCGTATGAAATTGGTGACTGACTGAGAACGAGAGATGTTTCGTTCACGTGAGGACGTTTGCTTATTATTATATACCTTATGATAATTCAAAACGCCATTTTAATGACTTACAAGGTCGCAGTCACAGCGGGCATGAACATTATTATTACTGCACCCCTAGCAGCGGGCAGTATTTAATAGACACTCGGACACAGGTATGTGATAATATGAGAAAACTTGGTTACTGAGCCTGTACGGGTGGCCGTTCAAGGTCCTTTGATGAAAAAATACGGCCTGATGCCACAGGCAAGAGGGCCATATTTTCTTTATCAAAGGACTGAGAACGGACACCGTACAGGCTTAGTCACTACGTTTTCTTATTTCTATATACCTCCTACTCGTTTTAAACGCGGTTTTATTGACTGTACAAAGCCAATGTCATTCACTATGGCCCGCTGTCACAGTGGGCGCGAACATTATTTATACTACAGCCCTATCAGCGGGCAGTATTTCATACATGTTCGGCCCTAGGTGTATAGTAATATAACTAACGACTCATAAAACATCTAAAGGCAATGAGGGGCAGAGAGAGGAGGTTAGGGTGTGATATGAGACATGGGACAATGGACATCAACAACACATAAAACATCTAAAGGCAAAGAGGGGCGGAGAGAGCAGGTTAGGGTGTGATATGGGTCTGGAGTACAATATACATTAACAACACATAAAACATCTAAAGGCAATGATGGGGCAGAGAGAGGAGGTTAGGGTGTGATATGAGACATGGGACAATAGACATTAACAACACATAAAACATGTAAAGGCAATGAGGGGCAAAGAGGAGGTTAGGGTGTGATATGGGTCTGCAGTACATGGGACAATAGACATTAATATTAGGAAACGTCCTTACTATGGGCGAAACGTTTAGTGTTCGATTTCATACGGCCTGACGGCATAGGCGGAAGGCCGTATGAAATTGGTGACTGACTGAGAACGAGAGATGTTTCGTTCACGTGAGGACGTTTGCTTATTATTATATACCTTATGATAATTCAAAACGCCATTTCAATGACTTACAAGGTCGCAGTCACAGCGGGCACGAACATTATTATTACTGCACCCCTAGCAGCGGGCAGTATTTAATAGACATTCGGACACAGGTATATAATGATATGAGAAAATTTGGTTACTGAGCCTGTACGGGTGGCCGTTCGAGGTCCTTTGATGAAAAAATACGGCCTGATGCCACAGGCAAGAGGGCCATATTTTTTTCATCAAAGGACTGAGAACGGACACCGTACAGGCTTTGTCACTACATCTTCTTATTACTATATACCTCCTACTCGTTTAAAACGCCATTTCATTGACTGTACAAAGCCTATGTCATTCACTACGGCCCGCTGTCACAGTGGGCGCGAACATTATTTATACTACACCCCTAGCAGCGGGCAGTATTTTATACATGTTCGGCCATAGGTGTATAGTAATATAACTAACGGCTCATAAAACATCTAAAAGCAATGAGGGGCAGAGTGAGGAGGTTAGGGTGTGATATAGGTCTAGAGTACATGGGTGAATAGACATTAATATAATTAACGACTCATAAAACATCTAAAGGCAAAGAGGGGCGGAGAGAGGAGGTTAGGGTGTGATATGAGACATGGGACAATAGACATTAACAAAACATAAAACATCTAAAGGCAATGTGGGGCAGAGAGAGGAAGTTAGGGCTGTGATATGAGTCTGGAGTACATGGGTCAATAGACATTAACAACACATAAAACATCTAAAGGCAATGAGGGGCGGAGAGAGGAGGTTAGGGCTGTGATATGGGACATGGGACAATAGACATCAACAACACATAAAACATCTAAAGGCAAGGAGGGGCAGAGAGAGGAGGTTAGGGTGTGATATGGGTCTGGAGTACATGGGTCGATAGACATCAACAAATGAGAGAACCTCTTTAAAGGTATACTGGACGATATGACTTAGGAATTAAAAACTATGCAGTTTTTCAAGAAAGAGCCATACAAATCCTTAATGATTAATATTCTGTGTCGATATCAACAATACTTAAAACATCTAAAGGCAACCAATGGGCAGAGACGAGGTCATAAGGATAATGGCGGCAGCACAGTAGGTAGCGGTGCGCTCGGGTGGAGGAATTTCTCTCTGGTACTGTGATATCTAATGCCCTAATCTGGCTGAAACTAACTGACGGTGACTGAAATACCTCTGTGACGCTTCTGGATAAGGATTTACTCAGTAAATGTGCCCGCAAGGACGATTTATGGACATATAGTTGCAGCGCGAACGTGTGTGCGATCAAAATCCCCTATTATCGACCAAGGAGTATGACGACTTTGGTAGCTACGCCGGAGGTATGCAGAACAGAGGCCCGTAAGAGAAACCTGTCTATGACACCGAGTCCGCAGTTTGTTAATGAAGGGACAACGAAGCCGCTGAACAATAAGCAGATCGAGAAAAAAAGTAAGGTTAGTGACATCCCCACATGTTTCTCTAGAATGATCGAGAAAGGAGGGGGGAGACAATCTGAGTGTAGCAGTCCAAACGGCGCCGAAAGTGGACGACATACCCCAATGCCGATAATGATCAGTGAAGGGAACACGGAACTCCCAACTAACACAGCCAAAAATATAAACAGCACAGAGGAGGATCGACTAGCTGCTCTAATACGACAATTACCTACCAAGGCGGATCTAGGAGACACGGCAACCGATTTAAAAGGTGAGATACGCACATTGAAGGGACAGTTTGATCAACTAAGAACTGATGTAGACACTACGATCGCTGGTATTGTTGGAAAAAACGAAAATCTTGAGTGTAAAATAGCATCTATTGAAGAGAGGTTGGTAAGGATGAACACGAGAATGGACAATTACGAAGCAGGAAATCCTAGAAATGTGGGGCAAAATGACATGACATATGCTGAAGCAGTAGGTGGTCGTATTGATCAGAATACCAACTTCTACCACTCTACTAAAGAGCGTAATGTTATTGTCTTAGGAATGCTACATGAACCTAGAGAAGAACTAGAAGTAGTGGTCCGGAGTTTATTTGACTGTATGGGAGTGAGAGTGAGGAACACGGATGTACTAAATGCGCATCGCATCATAAGCCATAACGGGAGGAACAGTAGGCACGACAGGCCACCCCCAATACTAATTGCTTTCTCAAACAAGTCTGCACGAGATAATGTCCTATACTCGGCACCCAGACTAGGGCGGACACAGCTTAGTTATGTGACCGTAGCCCCTGACGACCCCCTACACATACGCCGCAGGAAGGGTATATTTAGGATGGTTCGAGGGTATACTGCGCGGATTGGTCTATCATCTAGCCTGGTAAACGATGTACTCACTGTCGAAGGTGTAACATACAACCTAGATCAGGCCGAAAATCTACCTGCGCACCTACTACCGAGGGACTATAGGCCACATCAAGGTAGCAATCAAAATCAAAATGGCGGAGAGCGAAACGAATCGACACCTATTATAGCAAGGAACAATGGCATGCCTGTAAAAATGGCAAACGCACCTAGTGCGCTGAACCCACAAGCGGGTCACACTATGGACTGGACCGCGCAACCAGGTTGGCGTGCACCGAACCGTGTAGAGGACTGTACAAATAACAACAATAACAATGACCCAAGGTCCCCGACTGAAGTACCTGCCCCGACCCCGCCGCCGCGAAGAGGTCACAAAGGTGACACAGAACAAGTCCGGGAAACTACGTACGGCATTGCGTTCGCTGGGCCCAGCGCGTACTTGAGTAACTTGTATAAGTGTAACCTGCGCTACTCACCAGAGGACGGCAAACCACAGGAAACATTTTCTAGTAGTGAGAAAGCCTATCAATACTCGAAGGCGGTGTACTGCGGAGACGTTGAAACAGCTGCTGTGATACAAAATACTGACGACCCGTACTATGCGAAGAAGCTTGGTATGCAGGTGAAGAGTAAAAACACGAAAAGCTGGGACCAGGCAAAAGAAAGGATCCTACAGGAAATAGTCTTACATAAATTCGTTCAAAACAAGGAACTTGGAGAAAAACTGAAAAGTACCTCGCCTCATAGTTTGGTAGAATCTACCCGAGACGAATACTGGAGCTCTGGAATTGTGTTTGAAAAGGCGCACTTGTCTACAACTTACACTGGACTAAATCGCTGTGGAGTGATATTGATGATAGTGCGAGATCTCTTAACTTGAACTGTGACATGGCACTCATTATCGGTGACTCGCGACTTAGAGTAGCAGCTAGGCAGTTAAAGGAACATGACCTAGTGTATGATGTGATTGTGAAACCAGGAGCGGGTCTACAGAGATTGTGTGCTATTGCTCTGCAGAAATGCCGGGAACGATTACCTTTTGATAGTATATACCTGTGTGGAGGGATATGCGATGTAACTGTCTTCAACGAACATACTGGAGTGCCTGAACTAAGTGGGTCTGACTCACGGGCGTTCATAAAAGCGCAGATAAACATACGAAAAGCAGTGCGACATGATATTGGTGAACTCAGGCCGGACTTGACGGTGTGCTTCGCCACATATTTTGGTCTTGATTTCGCTCGGTACTATAAAATGACTGCTAACCCAGAACGTCAACATGAGCTTGAGATAAGAGTGCAGGTCAGTAACTTGTATATAGTAGAGGAAAACCAGGAATATGGACTCGCCACTCCGCAACTAGCTAGCCTGGTATACATTGACCATGCGTCCCAAGAGCGATTCTCGATAATGTATAATAAGTTATGGGACGGATGTCACGCTGACAAGAAGTATGGTCCTAACCTGACACATTCTGTCTTGAGGGCTGTTAAGCGGAACAAGTTAAACGCTGAAGAACAGTAAACAATAAGATGATACGTGATGCAGACTGATGATCGGCCCAGGGGTGATCGAACAGAGAGCACAAGGCGTACTCACTAGTGACAGCTGACGATACCGGAACGGTGTAGTATCTCGTGAGAGATACGCGGATGAGATAAGTACTTTCTGTGTATGAATATAACTCTACCCTAGGGAGCGTAAAATAATGACACATGATGTATTCTTGAACTGTTAATCCTGATAGTAACTTGCCGTAGTGTCTATGTTAAACAACCATAATGGACTGAGTTCCATGATGTATATAACTGCTGACCACACCTAAACACTTAAGCATCTAGAGACGTATCCCAAATCATAATCACAGTTAATATAGTTATTATTACTTAGCCTATAGTATGCTATTCCTTGATTACAACATACACTATTGACAATGCTTTTGTCTTTTGTTTTCTGGATTGTTCTATCTAGTGACCTGAGACGTGATAACACACACGCCCATCGGGCCTTATCGTGTTGATGTAGATGTGATAACGCGGAATGCTGAGCATTGGTCGCAGCAATTCGAGGATCCCCAGCCTACTCCTGAGATGCAACAGTCGACCTATATCGACCGAGATGGTAGTATGTTATGTCTGACCAAAGTAGCTGCACTGAAGGTACAAATGGATCAAAACTCGAACTCGACCTATAACCAGTGCACGCAAACAAACTGATGGAGTGAGGACTAATACCTGGGGTTTCCCTCTCGTTTATATAAGACCATGTATGTGAATAATGGCACATTGGTAACTCTCTATCTCAGAATTGTTGTTATTTACTGTTAATTGTAATGGTTCTTCTTGTCCTTTCTCCTTTCCGTGTACCTGATACAGTCGGTGAACTAATACTCATACTTAACCTTCTTTTACTTCATGTATTATGTAGGCTCATGGGAGGGATTCCTCCACCTGGAGCATCAATCCGAATGGCTGTTTCACGAACCTTAATACCCCCCAGACTAAAGCGAAAGACCTCCCCCACCCAACAATTTCCACACAACACTGCATTGCACTGCACTGTCATCACTACCGGAAAGAACAGAACAGACAAGATTCTCCTTTCTTTCACTGACCTTACCTGGGATTCCCCACGTAAGTGCCACTATATACATATTGCACGCACACACGCACAATCACATCACTCAACACTCGCACCTAACACAACTTGCACCAACACAACTACTTTACTTTATGGGGATTCTGAAGTTGGGGCATGTGAATGCACGTAGTCTCTACCCCGCTCTTCCTCAAATACGGCTACTATTGCCAAGTTATGGCATATTAGGAGTAACTGAGACCTGGTTAAAACCAGCCATGACCAACGGAATGGTGCAATATGAGAAGAGTAAAATATTTAGGAGAGACAGGGAGGATAGAGTAGGGGGGGGGGTACTTTGTTATATTGGCGGTGAATATTACCCATACACGACTGAAGTTGAAAGGTACTGTACGATAAACTCTGACATAGAGTGTTTATGTCTGAAAATCTCTAAACCAAATAATCGGGTGATGATCGTTACTATATGTTATAAACCACATCGAGGGAGCATGGACGAGTTTGTAAAGCATCTAGCGAATATATTGGAAGATGATGAACTATCGTCTGCTGAACACTGGCTACTTGGAGATTTCAATACCAACTTGTATAACAGGAATGATGCATCTGTTAGGAAACTCACTACACTAACTAAAGGAGCTGGACTGAAGCAGCTAGTAGACGGAGTAACGCGGCCTGCTAGCGGTTCGCTAATAGACCTCATATATACGAACTCAGATGCTGTACGGTCTGGTGGAGTAAGTGACACCCTTGTAAGTGATCACCTGGCAGTGTATGCCGAGCGAAAAAAAGACAGGAACTGTAGAGAGAAAATTGAGTTTTCTGGAAGAAATTACAAATTTTACTCATACGATTCGTTAGCAATGTACCTAACTAGTCTAGACTGGAAAGACTTGTGGTCGAGTACTGACCCGGGAGAGCAATGGGAAATTATTATGGATTGTGTAAAAAACTATCTCGATGAGGTATGTCCTGTTAGCAAAATGGTATTCAAACAAAAAAGAGACCCGTGGGTAACAGGTGATATGTTGTCTAAAATTCACAACCGAGCGCAACATATCAGACAGTTTAAGAAGACTAGGAACATACAGGAACTGAATGCAGCACGTAAGTTAAACCAGGAAATAAGATCGGGATTAGCTTTGGCTAAAAACGAATATTGTAAAGAAGCTATTGAACAGTCACGTAGTAAACCTAGAGATTTTTGGCGTCTTATTAATGAATTGACCGAAGGTAAGAAAGGTGCGACAGACTGTAAACTCCGGGATTCAGAGACAGGAGATTATGTACCCTCCAATAAGACAGCCAGTTATATCAACGATTACTTCTGTGGGATTGGCAGTGAGTTATTTGAAGAGTGTGATTTAGACAAACATATGGACCTAATGGAAAATCTAGGTAAGTATAGTAGAAACGGAGATAGGCAAAACTGGAAGGTAGAAAAAGCTGACCTGTTAAAATTAATTAGGAACATATCGATTTATAAATCGTCTGGTATCGAGGATGTATCTAGTAGGGTTGTCAGGGATGCTCTAATTATATTACTGGATGAGTTTAGATTTATAATACAGACCTCACTTAGCAAAGGGGATGTCCCAGATATGTGGAAAAGGGGGGTCGTAATTCCTATTCCAAAGGGAGGAGATACCACGAGTATTACCAATTGGAGGCCTATCACGCTTATTCCTATTCCTGCGAAAATAATAGAGAAGGTTGTGCACTTGTATCTTTATACTTGGCTAAAGGAACGTAATTTCTTAGTTGACACCCAATACGGCTTTAGGCCAGGATATGGCACTGAGGACGCAATATTCAGTCTTGTTCACGATCTATATCTGGCCAGAGATGAGGCCAAAGTCACTGCGGCTTGCTTTTATGACATGCGGAAAGCTTTCGATTCGGTTCCGCATAGCCTTCTACTGGTAAAATTAGAAAGACTAGCATATGTGCCAGAGGATATCATGGCCTGGTTGGTCGATTACCTAGCTAACAGGAAACAGCAAAGTTATGTAAACGGGATTAAATCAGACGAGGCTTGCATTGAAACTGGTGTCCCCCAGGGGTCAGTACTCGGCCCACTCTTGTTTAACGTTTTTATTAATGATGTTTGTGATATGTTGACAGACGTTAAGACTGTACAATACGCTGACGACTTAGTTGTTTTTGTTAGTGATGTTAATCCTGAAAGTGCCCTGTCTAAGTTACAGACCGCAACGTCTAAGATTCAAGATTGGTGCGAGACAAATGGACTATGTTTGAATGCGAGTAAGACCAGGACCTGCTGGTTTACACCTAACTCTAGGAGGAAATACTTACCTGAACTAAAGATTGTGTGTGGGGAGGCAACACTAAAAGAGCATAAAGAATATCGATATCTTGGTGTAACCTTAGATGCAAACTTGGACTTCGGTAATCATATCAAGCAAGTTTTAAAGTCAACCTATAACCGCATATATAGACTTAACAAGATTAGGAGATCGATTACTCTAGACATAGCTAGGCAAGTCTATTGTGCTTGTATTCGGCCTATCTTCGAATACGCGGGATTTGTCATGGGCGGGGCCCGGGAATACGAC
Source organism: Alentia gelatinosa (assembly GCA_950022655.1). Taxonomy (NCBI): domain Eukaryota; kingdom Metazoa; phylum Annelida; class Polychaeta; order Phyllodocida; family Polynoidae; genus Alentia; species Alentia gelatinosa. The sequence goes on from OX465586.1 coordinate 2,895,065, forward strand.
CTATCTGCCCTACAGAAGGCACAGAATAGAGGCCTAAGGGTAGTACAGGGATACTTCAGGAGAAGGCAGCCTATCAAAGAACTGCACGCAACGCTTAACGTTGAATATCTCGAAAAACGTAGGAAAGTTAGACTAGCTCAGATTATGTACAAATTGTCGAAAAACGAGGGTCTTCTGGATCACCGGATTCGCAATACTAGATCTGCGGACAAGATTCGCTTTGTCATGCACTGTCATAAAACAGCCAAATATGCAAGGTCACCTATGTACAGGGGGGTCAAAATATGGGATAGTTTAGACACAGACGTGCAGACGCTCGACACGGTGATTGCCTTTAAGCGTGCCGTTAGGAATGTATTCTAATGTCCTTAATCGTCAGTATGGCCAACTACTGATGCCGTTTTTTTTTGTTTTTTTTTGTTTTTTTTTGGTTTTTTTTTGGCTCGCACCAATTGATTTGTCGTTTTCCTGTATTGTTACCCTGTATGTACATAATGTTGCGCTGGAGGGCGCCCTGCGATATTCATTGTACAGAGAGTTACCTGCCTGTCAAATGGAAGAACTGGACTCGTCCAGAATTTGATAATAAACGAAATAAAAAAAAAAAAATAAAAAAAAAGGGCAGTGATATGGGTCTGGACAATTTTTTTTTATAAATCGTTTATTTATCCTCTCAATGTTCAGCAACATATAATGCTGGTTTCAATGGTAAACCTAATAAAGTTCAGTATGAGTTCATTCTAACTAACATATATCCATACAATATAGTTCGAGAGAAAAACAAAAGGGAAAACTTGCATCTGTTGTACTCTTTCTTTTTTGTTCTCTAAGCGTTGTAGAACACAGATCTGACTTAAAAATTAAGGGTCACCGTGCTTTTTGACTTAGATATCAATATTGTGATGATAACTGATACAAAATTAAATCTATAGAAAGAATCTGCTAAATAAGTATTATGATTTAGGTGTTTCCTCCTATTTGTAGATGATGCTTCATAATGCAGTATAAATTCCTGCTACCCAAAGATAAGTAGCTGTGATAAATAACACAAACTGCAGGCCTTTCATGTCTGGATTTATGAGAATGTATATAGTAATCCCTGAGTATTTTTTTCCTGCTACGGCAAGATGAGTAACTGTGATAAATAATACAAATTACTGCAGGCATTTGAGAAGCTAGGAAACTTTTACCATCTGTAGAGTCTGGATTCATGAGAATCCAGACACCTGATAATTGTTGAGCAGACCGAAACCTTTTAGTCTTTAGAATCAGATCCCCACCATGGAGTCATCGCTGTACACATGGTGAGATTCACATCTCTAACTGGGAGACGATTATCACTAAACCACTGGGTATGGAGGACCCCATGCTGCTCTGCCTCCCCTCCAGCCTACTCAGCTGGATTACCATTAAACGGTTCAGGTCTGTAGTGCTTCACTAATCCGCAATCCACCTTGTTTCGCTCTGCCTTTTTATCCTACCCCTAATAAAAAAAACTCCATAGGCTTAACATTAGATTTCTTTATGTCACAGGTGTGACATAAAGTGTTGTTTATGCCACTACTTTCTGATGCTAAAAAAATGTGGAAATGAGGTAGGATAAAATCTAGACGCCACTCGTTTGAGTTTGAGTTTATATATGTCACTCATTTTGTTGACATTACAGAGCCAACAAAATGCGTGACAAAAATAAACTCCGAGTCAAACTCGTGACGTCTCTTCATATTTTGCCATGCTCTGTCCAGCACATTTCATTATCGGCCCTACCTCTCCCCCTGCCCCCTACAACTTTTACCCTATATCCCTTGCACTCCGTTGCATAAAGGCTTACCACGCGTCGGTCTACCCTCCTGCACCTCACCATAGAGTCTATTTACAGAAAGCGAAAGAGCTACCTTATTTCTGCATCTACCCTTCCCAGCCTTATCTTGCCACGACAAACCTTTTATAGCTAGTTCAACCACCGTAGACTTGGACAGGGGAACCGGAAAATATTCAAAACACACAGTTCACACCAACTGCTCTGAGATTCAGTAAAACCCCGCTTCAGGGGACACCATCAACACAGACCAAAGTCGCCTCTTAAGCGGGGTGTCCCCTTCAGTAGGGGTTTGAGTTTGCCGATGGTAAGGCTATGCATTATATAATACCTTTATACAGCCCTGCCTCAGTCGATACCCTCCCGGCACCTGCCACCCACCCTGCCTAAGTCGATACCCTCCCGGCACCTGCCACCCACCCTGCCTCAGCCATTACCCTCCCAGCTCCTGCCACCCACCCCGCCTAAGACCATACCCTCTCAGCTCCTGCCACCCACCCCGCCTAAGACCATACCCTCTCAGCTCCTGCCACCCACCCCGCCTAAGACCATACCCTCTCAGCTCCTGCCACCCACCCCGCCTCAGCCGATACCCTCCCAGCCCTGCCGCCCACCCCGCCTCAGCCATTACCCTCCCAGCTCCTGCCTGCCCCTCTCATCCATGTCCACTGCCCCTGTGTCACCTGGGCCCCTTCCTTCCACCCTCCTGGCGCCTGCCTGCCCTGCCCAGCCCTGTCCTCGCCGCTGTGGCGCCGGGCAGTCTGCGGCGAGTCCCGGGGTGTGGCGGGGGGGGGGGGGGGGGTAGCGGGGGTGATTAGTGGCGGCAGTTCGCCTCTTAACGCCGTGTTACGGGCGCGGGGCTGACAGGCGTTAGGGTGACGTATGATCTGTAGGGCGGCCCGACACACCTCATTCATTCTGCATCATTAGAGCCATACAGCGGCAATACAAGGCTCCCTGCAGGCAACGGGCAGTCCCACCGCAGCAGGCAGCTCCGGGGCCCGTTTAATAATCTAGTATCGTATCACTAGTATCGTATATGGAGACCCTCTTCTGTACAAGGGTTATCATTTAATGATATCAAAAGTCGTGACAAGTTTGAGTCTGAGTTTATTTATGTCACGCATTTTGTTGGCTCCCCTAATGGCAGAATTTTAGACGGCAAGACATTTTGCCACAGCGGCAAAGGTAGTCAGGGTATCTTACATTTTCCTCTCTTGGGACCACTGGGAACATGTAAACATAGCAGTCTAGGGACAGTGGCAGGGTGCCTCAAGGCATTGCTGATAATTGCACAATGGTGTTAAAAATAAATTGCATGGAACTTGCAAAAATACTTTAATAATTGAAGAATATTTGTTTACGATTTGGCCCCAGAACATCAGGTATATGGATTTAGCCCTGCACTTAGCGTTTAAATCTGTAACCATGGTAACACGAGAGCATCTCATATTATATTTATCATATACCAGTGGCTGATTTATCACTGCTGATCGTTCTTCTATTCTGCCTATTGTGAGTAGTGACAGAGGGATTTCTATAGTATAAAATCTCTTTTCACATGGGTTGGTTATTCACTTATAAAAATGTCCTTGATGAAGAGTTATTTGTCAGTTAAATGAGAAAACCCATTCTATCTCACTCCTGGTACAAGTTTAGCCATAGTTATAACATTAGAAAAAAATACTCAACGATCACCCCTGGTAAAGTGACAATACTACGCGTACCGTAGTGAATGTGAGATGACGTCATATAATTTTTTTTTTTATATTGTGATGTTATTTAAAGTCATTGAAAGGGGTGAGACAAATCCAGAACCACACTCGAATGGTAAAAAACACAATACTCCACTCGTTTAGATGCGCTTTAATCACCACTCGGCTACGCCTAGATGACGATTGCAATGCATCCAAACTCGTGGAATATTGAGTATTTATACGATATAGATCCAGTTCTATACAATAACTCGATACAATTCTTTACTAATGAAATATAAACAGTGTGAAAGCAACATGTCACAATCAATATCAATAGACATCGTGAGAACTACAAGAGAAAAGAGCCACCCTCTGCTTCATTAATGGCTGGGGTAATTTATCGTGACAGTAATCAATGCCCATTATCATGATACATGAGGTAATAGACTAGTAGCATGTAACGGCGTCCCATTATATTCACCTAATGAATCGTCAAACAAACGAAACCCACCCTATCCTATTAGAGATACGTTAGTTGTGGGCCTTTAAAGCCAACCCAAGTAGTTCTGTTATCAGTTTGGGGCCTTATCATATCATAATCAAGTAGTGGTAGTAAATAAGCTCTAGGTAGGTGTGCCTTTATCGACTGCAGCAGCCACAGTAATATATTGATTAGGCCAACATAAAAAAGAGTGTTTCTGGTTATCACCCGAAAAAAGACCTGGGTGGGGTAATTCATTTTTCTTTAAATATTTGTTTCCCTTACCGCTATCACCACCAACAACAAAGCTGCCCCAGTAATATATGGAATGCAGTCCTAGTGAAACTGTTTTAGACCCAATTTGAATAGAAGACAAGATATATAGCCAACACGATATATGCAAAAATTAGCATAAATATGACTATAAAGTACCACAGACAAGAATAAGAATAGTCACGGACAGAATTACGAGACTGAATTCCATATATCACTTCTTCACTGCCAAAGGTAGATAAGTAGCCTGTTGAATATTTCCTGGATACATTTCGTCGTGAATTCAGTACTGTTTGCGTATACGAGGCCCAGACCGGAGCCTGGCTCATGGATATTCGCTATTACACCTAGAATTGGCCGTACACACGCACGTGAGGCTCAAACCATCGCCCGGCCGTTTATACAGTGGACGACCGTGGCCAAAGCCATTACCTCGCCATCTGAATGGGCGAGAAGGGCGCCAGGACGCATGGGAACGGGCCCCGCGAGCTGAGACCGGTATTAGGACGGAGACTGGGTCTCTCCGTCGTCCGCCCTTTTACGATGTGCCCCAAGCCTTGGATATATATTCATTATCCATGGTATACATAGACACCATTGAGAATGTATGGGGACTCAGTAAACCACTACCCATTGTTTATTATCCATGGTATACATAGACACCATTGAGAAAGTATGGGGACTCAGTAAACCACTACCCATTGTTTATTATCCATGGTATACAAAGACACCATTGAGAAAGTATGGGGACTCAGTAAACCACGGCCCATTGTTTATTATCTATGGTATACATAGACACCATTGAGAAGGTATGGGGACTCAGTAAACCACGGCCCATTGTTTATTATCTATGGTATACATAGACACCATTGAGAATGTATGGGGACTCAGTAAACCACGGCCCATTGTATAAAACCTGTCAGATACTATAACTGTGGTATACGGATTAAAATCTGTGGTATACGGCCTGACAGCTGTGGTATACAGGAAAATGGCCCCTTTGTGCTATAGAACAAAGAAATAGTCCCTATTATTAAACCCTTTAATATGGCAATTACTGGGTTAATTTATTCGAAAATATGGATAATATATACAACAAACGATGATTTTGTGGACAGACGGCTCTACAAACCACTCCTAGCGCTCGTGTATTACTACGCGTCAACCTCTTGTGGTTTACGGCCGCCTGTCCACAAAACCATCGATTATTGTCTATATATTCATTATCCATGGTATACAAAGACCCCACTACCATTACCCATTGTTTATTATCTATGGTATTCATAGACACCATTGAGAAGGTATGGGGACTCAGTAAACCACTACCCATTGTTTATTATCTATGGTATACAAAGTCCCCATTAAAAATGTATGGGGACTCAGTAAACCACGGCCCATTGTTTAAAACCTGTCAGATACTATAACTGTGGTATACGGATTAAAATCTGTGGTATACGGCCTGACAGCTGTGGTATACATGAAAATAGTCCCTTTGTGCTATAGAGCAAAGAAATAGTCCCTATTGTTGTATTCTTTAATATGGCAATTCTTGGGTTTAATTAATTCAAAAAGATAGATAATAAATGCAACAAACGATGGTTTTGTGGACAGGCGACTCTGTAAACAACTCGAGGTTGACGTCATAATACACTCTCAAGCGCTCGTGTATTACTCTGCATCAACCCCTTGTGGTTTACTGCCACCTCTCAGGCAGTTGCAGAAATGGCAAGTTGACTGGGTGCAAGTGGGTTATAGAGAAGGCTCCATATGCTGAATGTAACCCAAACCTTTTGATTGTTATTCTTTTATTACTGCACGCTCATTAATCAATGACGAACATAATATTTGCTCCTAGTTTTCTCCTGCCAGTACCCGAGCTAGCAGCCTGCGATTTAGACTGGCCCCAGTCCCTGTATCCTACCCCTCCCCGCCTACCGCCAGACCCACCACCCCACCGCCTGCCTTACCCCTCCCTCTACATACTACTTCTGTGTGACACAGGTTGATTCATGGGCCAGTCAGAGAAGGATACACACTATAGTGAACTTCATTCTGATATTGTTTAATCATTTAATAAATGTTCATAATCAAAGCTTATAAGAAGGCTGAGGCCCTAGACTCTTTGTTGAGAACCATCATCTATTTCATAGATGCTAAATGATGTTTTGTTGTATATTCCTATGATCTCAATAAAGAAAAAAAAAAGATAATAATAAAAAAAAAAAAAAAAAAAAATAAAAAAAAAAAAAAAAAAAAAAAAATAATAATAATAATAATAATAATAATAATAATAATAATAATAATAATAATAATAATAATAATAATAATAATAAAAGACCTGAGCAAGTCTACCTTTGGTCCACCGCAAACACCTGTGGGTGTACACGGTGAGAACCCTACACTGCAGACGTACGTTTTTACAGACCTTTCACCACACACCTACAGCTATAGAACCGACACACATGATACGCTAACTGTTTAGTGGCCAATCCCTTTTTTATTGTAAAGTGTATATGTTACCAAACACCTCATGGCTCGAGGATACAACAAAACGGTAGGAAGCAAATAACGGTTCTGGAGATACTCAAAGAACAACTTTTCTTCAGGAGTGCTTCCATGTCTCACTCTACTAAAGTTCCCCCCTTTGACTCTCCCATTGTGTTGCTCCAAACCAAATACATTATTCACACCACGGTATTGGCATCACTGGATTTTAAGCTCTATAAAGAAATATCGGAAAGTTATCATGTTAATATTGCCATTATGTATAAGTCGCAACAAATTCATAGTTGAACAAGTAACGGACAAGGAAAATAATATGGTTTATACCGCAGGAAATAAGAAAGAAATTGATGAGTGTTTGGTCTGTGTACCCATTCACCATCGAGTTTGGACTGCGCGGTAATATGAACGAGGCGATAACCGAGTGAATATTCTGAAGCGCTCCAAACTCGACAGGGACGATGATCAACGGGGACTCAGACCACACAACGAATGTGTTTCTGATTCTATCTTAGTCTGGAAATATTGATCTGTTTATTCCCCATTGAGTATGAGTTACTGTACTCGCAAACCTATTGAGTATGAGTTACTAATGTTAAGCCTATGGGCGTTTATACCAGGCTAAGATAATCCCTTCATATTTCACTCAGTGTATTGGGTTGCATGACGATGGTGAATTTGTAGCATGCCGCTGAGTAACGTTCGCATGTAGGTATGACGAAACATGTATATTTGAGTTATTCTAATTACACTTGGTCATCGTTGCTAAACACCATCCACTCTGTCAACTCAAAACTGAGCATGATGGGTCGTTTTAAACTCTTCTCCAGTCGTCACACACACTCAGCTGGGCTTCCGCCATGCGTTATGTCCACATAATTCACTTTGAGAAACCCTTATCGCCGTCTACTGCAATCAGCGTAAATTCAACTAAAAAAGCATCAAAGAATTTTAAAAATAGCATACAGTCGTTTGATCTCGATCATAGTGTCTGCATGGCTTTTGCCTCAGTTAAGATAATATAAAGAAAACATATAGAGGTTTACGGTCAGATCTCGTATTGTATTGAGTTTGAATAGCGTAGTAATTAACAAAGTGTAGTAAAAAATCTTAATCCGTTAGGGTAGTACGTAAATACGCCTATCCCTTTCGAGAATTTTTTTTTAATTAACAAAGTGAGTTACGTAGCGATTCAAATGAGATGTGACCGAGCTCTGACAGTAAACCTTAACAGGTTTCTGAATTTATCTCACCCTTCACATTGACTAATTGCCTAGCATTTATGACATAACTATCCATTGAATTATTTTTCTAAATACTCCATGGGCGTTGGATATGAGTTCCCAATGTTAAGTCTATGGGGGGGGGGGGGGGAGTATCAGGGGTGAGATAAAGGTTAAGAAGGGACATATAATAGGTACAGGAGGTACAGCGAGCAGGGGTAGAGTGATGAGCAGCTCTGAGTAACTCTGAGCAGCTCTGAGCAGTAGGAAGGTGGAGGTCAGGGCTGTGTGAGGACATCTGGAGCAGTTCAGTTCAGTAACTGTGTTAGTCTGGAGTAGAAACAGGACAGCAGGGAATTAGTCCACCGCCCTCTGACGATGTCAGCGTGCACATCAACACCTGTCGACACACACTCCCAGGGATGTCCACCAACACATTCCTAACCTCTAGTCCTGGGGCACGTTTAATAATCTAAGATCGCCCATTTAAACCTTCTTTCCGTATGCCATAGAGAGGCAGAGACAATGTGGGTCAACTTTATTCAACACTAATGTACGACCTTATGAGGGTGGTTGTGGCCCACTAGATTCTAGGTCAACTCTCGACTTTAGAACGGTCCCAAGGCGCTATAAAATTCATGTAAGGAGGTCAGGGTGAAGGTCGGGGTTTGCTGCGAATGCAGTCATTGGCTACTGGGTCTACTCTATTCCTTATATGGCAGTGCGTGTAATGGGACAACTCCATGCAGTTATGGACGGCTAATAGAACATATTGTACGTTAAACTACCCAAACAAACAAACAAACAAATAAACAAACTGTCCTAGTGAACAGACTAAAATGCACAAAACAAGTCTTTCTCCCCGGTCTCTATGCACTGTGGTTGTAACCTGGCATCACTCTATCCACCACCACCACGGCTACCCGGGGGGAGAGGAGGGGGGTCCTCCGGGTGGTGGCGGGAGGTATCCAGGTGCGGGGGACTGGTGCAGATTTAGACAGGTGAGTCGGGCTGTACTCTGACACAGGTAGCAGCGTGTAACACCTCGATATGACGTGTGAGAAACGTGGCCGCGGTATGCGTATTGTTTACAGTACGTGCTGCTGATATACGCGTCCACTGGTCTTCTCCCCCACACAATCAGGGATTTGGGAATGATCTGACCCCATATTCGGCTACTGTGTAGATGGTGGTTGGTTTTTTTTGTTTTTGTTTATTTAGTTATTTTGGGTTTATCTCACCCCTGGTATTTTTGTGCCATGGACTTAACATTGGGAACTCATTTTCCATGCCCCTATGGGTATTGCAGTCCATTCTTCATGGTCCATATCCTGTGTGTCATCCATTCTTTTAGATTGTACAGGGGTGAGATAAATACAGAAAGCAACTCATTTTGGTCAAATTAAAGTCGTTGTTCTCCACTGGTCTCCTTTATAAAGTGTTCCTTTAAAGACCGTTTCCATTGGCAGACAAAAATGGCGGAGATTTTTTGAGTTCTCCAAAAAGCTCATTTCCATTGGCCATCACCGATGGCTAAGATTAAATCAGAGACATATTTGTGCTTGTCCCATCATTGTCCAAAAAATATCAAATGGCCCTCAAATTCCCAGGGAGTAAATCCCTTTCATTTCTCTACCACATCATTCGTTCTCATACTAAATACGATTGCACTATATCGCCTCAGACCAACATCTGCCGGAACTATTTCCTACAAACTCATAAATCACTCAGCTGTTCGTTCCGATGTATGAAGGGATTGATTTTTAACTCGGTTCATACCTCCCATGAATTAAATTTCACGACAGGCCCCTTTTAACAACCAGGTATACGAGTGGAACCACATGTGGAAATGCAGGAAGTGGGCCAACATAACGTGTTGATCTTCAGGTGCTGAGTATTACGACGTATTATCGGCAATGGGAAATCCACCTGGGCAGGTGCTGATAAAAAACACACCACCTTCTTATGATTTAGATTTTTACACGGGCCTCTGGTATCACCAAGACAAGCACAAGAACCTAACACTTGACAGGAAGGTATGAAGCCATTTAGCTTGAAACTAATTCTTTGTAAAAGGAGAGAAAAAAGCACCAAGAACCAATTAATCTTCACTGGAGATTACTTTAAAAAAAATTGGTGTAATCCCTACAACGTGGGCGGGTGGAGAGTGGTGGGTGGAGAGTGGTGGGCCGGTGGGTGTTGACTGTTGAGGGGTGACATGGGGTGAGGAGGTGTGAAGAGGGGTGTTGAGGGGTGTTGAGAGGTGTGAAGGGGGTGTTGAGGGGTGTTGAGAGGTGCTGAGGTGAGCTCGGGGAGCTGAGGAGTAAAAAAGAAATCAAAAAGTTTTGGTCAAAGTCGTTGTTCTCAAAGAATTTGATGGGAGTGATTTGAAGAATCAACAGCCATGTGAATATCACCTAGTGCTCCAACGCGTTGGAGAACAACAACTTTGACCAAAACGAGTTGCTTTCTGTATTTATCTCACCCCTGTACACACTAAAAGAATGGACGTTGCACATGATATGGACCTTAGAGAATGCACTGCAATACTCATAAGGGCATGGAGAACGAGTTCCCAATGTTAATCCTGCGGGACAAAAATACCAGGGGTCAGAAAATGAGGTGTGTTGAGGGGCATTGAGGAGGTGTCTTGGGGGGCGTCGTTGGGTGTTGAAGTGCGTTGTTGTATTGCTGTGCGTTGTGGGGTATTGATGGGTGTTCTGTGATGTTGTGGGGTCTTGATGTATGTTATGTTGTGTTGATGGGTGTTGTTGGGTGTTGTGGGGTGTTGAGGGGTGTTGTAGTTTGTTGATGTGTGTTGATGGGTGTTGTGGGGTGCTGATGTGTGTTATGTTGTGTTGCGGGGTGTTGTAGGGTGTTGTGGGGTGTTGCGGGGTGTTGATGTGTGTTGGTGTATGTTATGTTGTGTTGATGTGTGTTGAGGGGTGTTGTGGGGGGTTGTGGGGTGTTGTAGTTTGTTGATGTGTGTTGATGGGTGTTGTGTGGTGTTGTTGGGTGTTGATGTGTTATGTTGTGTTGCGGGGTGTTGTAGGGTGTTATGGGGTATTGATATGTGTTATGTTGTGTTGTAGGGTGTTATGGGGTGTTGCGGGGTGTTGTAGTTTGTTGATGTGTGTTGACAGGTGTTGATGTGTGTTGAGGGGTGTTGTGGGTGTTGCAGTTTGTTGATGTGTGTTGCAGGGATGAAAGTCGGGACTGATGAAAAAGTCGGAAACAAAAACACACAAAAAACGTATTCTGGGGGGGGGGGGGGGAACCGCACCCCCCCCCCCCCCCCCCCCGTGCCGTCAAACATTATTTCGGAACCTGACGGAACTCTGACGGCAGTGTCAACGGCCCTTGGGGCGTTTTACTGCCGCCAAGGTACTCTGCCCGTTTCCCCAGCGTGTGTCAATTGAAATTGGTGAGAGCCTGCTACTGGGCGCCGCCAACAACGGTATCGATTGTTTTATTTCATGATTTACATACTTTGTTAAAGATCATATTTCAAGATGCAGAAATTTCTGATTTCCGTCGATTGTCGGCGAACTTGCATCCCTGGTGTTGACAGGTGTTGATGTGTGTTGAGGGGTGAGGAGAGACAAACAGAGGTTATCCCTCACCTCCTGGGTCTGAACGGAAGTTACCCTCGCGGTGCTCCCTGTCGTACACCGTGGAGGAAGGCTGCCTGGTGTCGGGCGGGGGGGGGGGGGGGGGAGCTCGTACCCCGGGCCCGGCACCTCGCACCACCTCCTGTGTAGAACATGGAGGCAGTGACGCATTCCTCCAGGTGTTATACCCATTCACCTGCTACACTTCTACTTTTTTTCTCCTGTTTGTCAGTGGTAGGAGTATGGTATATAGATCAGTCTAAATTTTCCCTAAAAAATTAACAAAACTAACCTACCCCTTAAGACAACATATGACCAACAAAATAAAAGCGAGTTAATATTTCCAACAAATATTGAAATCACATTTGCAGGTTCCAACAATACTATCTGTCAATATTTCTGTTCATTAATGGGCCATGAGAAAGCTTTCTTAAAATTCATAGGAAAGGTGGCTGTACACCACACCACATAGACATGGTATGAGAAGGATTGACCTTTGATATAGCAGTAAATCTACCACTGCTGGGGATGAAGGAGAAAGGTGGCTGCACATCACACCACATAGACATGGTATGAGAAGGATTGACCTTTGATATAGCAGTAAATCTACCACCACTGGGCATAAAGAACGGTGGCTATACATCACACCACATAGACATGGTATGAGAAGGACTGTTTACCACTGCTTGGGGTGCAGGAGAAGAGTGGCTGCAGTGGGACTCGAACCCCTAACCCTGGGATTACAAGTCCAGTGCCCTAACCACTGCCCTATCTCCCCTACACCTCCAGGCGCTGAGTGACCGGGTCAATCTGCACCCACCAGACGTCCGTAGTATGACGTGCGAGGCGCTCGTAGTGGTTGTGTATTGCCTGCATAAACAATAACCGCGGGTCCCGGTCTCCTGTCTGTGGCAGGCTTATCTCTGCCTGGAGGAGCCTGCCCGGAGGAGCCTGCCCGGAGGAGCCTGCCCGGAGGAGCCTGCCCGGAGGAGTCTGCCCGGAGGAGTCTGCCCGGAGGAGCCTGCCCGGAGGAGCCTGCCCGGAGGAGCCTGCCCGGAGGAGCCTGCCCGGAGGAGCCTGCCCGGAGGAGTCTGCCCGGAGGAGCCTGCCTGGAGGAGTCTGCCCGGAGGAGCCTGCCCGGAGGAGTCTGCCCGGAGGAGTCTGCCCGGAGGAGCCTGCCCGGAGGAGATAGCTCCACACTGGAGCAGGACACTCCCCAGCTGGTGTTTTCCCGACCCGCCAGTACCTAGTAGCGGGATCACAGGTTTTCTTCTCTTTTTCTTCTCTTTTTTATTGGACATAGTTCGCATACAATTGTACCGCGTCCTTCCTCCATTCATAGCTTATTAATCATGAGGTATCTTTGATAGCATTTTATCCAGATACCTCAGTTTGATTGATCATGAATATTGTATAATAACACACATTGCCCTGCACTAAATAATTCTTAGATAGTTAATGATAGGTTGTACAATAATATACCAAATGACAAAATAACAAACGACAGAAAGACATTCACGTATGCCACCGATAGGGCTTGGATATATTGCTATCAGTGGTTAGAATAAGACTCCTGGATTTGAGGTTCTTCATGTCGTTACATAGACCATATCCGTAGATTTAAGTACAATTCCAATTTGCTGCACCCTTTTTAGGCTCATTACATCAGGGATGAGCCCTGGGATGAGCAAATATCTAGCCTGCCTCAAGTCATCCTCAGATGATGCATGGGAGACTGGTAAGAAAGATGAAACCCCCTTTGCAGATTTACTTGGTATTTACACATCGGCACTAGTGTTACTTGCCATCGAGTACATAGGGGGCAGAGATCCCCCCCCCCCCCCCCCCCCCAGTAAGAGAAGGAAAATTTCACTGCCTGAGAATCATAAACCCCCTTGCATTGCAAGCTCTGTACATTTAGGAAGTGGAAGAACTCTGAAAGGACGGTAGATGTAATACTCCTTTTCTTAAAGAAGTCACGTAAAGGGGGTATTCCACTGAGACGTTGGAGGTATTAAAAACACAATCGGAAAGTGAACAACTCCCCCTGCGACTAGAAAGCTTGGGACTGGGTGTACCTAGTACGCCCAGTCCGAGAATAGTGGTACCAAATATCAAATCTGTTTGAGATTTAAAAGTGCTTGCCACTGGGTGTACCTAGGTACCTCCAGTCTGAGACTGGGCATACCCGGTACGCCCAGTCTCAGACCGGCGGGAAGCGCGCAGTTCATTCACACTGTGCGTTTTGCCGCGCATACCTAGGTACCATGTAAACTGAGCATAAGCACACACTCTAATGGCGTTGCCATTTCTAAATCAATCCCTGGGCAAAAAATAGGGTGTTTCTCATATCCATGAAATTTGTAAAAAAAAATGTAAATGATTACAGAAGCTAGATGAATAAATTCGAAACAGGCTCTAGATAAGATAGTTGAGCTAAAGTAGGAGGCAGGTCGACTGTGATACTGATCCCAACAGACCCACGGCCGATTATTTAGCCACCTGTTGAACATCCATTCCCACACGGGGCATGGCTCAAGGTACACTGTCCTCCTGTGGCATCCCTGCTCCGCTCCTTAACATCCCGACAGACACCCGTAACCCAGGCGCAGGTACCTAGGGTAGGTCGATGAGTGCAGGCTTCATGACTGTGGGTGGTGTTACGGAGATGTGTTTATACATCTAGGTGGGAGCCAACCTAAACACACACCAACCACTGAGCAGCACCCCTCTCATAAGATCTCACACTCTCCAAGTGGTATTCTGTACAAGGTTCTCACTAAGCACCCCTCTCATAAGATCTCACACTCCCTAAGTCGTATTCTGTACAAGGTTCTCACTAAGCACCCCTCGCATAAGATCTCACACTCTCTAAGTGGTATTCTGTACAAGGTTCTCACTAAGCACCCCTCTCATAAGATCTCACACTCTCTAAGTGGTATTCTGTACAAGGTTCTCACTACGCACCCCTCTCATAAGATCTCACACTCTCTAAGTGGTATTCTGTACAAGGTTCTCACTAAGCACCCCTCTCATAAGATCTCACACTCCCTAAGTCGTATTCTGTACAAGGTTCTCACTACGCACCCCTCTCATAAGATCTCACACTCCCTAAGTCGTATTCTGTACAAGGTTCTCACTACGCACCCCTCTCATAAGATCTCACACTCTCTAAGTGGTATTCTGTACAAGGTTCTCACTACGCACCCCTCTCATAAGATCTCACACTCTCTAAGTGGTATTCTGTACAAGGTTCTCACTACGCACCCCTCTCATAAGATCTCACACTCTCTAAGTGGTATTCTGTACAAGGTTCTCACTACGCACCCCTCTCATAAGATCTCACACTCTCTAAGTGGTATTCTGTACAAGGTTCTCACTACGCACCCCTCTCATAAGATCTCACACTCTCTAAGTGGTATTCTGTACAAGGTTCTCACTACGCACCCCTCTCATGAGATCTCACACTCTCCAAGTGGTATTCTATACAAGGTTCTCACTACGCACCCCTCTCATGAGATCTCACACTCTCCAAGTGGTATTCTGTACAAGGTTCTCACTGCGCACCCCTCTCATAAGATCTCACCCTCTCTAAGTGGTATTCTGTACAAGGTTCTCACTACGCACCCCTCTCATAAGATCTCACACTCTCCAAGTGGTATTCTGTACAAGGCTCTCACTACGCACCCCTCTCATAAGATCTCACCCTCTCTAAGTGGTATTCTGTACAAGGTTCTCACTACGCACCCCTCTCATAAGATCTCACACTCCCTAAGTCGTATTCTGTGCAAGGTTCTCACTACGCACCCCTCTCATAAGATCTCACACTCTCTAAGTGGTATTCTGTACAAGGTTCTCACTACGCACCCCTCTCATGAGATCTCACACCCTCCAAGTGGTATTCTATACAAGGTTCTCACTATGCACCCCTCTCATGAGATCTCACACTCTCCAAGTGGTATTCTGTACAAGGTTCTCACTGCGCACCCCTCTCATAAGATCTTACCCTCTCTAAGTGGTATTCTGTACAAGGTTCTCACTACGCACCCCTCTCATAAGATCTCACACTCTCCAAGTGGTATTCTGTACAAGGCTCTCACTACGCACCCCTCTCATAAGATCTCACCCTCTCTAAGTGGTATTCTGTACAAGGTTCTCACTACGCACCCCTCTCATAAGATCTCACACTCCCTAAGTCGTATTCTGTGCAAGGTTCTCACTGCGCACCCCTCTCATAAGATCTCACACTCTCCAAGTGGTATTCTGTACAAGGTTCTCACTACGCTCTATCGAGAAGAATTCTTAATAAACTAGGCTTAGAGCCTTCAGAATCCACTGGCGCACAGTATCCCCCCTAGGTGGCATTATTGAGATTATAGAAACTTTGGGTTGAATTGATGTACGTCTTTAGCACGGGAGGCAGGCCAGTGGATTCTCAAGGCTCGAAGCCTAGTTCGTTAAGAATTCTACTTCATACAGCGTACAGAACATCAGGGCCGCTTAGAACCACTTAGAGTACAGAATACCACCTAGAGAGTGTGTGCACTCTCCTCCCAGATCTTTCGCTGCGTTAGCGCTTGCTAATCTCTGCCTCAACCCAAAGCTTGTTCCCTGGGTATCCATTCAGGATAGGGGGAACCAGCTAAAGTTTCAGATTCAAAACAAGGCAACTGTCAAAAGTTATGAAACTCAAACAACTCATATGTTATGAGTTGTGAAATATAGGAATTGTTAAATGAGCTTCACAGACAAGCCAGCTGTTTTTTTTTCAGTTTTAAACCACTTTATAATGTCTCTCTATTCCGTGGTCGCAAGTGGTGGGAGACGGTTTTGGAAATTGATACGCCTCGTTACTTCACACACTTTATAATGTGAATCCAAGGTTGAGTAGACTGCCCCTTCAAATGAGCACATGGGTCTTGTTAACAAAACCAAACCCAATGACACATAAGGAGGTGCTTTCCACTGAAGCAAGTAATCTCAGAGACTGTCTGGTTGGAAATAACAAATATGAGTGTAAATCATTTACCATATAAATATGTGTATCTCTCTATATATAAGTAGAATACAAAATACTGCCCGAACTGCAAAGAATTTAGGATACTTGTAAAATGCCATATGGGGTAGATTTTGTCCCAAACAGGCAGGTCAGTGCGGAGATACAAGCGACCGCAGGAAGTAGAGCGCCGGATATCTGCTAGGAGAGTGCAGGCCTGGACGCAGTGTGAGAGGATGGGCACACTGCGCCGCTCCGGTTTCTGTAGGTTGCTCTAGCGGTGCAGTGTGGAGGATGGTGTGTGTACATGTGGGCTGAGGAACCATGCTGCAGGGAGCCTAGCCCTGGGCTGTAACCAGTCTCCTGGGAAAGGTGGCCCGGTAATGGTTCATTAGTGTGTGTGGCAGCAGCCCGCAGTTTGCTAATTTCTCTCTGTATCTTGGGTTCTATTATCTAACGTGATACATGCCTTCTGTCACGCTATTTTAGCTTAGAGTTGCAGGACGGCCCAGTCTTACACAACCATAACATGCTTACTGCTACTGTCCAGATATATCTACTACATCGATGGACTACAGTGTGGTTATAGAGAGGAATAAATAGTATTCCAGATAGACAAACCATCACTTCGAACTACTGCTAGTATGTGACTAGAACATAGAATAATTCCAAAAAGAATATTCAGTTTTCCCCACACCCCCAGGGGAAGAGAGATACCTCATTCTCCATGCCCCTATGAGTATAACGGTCCATTCTCCATGGATTATGTTGTCATATATCCTGTGTGTCGTCCATTCTTTAAGTGTGTACAGGGGTGAGATAAATACAGAAAGCAACTCATTTTGGTCGAAGTCATCGTTCTCCGATTCGTTTAAACTGTGATATTCACTCTGCTTTACCTTGTTCATATCACTCCACATCAAACTAGTGGAGAACGACGACTTTCACATAAACGTGTTGGTTTCTTCTTTATTCAGGAGCAGGCTAGCCTTCAGATTGCCAGATCTGAGTTTCGGAGCCCAGTGGTGCTGCTGTGCTTCTTGCTTTTCTGTCTTCCTCATAGATTCAATCTCATAGATACGATATGACCCGAATTGTAGTTATATTGTAAATCACCATCAATCTTATTTTTTCTTCATTTGTTTAACATAGTTCCATATCGACACAGAAGCTCACTTATAAAGCATGTATGCAAGATTTCAAAAACTTTTCATCCCACGCCCCCTCTCAACCTAACTCAGTGGCTAAGTGGTAGGGTCATGGGAGATCAGGGGTTCAAACCCAGGTTGGGTCATACCAAAGACTTACACAAAAATGGTACCCAATGCCCATCGGCTTAACACCCGCTATTAGAATGAGGAGTAGGGGGCTAAGGCCCGAGTGGAAGAACGGCTGTATAGCCGAATTCGGTGATTGAATATACACAATATTCCCTTAATAAAAATTGCTAAATTAAAATTATAAGCCATAGAACGAAGGAGTATACGCAAAATTTTGAAAATTCGTGGGCCCCTTAGTGCGTACGTACTTTATGGATGGCCCCTTGTAAAGATTATGCCCAGAGAATCCATGCTCTATATTCCAGACCTGAGTCTGTAGGCACTGAATATTCATGAGGCAGCCCAAGGGCAGCAACAATGACGTCCAGGGTGGAATCTGCATATTGTGAGTACAAGTGAACGTCCCTATTCTCTACCTGCCCATTAGCGAACACGGCCAGTTCCTGTGTCCAGTAGTACGGAGAATGAATACAGAGTGAGAGAGTTACGGTGTTGTGGTCCGTTAACCCTTCCCTTACCGGATCTGGGACCTGTTTCACTAGTTTTGTGACATGTCTAGATGGTGTGTCCGGTTTCATAAGAACTAGACATTAGAATTCGTTTTGTCCGTTCTTGCTTGCACTGTTGGTGCCGCTTTTCCTGTCTGTCTAACACTTTTGTCACGAAACTAGTGAAACAGGTCCATGATGTGTAGATTTGTCTAATTCTTATGTTTGGGGTTTGTCTTTCCCTAAGGGCAGCGACTTGTGTTGTCACGAAACTAGACAACCCCAATGTCTGTATGGTGTCACAGACATGTCACGAAACTAGTGAAACAGGTCCCGGGTCACAAGTGCGCATCTTTAAATGCAGCATGCCTGACACCGGACCACCTCTGTAGTGCAGGACTATGTCGCAATTGTTGAGAAAATATATCCTTTTCCAGTCTTTTAAGTTGTCTGCCAATGTTTTCAGCGTGATAACTATGGAATTATTGATCAATTATCACTATAAATGCATTTTACATAATCTCCGAAAAAATTATAAAGATCCAAGTTGAATCATCTGAGATAAATGACATTTTAATGAAAAATATAAAATGATACTTTCAGGCATCATTTGCTGCAGGAGTGCCCTGAGGCATCATTTGCACTAGTCACGGGAGTGCCTTGAGGCATCATTTGCATTAGCCATGTCATCATTGGTAAAGAAGGGGTTAACGTAGCAGCACCCATGGCCATGTAGGACTGAGACTGTACATACGAGGGAAAGAAGCGTAGTAGAGACATGGCCTGGGTTGCGCCTACATCAACGACTTGCTAGTATTCAAGGCAGATCCTACCTGGCATTAACCTAACAAAATACAATACAGACGTATTATTAGAGCGTGCTTGTACGATCTATATACATCGCCTAAAGGTTAAAGTGATCACATATAGGATTCCAGCGAACTGCAAAAGAACTATCCCTTCACTATCTGTGTGCTATTCACTGTGATATGGTGAATGGAGTAGAGGCCCAGTGTCTCAGGGTCTTGGAAGCATGCTCAGCTGACCATGACCAATCACTCAAGCCCAAAATACCTCATTGACCTACTGGTACTCGATATGTAGACTCAGGCAGTTAGAGAAATGGCAAGTTGACTGGGTGCAAGTATGTTACAGAAAACGATCCATAGACTGAATATAACCCAAACCTTTTAATTGTTATTCATTTATAACTTGCATGCTCATTCACCAATGATGAACATTCTATTTCCTCCTAGTTATATGCCTGAGTGCGAATGTCTATCAAATACTGCCCGCTGCTAGGGGTGCAGTAATAATAATGTTCGTGCCCGCTGTGACTGTGGGTCGTAAGGATCGAGCTTAGATGCTGTAAGTACTTTTAAAAAAAAGGTAGGGATTTCAGGTATATAATAATAAGCAAACGTCCTGACTGTGGACGAAATGATTCTCGTTCTCAACCAATCGTTCTCGGCCAGAAATCGATGACTGACCACGAACGAGAAGCTTTTTGTCCACAGTAAGGACGTTTCCTAATATTGCATTATCTTAGACGACCAAAAAGCAGGTTTCAATATGAATAGATGCATATCGTGTGTTATACTATAGTCTAGCACCATGACAGGTATTGCTTAAAGGCAGCTCAATGCATATCTAAAACATGAGATTATTCAGTCATGTCCTGTAGTCAACCAGAGCAGATGACAGCACGGGCCTCGCGTGTTGAATATGGGGAAAACCTATCCCAGCGTATCCCATCGAGTTTGAATCACATAGTAATTCAAAAGGCAAAGCGATTCAAATAAGATGCGACCAAGCTCTGACTGTAAACTTTAATAAGTTTCTGAATTTTTCTCATCCCCCACATTGACATCCCCCATTGAGTATTCCTTTCTAAATACTCCATGGGCATTGGGTACGAGTTCCCCATGTTGTTAAGTCTATGAGGGAAAAATACCAGGGGGAAATGGGAGAAAAGGATAAATAGAGAAACCCATTTTTCCTTGATTTTGAATGTAAATTTCCATCTTTATAAGGGCTGGTTGCTGCATCAAGAGAACAGATTGGCCAGCACCTTTGATGGTCGCCCTTTGAAGCTCCAATAACGAGACACCCCTGGATTTGTTTTACTAAACTGATCCAATTTCCGCTCCTTGAAAAACAGGTGCCTTCCTGTCCGCTTACAGTGGGATTTTCCACACGTCTTTTCGCAGGCCTTATCGTTTTACGAGTTTCGATGATTATCAAATTCCATGTTTCAATTACGATGACTGGTTAAGCTTTCCCAGCGACATGAATTCACCTCATACGTTAATTTGTGGTATTTTTTTCTTCTTATTCATTTTACGCTTTAATTCTTGTGGGAATATAACTGCTTTTCTGACTTGAAGGGGGTGGGGGGGGGGGGGGGGTGGTGATCCCGGGTAGGAATTCTTTTTACCCATCAGATAATGCTTAATTTTTGTTCAACCTTTTAAAGTTTACCTCTAAGATTTTGGATAAATGAAAATTCTGAATAACCTGAATTTTGACAATCTAAAAATCTAGAAATCTATCTCTGAATTTGGGTAATGGTTGCATAACGTGGGCACCAGATGGTGCTGCAGTCGTCACTGGGGGCAGAGCAAGCCCGTGCAGTACATTAATCTCAGTGTGGACTTATGCTAATCTCTTCATGTTGTGCACATAATGCAATATTAGAAGTCATTCAGTGGAGGTCCCTGATCAATATTCATCAGTCTCTTTGTCCGGTCTTTGATGGACATGCAGTCAGTTCTCTCTCAGTCTGGGTGAGGGGAACATGTGCTATCAAGACTCCAGTGTTTCCCACTGTGTTATGTGGTATTTCCAAGCAGATTTCTGTAACATGGAGGTGACATATTAGCAAGATATAACGGTGCATAATATAAACTTGTTATCTTTACCACCATAACTGTCACTTGTACATCAAGGAAAGTTATTATGTTAATGCCTGCTTGTACCTACATGGTTTTTGTCTTATTTCTAAATCTAAGACCGATTATATGTGTTATCATCACTCTCATCTTCATTATTATTGGTGAGCCTGAAGTTACAAATTAACTACGACTGTCTCATCAACGATTTTCAACTTCCTTATAGCAATAGCGAGACCTGGCAGAAGAACGGTCCGGCCGAGCCAGGATATTGTATACATAAGTACCCGAATAAAAACAAAAAAAACATACCCAACAGAGAAAATCATATGCCAACAAGGTGTTTTTTTCCCATTCATCTCTCCTACTGATTTGGCGTAAAACCGTTCTATGTTTTGAATCTAAATCCAACTAATGTTCTAGTATGTGACATACCAGCAGTAGCTCGAAGTATGGAACACTATTAGCTGGGGGAATTTTTGTAAAGCAATAAATAGCACTCCTTCCAAAGTAAGTCCCCGGTTGTAGAGCACCCAGACATTAAAGAGATTCTTATATAGCATGACCTGACCATGCTGTAAAAAAACAAAACGAGATGATAATATACGATTCGTATAAAACGAGGCGTTTACACAGAGTTCTGTACGAACCGTAAATATCATAGTACACGCATCGTGCATGCATGGTGGGTTGTTCTATAGTTACTATGTGCCAAACTTGAGGAACATTTTCGTCAACGCGTATGGAGCAGTATTTCGTATTTTCCCGTACGGATCAGTGTTCCGTACGGTATTTTTACGTTAAATCGCGAAACGGTGCGTATTTACAGTATATACGGTAAAATATATAAAGTATATAGTAAAAGATATACCGTTATAGTATCTACATGCATATCTAAACTTCGCTTTAATCCATCAATACAAATACAGAACTATCAATAATTTGCTAAGTGACGTTGGAGACGGAGTGAATTGATATGAATCTCTGAAAGGTCAAGTTGACTCTCAGGCTATCAGAACTGAAGGAGTTCTTGAATCTTATCCTTATCTAGAGAATGTTGACCCTCATTCAATAAGATGGTCAATATGTATGGCCCTGAGGCTTCACACCCGATGGTATTTGTATAATACCTTTCACATATCATCTGTCAGTGTTTGGAGTGATTAACTCTCTTCACTTGAAGAAACTCTTCAGCTGGGTCGAAGATTGACTTCATTATTGATTTAAAATCGATTCAATTACGCCCTTTTTATCCCCTTTTTACACAGGGACAGACCAGGAAAGTCATTTTTAAATTGTTTTATTTGGGGTTCAGGATTGGTTGGGTAAACATCTTCCATGAACACAATCTCATCTAGCATGCCTCGCCTAATAAAAGAGGCAACAAAGAAATCGATCAAGAGGAAACCAAATAACCGAAGTAGGGATTCGTGTGTTAGCACGCTGTTCAATTCGATATCTTGCGCTGAATTTATGAGAATATAATTGATTTTTGTTGGGGATTTTCTCGCTTTTAATATCGCATGTATCAGAAATATTTTGAACAACCATAATCAAGGTATGGGCATATTACTTTTTTTTGCGTTTTTCTGCAATGGTGGCCCGTTTTTCTCCTGATGGTAAAGATGTTGCAGGGTTAGTTGGTTTGATTAATGTTCAGTTAACCAGTAGTTAACCATTACAGGTTCTAACCAGACTTTCTTAAGGTTCTTTTACACCACAAGGGTGGTGATCGACACTATGTAATGAATTTAGGTAGAAATCTCACCCCTACACATTTACCGAGGTGAGAGTTCTTTTACTTCCCACACCACATAGGCATGGTCTGCGAAGGATTGGCATTTGATATAGCAGTAAATCTGCCACTGCTGGGGATGAAGGAGAAAAGTGGCTGTGGGTGGGGATTCAAACCAACAAAGTCCTACAACCTTGGGATCACAAGTCCAGTGCCTTAACCACTGAGCTAACTCCCCACCTCCTTGGCCAAGTGTAGACCTTACATGAGTCTCCTGGCAGTACGGGTATTACAGGGAGTGAGGGGTAGGCCTTTGATATAGCAGTAAATCTACCACTGCTTGGGATGAAGGAGAAAGGTGGCTGCACACCATACCACATAGACATGGTATGAGAAGGACTGGCCTTTGATATATCAGTAAATCTACCACTGCTGGGGATAAAGGAGAAAGGTGGCTGTACACCACGCCACATAGACATGGTATGAGAAGGACTGGCCTTTAATATAGCAGTAAATCTACCACTGCTGGGAATGAAGGAGAAGAGTGGCTGCAGTGAGAGGTACGCCCCCAAGTCAATGAGCAGACGACTTTTAGTGAAGGCCTCAGAAAAGCGCGCCAATTGATCAGCGATCGATCCGGTACCCGGCAGGCAGGCGTGCTGCAGCATGCACAGGGGAGTCTGAGAGCATGTAGGTACCAGCGAAATGTTGGTTCAGTCAGAAATGAGTGATCCTTGTGAATGTGTGAGAGCTAAGAGAACATACCAGAAAACTTCAGTCTAAGTGTTTGTATAGGTTGGTTGGCTGGTTTGATTTAACGTCCAGTTTTACCATTATAGGTCCTTACCAGACTTTCTCCAGGTTCCTTTATACCACAAGAGTGGAGATCGAATCTATGAGATGAATTCAGGTAGAAATCTCACCCCTACACATTTACCGAGGTGAGAGTTCTTTTACTTCCCACACCACACAGACATGGTATGAGAACGGCCTTTGAGTGTGTATAGGTACTGCATACTATATATGATCATGTGACTAGTTAAAGTCTTTCCATTTCTATGTAGATGATAATACGAAAACAGGCTGTCTTCATACATCAAAATACTATTATTGATCACATACATACCTCTGCCTACCGCATCAGGATGTATCTGTTCAATAATTTCACCGCATATTTCTGACGTACGAAGAAAGTAAGCCAGTTTCCATATAATACTCCATAATACAAACCACTGGTATGTAGTTATATGGCGAAACGGTGCGTATTTACAGTATATACATATATATATATATTACAATTATAGATCCTGAGTATAAGACCACTAAAACAAATTTATACCAGAGTTTCCCCTGACATGGATTGCCAAGCATGGAGTGGATTCCTTCAGAATCTATCAGTCTCACTGCCTGATAAAACAAACTTCCTGCAAGACGCCTCCCCACTTATCAGCCAAAGGTTATCTTACATTGCCGCTAGTGAATAAAAAACGGTCCCCTTTTGACCCTCGGTCCTGCCGCCCGCTCGTGATTTGCAACTCACAAGTACGCCAGTAACGGAACCTGCACGACGTTCAAACGATGTTTATACGATATCTATACGATATTTATACGACGGGTACATATGATAAATAGATGTGTGTGTACCATGTCTATATATTTACACGATATTTCTACGATATCTATACTATATTTATACGACGTGTACATATGATAAATATGTGTGTGTGTACCATGTCTATATATTTACACGATATTTCTACGATATCTATACTATATTTATACGATGGGTTCATATAATAATGAAGAAGAAACCAAACAGTTTTGGTCAAAATTGTCGTTTTCCATGAGTTTGATGCGGAGTGATGTGAACGAGGTGCCAGCTGAGTGAATATCACGTAGCATTCAAACGATGGAGAACAACAACTTTGACCACGAGTCGCTTTCTGTATTTATCTCATCCCTGTACATACTATAAGAATGGATGATGCATTGGATACAGACCATGGAGAACGGACTGCAATACTTGTAGGGGGATTGAGAACGAGTTCCCAATGTTAAGCCTATGTGACAAAAATACCAAGGTTGAGATAAATATGTATATATATATGTGTGTGTACAATGTCTATATATTCAAATGTATATATGATATCAAAAAGATATCCATATGGTGTATATAGATAATGTCTATATTACATATACACAAGGTCTATAGGGCACAGAGTGATTGCTAGTTCCATCCTCATCCACCAGGAAATGATAAGATATCTCCACTATAGTTGGGGGGACAACTTTTTCCTGCTCTCATAATCTATAACTAATCCTAAGATGAGGCTAAAATCGGCAAATCAAAAATTTAAAAGAAAATCCATTGATAACTGGACCTACCACCTGGCGTCGGGACAAGATGACCGCCTATATGATACAATAGCTATGTGCCCTATATGGTTTCCATACGATATAAATACACGTTCGCCCACGGCTAAGTTCTGTTGGGTATTGAGTACCTGGCCGTACATCGATAACCATTCAGCTTACAATGTTGGTGTTATCTAATGTGAATTAATTTCTAATTCAGTTCTTTCTAACCTCCTCTGAAAAAGTACGAAGTGGTTGATAATTACAGAGATCTATGTACGGCTTGCCTTTGATCACTCGAGCACAATCTTGTGGAAAGATATCAGAAAACATCCACAGAAAGTGCGAATGGTCTCCGTCAATCAATATTCCCAATGAACAGCAAACAGCAACCCTATTGATCTGACTCTGTTCCTGAGACGTGAGAATGGTCTTATTGTGTGAGCAGCTCGGGAGTACCTCTGTACTGAGGTTAGAGCCACTCACTATTGGACACTACTCTTGAAGATTGAAAAGCCGGAGACACACCAAGCGAGAAACGCATCCATTTTCAGAATCGCCAACATAAAATGGCGTGTATGTCAGATAATATTTCAGAGGACTATCAGCCACCGGTAATTTAGCATGTCAGAAGTAATAATCAGGGGAAATATGAAAACATAGCTCACATGCACGCCATTTTGTGTGGCGATTCTGGAAATCGCTGCATTTCTCGCTTGGTGTGTCTCCGGCCTTACTGAAGCCGGAGACACACCAAGCGAGTCAAGGTGGCAATCTCCGGAATCGCCAATACAAAAAAGCATATATCTGAGATATCTTTTCATAGTAATATCTCCCATCGATAATTTCGCGTATCTGATGCGTCTCTGAAGTAATAATCAGGTGAAATATGAAATAATAGCTTAAATGCACGCCATTTTGTGTGGCGATTATGGAAATCGCCACGTTTCTCGCTTGGTGTGTCTCCAGCATAAATCTGATACAAATGTTGGGAAAATGACCACAAACCACACAACGACCTCATGGCTGGATTTTAATAAATTGTCCTTTCGAATACATGAACCATTTGAGGAAAAATGTCGGTTTTTTTCCGGTGTTGGAAAAATTTGTTTTTCTTTATATATATGTCCCACTGGGTGCCTATGCGTTTTAGCCAAGAACAGGCCTTCTTCAGGGCGAGGGCTAGAATGACTGGTTAATGAGATTAATATCTGATATAAAAATCTAGATACGATCTGCAAACATTTTTCAACTGAAATGTGGCTCAAAAACTTATACTTTGTAGATCATATTTTCTGAAGCTTGAACAGCTCAATGTTAATGAGGACTTCAATTGACCAAAATAAAAGAATGGAGATAAAAGTCACATGTACTTTTTAATGGGAGAAAAGCTCTTAAAACAAAATAAATGAGAATTTCTGAAGCAGTAAAATTTAAGATTTTTTTCAAGATGACAAATCGACCACGCTGACTGCATCACGTTGAAGTTCACTCAAAGTGATGGTGATTTGTTACAAACTTTTTAAACTCATTCCCAGAAACTAATCATCTGGCCGCAGCGAATGTGGGTCATGCTGATCTGACCCAGAAATACTTTCAGCTGGAGAAAAATACTTGCTCAAGTCATTGATAATGAACAGATATTGAGTAAACAAAATCAGGATACGGTACTTATATAGAACGACCTGACCATGCTGTACATGCTATAAAAACGAGATTGGGATTGTTGCTTTTTACTTGACGAAGCCTCAGGGCCGAGTTCTGTAAATACAATCTACAAAATTCAATGGGAATTGATGTTTTGTAGATTGTACAAGCATGGTAGGTCGTTATATAATTATTTTTATCCTACCCCTAGTGTTTTTTATGCCACTACTTTCTGATACTGAAAAAATATGGAAACGGGGTAGGATAAAATCTAGACGCCACTCGTTTGACTAGTCTTCGACTCGTGAAATTATGGAGCCAACAAAATGCGTGGCATAAATAATCTCAGACTCAATCTCGTGAGGTCTCTTGATAATATTTATATTTATTTATATATTTGATCAAATCCTACCATATATTGGCTTGGGAGACATCTCTACGTGAATCCAACATACTGCTGATGTTACAACCTGTTCAGTATAACAGTGTACTGCACAGGGTTCAGTATACGATTTATACTGCATTTAAGCAGAACTGTCTTTAGAAACACGATTCGAAAGCGGTTCTGTTTTTATCTCACCCCCAACACGGACCGTACAGTCGATTACATGTCGTAAGCCATGTTGCGGCAGCTCTGGTTCAAACAATGGCGCCGGAACTTTTTTTTTCCACGACGTTCATTGGTCGCAACATACATAGATTCTCCGCCACTCCAATGGCAGAGAATTGACACTATACGTAGGTGAGTGTGGCGTATTTTATTTCAAGTTAACTCAATGGCACAACCTGTACCAGGGGTGAGATAAAGGGAGCAGCAGTACGTAATTATAAAATATACTGCATGGGTATACAATAAATCATAGTATGCACCTTCCCTTTACTGGCTGTTCAGTGTCTGGGGTGCAGTGTAGGGAGAGGGGCAGGAGAAGCGGAGACAGCACAGGCGGAGGAGCAGGGGACACGTGTTATATGTCCAGTTGTGCCATCTTCTGGCTCATGATGCAGCTTTGGGACTAGGTGAGTTGAAGAAAAGAATTCTTCTAATTCAAGGGACTCAGACTTTCATGCTGACTATACTCATGACCACAAAATTATTTTGGAAATCAAATACTTAAACTCGATTGATATCAATTTCTGAGGCAGCAACCATTTTAATTTTTGTCATGATGACATGTCAACATAGGTGACTGTATCGCATTGAAGTAAATTCTAAATCACGGAGATTTGATACACATTTTTAAAACTAATCATCTGGCCGTAGTTCATGTGGGCCGTAGTGGGTCATGTGGCACGGAGGATTAAAATGGTTTAAAAAGCCCTGATTTGCCCCAGAACTACTTTGAACTGGAGCGCCTCCACACGGTGAAGGTATTCACTGCGCGAGTCGCTCCGAGTCAGTGAGATGTGACCTACTTCTCGTCTGACACCGGCACGCACCCACCTGGCCGCCCGACACGCCCCCACCTGGCCGCCCGGCACGCCCCCACCTGGCCGCCCGGCACGCCCCCACCTGGCCGCCCGGCACGCACCCACCTGGCCGCCCGCCACGCACCCACCTGGCCGCCCGACACGCCCCCACCTGGCCGCCCGACACGCACCCACCTGGCCGCCCGACACGCCCCCACCTGGCCGCCCGGCACGCACCCACCTGGCCGCCCGACACGCCCCCACCTGGCCGCCCGACACGCACCCACCTGGCCGCCTGACACGCCCCCACCTGGCCGCCCGACACGCCCCCACCTGGCCGCCCGCCACGCACCCACCTGGCCGCCCGACACGCCCCCACCTGGCCGCCCGACACGCACCCACCTGGCCGCCCGCCACGCCCCCCACCTGGCCGCCCGACACGCCCCCCACCTGGCCGCCCGCCACGCCTCCACCTGGCCGCCCGCCACGCCCCCACCTGGCTGCCCGACACGCACCCACCTGGCCGCCCGCCACGCACCCACCTGCCACGCACCCACCTGGCCGCCCGCCACGCACCCACCTGGCCGCCCGACACGCCCCCACCTGGCTGCCCGACACGCACCCACCTGGCCGCCCGACACGCACCCACCTGCCACGCACCCACCTGGCCGCCCGCCACGCACCCACCTGGCCGCCCGACACGCCCCCACCTGGCCGCCCGACACGCACCCACCTGGCCGCCCGACACGCCCCCAACCTGGCCGCCCGCCACGCCTCCACCTGGCCGCCCGCCACGCCCCCACCTGGCTGCCCGACACGCACCCACCTGGCCGCCCGCCACGCACCCATCTGCCACGCACCCACCTGGCCGCCCGCCACGCACCCACCTGGCCGCCCGACACGCCCCCACCTGGCCGCCCGCCACGCACCCACCTGGCCGCCCGACACGCCCCCCACCTGGCCGCCCGACACGCCCCCCACCTGGCCGCCCGCCACGCCTCCACCTGGCCGCCCGCCACGCCCCCACCTGGCTGCCCGACACGCACCCACCTGGCCGCCCGCCACGCACCCACCTGCCACGCACCCACCTGGCCGCCCGCCACGCACCCACCTGGCCGCCCGACACGCCCCCACCTGGCTGCCCGACACGCACCCACCTGGCCGCCCGCCACGCACCCACCTGCCACGCACCCACCTGGCCGCCCGCCACGCACCCACCTGGCCGCCCGACACGCCCCCACCTGGCCGCCCGACACGCACCCACCTGGCCGCCCGACACGCCCCCCACCTGGCCGCCCGACACGCACCCACCTGGCACGCACCCACCTGGCCGCCCGACACGCACCCACCTGGCCGCCCGACACGCACCCACCTGGCCGCCCGACACGCACCCACCTGGCCGCCCGACACGCACCCACCTGGCCGCCCGGCACGCACCCACCTGGCCGCCCGGCACGCACCCACCTGGCCGCCTGGCACGCACCCACCTGGCCGCCCGGCACGCACCCACCTGGCCGCCCGGCACGCACCCACCTGGCCGCCCGACACGCCCCCACCTGGCCGCCCGACACGCACCCACCTGGCACGCACCCACCCGGCACGCACCCACCTGGCCGCCCGCCACGCACCCACCTGGCCGCCCGCCACGCACCCACCTGGCACGCACCCACCTGGCTGCCCGACACGCACCCACCTGGCCGCCCGCCACGCACCCACCTGGCCGCCCGCCACGCACCCACCTGGCCGCCCGACACGCACCCACCCGACACGCACCCACCTGGCCGCCCGCCACGCACCCACCTGGCCGCCCGCCACGCACCCACCTGGCCGCCCGACACGCACCCACCTGGCCGCCCACCACGCACCCACCTGGCCGCCCGACACGCCCCCACCTGGCCGCCCGACACGCCCCCACCTGGCCGCCCGGCACCCACCCACCTGGCCGCCCGGCACGCCCCCACCTGGCCGCCCGACACGCACCCACCTGGCCGCCCGACACGCCCCCACCTGGCCGCCCGACACGCCCCCACCTGGCCGCCCGACACGCACCCCACCTGGCCGCCCGACACGCACCCACCTGGCCGCCCGACACGCACCCACCTGGCCGCCCGGCACGCCCCCACCTGGCCGCCCGACACGCCTCTCAGTGGTGGAGAATGGATGGAGTCACGCACCTTTCTCAGGCCTGGCCTACTGAGGGGGGGGGGGATGGTGAGGGGTATTATCCTACCTCTCATATAAACCCCCCGTAGATTTAACATGACTGTATGCCACGGTTATGCCATGTGTTTTATTATCCATTGTATACAAAGCCCCAATTGAAAATGTATGGGGACTCAGTAAACCACGACCCATTGTATAAAACCTGTCAGATACCATAACTGTGGTATACGGATTCTAACCTGTGGTATACGGCCTCAAAACCATGGTATATGGGGAAAATAGTCCTTTTTGCTATAGAGCAAAGAAATAGTCCCTATTGTTAAACCCTCTAAAATGGCAATTACTGGGTTTGATGTATTCGAAAAGATGGATAATAAATGCAACAAACGATGATTTTGTGGGCAGGCAGCTCTGTAAACCACTCGCGGTCGTATATTACTACGCGTCAACCTCTCGTGGTTTACGGCCGCCTATCCAAAAAATCATCGATTATTGTCTATATATTTATATGCCACTGGTAACATATGAAGTTACAACATGTGCCGGGTAAGATAAAATCTAAGCATCACTTAATTTCATATGATTGTTTACATAGTGTTCGTTGTCTTCCATTACATATATCACTCAGCTCTGGTTCGCGGTATCATAAGACAACGCTATATGAACAATCATATGAAATTTTGTGACGTTTCTTGATATTATTTCCAATCATATCTACCTCCCCAGAACGAGCCTCGATGGAAAAAAACAACTAAAATAATAAAAGATTTATCGATGAAATGCAGGTGTTGACATCGAAAATACATGTTTTTAGAATCAATTGAACAAAGCTAAAATCTCAGTCAGAACTATGGGCATTAGTCCAGGCTTTGTAGAAGGAATTTCATTTCACCCAAATGAATTGTTTAAATGATATCTCTCTTATTTTCCTGAACATTTCATTAGGAAGTGGGATTATCAAAGGCATTTCAAAGAAAAACAAGAAAGAACTGTTCATCATTTCGAGAGAGATACCCTTGTGGAAATAAGCGTACTAGTTTTCGGATAATTTTCAGATCTTTTCCATAGACACTTTAATATACAAGTCTGAAAATGGCATCAAAGACACAAAGTACTAGTTTTGGATCATCTGGGATTGATAAACAAAAATAGTCTCCAGCGATTTTGCCATGTTGCGTTCCCACTTGGTGACTCGGCGAATTCCTAGAAATTTTGGCTAAAGCTGGAGACACACCAATCGAGTAATGCAGCGATTTCCAGAATCGCCAACACAAAATGGACTATATATGAGCTTTTATTTCATATTTCACCTGAATATTGCTTCTACGATGCCAAATTATAGGCAGGAGACATTCCTATGAAACAATATCTCACAAACATGCCATTTTGTATTGGCGATTCCGGAGATCGCTGCCTTCACTCGCTTGGTGTGTCCCCGGTATTAGTGGTAACCAGGCTTTAGTGGGAACCGGGCTTTATTATATCACGCTCCATACATGCCTTGCTTTACCAGACCCGGTCTAAGGACGTCCTACCTCATCTTAGGGTCGCCCAGATCGATATTATCGCATGGGGATCTTATTGATTTGTAATTGTCACGCCTGGAATCCATTCGACGCGGCAGTTCATTTATTACGCTGACGGGTGTTCTGTTATCACTGGGTCATGGAGCAGAAACTGGGTTAAGCTGATAACATGCGACCCACAAATACAACCCAATCATCGGACGACCTCAGGAACAGGGACCGCGCCGTAAAACGCTACATTTTCAAATCACATCATTGCAGAAATTCATTTGTTATCCATCGTATACAAGGACCCCATTGAAAATGTATGGGGACTCCGTAAACCACGACCCATTGTATAAAACCTGCCAGATACCATACCTATGGCATAAGGGTTCAAATCTGTGGTATACGGCCGCAAAGCTATGGTATACGAGAAAATTGTCCTTTTGTGCTGTAGAGCGAAGAAATAGTCCCAATTGCTATTCCCTTTGATATGGGAATTACTTGGTTTAATGTATTCGAAAAGATGGCTTATGAATGCAACAAACAATGGTTATGTGGACAAGCGGCTCTGTAAACCACTCGAGGTTGACGTCGTAATACACTCACTATTATCAATTATCTATTTATCATTAATCTTCCCCGTATTTTATCTGTCATTCATTCATTTATTTAGTATCTATATTCTATGGACAGAAATATCAAACATTCAGGGGAATATTTCCTTTTTTGTGAAAATTTATTCATTGACGGAAACAGTTTTATATACAATGATGTAAGATTTTCAGCCTATTCCGTCAATGGGGCAGATACGAACACCACAGGACAAATACCTCAGAGCCATTAAAATGTTGAGGATTTACTGCAGCCAATAACAGACCAGGGAAGTTAATCCTGGGATCAGAGCCATATGGGAGTTAAATCTTCATTAATCCATCCACCTCGCATGGGTGGGTTTGTCCGGGCACATTTGGATCCTCTGAGACACTTAATGTGGATCCCTGTGGGGGTTTCAGGGTCTCTGACTGGGTCACGTGGCCACACCCATTAGTGGCCTGCTGGGAAGGTTCCAGGGGCCCGTTTAATAACCTAGGATCGTACATGAAGACACTTTTCTGTACATAATACAATGGTTATCGTTTAATAATATTAAAGTCTATTTGCTAAGACAGTTTTAGCCGTCCATAAGGTCGTCCATCAATGTTGAATAAAGTTGACCCACATCGTCTCAGGGTCTCTATGGCGTACAGAATAGGGTCTACATGTGCGATCCTAGATTATTAAACAGGCTCCAGCTTGGTAACTCAGCTGTTGAGCAAGGGTTGAGCCCCGGGCATCAGGTCTATCTCTTATCTAATGGACTGCTCTGACCATCTGTTGCACCAATTTACTGCATGGTCCGAGACTAATATTAAGAAATATTACCTTTTATCTTTCGCTTACATCTATTTGTGGATCTCACTGGAAATCATAACGTTTTGATAGTGACTGGAGATGCAGTTCGGATTAATGAGAGTATTCTCCAATCAGGAGGCAAATCTGATTGGGTGATATTTATTCAGGTTCCAGGAAGAACAGCTGGAAGGCCATAAGAAAGAGAGATTGAATCTATAAAATGGATGTGCCAGGAAGGCCTACAACCAACGGGGTAAACAAGTAAGACCATTATGGGCGGTAGAGTTTCTGAGGGTGTTCGTGATAGTGGGAACGGAGCAGGGTGGAAGTGTAATAGTGTCTCAGTGGCGTGCCCAGCTGACCATGATCAATCACTCGAGACCGAAACACCTCATTTACACACTGATGCTTGATATATCTGGATCCTAGACTCAGGCAGTTGCAGTAATGGCAAGTTGACTGGGTGCAAATGGGGTACAGAAAATGACCCATTGACTGAATATATTCAAAACCTTCTAATTGTTATTTATTCATAATTCCACGCTCATTCATCAATAGTGAACATATCATTTGCTCCTAGTTAGTTCTGGTGACACTTCAACGGTGTCAAGTGTCAGTCGTCAAAAAATGAGCGGCTCAAACTCCAGTCTCTGACGTCACTCTTATTATTATATACCTGTTTGTGAATGTCTACAAATACTGCCCGCTGCTAGAGGTGCAGTAATGATAGTGTTGGTGCCCACTGTAAGCGTGACTTAATAAGTCATTAAAATGTCACTATTTCATCGATTTGAGGAATATAATGATAAGGAAACGTCTTTACTTTAGACAAAATGGTTGTCGTTCTTGGTCAGTCGTCGATTTTATACTGCCTTCCATCCATGGCGTCAGGCAGTATGAAATCAACGACTGACCTCGAACAGGAACCTTTTCATCCATTGTAAGGACATTTCCTATTATTATTATATACCTGTGTGTGAATGTCTATCAAATACTGCCCACTGCTAGGGGTGCAGTAATAATAATGTTCGTGCCCACTGTGACAGCGGGCCGTAAGGATCAAGCTTAAATGCTCAAGTGCTTAAAATGGCGCTTTCATCTTTTTAAGGTATATGATAATAAACAAACGTCCTTACTGTGGACAAAACGGTTCTCGTTCTCGGCCAGTCATCCATCTCACACGACCTTCCATCTACATCATCAGGCCGTATGAAATCGACGACTGACCTCGATTGAGAACCGTTTCGTCCAGAGTAAGGACGTTTCCTGATGTTATTTCTGGTGACAGTTCAGTGCTGGTTCATCCGTCACGTCAGTCGGTGGGACAACACCCCCCTGTTTACATTGGCCGGTGAATCTCATGATCAGTAGCACTGCCCACAGTCACAAACATGACACCACAGTGGGCTACATGGACAGTTTCCAATTCACGATATGTGGCTCCAGATACGTTTGTTAGCCATCACTGACTGATTCTCTTTTTATAAGAGCTTTATCTCCTTTTGAAGAATACATGTGACTTCCATCTCCATCCATGTTACTTTTTTTTTGTTTTTTGTATTCAGTAATCATACAACATTCACCCATGAAAGGGCGTTTTTACATGTTGGTAGAAGAAACATATACACATGTGTGACGACAGAAACAGGAAAAAAGATAGTAGAGATTAGAGGGTGTTACACACATAACATTACAGGTAGGTATAGATTTATATGTACATTATATATATATATATGTACATTATATATATATATATATATATATATATATATATATATATATATATATATATATATATATATATATATATCGATTCGGGCCAGCGTATAGGGTGCAAGTATGACTTTTAAATTTTTCTACTCCCATTCAGCCTTGTTTTCTAGTAGGTATGATTTAACAAATATTTTAAAGTATGAGCTATCATCAGAGTCTTGGATACGCTTTGGCATTTTTTCCCAGATTTGGACACCGAGGTATAGCGGGCTGTTCCTATACTTTTCTGTTTTCGGGTATTCAGTTTTTAATGCTTTCTTTTCTTGTCGCCTAGACACTCTAGTTGGAACACTACTGTCAGTGGGGTCATTTGACCACCACCATATAAACATAAGCAAATGTAACATTGGTTAGTTAACTGATTCTTTTTGAAGAGGAAATGTTACTTCCATCCATGTTACATTGGTCATTAACTCAATTGTAGTCCTCATTAACATGGAGCTGTTGTCTGCAGTTCAAGTTTTACAACCACTGATTTCTGTAGGAAAATATCGTCAATATTGTGTATATAAATTCATCAAAGGCATACATAGGCTAATCTTATATGTGTTTTAGATTTTGTTACTGTTACATTTCATGCACGACCTTAATATAGAGACAGAGAGTCTGTAAATGTAACTACATGTAGAGTGGGGATAAACCATTGATTTCTGTAGCAAAATATGGTCAATATTGTGTATATGAATTCATCAAAGGCATACATAGGCTAATCTTATATGTGTTTTAGATTTTGTTACTGTTACATTTTATGCGCGACCTTAATATATAGAGAGAGAGTCTGTAAATGTAGATACATGTAGAGTGGGCATAAACCAACATATGACCTATCCAGTTCAATCTATTACAACCATGTGATATTCATCTGAAACATGCATAGGCTAATCTTATATGTGTTTTAGGTTTCGTTCCCGATACATTTCATGCACGACCTTAATATAGAGACAGAGTCTGTGAATGTAGATACATGTCCCACGGGTATTCCCTGCACGGGTCCCTCGTCCTGGCCAGTGTCACTTTGACAGGTCCCCCGTCGTACAGTCCCGCCGGGGCATGGTCTGTTCAGTGTGGGCGTCGACGGGACCCCCGGCCAGGCGTGAGTGGATACTGTAACGTTAGGGCAGAGGGAGAGGGGATAGGTCTATAGTGTAAGGGGTGGGTGGGGACATGTGAGGGGAGGGCAGGCAAAGGGAGGGTATAGGGATGAGGCAAGGGGAGGCTGACCAGGGCATGGGGAGGATGGGCAAGGTATGGGGAGGGTGGACAAGGCATTGGGAGGATGGGCAGGGTATGGGGAGGCAGGGCAGGGTATGGGGAGGCAGGGCAGGGCATGGGGAGGCTGGGCAGGGCATGGGGAGGCTGGACATTCCATGTTGCCACAAATATAAGATAACTATTGTTATTTCACAGACTATTCTGGAATCATTTTTCCAATAATCGATCCTAGATAGATTTATCAAATTTGAAAATGCTCTTGAGAACACCTGGAGGCATCCTTCGACCCCTCTATGGGAACACCTGGAGGCATCTTTCGCCCCCTCTATGGGAATACCTGGAGGCATCTTTCGCCCCCTCCATGTGAATACCTGGAGGCATCTTTCGTCCCTTCCATGGGAATACCTAGAGGCATCTTTCGTCCCCTCCATGGGAATACCTGGAGGCATCTTTTACCCCCCCCCCCCATGGGAATACCTGGAGGCATCTTTCGACCCCTCTATGGGAATACCTGGAGGCATCTTTCGACCCCTCTATGGGAATACCTGGGGGCATCTTTCCTCTCCTCTATGGGAATGCCTGGAGGCATCTTTCCTCCCCTCTATGGGAATACCTGGAGGCATCTTTTGCCCCTCTATGGGAATACCTGGAGGCATCTTTCCTCTCCTCTATGGGAATGCCTGGAGGCATCTTTCAACCCCTCTATGGGAATACCTGGAGGCATCTTTCCTCCCCTCTATGGGAATACCTGTAGGCATCTTTCCTCCCCTCTATGGGAATACCAGGAGGCATCTTTCCTCCCCTCTATGGTAATACCTGGAGGCATCACTACGACTCTCGGGGTTAATGACTGGGTGAGCATATCGGGTCTCCTCTGTATAAAAACAGACCACGTATCGCAGAGCTCCACATTCTCAGACTGTCCGGCCACAAGGTAACCGGATCAGGACGTTACGCGACTGATGGTTAACTGGGCCCTAATGGTGGTATACGGCCCGGACACCTGGGCCCGATTAGCGCAGAGAATGCACGCCTGTACGCAACACCTCAGTATGGCAAGCCAGCCAGAGTCTAGTTTCTTACAGAAAATTAGAACATATTTAATAATTTCATTTTTTCAATATATTTTCTGATAATTTTTTTTAGATAAACTGGAAATAGATTTTAATCCATGACCAGTCACCTAGAAATTTAGAAATATATTTTCTGACAATATTTTATCATAATTGTCTGTTTATTTTTCACAGTGGTATTTCCCGTTTTCCTATGTTATTAATCGTTTCCTACACTGCTATTCTCGCCTGTGTCGATCGTATTCAGAGTATGTGTGTATTTTTCTCCATACCAGCATACTGTGTGGTATGGCAATGATACCATAGCAGAGATTGATATCTGTGTGACTTACCAGCATAGGTATATAGTATTGAATTATTATTTCAACCCATTTACAAGTTTAGCCATAGGAATAACATTAGAAAAATACTCAACCATCACCTAGGTAAAGTGAAAATACAACGCCACGGTCTTGGCAGAGTGAATATGAGATGACATCATATGAATTTGCGAAGTAATTTGAATTATCCTGATATTTTGATCCTTTTTAATGTCAGTGAAAGGGGTGAGAAAAATCCAGAACCGCACTCGAATCGTAAAATGCACAATACTCCCCCTGTTTGTATGGGCCATAATCGTCACTCGGCTTCGCCTTGATGATCGCAGCCTATCCAAACTCATGGAGTATATGTATTTGTAAGGCTTTCAATGCATTATTATCCGTCGTATACAAAGCTCCCTTCAATATGGTAGCGCTCGTGTATTACTACACGTCAACCTCTCCTGCTTTACGGCCGCCTTTCCACAAACCCATCGATTATTGTCTATGTTCTATATAACACACCGGCTTGCCATACACACGTGACTTGTCAGACTCACTTTTCTCCTCGTGTGTCACCACGACCTGTCAGCCGCCTCACACAGGTCACATAAAGTAGTGCACGCATTGCGCGTCAAAAAGTAGTCCTCCTCTGTGGATGGCGTAAAAAAGTAGTTCGGGTTTAGACAGAGGAATGCGGAACAGAACAAAATACACCTAGGAAGTGTAAACTAAGGAAGTTACCAAGTATTCAGAGAGCAACTGAAGAATACTATAAGGAGATAAATGGGTACTTAGTAAACACAAATGAAACATGACTGACATTGACTTGATATAGTACGCTAAGAACTCTACATTATCTCACCCCTGGTATTTTTCTCCCACAGGCCAACATTGGAAACTCGTTCTCCATGCCCCTATGAGTATTGCAGTCCATTCTCCATGGTCTATATCCCGTGTGCTGCCCATTCTTTTAGTGTGTACAGGGGTGAGGTAAATACAGAAAACAACTCGTTTTGGTCAAAGATGTTGTTCTCCAACTCATTTGAACACTACATGATATTCACTCCGCTGTTGCCTCATTCATATCACTCTGCATCAAACTCGTGGAGAATGACTTGTTGGTTTCTTCTTTATCATTGATACGCAAAAGCCTGTTCCCGTATGACACTAGGGAAATATGGAAAGGCCAAGAGACCTACGTTGACATTAACAGATGCTCTTTTTGTCACCAGATAATTAATGATTAAAAATTCTTATATTTAAATAACACCAGTAGGTCATTATTAAAATAACACTGTGTGTCATTTATTTCTTATCCGTCATCAGTTTTATTCTGAGCAGCTCGGAGCGGCTCAGCCCTGGACTGTGAGGAGCTCAGACTCCTGTCGAATCAGAGAACATGAATGCTACGTCTGACATGAACGCTACGTCTGACTCATAGCTATCTACACAGGTAGATTTAGACTGGCTCAGTCCCTGTGTCCTACCTCTCTGTCTGTGCTGCCACTGCTTCCCTTACCCCTCCCTATACACTCCACCTCAGTCCCTGTGTCCTACCCCTCTGTCTGTGCTGCCACCCTTCCCTTACCCCTCCCTATACACTCATCCTCAGTCACTAGGCCTATCAGGCATTATATTGACATATTGACTCCGTGTGTTTAGAGGATCCAGTGTTAGCTGGATCTCGTTGTTGTACAGCCACAGACCCTTGACACATATCCTACAATTATTGCCGTTAAACGGTTTAGATATATCTTCAAATTGAAAATCCAAGGCTAGAAATGGAAATCACGTATATTTCTACATTTACAAGTCAAATTATATTTGGCTTCTTCAGTTAGAAATCAGAAAATGATTGTTCATTAGGGGACAGGCGGCCGAGGTGCGACCAGCCAGTCAGGAGCGGATCCTTTACTTACCCGATGTGATACTAGGATTTCCAGTTAATGTCTGGAGGGCATATATGTCCAAGATTTGTTTATTAATGATATTTTCATTAATATCAATAATTAATATTAATCATTAATATCCACTTATATTGATTATTAATATTAATGATTAATATCAATAATTAATTTTATTAATATTAAAAATCAATATCCAGGATCAAAGACTTGAGCAAGTCTAATGCAGACTGAGCCATCCCCAGGTACTACCCACCTCTCATCATATCTAACTCATGAGACTGGGTCCAGGAGGACATCTATTATTGATGGTGATTCTATGTTGTCATTACACTATGATGACTGTATTCGCTTGTGTCTGGATTGGAGGGAATATTGATGTATGGTGGCTTCACCTTGTGAATAGGCACATATTTTAAATCAGGTTTAAAAATGGCGAGGCTGCAGAGTCTGATGTTGTTATCACCATTCATAACTTGATCCTTGGTGTTCAGCAATATCATCGTTATGCTTATATGATGGATGCACTAGACATGCTACTAAAACTAATAACAGTCCTAGAAATAACACTTCAAATGCTACATTTTCAAATGGAATTAAAATGATTTCATCCCTGGTATTTTTGTCCCATAGACTTAACATTGGTAATTCATTCGCTATGCCCGGATGAGTATTACAGTCTGTTTTCAATGGTTGCCGACGTCATATATCCAGTGTGTCATCTGTTCTTTTAGTGTGCACATGGGTGAGATAAATACAGAAAGGAACTCGTTTTGTTCAAAGCCATTGTACTTCAACGTTTTTTAACGCTATGTGATATTCACTAAGCTGTCACCCGGTTCATATCACTCTGCCTAAAACTCGTGGAGAAAGACGACTTTGACCAAAACCTGTTGATTTCTTCTTTCAAGCTATAACGTTTGGGAAGCATTTATTATCATAATTCTAGAATGTCTAGATCTTTGGCGTTAAAGTCCTTTTTAGAGATAAAATGTAGCCCTGACTAACCTGCATTATTTGATAAAGTCATCACTTTTGTGACGCATAATCTCTAACACTGTGACGCAATCTACGCGACATCATCTCAGCGACATCATCTCAGTGATGTCATCTCTCTGCTGATAGGCTGATTTCACCAGGACGTCCGATATATGCCGATCATGCCCGATTTGTTGACTCGCTAAGTCGGATGAATCTCTGAGAATATCTGGTTAAATCGCTGCGGTGGAATACCCCCTTTTGAGTGATAACAGAGGCTACGCACGCAGGGATAAGTGCGCGACAGGATCTTACAAGTTTTATCGCGATTCATCAAGATGCAGCAAGGTGCTACAAGACACAGCCCGACCTTGCTAGACAAAAAAGATTGTGCTGGTGGAATCAGCCCTTAATGTCCATGGTTACGTAATCTATGTGACGTTCCTTCTAGCCTCATCTGTCTAATAACTGCAGACTTGCTCCAGTCTTTGATTATGAACATTCATTAAATGATTAAACACAATCAGAATAAAGTTCATTAAAGTATGTATCCTTCTCTGACTGGCCCATGAACCTGTATCCCAGCGAAGAGGGTAGCCATAGGATGCAGGGACTGGAGCCAGAATCCCTGTATCCCAGTGAGGAGTGTAGCCATAGGATGCAGGGACTGGAGCCAGTATCCCTGTATCCCAGTGAGGAGTGTAGCCATAGGATGCAGGGATTGGACCCAGTCTATAATAACTGTATCTCTGTGATATCCTCCTGCTGGTGATATCTGTACTACTGACGTCATCTGTGTACGCTTCCCTCTTGCGTCATCTCAGAAATGGGTGTATGACGTAATCACTATGAGGCCCTGGAGTCACATGTGTGATGTAATTTATTTCGCCTCCCCTATGAAACATTATGAGCAGGTAGCTGGGGCCTTTTGAATAATCCAGGATCGTACATGTAGACCTTTTTCTATATGCTATAGAGACCCAGGGACAACATGGGTCAACTTAATTCAACACCTATAGACGACCTTATGGACGGCTAACACTGTCTTAGCCTACAGACTTAAATATCTATTAAATGATAACCCTTGTACAAGGTACAGAAAATGGTCTTCATCTCCGGTCCTACATTATTAAACGGGCCCCAGTTGGCAGGAAACTGCTGAATATGTTATGCCGACGAAAGTACAGGGAACAAGAAAACCTCGTATGAAGTTCACTAGCTTGAATATATAAAAACAGAAAAAAGAGGATTGTCCTATATGACCATGGGTCGTCCATAAGTATTGATTAAAGTTGACCCTGGCTGAGTCTGTGTATCAGGGATCTGGTGTTTTAGATCATCCCACAATATCGCTCATGAATAATTCACCTGAGCTGAATTAGTGGCTACATGAATTCAGTGAGAATCATCCAAGACACACCCAAACCCTACAACATAACGCATCTCTCATACTGAGTCAAATCCTTCAGCTCTCATAGGACTCCATCTAGAGTCTAGACAGACAGTAGGTCTACCTCGCCTAGTGCCTGGGTCAGACCTGAGGTGAGCCTAAAACAACCCCTCTAATTACATTACCCCTAGGAATTTTGTTATTGTCTATGGTATACAAAGACCCAATTGAAAATGTATGGTGACTCAGTAAACCACGAGCCATTATATAAAATCTGTCTGATACCATAACTGTGGTATACAGATTTAAATCGGTGGTATACGGCATCAAAACCATGGTATACGGAAAAATAGTCCCTCTGTGCTATAGAGCAAAGAAATACTCCATTTTGGTATGTTCTTTATTATGGCAATACTTGGGTTTCATTTATCCAAACAGATGGATAATAAATACAACAAACGATGGTTTTGTGGACAGGCGGCTCTGTAAACCACTCGAGGCTGACGTCGTAATAGACTCGCTAGCGCTTGTGTGTTACTACGCATCAACCTCTCGTGGTTTACGGCCGCCTGTCCACAAAACCATCGATTATTGTCTATGTATACACCATACGTGTTAACATAAGAAT
Source organism: Alentia gelatinosa (assembly GCA_950022655.1). NCBI lineage: Eukaryota > Metazoa > Annelida > Polychaeta > Phyllodocida > Polynoidae > Alentia > Alentia gelatinosa. The sequence goes on from OX465586.1 coordinate 2,937,796, forward strand.
GATGAACGATACTATAAGACCTGTTCACCCTACATCATAACGCATCTCTCATACTGAGTCAAATCCTTCAGCTCTCATATGACTCCATCTATAGTCTAGACAGACAGTAGGTCTACCTCGCCTAGCGCCTAGGTCAGGCCTGAGGTGAGGCACGTGTGAGCCTAAAACAACCCCTCTAATTACATTACCCGCGGTATTTCTATATATCCCCGGCACCACGTCTGTATAGCCCCCACGTGCCGGGTGCGCGGCCTGCGAGGTGGTTGTACGCGCTGTGAGAGGTCTGCTGTACGCGGCACCTCACCCACACACAGGAGGTCACAGGAGGAGAGCGAGAGAAAACACTCACATATGGTGGGAGTTGTGACAGGCGATACGCCGCGCTGAAAAAAGGGGGCCGGGCACCCCGGGTGGGAGGGGCCGGGCCGGGGAGCGGGCGGGCGGGGGCGGGGTGGTGTCTCGGGGGTGTCGGGGAGATACCCGACTCGTATAGAGTCCCCAGTGAATAATAGAAATGCTACACTGGGTGTATCCAGTATGTGATACTAGTTGGTTTGATTTTGGTTTGATATAACGACCAGGTTACCATTATAGGTCCTTACCAGACATGCTCAAGGTTCTTTTACACCACGAGGGTGGTGATCGAATCTATGTGATGAATTCAGGTAGAAATCTCACCCCTACACATTTACGAGGTGAGAGTTCTTTTACTTCCCACACCACATAGACATGGCTGGGGGTGAAGGAGAAAGGTGGCTGTACACCACACCACAGAGACATGGTATGACAAGGACTGGCCTTTGATATAGCCGTAGTTCTACCACTGCTGGGGGTGAATGAGAAAGGTGGCTGTACATCACACCACATAGACAGGGTATGAGAAGGACTGGCCTTTGATATAACAGTAAATCTACCACTGCTGGGGCTGAAGGAGAAAGGTGGCTTTACACCACACCACATAGACATGGTATGAGAGGGATTGGCCTTTGATATGTGATACTATCAAGGAACATCGCACAATTCTCGTGAGGTAAATATGATTGGAAATGATATCAAGAAACGTCACAAAATTCCATATGATTGTTTATGTGGTTTGAGTTGTCTTTGCTGAATGATATCACGAAGTGGAGCTGAGCGATATCTGCAGCGGAAGACAACAAACGCCATGTAAACAATTATATGAAATTGAGTGCAGTTTAGATTTTATCCTACCCCGTTACATGTTTTTAACTTCATATAGTACCCGTGGCATATAGATATTTTATGGCATAACCGTGGCATACAGTCACACCTGTATAAGTCTATGGAGATTTATATGACGGGTAGGATAATAGGTAAGAATGGCAGTCAGATAGCTCTTATGGCTATAGAATCATACATATAGTTTACGTAGTAATATCATCATTCACGGATTCACTTCATTCAGGCTTATTCCACCACACCTCATAACGACTGGAGCGGATCATAGGGGGTTCTCTATAACGTGCTATATGCATCTCCATACGGCACTGGTGTAGTATAACATCGACTTACCATCATCCAGTCTCCTGTTGGTTTAATCAGACACAGCTAGCTAACACAGGTACATGTGGTACATCCATGGGTGAAGACATATCAATGTGAATGGTAAAATCCTCCATGTTGAGTGCGGCTCCTACACGTGGGGTATAAATCCATGGCGAATATATATATATATATAAATATAAATATGCTCCGTGTGTGTGGTATGACAGTGAGTGGTGGTGGTTGTACACACTCAGAGGTGGTGAGTCTGTACCATCCCCAGCTCAGCTGTGAGTAGATGTGAGTTACTCCCGAGTTGCTCCCAGGACTTGTAGGTGTACTCCTAAAACCACCGGGTATCTTCTACGTACCAGTAACACTGTGCACACAGTATACTACTCCTGGTTGTGATTACGCTGCCGTGTTGTAGAAGTATCCTAGAGACTGCGTGACTGTAACGATAGCATAGATCCAAGCACATTGACAGCGCTGGCAATCCTTATAGTAACCCACTGTCACTCCCACATAAGGAGTAGCGAAAAACACATAGAAACACAAGGGAGGGAGGCATCAAAACAGCACGGTATTCCACAGAGTAGGGCGTACAGATCACTAGGTCTGCTACATTCCGGGTTAGATCCTCGAAACCTAATAGCAGCACCCCCTCCTGGCAAGAGCTACGTACTACTACCAGAGTCCAGACGAACTGGATGGAAGCTGGATCCCTGCGCGGTGCCAGTTGTTGTAGACACACCGACGGAGCAGTGTCACCACAGGCTGCTTCTTCGTCGGTCTGTAGAAAGCTGGGACGGTGTCTGCCAAGCCTGCCGGGGCGCGGTGGGTGGAGGCCGGGCGGGCGGGCAGAAGGCAGGCGGCCGTGCCTTGTTCCAGGAGGCGGGGGATGGTTGGCTGGCTGTGCGCCTGTTATACTACAACGTTGTGGGTTTATCTGTGGCCAGCTGGCTAGGTTCCCTCCCTCCTCACTGGGCGTTGTTGTTCACTACCTGCTGCGGCTGCCGCTGCTGCTCTGTGTTATTCCTGCTGCTGTGGGTTGCTGCTGGGGACTGTGGTTAGACCCTACACGCGCTGTCACTGCCGTCCCTCCGTCTGCATGCCGCGCCCGCCGGCCCGGGTGCCGCCTGCGTCATTGCCGGCGTCCCGGGCAGCGGCCATTGCCTCGGCGCGCTGCTGCTGCCTCCTAGCGAGCAATACGGCCATATTGATCGTCCTCCCGCACGCTCGCCCCCTCCCCTCCCCTCTTCACCGCGCTGGCACCGGCTGCTGCTGGTGGTGATGGTGAAGTAGCGGGGATGTCACCGCCGTAGTTACTGCCTCCCGCCGCCAGCCGCTCGCTGTACACCGCCCGCCGTACACCGCCCGCCGTACACCGCCCGCCGTACACCGCCCGCCGTACACCGCCCGCCGTACGCCGCCCGCCGTACACCGCTCGCCGTACACCGCCCGCCGTATACCGCCCGCCGTACACCGCCCGCCGTACACCGCCCGCCGTACACCGCCCGCCGTACACCGCCCGCCGTACACCGCCCGCCGTACACCGCCCGCCGTACACCGCCCGCCGTACACCGCCCGCCGCCCGCCGCTCTAGGCCGGCGCCATGCCCCGTGTGCCCGGTGGTGAGGCTGCCCACGCTCCGCTCGCCATCCCGCCTCCTCCTCCTCCTCCTACTCTCCTACTCGCGTCTGCTCTAGCTAACCTCCGTGCCTCCCCATCCCGTGTTTACACCGACCTCCGCACCAGTCTCCTTCTGCCATCTCCACCCCCGGCCGTTTAGAAATGCCTCTATAGAGGCTACGGTAAATACACGGAGAGGCAAAGGCGGGTGGTTCTTTCAGTATAGCATGAAGCCTTACAGTGTACTGAATTCACGGGGGAGTTTTTACATGCACAATGCGGTGCCAGGTGTGTCTGCAGTGGCTGCGTACACTTGGCATTCATGGTGAGACATGATTAATGAGTTCGTAGTATTATATACCTGTGGCCGTATGTTCTACATTTAGTATTTATGTAGTATTTATCGCCGTAGGTGGCGAAGTGGATATGTATGTGGCGTACGGGGTATGCACGTGGCGTACAGGGTATGTATGTGGTTTATGGGGCATGTAGGTGGCATACGGGATATGCAGGTGGCGTACAGGGTATGTAGGTGGCGTACGGGTATGTACGTGGTGTACAGGGTATGTAGGTGGCGTACAGGGTATGTAGGTGGCATATGGGATGTTCATTGCGTATGGGGTATGTACGTGGTGTACGGGATATGTATGTGGTGTACAGGTATATATGTTGTATACAGTTATATATGTGGTGTGCAGGACATGTACATAGCGTACGGGGTATGTACATGGCGTACGGGGTATGTATGGCATAGAAACCCAACAAATAGTCCAAAAAGTAAAAGTAAGAAATGGGTATTTCATTTTAAGGTATATGATAATACGAAAACAGGTAAATTGTGTCTGTACGTGATAATACTTGACGATCAGATGAACCTCTGCCTTTGGCATCGGTTCATCTGATCGTGAATTTTACCGCTTACAGCCACACTAACCCTGTTTCATTATAGTACACAGGTAGACCTGTTTGTGTGTGAATAGATATAGAAATATATGAATCTTTCATCATTCGTGATTGAGTGAACTGGGCGTGGGGGGGGGGGGGGAACAAACCATTGAAGCATATCCCCGGTGCACGGTTCTGTCTCCCGCTCATTGAGTGTCGGGATGACGAGGTTAAAGTTTGTGGAAGCTCGTCAAAATCCAAATATAGTAACCGCAGGTAAATATATCAAAAACTCTCCTTTATCACCAGTTATGTTTGACACACGTATCAAAGCCCGACTCGTCCAAAACTAATGATAAGAAATTATTGTGTTTTTCTAGCTACGTTTTATCCAGAAATCCCTGTTTAAAATGTATCTGTTTCTAAAGATAATATAAACTGGGTTTTTTCACTATGAAATTAGTACAAATCAATATAGTAGATGGCATATCATGAATATTAGTGCAGTGCAATATGTTCTAATTAGTGTTGATAAGACAAATGCAATTGGCGATTTAGTGTCTGATGATCAACCAAACTCACATTTATTCCATTTGATTTCAGATATATAGATTTCAATCAGAGATTGCTTCATTGATATATTAACCTATTACTTTATAAGGAGACCAAGGTCAGCAATTTTCAATTTTTCCTCTATAAGAAAAGCAGTACAAAGCTGGTATTCCTTTTCCATAGATGTAACATTGGGAAGTCGTACTCAATACCCATGGAGTATTTAGGAAAAAACTCAATGGGGGATTGTGTCACAAATGTTAGCCAATTAGTCAATGTAGGGGTGAGATAAATCCAGAGACCTATTCAAGTTTACAGCCAGAACTTGTATCCCATCTCATTTGAATCGCTACGTAATTCACGTGGCTTTGCCTTGTGATTACTATGATATTCTAACAAGTTGGGATATGAACTCTGACCCTAAACTTTCGTATGTTTCCTGCGTAGTATTCTGTACTCTCACAGAACTCTCCTAGGGTGAAATAACCAGTCAACTTCATGTATTTGCTAACTAGTAATGAACGTAATTTACGCAGCTTTCCTTGTGAATTACCACGCAATTAAAACAGGATGGGATACGAGCTATGATCGTAAACTCTCATAGGTTTCCTCCGTAGTATTATGTACTCTCACTGAACTCTCTCGGGGGGGGGGGGGGGGGGGGGGGGGTAACCAATCAACTTCATGTATTTGCTAACTTGTAATTCACGTAATTCACGCAGCTTTGCCTTGCGAATTACCACGCCATTCAACCTCGATGGGATACGAGCTGTAACCCTAAACTTTCATAGAGTTCCACAGGCAATGTGATAGCTGCCACATGCCTTCCTCATAACCACCTCGTAATAACGATGATAAAACTCGCCGTGTAAAGTGGGCCACGAGTCCTAGCTCCATGCGTCGCCCTTTGTCATGCTCGATTTTTTAATCTCCATCTTGAAAAGCTTACTTTGAATCCTTGGCAGGTTTCAAATGAGCGCCAATTAAACCCCATCGAGGTCCCCTACACGTGAGTCATTTGGTCTCTATATGGTTACCTGTCATGAGAAAAAACGAGAGGCTCTTCGTGTCTGTGTGTCTGTTTGTCTCACTCTCCTCCCAGATCTTTCGCGGTGCTAGCAAATCTCTGCCTCAACCCAACGCTGGGTATCCACTAAAGACAGGGGAGACCAGCGAACATTTCAGATTCAAAACAAGGCAAGTGTCATTAGTTATACAAGTCAAACAACTCACATATCATGAGTATGGAAATATGGGAATTGTTAATGGAGTTTCACAGACAATCCGGTTGTTTCTTTTTCAGACTTAAACCATTTTATAATGTGATTCCACAGTTGATTAGACTGCCTTTTCAAAGGAGCACATGGGCATTATTGACAAAACCAAACCTTGCAACACATGAGGTGCTTTTCACTTTAGAAAGTAATCCCAGAGACTGTGTCTGGTTTGACATAAATGATAATATAAATGAGAGTATTCTATTTACCATATAAATATGTGCATCTCTATTTACAAGTAAAACACAAAATACCCCCTAAAAGCTCTCAGAATTTAGGATATTTAAAAATATGGCGTATGGGCCAGATTTGGGCCTAAACAGGCAGGTCGAGGCAGAGATACAAGCGGCCGCAGAAAATAGAGCACAGAATATCTGCTGGGAGAGTGTGTTTGTCTGTGGTGGTGTGGGGGCTGGGGTTGAAGGGTGTGTGTGTGGAGGGGGGGGGGGGGGGGGTCTGCTGCAGGGGTACTGGGAAGACACAGAAAGGGGTGGTGACCTTTTCTATGCAGTACAATGTTCCCATGGCAACCTCCCCCACCTGCACACACTCGTGGCCCCCCAAGTGTTTGTCTCTAGTTACTTCATGCCAGTCGAGCCTTGAATTAAAAAACTAGAATATATTCATATCCAATCTATTCATATATTCATTTTTGTTCCTCTTCTTTTAAATAAAAACATTGCGAGTGAGTTGCAACATGTTGCGGGCTCCACCACACATGGCACCATGCTCAGTGGCAGGTGAGGAGTGTGGGGATGGGCCAGGGGCAGGTTTACACAGGACGCTAGGTATTAGTGAATAGCCTCTCTGTTGTGGAGATACGTGGTGCTCATAATAGGCCCGTGATCTTGGCACCGCCATGCTGAGGTGTGCCAAGTTGTAAGGTCTGCGGTGTTCAATCGGATATTACCATCTTCTTCTTAAAGGAATATCGGGAATATCGGACTTGAAGGAATATCGGACAATTTGCCTTAACATTCAAACACATGTCATTTTTTCTTGAAAATTGGATATGATGATCTCAAAATGATGTAGAATACGTACCTGACTTAAAATCAGGGGTCAGCATGCTAGTTTTTGAAATAGACATAGATGTTATGGTACTATTATAAGAGTATATAGAAATTCTGATATGTTTGTTATTACATAGTAAAACCCATGTCCTTTTCTTAAAGCTTTCAAAGAGGATAATAAATGTTTAGTACTGCATATGTAAATGTTAGAAACTATAGGTCACTGTCATTGTTTTTTAAATAATTAAAAAACCTATATTATTCAATATATTTCCTATGTAAATCAGGCAAACATATATTTTAAAAAATGACTGATTGGGTTACGTCAAACTAGACAAAACTTCAATGTTACTCATTTGATATTAGAACTCATCGTAAAGAACCGATATGAATGGATAAATCTCAATATTAGATCCCCAGGTGGCGCCACTATGAATCGTAGGATATGCCTATAAAAGAAAATCTCTGTTCACGAAGCTATTTCTTGTGGGTTTCTCGATGCATATTCCGAAATAGTTAATGGATTCTGTTTAAATATTCTATTATAAAGTTGTGTGGACCATTTTGAAATAATTATATAAATTAATAGTTTACAAAGTGGCAACAAAGTATGCAGTAGGCATACTAAGCATTTTAGATACCATTTTCTTCCTTTCTTCAGCGGTTTAATATGTATCTCCTCGTTTTTAAAAATCTGTTACAAAAATTCCCACACCAGAAAGTACTTGGAATACGGAAAAGGGAATAATCATGTTGTTATATACCTGTGGCTGTATATCCATTGTCAAAAAGCAAAGGTATGAAATGGCAATTATAAGGTATATAATAATATATCAATAAAAACATATCAATAAAAAATATATAAGGTGTATAATTATATGGAAACAGGGATACTGTGGCTGTACGTGATAAATACTTGGTAACTTTAGTCTCCTATTTATCACGTGCAACCACAGTAACCCTGTTTCCATATATTACTTATTTCAACACCACCTAGGCATGGCATGAGAAGGATTGGCCCTTGATATAGCATCTACCACTGCTGAGGGGTGGGACTCAAACCCACAGAGACCTACAACCTTGGGGTTACAAGTCCAGTGCCCTAACGACTGAGCTAACTCTCCACCCCGTAAAGCAACTGTTATTGTATTACATCGGGCAAAAAAAAACTAATTATTCAATTACCACAGCGTAAGGCTGAGGATCTGCTGCTGGATACTCATCCGACCCAACCTATTAACATGTCGAAATCTGAGGGATCAGAACTTCTCAATTATTCAATCAGAACATCTGCTGTGTTATCCCCTAAGGCTGTGGGGGAGAGTGGAGACTACTGCACAGCTGCAACTCTTATCTGTATAAACTGTTTAGCTGGGTTTCAATTCATCAATGCATAAAGATGGGTAGAGTGAGATATGGCAATGAGCTACTGACATGACCATTTATTTTCCGAAAGCAATAATTAAAGTGGTCAGAACCTGGCGACTGGTTTTGTACTAACGCCACCGACGTAGTGGCCACTATTCTATGAATAGAGCAGAACGAAGAGAAGCACTTAAGGCTTCTGTTGGTAAAAACTACAGCAAATACATACACAATATTGACTGGTTTTATACTAACGCCACCGACCTAGGTTTAACTTCTGTTAGTAAATACTACTGCATATACATACACAATATTGACTGGTTTCAGATACAAGCGGCTGTATGCTCCGATGAGTTGACGCGTAGTAATATCCAAGCGAAAGCGATGATATTGCACAGTCAACTCCGAGGAGCATACAACTGCTTTTATCTGAAACCAGTCCATATTGTATTTCTCATCCGCCTTTTCCTGACAAGTGGCTTACAGATATTAGTTCGTTTAGGTTCCAGATGTTAAGTCTATGTGGGAAAAATACCAGGGGTGAGAGAAAATCTAGTCCTGAAGTGGATAAAAAATCAAGGTTTGTATTCAAAACACCACTCAAAAGGAACCTCCAAATAGCGGACAGCATTGATACGCAACCCTGTGTATCACCACTGTAGTGCAGTAGCATTAAAGCAGAAACTTGAGGTTACTAAATACACAATAATGACTGGTTTTGATTACGAGTGGCCGTAATCTCCGAGTAGTTGACGCGTAGTAATATCCGAGCGTCAACCACGAGGAGATTGCGGACACTCGTAATCAAAACCAGTCATTATTGTATTTTTTATTCACCTAAAGGATTAATAAGTCTATTTCAATATAAAGTGTATGTTATGTAGTTCTAGATTACGCCACAACACCGCAGTATAGTCAAGCATGGTGGTATAGTTATGCCAGTTATATAGTTCGCTAATTTTTCTGTGTTTATAGTATGCAAAACGGTTTATGACAGTAATTTCTGGTGGTAAATGAGATTACTGAGACTGATTATAATATTGAATGAACATTAAATAAACTTATTTGAAGTATTTTTGATTTAACCTCATTTTGGCAGGAACTTTTTTCCGGAATCTCCTGCAGGAGATTCTGACATGCCAGAATTTCCAGGTAGCTGTTTCCAGGTGCTCTATACATTTCCTATGGAGACTTTGTAATCGGTGGATGATAAAAGTAATCACCATACAAGCTACAAGGCTTTAAACAATTCCAGTCCCAATTTTAGCCCTGAAGTAGAAGCTAAAGGCAACACTCCGTAAGCTTCAAGGCCACTAATTAAGAGCTACAATAGGACCTACACAGCAACTAAAGTCCCCATTCCGAGGCCAAAAGTAGGAGCAAATGCCACAACAGAGAGCTGGAATTAGAGTTAGTGTTGCTATTGAGAGGTTTCAGTCACTATTTGCTGTGGCTGTAAACGCCTATAAGACAGTGACACACCGATTGTTCCCGATCACATCTTTGCACGACGGATCCGTCCGACGAATGACCGACTCTGCCCGACCTTAAAATTGTCAATGTATGCACTTCACTTCGCTAGGTGTGAATTATCGAGTGCCTATTTGTCGCGAAGTGTCTTGAGGTGTCGCGGTGGTGGAGCACCAAAATAGACACACGACATTGCGCGCTACGTTTTGAGACAATGGAGGTGCAACATATCGTGACACTGTAAGATATTATAGAGGAAACATATGGAAGTGTAGGGTATGAATCGCGTAGTAATTCACAAGGCGAAGCCGCATGAAATACGTTGCGAGCAAATATTTATGCCTAATCCCCCATTGGATATTTTACCTAAATATCTCATGGGCGTTGGATACGAGTTTATAATTTTAAGTCTATGGAGAAAAAATACCAGGAGTGAGATAATACAAGTTATACAATGATATATCACGACAAATCCATCGTGTTGGTGGAATCAGCCCTTTATGGGCTTTACGTTTCCACCACGCGAGCTGGTGATTGTTTGTACTGACTGCCTTGATTGCGTGCACTGAGCTGCTCAGTTGAGTGACTGCGCCACTCGTTCCGGTTCAGTGACTTCACGCGCACTGCCCTGCTCACTCAGCCATGCGTGAAACAAAGCCCCACCCCGTGCACGGCGCCAGGTCGTTAATTAGACCTAATTACCGGCCACTTCCACTAATGACCTCAGGGGCCCCTTCAACAATCTAGGATCCTACACGGAGACCCTTTTCTGTATGCCATAGAGACCCAGGGACATTGTGGGTCAACTTTATTCAACACTTATGGACGACCTTATGAAGAGCTAATACTGTCTTAGCGAACACACTTTTGTAAACGTATCAAACAACCATTATTAATCAAATATAATTACGGGTTTATCACGTTACATTAATTCTTTTCATGTTGAAAGTTTATCTACAATTTTATACTGTTTAGAAATTAAGTGTAAATCTACATATGAATCTCGGTAGAGAACGGGTCAAAGAGTACCTCAGTAAGTAAGTAATTTAAAAAGTTAACCTTGATAAAGTGAGTCTAATCCCGAAACGTCAGTTCAATAAAATGCCTACAAAAATCATAGGCTGCCTTGTAGTTCTACTGTCTTACCCACCTTTAACACTTAAATATCATTAAATATAACCCTTGTACGAGGTACATAAAAGGGTCCTCTTGTGCGAGCTTAGATTAGTCAACGGGCCCCTGTGTTAGCATTTTAATTAGAGCAGTCGTCAGTCGTACGATCCTAGATTATTAAACGGGCCCCAGTGAGGCATTTCCATCTCCCCGCTGGTAAATTACCCTCCGGTCATAATCCCGATGACTGCTGGTTGTCCTCCTTCAGTGATTTATACTGAATTAAGGACATTATATTGAGTGTGTTACATAAATAGTGATCTACTACTGAGATTTTAAATATTGTTGAGATTTTGACCATTATAGGCAATATCATTCACTTCTCTCAAATGTATATTTCACTCGGTTTTCATATATAATTTGCAAAACATGCAATATATGAAAATAAGTGTATATATTATAGGTGTAGGATTTTGAATATCAATATTCAATAAGATCAGAAGTGTCTCGCCCATTCAGGTTGTTGATAAATTAATTATCTTGTAATCTTTAGATATGGGAGACTGATGATATATTATCTCGGCATATCTTCAACACTTGACTTTAAATCCATAGTAAGGAGCGGTTCGAAGGAAAAAAAATACTTTAGTGAAATGTGTTAACCTTAAGCCCAATACCCATCTACTGTATCAGGATTGAACGATTAGTTCCTCAATCGTATAGGAGTTGGTGAACTTGTCCCAGGCGAATTACATAATACCTTGGGCCATGTCGGCCACCCAATCAAGCGCCATTAACCAACGTTCTGTTGTCGGCGACTAGATCTATCAACATATTGATACACTTTTGGCCACCGATTTAGGAACTTTGAAACCATAACTTGTGGGCGACAAAATAACATTTGAAGAAGGTGGTTCACTAATCATTGCCTGATCCTTGCCTAGCTGTGCTTTATCTACCGGCTACTGCCGACTCTGTTAGGATGCCTCGCCTGAGACAAACTACCGTCTGTTTGTCGCTGACAAAGGTACACAGACCTTTCGAAATTGGTAGATGTGTATTTGGCTTTATTGGGGCAGCATATCATACAGCTACGAGCTCGTGTTATATTATTAACCAAACAAACAAGCTATGATATGACATCCCTATCAGGTTAAAACGTTTCACTTGTGAATGCCACTTGATAAGTAGTTAAAATGACTTCTTTTTTTTATCAATTTGAGGTACATGTGTATATAATAATGAAAAGCAAACGTCCTTAATATGGTCAAAACGGTTCTCGTTCTCGGTCAGTCATCGATTTCATACTTCCTTCCACCTATGGCATCAGGCAGTATGAAATCGACAACTGACCTCGTACTGGAACCACTTCGTCCCCAGTAACTACGTTTCCTAATAACACTATTGATTTGCGGGTACCTATTGTTTGGTTGCTAAGACCATGAATCTCCACCTACACAAATAGGTGCTGCTAACACTGCTGCCGGCGGCGCCGAGACCCGGTGATAATTCAATTTACATCCCATAGAAATCTGCCCGCTGCTTCCCATCCATCACCCACTGCTCCCACACCCCATTGTGTCCCCACAGTCCCGCCAGTCGTTATGGCGACGGCCTCATCATGGAGTTGATGATTGACGTGGGCGGGGCCTATTAAGCCACGCCCCTTTCTAATCTGATTGACAGGTTTCTGATGTAAGTGATAATAGAGGTAATTTCGTTACATAATACTGATATATGTGGCATATCTACATCCAAATAGGATATCTCCTATATCCTGGTTGTTTCATATACAGCAACTTAGTAATGATACTGGAAAGTATTGTGAATATACATTATAATTTCAAATGGAACAAAAATATTTTTCCTACCCCTGATATAAATCTTCATAGACTTAACATGGTGTGGCTATATGCCACGGTTATGCCATAAGATATTTAAATGCAATGTGTGACATATGAAGTTAAAAACATGTGAGGTGGGGGTGGTGGATAATATCTAGACATCAATTAATTTTATTTGATCGTTTACATGGTGTTCATTGCCTTCTGCTGCAGATATCACTCAGCTCCACTTCATGATATAAGTTCATGAAGACAAGTCACGCCATATAAACAATCATACGAAATTTTGTGACGTTTCTTGATATCATCGACGTTACAATTCACCTCATACCAAGAGCTTTTCAAACAGATATTTTTGCCAGATGGTTTACTTCAGCATTGACTAATGTACATTAGTATACATATATATCAAACGTCTTACACGACTTGGAATATTTCAATCATTTATAGATGATTTACAAAACGAAATCAAATATCAAGTAGTATTCATTAGCTCTGTTTGGACCTAGATTCTAATGTCTAAAAGAATACAGGTCTGTGTTGTAAGCAACATACTAATCAATATAGGGCACAGAGTGATTGGTAGTTCTGCTATCATCCACCAGGGAAATTTATTATGCGATAGCGCCACTGTAGTCAGGGGACAACCACTATTTTCCGCTCTCATAATCTCTTGATAATCATGACATTAAAGCCCGGAAAAAGATATTTCGAATAAGATCCATTGATAACTTGACCCGCCACCTGGTGTTTTGTTAGGCTTTGGGGACAAGATGGCCACCTCCATAACACGATAGCTATGTTCTCTATAGACCATCAGGGTTCTGGCAGATGGCCTCTCCCTGCTCACTGCGTCACTCCTGACACAGGTAACCACCACCACACCCTAATTGTTTTTAGAACTTGGGTTGGCAATGTGTTAAACCATGTAATAGCTGCCAAATATGCACCATTTGAGACTGAACAATTGGCCCCTAAGTGTCCAAGTACGTGCAGGATAGATTGCTATAGAAATTAGTAGTATTGTTAGGTCATTATCTCACCCCTGGATCAAGAATTGTATAAATACACAATACTCAACAAGCCTGAATGCACCATAATCGTCATCGAGGCAAAGCCGAGCAATGGTGCATCCAAACAAGTGGAGTATTGTGATTTTCACAGTTAGAGTACGGTTTTGGATTCATCTCACCCCTTTCACGGCTATTAGAATAGCAATAGAACATCAGAATAATTCCAATTACTTCGCAAATCCAGTATTTAAAGGAATGTGTAAATCTCCATGTTAAAGTCTTTTCTGCTTTCTCACATCCCGGTCGCTGATTGGCTAGTTCTATATGACGTCATCTCTCATCAACCTGCCTCGACCATGACGTAGTATTGGCACGTTACGTCGTTGGTCTTCGCGTATTTTTTCAACATTATTCATATGACTAAACTTGTACCAGGGGGTCGTTGCTCCTAGAAAGCGTTGCTCCAGTAATATCGGATCGTATCGTGTAGTATCGCTATTTTTACGTTGTATCGCTATATTTTAAAACACCGCATTTTCAGTGTCATAGATTACAGGTTCATTGGGGTTTTAATTGGATATAGATAGCGACATAGTTATGATGCGATCCGCAAAATATCTGGAGCAACACTTTCGACCTCGGATCGCTATTTTGCGATCCGCAAAACATGGAGCAACGACCCCCAGGGGTGGTATAAATCACCTCGACACATGAATTAAGGTATAAAGTGGGGTTAGTTTAGGATATAGGATATAGGAGCCCGACATGGCAGACTGCAGACTACATAACCGTGACGTGGTGGTAGGGGACCAGGGTGAGGATGGTGGACTGGGGTCCGGCCTGACAGCTCGGAGATAAGGCTGGTACCCCGTCTGTCGTCCGTTTACGTATTAAGGGACATCACGTTTCACAACTCAATCTCACGCACCACCGAGTATGATCGTTCCTCCCGCCCGACCCCGCCCAGCCCCCCCCCCCCCCCCCCGCCCAGCTGCCCGCCTGCCCCCCGCCTGCCGCCGCCTGCCCTCACCCCGCCTGCCGCCCGCCTTTCATCCTACCGCCCCCGGCTTGCCCGCTGCAAGCCCGCCGTACACCGCCTGCCGTCCGCCTGCCCCCCGCCTGCACCCTGCCTGCACCCCGCCTGCACCCCGCCTGCCACCCTGACGCCCGCCACCCTGCCACCCGCCCGCTCGCCACCCAGCCTTCCGCCTGCACCCTGCCTGCCACTCGCCCGCCACCCTGCCTTCCGCCTGCCCCCCGCCTGCACCTCTCCTGCCACCCTGCCTGCCTTCCGCCTGCCACCCGCCTGCCACCCGCCTGCCACCCGCCTGCAGCTCGCCTGCAGCCCGCCCGCCTGCCGCCCACCAGCAATTGCTACACGCTCACTAACTACGTTTTCTCTCATCACTGCGTTTCCCTCATCATATCCCGAATACGAATCTATAAGATGAATTTAGATAAAAATCTCACCCCTACACATTTACGGTGATATTTCATTTACTTCACACACCACATAGACATGGTATGAGAAGGATTGGCTTTTGATATAGCAGTAAATCTACCACTGCTGGGGGTGAAGGAGAAAGGTGGCTGTACACCACACCACATAGACATGGTATGAGAAGGACTGGCCTTTGATATAACAGTAAATCTAACACTGCTGGGAACGAAGGAGAAGAGTGGCTGCAGTGGGGCTCGAACCCACAATGTCCTACAACCTTGGGATAACAAGTCCAGTGCCCCATCGACTCAGCTAACTCTTTTTTTAATTTCTTGTAATCAGATACATGATCTGTTCTTCCGAACAAGAAATCAGGGGAGTATGGATACATATCCCACACAAACTAACTTATATACAAACACATAAACAAATGATGACAGACAAGAGCATAAATTACACTTTTTGTTAAATTTCTTACCGGTTTCTTAAATATACTACATTACTTTTCATAATTTTATTAAATATATCAAACTAAATTTATTAGTCGAATTTTAATTTAACACAATTTTTTCTTAATATCCTTCTCCAATCATTGCTCAAATTTATTTACATGATATAAACAGAACTCCCCATCCCGCATTTCCCGAATTCGTATTAATATCAGCATTATAATGTACTGCTCGTGGAGGTTGAGTGTAGCGTGGTGTGGCTATCTCGTCTCAGGCGATTCACGTTCCACCCAGGCGTGGCCGCCCAACGTCCCGTTAACCGTAATCTCATCTCACGCCTCGCAGATTTCAATGTGAAACCTAAAGATTTATCGACCAACTCCTAATAAGAAATTCCCGCATTAAATAATAAAAAAATCTACAGAGAATACGCCATCAGAAACGGCAGCAGACGTCTGAGATTAAGTTTGACTTTAATTACTCGGCACTGTGACTGGGGCCTGATGGGTGCAGGGTGATCATTGGCTGTAGAACAGATAAGGCCCTTTTCTATTGGCTGACAAAAATGGTGTAGATTTTCTGTGTTCTCCTAATAGCCTATTTACACTGCGCGAAAACCACCAGTTTATTCCTATATACGCCATCGCGTAAGTGCATGTATCGGCTGTATATTGACATGTTTCTTCTTCTATACGACAGTGTAATGGCTATCTTTGCCGCAAAGCGTATATGAAGAGAAATATCGTGTGCGGGACATGTATATGCGGGTCATATACATTTTACACCTTATCTATAGATAAGGCGTATACACAACGGAAAATAGGACTACCTTATATACGTAAAATCATACCTGTATACGCCAGGTGTATACATATATAAACTGGTGGTTTTCGCGCAGTGTTACATTTTGCGTCAACAGTGCTAAATGTCCGTCAGTGGTTCCTGACTGTATATCAGTGATGGCCAATGGAAATAGGCTATTAGGAGAACACAAAAAATCTATACTGTTATCGTTGGCCAATGGAAACGGGCCTATATGAGGAATTGCCGCTAGGTCTCATATATAATGCGGCGTTTCCATCTGCCGACTAAAAACCCACCGATAATTTTCAAGCTGTACAAAAGTCTGTGGGAGGTTCTCCTTGTGAAAGTTTAGTGTTAAACAAGTGGTGACCTGCACTGCAAAAATGCGGTGAATGCTCATAGACTTTTGATATTGAAATGCAGAGCATCACCGATTAATTCAATGTGCTTTGTTTTTGTTGATGGTTGCAGAAGTCAGTCGGTGGTGCCATATTGCATAAGGCAGGAGAGAAAAATCGTTGACGATTTTTTATTCGACTTGACAATTATTGTATTAAATATCGGCAGGTAGAAGTGCCGCACAAGCCATTCTCCACTCGCACTGTGGTATGTAAAAATCGGTGATGGTGCTGTGACTTTATAAGCCAAGATCAGTTATAATAGAAATATGTGTGTACTGGAAAGTAATAGCATGTGATCATTGTGATAAATCCCTAAAGAGACTTAATGGCGGCTTATGTTCACATACAGTAGAACCTTGCGTAAACGGTCACCCTCAGTTTCGGGCCATAGTGTCCGCTTATGCGGGATGTCCGCTTACACCTAATAGAGGGATCCGTTCTGGGCAAAGGTGTCCGTTAACACGGGGGTGTCCGTTTATGCGGGGTGGCTGTTAGGCGGGATTTTTCTGTATTTCGCTCCGGGCATCTGTCATCTTCTACACAGATGTCAATTAGTCGGTAGAACGATCTCCTCAGCTCTCAGTAAACAGTGGATCCGTCAATAAACGGGACCTGAAGCTGCAGTCTGCAATCAATACCAGCTCTTGACGTTAGAGCAGCTCCCTCCAACTCACGGCCAAACCACTCTATCACACAGAAAGCCGTTTACACTGACCGACAGGTCCCCACCGATCTGCAGTCGGGAACCACTGACGATCCGCCAATAATCTGCAGTCAGGAACCACTGACAATTCGCCACTGATCTGCAATTGGGAACCACTGACGATTCGCCACCGATCTGCAGTCGGGAACCACTGACGATTTGCCACCGATCTGCAGTCAGGAACCACTGACGATTCGCCACCGATCTGCAGTCGGGAACCACTGACGATTTGCCACCGATCTGCAGTCAGGAACCACAAACGATTCGCTAACAATCTGCAGTCGGGAACCACTGACGATTCGCCAACAATATGCAGTCGGGAACCACCAATGATTCGCTAACAATCTGTAGTCAGGAACCACTGACGATTCGCCACCAATCTGCAGTAGGGAACCACTGACGATTCACCAATAATCTGCAGTCGGGAACAACCAACGCCAGATCGGTGAATGGTAATAAACATGCAGGGAATTGCTTTATAGTATAGCTCGCATTCTGTCTAATACATACAAGAAACGTTGACATTATATGCCAGTGTGACTGCAGCATTATCTGTTGGTTGGTTGGCTTAATTTAACGTCCAGTGGATTTAACAACATTAAAGGTTCTTACCAGACTTTCTCAAGGTTCTTTTACACCACAAGGGTGGTAATCGAATCTATGAGATGAATTCAGGTAGAAATCTAACCCCTACACATTTACCTTAGAGTTCTTTTACTTCCCACATCACATAGACGTTGTATAAGAAGGATATAGCGGTAAGTCTACTACTGCTGGAGATGAAGGAGAAGAGTGACTGCAGTGGGACTCGAACCTACAACCTTGGGATTACAAGTCCAGCTAACTCCCCACTCCACACATCAGCTTCGTAACTTGGGCATTATCAGTGAGCAGCTCTGAGGTTAACCCGTCATTATGATTCCTTGCTCTCCTTGCAGCCTAATGCCCGATTCCCACTAAGCAATTTTAGGGCATGTGCAGGGCTTCAGTTTGGGACTATTACCACACATCTCTAATCTCCCACGTTGCTAAGTGGGAATGCAAAAATGCAGGATCTTTGGTGACTCTTGCCCTACCCTGGGTGGTGTGTGTATGAGTTGCCGTCTCAAGTCCATCCCCAAAAGGCACTGGTCTCTTGCGATTCAATTTCAAACATGTTTGAAATAGCCGGGCCACTAGTTGACGACTATGCCCTCCCACTCGCTGTGCGTCTTGGCATTTCCTGGCGACTATGTCGGACACCAGTCTTTAGGGCAAGAATCTCCTTGTGGGAATAGACCTTCAACTCGGAGCAGCTTCGAGACTGGGGCATTATCAGTGTGTAACTCACACGGTCTACCCGTCATTCAGATTCCCGCTCTCCTCGCAGCCTTTACTCGGAGCAGCTCCGTAAATGTGAGATGCTCATTTCTGAATGCTCGGCTGTGAGGTCTGTAAGACTGTGAGGCTGTGAGGTGTGTGAGGTGTGTGAGGTGTGTGAGGTGTGTGAGGTGTGTGAGGTGTGTGAGGTGTGTGAGGTTGTGAGACTGTGAGGTTGATCCGGGATGGGATCGCTGTTTGTGAGGTCTGCGCGGTCACTAGGGAGCAGCTCGTGCGGGAAGTGGCGCTGAGTGACCAGCTCTATGAGTGATGACCCGCCTTGTAGGCCAGACACATCGCCGTCAGCAGGCCAGATCAGCCGGTGAACAGATGGATGGATGTGTATTAGGATACTACCACACTATATTATTATCCATAGTATACAAAGACCCCATTGGAAATGCATGGGAACCCATTATCAAAAACCTGTCAGATACCATAACTGTGGTATACGGATTAAAATCTATGGTATACTGCCGTTTATTATCCACCTAGTACAAGTCACAGGGTGATCGTTAGTTCCTCCGTCATCATCCAGAAAATGTAAGATAGCGCCACTGCAGTCGGAGGACAACTGCTGTTATAAGTTGTTATAATCTATAGATAATATCGAGATGAGGCTAAAAGACCTCTATGGCAAGCCCAAAAAATATTTTGGATAAAATCCATCGATAATTGATTCCACCACCTTGTGTTTTGGATGGTGTCGGGTGCAAGATGGCCAATTCCTTAGTTATGTGCACTATAGGTGAACGGCAGGGTGGATGTGTAGTAGGATACTACCACACTAATTTACTACCCATAGTATCCAAAGACCCAATTGGAAATGTATGGCGACTCAGTAAACCATGACTCAATATATAAAACCTGTCAGATACCATAACTGTGGTGTACAGATTCAATCTCTGTTATACGGCTGTATATTGCCTATCCCCCACTTGCTGTGTATTGACTATCCCCTACTTACTGAATACATAAACAATAAACGATGCTTTTGTGGATAGGCAGCTGTAAACCACGAGAGGTTGACAAATAGTAATACACGAGCACTAGTGAGTGTGCTGCGACATCAACCTTGAGTGGTTTACAGTGCTGCTTGTTTACATAGCCATTGTTTCTTGTATATATTATTCATCTTCTCCAATGACTTAAATATAAGAAGTGCCATATCATAGGGTATATCACTGGCGACTATTCCTTTAGATCTATAGTACAAAGGGACTACTTTCCCATAGACCATGGCTTTGAGGCCGCATACCATGGCTTTGAATCCGTATACCACAGTCATAGACCCTATTGAGGTATCCCGTAATCCAGTCTGTTTGCAAGTTTCGGTTTTCGCTGATTACCGACGTTGTATGGTGATAGACCCTTTACCCGTAACCCAGAATTAATGCAGTTTAACGGTTTTCAGAAATCTTCAAATTGAAATTCTGATGCCAGAAATGGAAATTTCAGCTATTTCTACATGGGATTCCGAAATTATATTCAGCTTCTCCAATTATAAATTAGAAACCTGTGGTTCATGTTTTCGTGGTGTGGCCAGTCAATCGGGAGCGGAACTTTGCTTTACCCGGGGCGATAATCGGGAGTTTAATAACCTCTGGAGGCTCTATGGCATCTGACAGGTTTTATATAATGGGTTGTGGTTTATTGAGTCCCCATATATTTCCAATAGGAACTTAGTATACCATGGATAATAAAGACTACCCACCGCCTGCTGTATACTTAGTAGAAACCAAACGAGAGTTAGCTTTGTCAATGTTTATGCCACGATAGGCAGGTTGTGTATTATTACATGAGGCATTAGCCGAGTGTAGTGAGTAGCAGACCTGACCAGAGTGGTATAAACATTGGGAAGGCTAACTCGAGTTTGGTTTCGTATTTATCCTACCCCACCTCACCGATATACAGAGACAACTTTGTAATATCAAGAGATGTCACGAGTTTGAGTCTGAGTTCATTTATGTCATGCATTTTGAAAATAAGTGGCATAAATAAGCTCAAACGAGTGGCGTCTAGATTTTATCCTAACCCGTTTCCATATTTTTTTCGGTATCAGAAAGAAGTGGCATAAACAACACTTTATGTCACACCCATGAAATAAACAAATCCCATGTTAAGCATATGGCGTTTTTTATTAGGGGTAGGATAAAGACCATCTCATCTCTTTCTGTATCCACCTAGTCAGATACAGAGACTGTGGGCGGCCGTCTGCCCCACACCTGGCACCCACGTGCTTAGATCCCTACTTCTGGTGCACTCTTCACCCCGTAAGCCGCCCTCATAAAACCACCACCACAGCCCCGTACACCGCGGAATGCGGCGGTCATTTAGACCTTCATTATTGGACGCATACCACACCCGGCCGTCCATCCACCACCCGCCCCCCACAGGCCTAGAGCCGGCGGATCCAATCTGCTCAGAGTAACTCACAGTAGGTCAAAGGTCATCTGAGGACAGGGACACGTACAGATCTGTCTTGTATCGTTATTACAAGGGAAGGGTCGTCTATAGTCACTGGGACACGTACAGATCTGTCTTCTATCGTTATTACAAGGGAAGGGTCGTCTATAGTCACTGGGACACGTACAGATCTGTCTTCTGTCGTTATTACAAGGGGAGGGTCGTCTATAGTCACTGGGACGCGTACAGATCTGTCTTCTATCGTTATTACAAGGGAAGGGTCGTCTATAGTCACTGGGACACGTACAGATCTGTCTTCTGTAGTTATTACAAGGGAAGGGTCGTCTATAGTCACTGGGACATGTACAGATCTGTCTTCTGTCGTTATTTCAAGGGGAGGGTCGTCTATAGTCACTGGGACGCGTACAGATCTGTCTTCTATCGTTATTACAAGGGAAGGGTCGTCTATAGTCACTGGGACACGTACAGATCTGTCTTCTATCGTTATTACAAGGGAAGGGTCGTCTATAGTCACTGGGACGCGTACAGATCTGTCTTCTGTAGTTATTACAAGGGAAGGGTCGTCTATAGTCACTGGGACGCGTAAAGATCTGTCTTCTATCGTTATTACAAGGGAAGGGTCGTCTATAGTCACTGGGATGCGTACAGATCTGTCTTCTGTAGTTATTACAAGGGAAGGGTCGTCTATTGTCACTGGGACGCGTACAGATCTGTCTTCTATCATTATTACAAGGGAAGGGTCGTCTATAGTCACTGGGACACGTACAGATCTGTCTCCTGTCGTTATTACAAGGGAAGGGTCGTCTATAGTCACAGGGACACGTACATATCTGTCTTGTATCGTTATTACAAGGGAAGGGTCGTCTATAGTCACTAAGACACGTACAGATCTGTCTTCTATCATTATAACAAGGGAAGGGTCGTCTATAGTCACTGGGACACATACAGATCTGTCTTCTATCGTTATAACAAGGGAAGGGTCGTCTATAGTCACTGGGACACGTACAGATCTGTCTTCTATCGTTATTACAAGGGAAGGGTCGTCTATAGTCACTGGGACGCTTACAGATCTGTCTTCTATCGTTATTACAAGGGAAGGGTCGTCTATAGTCACTGGGACGCGTACAGATCTGTCTTCTGTAGTTATTACAAGGGGAGGGTCGTCTATAGTCACTGGGACGCGTAAAGATCTGTCTTCTATCGTTATTACAAGGGAAGGGTCGTCTATAGTCACTGGGACATGTACAGATCTGTCTTCTATCGTTATTACAAGGGAAGGGTCGTCTATAGTCACAGGGACACGTACAGATCTGTCTTCTATCATTATAACAAGGGAAGGGTCGTCTATAGTCACTGGGACACATACAGATCTGTCTTCTATCGTTATAACAAGGGAAGGGTCGTCTATAGTCACTGGGACACATACAGATCTGTCTTCTATCATTATTACAAGGGAAGGGTCGTCTATAGTCACTGGGACGCGTACAGATCTGTCTTCTGTAGTTATTACAAGGGAAGGGTCGTCTATAGTCACTGGGACACGTACAGATCTGTCTTCTGTCGTTATTACAAGGGAAGGGTCGTCTATAGTCACTGGGACACGTACAGATCTGTCTTCTGTAGTTATAACAAGGGAAGGGTCGTCTATAGTCACTGGGACATGTACAGATCTGTCTTCTATCGTTATTACAAGTGAAGGGTCGTCTATAGTCACTGGGACGCGTACAGATCTGTCTTCTGTAGTTATTACAAGGGAAGGGTCGTCTATAGTCACTGGGACATGTACAGATCTGTCTTCTGTAGTTATTACAGGGGAAAGGAGATCTATAGTCAATGGGACACGTACAGATCTGTCTTCTGTTGTTATTACAAGGGAAGGGTCGTCTATAGTCACTGGGACACGTACAGATCTGTCTTCTGTCGTTATTACAAGGGAAGGGAAGTCTTTATCCTACCGCTCATATAAATCTCCATAGACTTAAAATGGTGTGACTGTATGCTACAGTTATGCCATAAAATATCTATATGCCACATATCTGACGTATGAAGTTAAAAACATGTGACCGGGTAGGATAAAATCTAAACATCACTCAATTTCATGTGATTATTTACATGGCGTTTGTTGTCTTCTGCTTTAGATATCACTCAGCTCCGCTTCGTGATATCATTCTGTGAAGACAACTCACGCCATATAAATAATCGTATGAAATTCTGTGACGTTTCCTGATAGTCTTCTGTCATTTATACAAGGGAAGGACAGTCAATGTTCAATGTGACATATACTGATTTATGTTACCCCTGATATTCTCGTCCCATAGGCTTAACATTGTTAACTCGTTCTCCATGGCCCTATAAATATTAACATCCGTTCTCCATGGTCTATACCGTGAAATATCTTGGGTATCATCCATATATAGAGGTAGGATAGGTGCAGAGAATGCCTCCTTTTAGTCAAAGTCGTCATTCTCAAACGCGTTTGAATGCTACATGATATTCACTCGGCTGTCGCCTCGTTCATATCACTCTGCATCAAACTGAGGAGAAGGAAGACTTTTACCAAAACTTGTTTGTTTGTTCTCCATGCCCCTACGAGTATTGCAGTCTGATCTCCATGGTCTATGACGTCATATATCGAATGTATTGTCCTTCTTTTTTTTTTATTGTGTACAGGGGGTGAGGTAAATACAGAAAGCAACTCGTTGTGCTCCAACTGTTTGAATGCTACGTGATATTCACTTGGATGTCGCCTTATCCATATCACTCCAGATCAAACTAATGGAGAATGACCAAAACTTGTTGGTTTCTTCTTTAAGATTCCATGCACCACACGCGAGAGATATAATGGTAAGCAACTGTTGAATAGCACTCCTATCCCATTATGACTTTACCGATACACAGTGCAGTGACTATAAATCCAATAATCCCAATAATTAGGTCAGATTTTAATGAGATAATTTGCATTTATCTGAGACATTATTTCTTTTTTCTTCAGAGCTACCATCTGAGAGATCGACCCTGCCTAGCCCATCGATCATTTTATTAAGGGCGAGTGGCGGTCTGGGTGTGGCAGAGGCACAGAGGGAGGTCAGGCTGATACAAGCAGGCTGGTGCCTTTTGGCGGGGATGGGTAGATAATATACAGAGACTGGGATGTGGTCTGTGTATGTAATGCATGACTCAGTCACTGTATCACCCATACATCTTGGACGAGGGCCAGTGATGTTTGTCATACAAAGAGTATTGTACTACTACGACCAGTACTGCGGATGGGTGAATTTACACGCTTCAATGAACCGGTAAACAATAGAGGACATTATTGTCCTGGATTCTGTACATGGGTTTTGTAAATAGTTACATAAAACGACCTGTCCATGATATACAAGTTACAAAATGAGATGATAATTTACGGTTCGTATGGAAGAGGTGTTTATGCCGAGTTCAGGACGAACCGTAAATTATCATCAAGTTTTGTAGCTTATTTTGACGTAAGGAACAGGGTTCCGTACCGTATTTTTACCATAAATTATCATCGAGGTTTGTAACGTTACTAGTTCTAAGTACGCTAAAGTGTTCCGTACCGTGAAATACGGAACACTGTTTCATATGGCTATTTTACCGTATGTACAGTGAAATTGTGTGTATCAGTAAATAGGTCATGGGTATATAATAATCAGCAATATATTGGCGCTCTTTTTTGCTGAAGTATCCCATTGAACAGACAAGACAACACACCCGATACAATGTAGCCTACATTGGATGTTTGTCTGGATTGTTTTAACGTCCAGTTAAACATTATTGGTTCTTACCAGACTTTCCCAAGGTTCTTTTACACCACTAGGTATTCGAATCTATGAGATGAATTAAGGTAGAAATCCCACCCCTACAAATTTACTGAGGTGAGAGTTCTTTAACTTTCCACACCACATATACATGGTATGAGAAGGATGGCCTTTGTTATAGCAGTAAATCTACAATTGCGGGGGGTGGGACTCGAACCCACCAAGTCTTACAACCTTGGGCCTACATACATCCAAACCGCCATCAGTATGGCTTTTGATTTCGGGGCATTCTAATTATACAATTAGACTAAATCTGAATCACATATAATCCATGAGTGTTGGTCTCCGTCATTGCAGCACTTAGCGGCTGTATATGACGCATCGGGGTGATAAAACAGATGTAAAATCTATAGATCTATACGCATGTCGCATTGCGTGATTAGCGGAAGCTGGATGCGTGTTACGGATACGGAGCTGCGTGTGACGCGTGCCGCATGCCCGCATAGCGTACTTAACGCAAGTCTCCAGACTGCATTCCTAGAAGGCACCATAAGGCAGTGCTAAATAGAGCTCTGACCCATATAAGGCACGCTCCCCTTCCCCCAAGATACAACTTTCTCTTGCTCATCACTTATTTATTTTTTGATTCAGGAAAAAAATATAGACGTGCAACATTCATCCATGAATGTGCAACATTCTGATCCAGCTAAGTCACATTGCCTGCTACAACTGTTTTCTTTCGTTCTGTCTGTAAGGATGTAGAACCTGATGATTGTAGTTTAAGCGCACTCCGGTGCATACAACATGTGCTGGGTATGTACATACATGCACACTCCCCATAGACCCTATTGAGGTATCCCAGAATTCAGTCTATTCACAAGTTCCGGTTTTCGCTTGTTACCGACGTTGTATGGTGATAGACCCTTTACCCGTAACCCAGGATTAATGCAGTTTAACGGTTTTCAGAAATCTTCAAATTGAAATTCTGATGCCAGAAATGGAAATTTCAGCTATTTCTACATGGAAGTCAGAAATTATATTCAGTTTCTCCAATTATAAATCAGAAAACTGTGGTTCATGTTGTCGTAGTGTGGCTAGTCAATCGGGAGCGGAACTTTGCCTTACCCAGGGCGATAATAGGGAGTTTAGTAACCTCTGGAGGCTCTATGTGTTTTCTATGGACACTTTGTATTAGGTGGAAAAGAAAGGGACAGTAGCGTGGTGGTCGGTGGCTAGATTTCTGTTGGTAGAGGATATCAGTACAACTGCCCTTCACAATCACCAACTCATGCACAGCCCCA
This sequence comes from Alentia gelatinosa, assembly GCA_950022655.1. Taxonomy (NCBI): domain Eukaryota; kingdom Metazoa; phylum Annelida; class Polychaeta; order Phyllodocida; family Polynoidae; genus Alentia; species Alentia gelatinosa. The sequence goes on from OX465586.1 coordinate 2,964,127, forward strand.
CACAAAAAACTCAAAATACAGGATATAGAAGAACCAGTTGGTATTCATGGAATATCTCACACTGGTATTTTTCTCTGTAGGCTTAACGTAAGGAACTCATACTCCACTGCCGTGAAGGGAGTGTACCCAATACTCAATGTCTAATTATGTGAGTTACCTTATTAATTAATAATGTTCCTAATCATGTATATGGGGCGAGATAAAATCAGAAACTCACTGAATGAAATAACTTGGTCCGCACTCCGCCTCGTTTGACCGCCACATAACCTAATTCACTCAGTTTCACTTTGTGAATTACTCCGTATTCAAACTCGGTGGAATAAGGACCAAGTTATTTCTATCTCGTGAGTTTCCTTCTAAGTTTCTTGGATAAATACAGATAACAGACAATCGACCAGACATAAAGGGACAGTGGCGTGGTGGGTGGTGGCTAGATTTCTGTTGGTAGAGGATATCAGTACCACTGCCCTTCACAGTCACCAACTCATGCACAGCCCAACGCAAAAAACTCAAAATACAGGATATAGAAGAACCAGTTGGTATTCATGGAATATTCCGTCCAGCTCACGTTTCCTGGAAAGTTGTGCTGAAGGCATTGCTCCTGTCTCATTACCGACAAATTCCACTCTGAGACAAACAAAGCAATTACCAGTAATATGGAGAACGGTTTTGGGAGCTTTTCTCGTTTGGTTTTGTGTGGCTTTAACCCGGCTAGCAAATTAACACAACTCCAAGAGATTGTACACGGATTTCATTTAATTTTTCCAACGATCTCTGTCTCATCCAGTGAAATCGGTTGTGAGGGCATGTACAGAATAATCATTCCGATGTTATCTAATACTTATACTGTAGCTCAGAGATACACAGGAATCTGGTATATCATATATGGCTTATATTATATACAAATATACATCTTATCTCACTCCGGTATTTTTCTCCATAGGCTTAACTCTGAGAACTCATACTCCATGGCCGTAAAGGTAGTGCACCCAATACTCAATGGCTAATTGAGTGAGTTATGTTATGAATTGATAATGTTATACGGGGTGAGATAAAATTAGACGCTAACTCGTTGAAACAGTACTTGGTCAGCACTACACCGAGTTTGACCGCTACGTAATTCACGAGGGAACTTGCAGTCAAACTTGATGGTCTACGGAACAAGTTATTTTCATCTCGTGAGTTTGCTTCTCATAATTTATTATCCATCATATGCAAAAAAAACCATAGAAAATGTATACACATGATTAGGCCACTCAAAAAAAACTTGTTTCTCATCACCGCGCGCATCAGAAAAAAACGATTTTAGAAGATTTTTTTTTTTTTTAATAGATGAACCTTGATAGAAATTATGAAAGGTATGTGTATTTAGTATCAAATTAAAACTCCTGATGCCAGGGATGCATTAAATGTATAGCCAGTAAAAATCTGGAAACCCCGCATAAGCAGACACCCCGTGTAAGCAGCCACTTTCGCCTGGATCGGAGGGTGTTACTGTATGTCTGCCATCTTTGATATAGCAAAAATTTAAAAAAAAAACAAAAAAAACAACGCCCCCGTCATATTTTTCATGGCTTGGTGATGAGAAACAAGTTTTTTTTTTTTAGTGGCCTTATATAGACTCGCTCAAGTTTTTGATGATAGACATTCATGATTAAAAAAAGTTAAGATAAAGTATGTTGCAGTGTGACTGGTCCAGGAATAGAGGAGGGGAGGGGTGGGGTAGGTGAAGGGATACAGGGACTGGGGCCAGTCTAATGATTATATCGTCTGCAGAAATGTCGTTACAGCTCCATTCAAGGCTGACGTCAAAGGAGAGGCAGAGGACACTGTTCTGACTGCCAATAACACAAGGACGGTGGGTGGAGAGCGATGGGAGGTTTAGATCGCCAAGCAGTGGGCGGTGAGAGGTGGGAAGTGTGCGAGGATAAAAATGAAATCACAAACTTCCATCACCCCTTCGTTAAATATATTTGGTCAGTAACTACGACACTCAAGTTATTTTTGTCAATTTCTATTAATCAACATCCTAAATCCATAGACAATAATCGATGGTTTTGTGGACAGGCGACCGTAAACCACGAGAGGTTGACGCTTGGTAATACACGAGCGCCAGCGAGTGTATTACGACGTCAACCTCGAGTGGTTTACAGAGCCTCCTGTCCTCAAAACCATCGTTTGTTGAATTTATTATCCATCTTGTCGACTGAATAGAGCCAAGCAATTGCCATATTGAAGGTTATACCAATAGGGACTTTTTTGGCTCAGAAACACAAAGTGACTATTTTCCCATATACCATGGCTTTGAGGCCGAATACCACGGATTTGAATATGCATACCACAGTTATAGTATCTGACAAGTCTTGTTTAATGGGTCGTGGTTTACTAAGTCCTCAAACATTTTCAATGGGGACTTTGTAAACGATGAATAACAATATTCCATGCTTCATGGCATTGCGTCAGCGGTGGAATATACGCAGCATTTTTTTTTTTTTTTTTTTTTTTTTTTTTTAACTTTTATTAGGGTACTGGTTATTTACATCCTTCCAGGCTCGTCCTCGGCCGTTCTGCCGCCTGGTCCCTCCGGGCTTCAGTTTTCATAATTCATATACAAGTAAATACTGCGGAGCATTAGCGGTAGCAGTTCCTTTACAGTTATGAAGGCACCTTTCTTCCGTTTATCAATGACATGAGATGAGATGAGATGGGTGTATGCATTCAGAACAGTGCTTTAGTTAACCTTTCTTTCTTTTCATTAGCCATTAAACGATGCACGATGGTGACATGTGGGAAGTAGAGGACGTTTAGATGAGTAGGTCCCTGTATATGAATGGGTGGCAGCCCACAACCACGGTAAGATCTCACTGTTTTGGCGGGGTGGTTGAGTTTGAGTGGGTGGCAGCCTACAACCACTGACAGAGCTAGCCTATTGGCAGGGTGAGTGATTGCCATAAGACCATTGGCAACGAGTGTGTGTGTGAGCAGTGGGCGAACTCTCGTCCTTCTCGTGGTGGACGTGAACACGCGAGACTGCCGTTAGGTGGCTCTGAGAGCTGCTCTGAGTCAGACCCGACATGACTGGTCGTTGTGCAATATGGCATCCTACCCCCTAGCGGCCGACCTGATCTGTATCGAGTACGTCCAGCGACACAGCACACAGCACTGGGTACCGACCACCTCGTCAGGTATAAGTTCATCGCTGCTATCTCACCCCATATGAAAAAAGTCTGACAGCTCAGAGTGGAAAACCCTGCCAGAGGTAAAAGATACCAGCGAAGCGGAGAGGTCATTTGGACACAATCTAAGTCACAACTAACTGACTGGCTTAAAACATAACAATGAGTACTTAAGAGTGCTACAATAGCCCTCGTTGGCCTCTCACTGCGAACTATCAGTGTTCTTGTTCCTGTTACTTAGTCATCGTCGCCCTCCATTTTGACGGCTAGGATGAAAATCATGTACCTTGTGTATGATATCTGTCTCATTTTAATCGCTACGTAATTCACGCGACTTCGCCCTATGAATTCCTACACGATTCATGTGCTGTTATAATCTATAGATAGTCATGAGATGATGCTAAAACCCTCTATGATAATCCCCCAAATCTTTTTTTAATACAATCTTTTGATAACTGGACCCGATACCTTCTGTTTTGTATGGTGTCGGGGGCCAGATGGCTTCTTCCATAACACAATAGCTATGTGTGCTATAAAATGGGCATACTACCCCAATTGTCAGGAAAAGCTGGATAATAAATACAATATAAACTAGTTTCAGATAAAAGCGGTTGTATGCTCCTCGGAGTTACCTCTGTGCAATACCCTCGCATACGCTCAGATATTACTACGCGTCAACTCCTTGGAGCATACGGCCGCTTGTATCTGAAATAAGTCAATATTGTGTATGTGTACCCTATAGACTACCTCGTATGAGCTGGGATACTTAACACCTGCCAACTTGATTATCACCACATACAGGGGCCACTATATATGGTGATAATCTGGTATGTTTCTACTACCGGCAACTCGCATGTGAGGGTCCATCCAGTTCCGTGGCTAAGCGTGGTAATCGGGAGAATGTATCAATAACTGGAAGTAGGCCTCATGGAGTACACGTTTTACAATTTATCTCACCCCTGGAATAAATGTCCATAGGCTTAACATTGGGAACTCGTTCTCCATGCTCCTACAAGTATTGCAGTCCGTTCTCCATGGTTTATATCCTGTGCGTTGCCCATTCTTTTAGTGTGTACAGGGGCGAGATAAATACAGAAAGCAACTCGTTTTGGTCAAAGAAGTCGTTCTCCAACTCATTTGAATGCTATGTGATATTTACTCGGCTGTCGCCTCGTTCATATCACTCCGCATCAAATTCATGGAGAACGACGACTTTGACCAAAACTTGTTGGTTTCTTCTTTAATACCTATTTGCACGAATGTCTCACCTTTACTGACCAGATGTAAGGATTCTGTTTATAACTGAGTGACAAAATAATACCCAATGGTTTCTAAGGTATCCAATAAAAAGAGAACATACTGACTTATTGTCTGAATTACATCTGTTGCTTGCTGTTTTAGGTTGGAAATATTCAGCTCGTTCTTCGGACTCGGTGAATATTTCCGACTATAACAACTCGGAACATATTTCATTCAGGCACACTAACCATATCTCCATATAGTACCACTGGATTATGTATTTCTTTGACGATGATCAGCAAATATGCTTCTACAAAAGCAAGGTGTGAGGGAGTTCATGATTAAAGACAGATGGAAGGATCTAGCTACCCATAACACATAAATGTCCCCTGACATCTCTAATCACATCGTTCCTCCATCGCTGGCCGTCTAGAAGGATGCACACATAAGATAATGAGCTATCACCATGCCTCCTCCAGGCACTCCTCTCATAAGATCTCACACTCTCTACGTAGTATTCACTACGCTCTATGAGAGAAGAATTCTTAACGAAGTAGGCTTAGAGCCTTGAGAATCCACTGGTCTGCCTCCCGTGTATAAAGACGTACATCAAGATTCCTACAATCTCAATGATGCCAGCTAGCGGGAATACTGTGTGCCAGTGGGTTCTCACGGCTCTAAGCCTAGTACGTTAAGAATTCTCATCCCATAGAGCATAGTGAGAACCTTGGACAGAATACCACTTAGAGAGTGTGAGATCTTATGAGAGGGGTGCGTAGTGAGAACCTTGTACAGAATACCACTTAGAGAGTGTGAGATCTTATGAGAGGGGTGCGTAGTGAGAACCTTGTACAGAATACCACTTAGAGAGTGTGAGATCTTATGAGAGGGGTGCGTAGTGAGAACCTTGTACAGAATACCACTTAGAGAGTGTGAGATCTTATGAGAGGGGTGCGTAGTGAGAACCTTGTACAGAATACCACTTAGAGAGTGTGAGATCTTATGAGAGGGGTGCGCAGTGAGAACCTTGTACAGAATACCACTTAGAGAGTGTGAGATCTTATGAGAGGGGTGCGTAGTGAGAACCTTGTACAGAATACCACTTAGAGCGTGTGAGATCTTATGAGAGGGGTGCGTAGTGAGAACCTTGTACAGAATACCACTTAGAGAGTGTGAGATCTCATGAGAGGGGTGCGTAGTGAGAACCTTGTACAGAATACCACTTAGAGAGTGTGAGATCTTATGAGAGGGGTGCGCAGTGAGAACCTTGTACAGAATACCACTTAGAGAGTGTGAGATCTTATGAGAGGGGTGCATAGTGAGAACCTTGTACAGAATACCACTTAGAGAGTGTGAGATCTTATGAGAGGGGTGCGCAGTGAGAACCTTGTACAGATTACCACTTAGAGAGTGTGAGATCTTATGAGAGGGGTGCGCAGTGAGAACCTTGTACAGAATAACACTTAGAGAGTGTGAGATCTTATGAGAGGGGTGCTTCATTCCCCGCCAGTGCTATTCAGTAGAAGGTAGCTGGCATTTACTGAGCCACACGCTGGGGTGCCGTGGTGATATCCATGTTGATATCTGATGTCAGGATTGGTCTCTTATCTACCAGATAACAGGGCTATCAGTGCTGATACCGGGGATACAGACTGGGTGATGGCGGTTTGATGAGCTGCTCAGTGAGAGAATTATCACTGAGCTGCTCACTGCCGCCGCCTGGTGTTTCCTGCAAGAACTACAAGCTCCGGATTTTCTCGTTAATTCTCCAAGCAGCAACAGGAAATCTGGCTTGGCATAATACTGAAACTAGATGAGATTCATATTACTGACATAATACTGTATTATGTTTTTGTTATGAGGGATACTGATGACAGCCGAGGAAAACTAGCCGTTGGCACTACAGCCTGGCTAACGGGATGTCATTTTATTGGTCGATACCAAACAAATGAATGTAAATGTCAAACAGATCAGGAAGAATGTACGCCGTAATGACCAATAAAGAAATGAAAAAAAAACAAAAAAAAACTGTACTATTATCATTATACCATTCTGTGATTAAAATTTGTAATTCGACTGACTTCACTGAGCGACCGAAACCTACCGAAATGGACCTCGGGGAGGATCTGGAAAATTGGGTAAAGATCGTAAAAGCATAGTTCGAAGCTTTAAATCAATGCGATTCATCGTGTGAGTCTATCAGATATTCTTCGATGTATTCCAGAGAGATTGTACTGGTATCAAAATTACTTTGGTATATTGATTCTGAATATCATCAGATTTATTACTTTAAGATTAATAACTTGGTGATTTTGATTTAACTGTCAGAATGAATATCCCTTTCTTAAAATTACTTTACGATCGTTATGTGTTCCTATTACTTTGTTCTCTTCTCGTTGAATAAAGGTTTTTAAAAGACCCGAAAAGGCTTATCAAATTTGTATGTTGGTGTGTATTCAGCTTAAAGGCATGTCCTACAATTCACGGTGGCGCCACCTGGTTTTAAAAAAATATTCTCCAATTATCAGTCAGAACTGGTCTCTTGTGATTCATTCTGATTCTAAATGAGTAACTTAAACGTTTTGTCCAGTTCATCCAAACGCAATATGTAATATAGGCCCATTTACATTTACTTGCTTTACATGGGAAATGTACTGGGAGTTTCTTCAATTCTCTCAAAAACAAGAACTATGTGAAAATCAACCTTTTAGAATTAAAATATATTCCTTTATAAAACTATCTAAATCGAAAGCCAGCATGGTGACCCCCAATTTTAAGTTAGATATTTATTCTACAATACTTAGAGTTTTATGAAAACTTCATAAAACTTAGAGTTTTAGGAAAATGACATGGGTTTCAATGTTCGCGCAAAATTGTCCGATTTGCCTTTGACTGACAGAGCTTGGCCTCTCTTACACAGAGCCGCATGATTTATCCCCGTAAAGCATTTAGAGCACACAATCAACATCCAGAGGTCGCTCGTGTCGCAGTCATCTCAGTCAGCTTCACACTCTCCAAGCATAGATTCTGCGCCTCACTTGCTGTACTGAGTTATGAGTATTTCAGTGTCCGACTCAGCATTCACTGATCGCATATAGGGCACATAGCTATTGTGCTATGGAGACGACCATCGTGCCCCCAGATGCTAAATAAAACACCAGGTGGCGGGTCCAGTTATCAATGGATTTTATAAAAAATATTTTCTTGGGTTTGCCATAAAAGGCTTTAGCCTCGTCTCATAATTATCCATAGATTATGACAGCAGAAAATAGTGGTTGTCCCCCGCCTACAGTGATGTTATCTTATGATTATCTGGCAGATGATGGCAGAACTAGCAACCACATTGTGGCCTCTATTTGATCATGGGAGGCGTCCAACAAGTACCAATCATTCACCAGCTTCTTGCCACGTGACCTGTCATGTGATCAGTCACGTGGTATGTCAGCTGACTGCGCAGGACGCTGACGCAGCGTTCCTGGGCGTGACGTCATTTAAAATCTCGTTAACAGGAGGGAGATATGTTTAGTGGTGTTTGTCTCCGTCATTGTCATGGCAACCCACCAACAAGGTCAAGGTCATCCTGATTTGTGTCAGAGCCAAATGATCGTCATGTGATAAATTTGTCACGTTTGTGATTTATCTGAGGGAATGATTACAATCTTTGACCTCAGTGGGGAAGATACTACATTTCTTTTTCTTTTTGAAAATGATCTTTATTGCCTTCGATTTTACAATCGTTCTTAAAATATCTATATCTATATCTGCCAATTTTGAAGGCTCTAAAATATGGTCTATGTTGTGTGGGAGCTAAAAGAACTACGTAAATGTGTAGGGGTGGGATTTCTACTTAAATTCATCTCATATATTCAATCACCATCAAACCCAAAATAAGTCTAATAGAACATATTGGACGTCAGATTAGCCAAACAACCAAACACTAAAATATAGTGAACTAGGCAGAAAAATGGGACTGGTACTGGACTGGAAAGCAAACAGCTATGTTTTATAATGATAACAGATAGACCAAACATATATTGAGAATCTCTATGTCGGAGTGTGCTTTGAAATATTATTCTCATTCTTAAAGAGTTGTAGAAATCTAATGTTATTTATCATTGTTAAGATAATGTGTCTTGCAACTACTAAATACTTAAGCCAAAGTGCCATTTGCTCTGACAGGGTATGAGAGGTCTTTGATCTCTACAAAGATAAATAACACGTTACTTCCTTCTAAATTATTTACTTTTTATGATTCATTCTTCAAAATCATTTATTCCATAGTCATCAGTTATTGCTCGAAACATGCCTAAAATGGAGACAGAAGATGATATTTTATCTCACCCCTGGTATTTTTCCCCCATAGACTTAACATTGGGAATTGTTATCCAACGCCCATTGAGTATTTAGAAAAAATATTCAATTGGGTATTGTGTCACAAAAATTGACCCATCATTCAATTAGATGGGTCCGATAAATTCAGAAACCTATTCAAATTTCAGGTGAGAGCTCTATCCCACCTGTTTTGAATCGCTACATAATCCAAGCGGCTTCACCTTGTGAATTACTACGTGATCCAAACTTGATGGGATACGAGCCCTGGTATTACATTGTCATAGGTTTCCTCTATAGTATACAGTCTCTTTATGTGGGAACCTTCGGGGATCGCGTGTGGATATGCGTATATCAGAGATGTAATTTGCTATAGGTCAGTAGGTAAAAGTAGAAAATAATGGAATCCATTGGCTGCGGTTTCGATACCTAATGACCAATAGACTATAGACTAACCTTTCTGCCCGAGGCTAGCAGAAAACAGATCCCATATTATATTGGATCCTAGACTCAGGCAGTTGCAGAAATGGCAAGTTTACTGGTTGCAAGTGGGTTACAGAAAACTATCCATAGACGGAATACAATGTATATCCAAAACCTTATAATTGTTATTCATTCATAATTGCACGCTCTTCCATCAATGATGAACATGTAACATTTGCTCCGAGTTAATACTGTATAATAACATACGTTTCTGTTGTGTCCCTGCTCATATCGATATTCATTTAACCCTTTAAGGACGGTCGGCTATGGCAGAACTACACACTTGGGGACGGCTACTAGAGACTCAGTACAGTTCTAGGGGACGGGGGCATTGTCCTCTGAACTCAGAATTCGAACGTTTATCACATGATATAATTTGTTATACTTAATATTTCTATTTTTGTTATCTAGAATTCTGAAATATGATGTTATACCTATGTTCTGTGCCAATTTAAAGTTTATTGTTAAGATATTTCCTTTTCAAATGCAATTTCATAAATATCCAGCAAATGATGCCTTAAGGGCCTAAGGCATCATCTGCCCCCTGCCGGGTGATGCCATAAGGCATCATCCGCACTTAAAGGGTTAGAAGTTTCCATATTGCCTTAAAACGTCCTACCCTTATAGCGTGTTCCCTGACATTTGGAGTCAACCCCTGAATGGTGTAAAGGTTGCCTACCTGTAAAGAGAAGGAAAACATATTTAGTATTCAGTATTTTTACACATTCCCTAAAGAATTAAGACGAAAATAACATGATAAAATAAGATCTGACATCAGTGGGGAGGATGTAGCTGCGTCCAGCTGCACTGACTGTAAATGCACCCAACATTCAAAAGAAACGGCGTCAATTAGTATTTATGTAGGAGTGAGATGACAACACATGTATTTTGAGTTGGTGATTTCACGCTGACTTCAGCTGAACCTGTTTGGGAGCAGGCCGCAGTTAAATACTCAATTGGAGAATAAAGAAGAAACCAACAAGTTTTGGTCAATATCGTTGTTTTCCATGAGTTTGATGTGGAGTGATATGTTAAAATCAATATTTCACAGATATGAACAAGGTAACAGCCTAGTGAATATCACGTAGTATTCAAACGAGATGGAGAACAACAACTTTGACTAGAACGAGTTGCTTTCTGTATTTATCTCACCCATGTACACACTAAAAGAATGGACGACACACAGGATATAGACCATGGGGAACAGGCTGCAATACTTGTAGGGGCATGGAAAACGAATGTTAAGACTAAGGGACAGAAATACCAGGGGTGAGATAAATGGACAATAATAGATGGTTTTGTAGACAGGCGGCCATAAACCACGAGAGGTTGACGTGTAGTAATACACGAGAGAGTGTATTACAATGTCAACCTCGAGTGTTTTACAGAGCCACCTGTCCACAAAACCATCGTTTGTTGTATTTATTATCCATCTTCCCCAATGAATTAAATGCAGGAATCGCCATATTATAAGGAACATCACGAGGGACTATTCCTTTTTAGCTCTAGAACAAGAGGACTTTACATTGTGTTAAACATTTAGAGATATATAGAATATCACCATGCATTTGATCTGCGTGGTTCCACGTAGTTGATACGTAGTAAAAATTCAAGCGATAGCTAGAAGTATTGCGTAGTGCCAACTACAAGGAGAATACGGCCACTCAGATTAGAAACTCAACGTAAGCGCCGTCCATCGTTTATGGAAGATTAACAAACTCAATGGTGAATGAACTATATTAATTAAGCTAAAAAAAGTTTCTATTGTAAAACTAGAAAATAAAGGTTCCTATAGTGCCCGTCAGGTGGCAGTAAAAGCCCAGCTTTCCGTATTCTACTTAGTAGCGATCTGTAGGCTCCATAGGTGTAGGACAGAGACTCCGTTTTAGGTTGGTAACTACAAGAATCATAGTTTTTTTAGATATAGTAGGTAATAAGGTCTAGACCCAAATTATTGCTACCTTAAATCATCACCCAAGAAGACAGCTATTGCTGGGAACATGGTTGACGTAATTGCCAGCAGAGATAATGCTGAAGACTGTACATTAAAGTCCAAAATACACTTTAGATACGAAGTGCTCTAATTAAAAATTATATCAAATTAAATTCAGTTGGACCTGTCTTTTTGAATCTCTCCACCAGGCTTTGATCTGAATTAACTAACAGCCTAGGACATAAAAAATACCATGTTTCTAATTTTAAATGATCTCACTTTTTCTTTGGCGCCCAAGACCGATTTAGAAATGTCAAAGACGGAGTCCAAGAGAAACAGATTCGAGTTTGGTAAGATTCTGACTGAACTGAAACAATAAATCCGCTCCACGTGAATATCACCAATGAGGACAAGCTGATATTGAAAACGCCCTCATATAACCAGGAAATACTGCTGGACTGATACGTATGTAGACATTCATTTATATTGCTCTCTACCTCTATGACCATTTGTAGTATAGTATTGTATGTTTTGTGTATTATGTTTTATACATGACTGTTTTCTTCACACAGATTTATGTTATGCACTCAATCTGGTTGTTAACTACTGCATTAACTGCTAATGATAAAATGAGGCACTGGATATATATATTGTACATTTACACTGATTCCAACTCTGCCTGTGAGCAGCAAGAGAACACAAGTCCTTTCTTTCATATATTGTACATATGTGTTTCTGTATATCTTCTTATATTTTTTCATCACAGGAAGGTGGTAGACCGCAACATTACTGTAGCGAACTTGACTGTATAAATAAAAAAAAAAAATTTTTAAAGTTATTTCTGTGAGTGCGGACACAATTTGCTACTGGTCTCGCTGCTGATACCCGTTGGCCGATGGCTGGCCCGGCCCCGGCCGCCCACTGTTTGTGGCTGTGTGATTGGTTCTGTTTAGACGTATTGGTCCCGTATGCCTGGCGCTAGATGGAAGGCCCAGTCCCCCCCGGGCAGCGTGTGGGAAAACAAACCCTCAACCTGCACCTCTTTAACAGTGAGAGAGTGTGGGCAGAGCACCCGGGACTCGATCTGACTGGGTATTATCACTCTGTGTGAGTGGGTGAGTATGGCAGGCCAGTTTACCAGACAACTCAAGAATAACAACTACATTATAATCTATTTGAGAGAGTGGGAATATGGCAGGCCAGTTTACCAGATAACTCAAGAATAACAACTACATTATAATCTATCTGAGTTTGTGAGTATGGCAGGCCAGTTTAACAGACAACTCAAAAAACATTAATCTACATTGTACGTTATATGTGAGTGGGCGAGAATGGCAAGCCAGTTTACCAGACAACTCAAAAATACATATTTACGTATCACTTTATTTGAGTGTGTGAGTATGGAAAGCCGGTTTACCAGACATGTCAAGAATAGCAAACTACATTATAATCTATCTAAGAGACATCTAAGATTTTAAAGAATTTAAGCGGCAGATCGTTGAGTATTAATCAATATAAAAGGTAAATAATGGCAGTGTTGTTTGTTAGCTCTGTAGCTCCTATATCTCACCACTCAATCTCTCTCTGATTGATATTGACCTCTCAGCACTGACTCACATCTACATCAGCGGCAGATCACATCCTCCCATCTAATATTCATCGTGATAGTTGTAGTGCCGCTGTTAAGGTTGATGCAGAGATCATATTGATTATCAGTCTCTCCAGCTAAACATCGATTATCGACATCTAAAATAGCAAGGAGTGTTTTAGATGAAGGCACTCCACCACCCCACAAGTTCTCTGTGATTGATTAAGTCAGAATACTGGGTATCAGGGGCGCACTCAGGATTAAGGTGGGTTTGGTTTTTTTAATTTATTTATTTTAATTTATTTATCTAATTTTTTTGGGGGGGGGGTGGGGGGGGGGGTGGGGTGGGGGGGGGGTTCGTTGCTCCTAGAAATGTGAAAAAACGTTGCTCCAGTAACATAGGATCGTATTGTGTAGTACTTTCATGTTGTATTGCTACCTTTTACAACACCGCATTTTCAGTGTCATAGCTCAAAGGCTCATTGGATTTTTAATTGGACATAATTATGATGCGATCTGAAAAAAATCTGAGGACCATTTCGACCTCGGATCGCTATTCTGCAATCCACAAAGGTGGAGCAACGGTGGGAGGGGGGGGGGGGGCGGGGGGCAAAGCTGCTTCAAGGACTCTGTTTCAGAGGGAATGTTGCCAGGGTTCTGACAGCAAGGCTCCTCCTTAGGGTCCCAGGAGGCAAAGCTCCTGGAATAACTTGAGTTTTATAGATCATACAAGCTGTACCCAGGATCTTTTTAGGGAGGTTTGGAGGTTACACATCTTCAGCTATCTGGGAATATCGCCAGGGGTCTGGCTACAAACCCCGCTCTAGGTGTCCAGGGAGCCAAACTCCTGGAAACATTTGGATTTTATAAATTATACAAGCTGTCTCCAAGATTTTCTTTGAAGGAGAGGGGTTACACACCTGGGTTTAACTGAATATCTTAACAGCAAAACACTTCGGAAAATTGCGAAAAGAAAAGAGGACTATTCGGCCAAAATTCAGCCGGGCTGCCGACGGTTTGGTGGCGGCACCTCGCGAATTAAAGATGTACTACTTCCGTGACGTTACACTCCTATCGTGACGTCTTTCTAATGCGGAATAATAAATATAAAATAAAGCTGTGTTTTTTGTAATGTTCGTATCCTTCTCGTAGTTGACTGCAATATCCTTCCTCACACTCGGATATTACTATGCGTCAGCTACATGAAGGAAACACCAAATAGTGTTAGAAACAGGTTAATATTCTTTATTACCCACCTATTATGGAGTCTCCATAGGAAATGTATAGGGCACCTGGAATTAGCTACCCGGAGATTCTGGCATGTCAGAATCTCCTGCAGGAGATTCCGGAAAAATAGTCCTGTCCATAATGAGGTTGAATCATCATGTAGTTCGAAATAAGATTATTGAATGTTCATTCAATGCTAATTATCTAGAATCGATCATAATAATCTCATTTACCATCAAAGATCACTGTCATAACATACTTTGCATGCAAAAATCACAGGTTAATGGCGAACTTTATTATTGGTGTAGGTCTACACCGAATTACTGCAACACTTGACAGTGCTGCGGTGTCTGGAACTAAATGGCTTACCGAAACTTTTTAATTGCAATAGATGTGTTATTAATCTCGTAGATGGGTAATAAACACAATAACGACTGGCTTTGTATACGAATGACAAATATTACTACGCGTCGACTACTCGGAGATTACGGCCACTCGTACACAAAACCAGTCATTATTGTGTATGTATGCACCTAAAATGTCAGCTCCATGAAAATCTCAAACTGCCACTGGTTGCTATGTCTCCATTTTATACTCAGTATTTATCCGACTTAACCCACAAGACGGATACCTAAACATTTAGACATCTTCTCACACAAAGCCGATTACGGTAAAAATAGTTATTTTCCCTATATATAGCAAAGAGGGGATTGAATCTAGATTAGACTAATTCTATTTGGCCTGAGGGGATCGAGCCTGCCCAGTGTCAGGGTGAGAGAGTTATTAGAGAGGGTCAGGCAGGAGTGCCACACCGAAGACTGGCAGAGTGCCCGGCGAAATCCTGGTGGTGCTTTGATATTAACTTCACACCACTAGACGCATTGATCTCACAAACACACAGAGAATCCACTCCCTGTAGATCTAAAGCCCAATGCACATCTACCGATTATGGTACATTGATGTACCTTTGTCAGCGAAAAAGGAATGGTAATTTATCTCAGGCGAGGCATCCTAATGTAGTCGGCCCTAGTCGGTAGATGTAGGACAGCTAGGCAATGGTCAACCAATGATTGACGACACCCCCCCCCCCCTTTGAGATGTTCTTTTGTTGCCGACGAGTTGTCATTCTATGTTCCTAAATCGCTCACCAAAGGTTATCAACATGTTGATAAATCCATTTGTCAACAATGGAACGCTGGTAAATGACCCCTGATTGGGTGGCCGACACGGGCCGTGGGGTTATGTAATTTGCCTGCAACAAGTTCATTGACTCCTATACTATTTTGGAACTAATCGTTCAACCCTGAATCAGTAGATGTGTATTGGATTTAATATGGTTAAACATTTAAGTACCAGGACCAGAGCTATAGACTGATATCACCGACCCCAGCGCCTCTCAGTGGGTAAAACCTGAATTATGCTGTGGCCCATCTGATATCACCGTTATCCTTAGCTTAAATATTTTCTTTGGAGTCTTTACAGGGATGGATATAAAGATCCGAATGTAAACATTGTTAGGACTTCCTCGCCCCTTTCACCGCGACTACGATTAGGAGAGTATTACGATTAGGAGAGTACTACATCCGCTGCACAGGTTCCGCCATCCCTATAGTCTAATCGTATATTATGATCCAAGGCTACCTTCACCTCTTGGCCCTTTCTCTGGCTACATCATCTCCATTCTTTGTAGAATGTAAAGGAAGGGTCAGTAGAGCAAGAGGACTCTTTAGTATTATCCATCGTATACAAAGTCCCCATTGAAAATGTATTTGGACTTTGTAAACCACGACCAATTATATCTAAAACCAGTCGGAGTGAAATAAAGAAAGAGCTTGCTCTAATTGAAAAAAAACCAAAAAAAAACCCAGTCGGATACCATAAGTGTGGTATACATATTCAAATCTGTGGTATACGGCCTCAAAATCATGTTATCACTACAAGATCAAACTCATTATTATACACCAATGGCAGAACGTCTATGAAATACTACATGCTGCTATGGGTGTAGTATGAATAATGTTCGGGCTCTCTGAGACGAAGTGAATGTTCGGGTGCACTATGCCTGTAGTGTACTTCGCAAATACGGCCTTTTGTCCTATAAATTACATCCCTCTGCCTTTGGCGTCGGGACGTATTTTATGGGACAAAATGCCTCAAACTGCAATCGCTACGGGCTCTCTAACTATGTTTTCTCTGAATACGATTATAGTTTGCTTTTCAAAAAGGCTCTACGGTAATGGTGTGCCACAGAATGCCCTGCGGACTTTTGTTCTGACATTAGGAATACAACTTGTAAGTGACCAGAGTAAGATTCTGGAGGTATTGTCTTCCTTTTAGTCCCTGGTGCTTCATCAATCTTAACATCCTAGAAAGTCTTTTCTTTGGATTCCTAAGGAGAAAATACGCCTTCACTCTAGAGACTTATTAATTAGATTTAAGAATGTAAAATTGTTTATGGCCTTTTTACAATCACCTTCAAATTTGAGTGATATTCATAAAACTGTATATCCTTTTTTCAGATATACCAGAAGCCCGGTGTTCTCTTGCATAAGACTTCTCTTTTATTAAGTAAAAGTTAAAATTATATATTGTCAAACAATACAAATAACCTAATATTATAAACCTATGGCCGAACGTCTGTGAAACACTACCCGCTGCTAGGGGTGTAGTATTAATACTATTCGGGCTCACTGAGACGTATAGTGAATGAGCTGTGAATCAATGACTTAATGAGGAAATAAAATTATGTTTTTAGGTATATAATAAGAAAGAAAACGTAGCGACTGAACCCGTAGCGATTTTTCTCTTTTTTTTAAAAGCCTGTAGCGATTCTTGGCCTTTTATCCCATAACTACAGTCCTCCACCTCTGGCGTTGGGCCGTAGTTTATAGGACAAAAGACCTCAAACGACCATCGCTACAGGCTCACTAACAACGTTTTCTCTTAATATACTAATGAAATGAGGTTATTACTATAAAACACATTAAAATCACATTAAACATATTGCGTGAGAAGTGTAGTTCACTGATCGTGAGGTCCCCTGAGTGTCTCCTACCTGGCACCACAACCAACAATCATCAAGGAGAATCACCATCTTCTGACTCTAATAACAGTTATCACACCTCTGAAATATATTTATCTTATATAATGGGAGGCTAAGGCCTACAGATCTATGTCTCTGTGCCTAAATGGTGGGAGGTCCAACATTTAAACGTGAATATATACTTATTACCATCTACACAAATGATCATTTTTTCTTTGAAGAGATATATTGCATTAAAATGTGCTAGTTTGGATTTATCAAAATACAATCTCTTGCCGTATTATCCAATTACTAAAGGCTAGGGTATCCCCATTTACCTGTTTAAGGCATCAATGCTACATCTACATACAAATCTTTGTTATATGGAACCTAAAGTTGACTATACCACACTGGACGAGGGTTGGTAACATTTTTAGACCAATTGGAATTACATACTTATAAAATAATCATAGGTTCTTTAAATAGTGGTACAGCATTGTGGTGTACTCCATGTAATTATCTATGACTTGTATGATAACGACTGCTCCACTGGCCTGTTTAATAATCTAGGATCGTACATGAAAACCCTTTTCTTTACCTCGTACAAGGGTTATCGTTTAATGATATTAAGTCCGTTCACTATGACAGTACCAGCCGTCCATAAGGTCGTCCATAAGTGTTGAATAAAGTTGACCCACATCGTCTCTTAGTCTCTATGGCATACTATAAAAGAAACCAACAAATTTTGGTCAAAGTCGTCGTTCCCCATGAGTTTGATGCCGTGTGATGTGAACGAGGCGCGGCCGAGTGAATATCGCAGCATTCAAATGAGTTGGAGAATGACTTCTTTGACCAAAACGAGTTGCTTTCTGTATTTATCTCACCCCTATACACATTAAAAGAATGGATGACACACAGGATGTATACCATGGAGAATGGACTGCAATACTCGTAGGGGCATGGAGAACGAGTTCCCAATGTTAAGCCTATGGGCATTTATTCCAGGGGTGAGATAAAGAAAAGGACCTACATGTACGATCCTAGATTATTAAACGGGCCCCAGGGTACTTTCATTGGCCTTTTCTCGGCATCTCGGCTCAGCCCGGAAGTAACCTGGGGGCACTCTAGCAGTTGCAACGAAAGATGCCGCGAGGCATTGCCATGAAGATCACACGAGAGGCTTCCAAAGATTATCAAAAACATCATATTTGAAAAGAAAAACGGAATCGCTAAGGCAAACGAAACCTGCAATTAGCGGAATACCTCATGTAACATTTCTGAAACTTTAGAACAAAAGGAAACGTAAATATCAGGAAGATACTGACTCGCCTTTATACAATAAAGAACATGATAAAGTACCATGTAATGATAGAATAATACAGCTGTTTTAGTTGTTTATTTCACCCCTGGTATTTTTCCCCATAGATTTAACTTGGGAGGGTGGGGTTAATCAAGAAAACGATTAAAATTGTTGAACCCCATGGAGAAAGTATATCGATAAAGGCTTTAACCTTAATCTTTAAGAAAAAAAATACCCAGTGGGGGATTATGTCACAAAGATCAGCCTATTAGTCGATGTGAAGGATGAGATGAATTCAGAAACCCATACCAGTTTAGGGTCAGAACTCGATCCTATCTCGTTTGAATCGGTACTTAATTCACGCGGCTTTGCCTTTGTGACTTGCGAATAACTACGCCATACTCTGACCCTAAACTTTCATAGGTTTCCTTTATAATATCTGCTTTAACTGAGACATGTTCTAAATGCTCGCTTTTAATATAACGACGTCATTCTGTCGTGGACTGTGCTTCGGGGAGCAGTCAGTATCTGAAATCCCACATTTCCAATGTGTACCCATTTCCACTCACTCATCTCTGTGTAAACACAGTCACCCATAAACTGTTCAAATACACAACCCGCACCACCAAGAGAACATGTCTCTGTACTGTAGATGATTGCAGGACGTTAGGGCCCACCCTCCGAAGGTCGGGACGTTAGGGCCCAGTTAGACTGGCTCCAGTCTCTGCATCCTATGGCTACCCTCCTCGCTGGGATACAGGGACTGGTACATGGTGTTGGATTTCTGGCGCTGTTTAGCTCCAGTATTCCCAACACTCTCCTTACAGATATCGTGGCTACTGGTCAGGATATCTGCTGGGAGATTAATACTGTCTACTTTGATCTCAATCGGGTCACAGTCAGGAGCAGGCGAAATGTATTGCTATGACAATACAGGCGGCCAGGGAACTGGAGGAGGGGAGGGGGAAGGGGTAGGAGGAAGTATAGGGTTACAGGGAGTGGCTTGGTGCCATAAACAGGAGATTCTGTTCATAGTGGACAAGTCTTTGATTCATGGGCCAGTCAGAGAAGGATACATACATACATAATGAACTTTATTCTGATTGTGATTTATCATTTAACGATTGTTCATAATCAAAGACTTGAGCAAGTCTAGGGCCCAGCCTATACCGGGGGTGTGAAAGCCTCAGTGGCGCCTCGGCCGCACCACGATGCCGCGTTCACACCTGTGGCGCCGGGAGTCAGAAATAGCATAAATGGGCGTTAGGGCCCACCTATTTTGGCAGAAATGGTTAATGTTTGATAGCTTGTTAGCACTAAAAACGGAAATGACACGGTTTTCTATGAAATGTAATTAATGATTTGACATGTATATATGATGTATGTCAATGTTATGATAGGTGGGCCCTGGATGGGCCCTAACGTCCCGATGAGTGGGCCCTAACGTCCCGACATTCGGGTGGTGGGCCCTAACGTCTACATACCGTTTCATCGTATCATATCGGAGCTGAAGAGATATTTCTGTGATAATAAAACTGCCATTTAATGTCTGTATTCATTCTGTATTGAAGACGTGGCTAGAAACACCTCGGTCTAAAGCTGATGCTACCTTGTTTAAAATAATTGCCATTTGATAGCTGGTACTAAATATTCTACCACTCTACCAAAATATCAAGATGATTGCAGGATGTGATACAAATATCCTGAGAAAAATATTGTCATAAGCTTTATTTGCTTTCAGTGTCATGAGGTTTGTTTTTGTATGACATAGGAGCACACTGGTGCAGTAGGTAAAGTACTGACATGACTCTGGGTCAGTGGAACCTGTGAGAAGATATGGGCGAAAATAGCATAACAAAATTTACTTTCCGATACATACATCTATGTATACATTTATTATCCACTCAATACAAAGTATCCATACATAACACACAGGGAGTGCGTATCACTACACCCAGAGCATACAGATATAGTGTATGCTACAGAAAAATAGTGCATATGAAAATATGAGCTAATATTGGTACTCCACTTGTCAGGAAAAGGTGGATAATAAATACAATATAGACTGGTTTCAGGTGAAAGCGGCAGCATGCTCCTCGGAGTTGACTTCGCATAAACTCGGATATTACAACACGTCAACTCTTCAGAGCAGACGAGCGCTTGTATCTGAAACCAGTCAATATTGTGTATGTATATAGTGGACCGGGACCTACATAAGGTCATCTTGCTGGGTTGTTGCTAACACCCTCTCAATAGTACACTGACAACTCGCCTTCCGCTGACCCCGCATTCCGATCGCCGTGAGACTCAACCTGGGTCAACAGTATCTAGAGCCGATTAATTGGCACGTGCGTCTAGCAGGGAGAGGTCGGCACCCCACGGGCACAGGTCGTTTACACGAGACAATTACAGGCGCGACTTGTGAATTTAAAACCACCTGACAACTAACCCGGTGTTTACACGAGACGATTATAGGCGGCCATTCGTGAATTCAGTATCACCTGACGACTAACTTGGTGTTTACATGAAACGATTATAGGCGCGATTTGTAAATTCAAAACCACCTGACGACTAACCCGGTGTTTACACGAGACGATTATAGGCGGCCATTCGTGAATTCAGTACCACCTGACGACTAACTTGGTGTTTACACTAGACGATTATGGGCAGAGATTCGTGAATATAGCACCACCTGACGACTAGCCCGGTGGTTACACTAGACGATTATAGGCGGCCATTCGTGAATTCAGTACCACCTGACGAATTACCCGGTGTTTACATGAGACGATTATAGGCGCAATTTGTAAATTCTAAACCACCTGACGACTAACCCGATGTTTGAAGTGGTGTAAAGATCAAAGTAGGAGCCCGCCAATCAATTACTCTAAGCCCTTTTATGTGGTATGTGCATTCTTATTAAAGCGTGCTTGCACGCCCTATATACGTCGCCTAAAGATTAGAGTGGTCATATACAGACTTCCAGCGTGCTGCATAAAAACTATCCTTTCACTATCTGCATGCTATTCTCTGTGATATTGAGAAAGGAGCAGGGAGCCAGTGTCTCAGGGTCTTGCCCAGCTGACCCTGACCAATCTCCCAAGACCAAAACCTCAAGACCCACTGCTGCTTGATATGTTTGGATCCTAGACTCAAACAATTGCAGAGTAGCAAGTTGACTGGGTGCAAGTGGGTTACAGAAAACTATCCATAGACTCAATGTAACCCAAAGCTTTTAATTGTTGTTAATTTATAATTGCAGGCTCATTCAGCAATGATGAACATTCCATTTGCTCCTAGTTTTGAAACGTAACTATATTTATTTGAAGTTGAGGTAAAATCTCACCATACTGTACATACAAATATACTTGTCTATGTATAAGACATACCTATATTCGATTCCCAATATGGAACATGGAACCTCTTGTTATTCAGGAACGAAAATGCGAGTAAGCAAATTAAGCTCATTGTTATCTGCCAATGACGTTGTCTGGTATAACAAGAAGAAAAACTAAACAAATACAGCTAGCTCGTATTATATTATTACCTCAAAAGCAGGTGGTTATACTCAGCTATTAAGTATTAAGGCACCTTTTTATGAGTCCCCTAATTGCAGTCGTAGAGATTTCGTGGCCGAGGGATATGAAGCATAGGTGGAATGATGATCAACCACCAGTTATCTGTGGCTCAATACTTTATTATCCACAGTATAAAAACTGGTAATATAATCCAATAATGTCCCTAATGACTGAAGATGAGGGAGGGAATCTTCAGATAAAATGTATGATAATGAGAGGGTATAACGTTTTATTACCCACCCAATACGGAGTCTCCATACTAAGCCTACAGATCGCTACTGAGTAGAATACGGCAAGCTGTACTTTCCTAGGAGAACACAACTTTTCGGCCGCCTGAAGGGCATTAGGAACTCTTTCATATGAACAATGCACGGTGCTTGCGTCGAATTTCTAATTATTTAAAAAATATTTCCCCAATAAGTAGACAAAAGGTGAGTAATAAATACAACATTATATGATTACTGTGTGGCTGTATGTTCCTTGTAGTTGACACTATGCAATACCATTGCTACACATCAACTATGCGTCAACTATGCGGGTAATACGACCACACAGATCCAAATCATGGTAATATTGTGTATGTATCTGTCTCTTACTACCACTAGTCGGTGCTCACAAAGAAGGTAGGACGAGTGGCAATGTCATCAATAAATTACCTGCAGAACCAACTCGGTACTGCCAAGACCTGCACCATATACATGTTTTACTACAGGGGCTGTGGTGTCTGGGAAGTGTTTGTGATATCTATCATCTGGTTCACTTAGCACAGGGGGATTAAGGGCATATTCTACAGTTTACAGTGGCGCAATGCGGGTGACTTTTGAATATTGTCAATTATCAGTCAAAACGGATGAAATCTTGGGATTCTTTCTAAATCTGGGCCCTGTTTTTTTAGTCACGACAATCGTTATCGGCGATATTTTCCAGGCGGCAGTGTGCTAGAGAGCTACGATCGTAACACCAACGACAAATGGCGTGGGCCAAATATTACTAAATATGAAGAAGATCGGACATAGCGTTCCGAAGTTATCGGCGTTTGAATTTCGTCATAGCAATCGTCTGCTCTGGTGGCCAGTGTATTTTTCCCCATCTCCGCTAATTTATGCAGCGACCTTGACATTGACTGCGTAACGGGAGGTGGGAGGGTGACTGGCCACCAGAGCAGAGGATTGCTATGACGAAATTCAAACGCCGATAACTTCGGAACGCTATGTCCGATCTTCTTCATATTTTAAACGTTTATAGTTTATATGTATCCCTTACTCGTGTTAAAATTTCGTTGCGCGTTCCGTTCTGACACAAAGTTTGATAGAACCTAAGACAATTCTATACTTGTCGTAAGCTCCGACACTTTGAGCTCTGATCATAGGCAGCAGGCTACGACACTGTCTATAGCACGGCGGCCATTTTGTATCACCAAATAATGTCTTGGCCTCAAGCTACGATCTTAGGCCATCGTGGATCCACGATATCGTGACTAAAAAACAGGGCCCAGAATGAGTAGATTTGACGTTTCGTCCAGCTTATCCAATTCCAATAGGAAAAATATGCCAATTAACATTTGCCTGGCCTACCTAGGCAACGTACTGAAAAAATTCCTTTCTTAAGGATAATAACCTATGAATTTCAAAACTTAAATGTGTGGTACTATACATCTACTATATTCTGTGAAAATCTGAAGAAAATGACATGGGGTTCACTATGTGTAAACGTCGGGGTATTATCATCATAATATTGATCTCGAAATCAAAATCTAGCATGGTGACCCCTGATTTCCAAGTTAGATATGTGCTCTCCTAGACTTTGAGCTCATCATATTCAATTATCAGGAGAATGACATGGGTTTTAATTTTCAAGCCAGATTGTCTGATATGCCTTTAAAGCATGTTAACTGAATATATTGGACTGAGTCAACAGGTAATGCAGATAACAGGTGATGGTATACATTTCTTCTCAGCCGATTCTCAGCGGATTATCAAGATCTGATACGAGACGACAATCCCAGATCGCTGATAACTTTATCAATAAATACTTTCTCTGAGATATCTTCTAGAGTGTGTTAGTAATACCAGGAATGTTCACCTAAACTAGATCAGGAGTATCACCATGGCCTACATCTATAGGATATCTCCACTTTCACATGATAGTATTAGGAAATGTCCTTACTGTGGATGAAACAGTTCCCATTCTAGGTCAGTCGTCGGTTTTATACGGCCAGATGCCAGAGGTGGAAGGCCGTATGAAATCGATGACTGGCCGAGAACGAGAACCATTTCGTCCACAGTAAGGACGTTTGCCTATTACTATTTACTTCGAATTGATGATAAAACGCCTTTTTAATTACTTATTAAATAGCGGTCACAGCAGGCACAAACATTACTGCACCTCTACCAGCAGGCAGTATTTGATATACATTCGCACACAGGTATATGATAATGGATAAGACATCTATGGTATGAATAGTTTAAAAACATATTTCCCAATCTGTAATAGATTTAAGCAATCTTGCAGGTATCACTAGAACCTTAAATTTTGATATTGTGAGGAGTTTAGGAGTTTTTTTAGATTTGAACAATCTCAATGTCAATAGTATTATGATGTTACATGTGTAATATTGCACTAAGTTTCCTCATTATGTAATGAGACTACTTTGTGACCCATTATCCTGTCAGGGCCAGTAGTATAAGAAGTCAGGAGTCATGCATTGGAGAGCAGTTTTCTAGATGCTTATCGCACAGGCCTGTTGGCTCTAATCCATAAGAACTAAAGCTATTCCTAAAGCTTTTTCCAGTCACCAGCATGTTTGTAATTAAAGCTGTGACTGGCGATTTACATGATAGTTTGTGATAGGTCTTGAATGTGATTTCATTCTCTAGTTGTCCCTCTCTGTCTGGCTGTCTCTCCATTTATTCTCTCTCTCTCCCTCCCCTATATATATATATATATATATATATATATATATATATATATATATATATATATATATATATATATATATATATATATATATATATATAATAATAATAAGCATATATGTAATCACTTCTCCTATGTTGACGCTTACAAGGCTTCATGGAATTCTGAGGTCAAAGATTAGGATTATAAGAAACCAACCCTGTGTGGATAACGTACATCGGAGTACATGTTTCCAAATCCCTGTGAACCCAAAATGACCTGTAACTAAGACAAGGATAGAGTCTTCAGATCAGAATCATAAATAGACTTTACATATTTATGATTTGGATCATCTGTTAAAGGTGTGATATGTCTATATATGCTGGATCATCTCCTATATGTCAATAGCGTTGTATCTTACACCTAGAGGAGTGGCAGCGACCCTGTCATATATACTAAGAGAGAAACTGATGAGTGTTTGGTCTGTGTCCCCATTCGCCATCAAGTTTGGAGTTAGCAGTAATATGAACGAGGCGATAGCTGAGTGAATATTCTGAAGCCCTCTGAATGAGATGGCGAATGGCGACTCAGTCCAAGCACCAATATGTTTCTGGTTTTATATCAAGCCAAAAGTATTTATTTGTTTATTGCCAAAAGTATTTATTTGTTTATTGCCTGTTGAGTATGAGCTACCATGCTCGCAAGCCTATTGAGTATGAATTCCTAAAATTAAGCCTATGAAGGTTTGTACCAGGCTAAGATAAAACTACATATCTCTCACTACCAGGAATTTCGCTGGTTCAATACATACATATATATAATATAGAGGAAACCTATGAGAGTTTAGGGTCTGAGCTCGTATCCCATCGAGTTTGAATCACGTAGTAATTCACAAGGCGAAGCCACGTGAATTATATAATGATTCAAACGAGATAGGATCGAGCTCTGACCCTAAACTTAAATTGGTTTCTGAATCTATCAAGGTCAGAGGTAATTGGGTTTCTGGTGTAGTAAACAGTTATCTACACCAGACTTCTGCCACAGTAAAGTATTCTGATTGTTTGGCAGCTCATCACTTAAAATTTTTGAATTGATCTCTAAATTGTGGCTGGCGGGTCTTTGCCCATGTTTATATATATTTACCGCCATCCCTGTTCTCGTGTTCAATTCATTCACATAACTCATGTTAGGTTAATATTATTTATGTGACTATATAACTTATTATATATATATAAATTAATTAACCCCTAACACCGCGTGGGACATCGCAAGTCTACCTCACCCTTAACATTGACTAATATATAAGGGCTATCATTTGTGACATAATCCCCTATTGGACATATGTCCTAAATATCTCATGGGTGTTGGATACAAGTTCCCAATGTTAAGTCTATGGTGAAAAAATACCAGGGGTGAGATAAATATAGGTATAGCTTGAGGAGTAACCCCAGTGTTACCAGGCTAAGATAAAAGACCTTACCTGCCAGTCTGAGGCTGGTGGATCCATGTCTAAGTCACAGGTAAATCCTTACACACACTGAACACACCTCCCTACAGGGTACTTAGCACCCCACCCCTCCAGGTGGATCAGCATCCTAACACGTACCCCGCAGATCCTCACACTACACACGGCACACAGACTCTGTGTCCCGTCCACCTGCTTCACTTGTCATCTTTGACTGCGCCAGGATTAAAGTCCACTCATTGTGTGTTCAATGTTGACCTCGCCGATGTAATCCTTGACCTTGTATCTTATCCTCTATTGGTCCTGGCCGCTCACCAGGCCACAGGTTGTATCTAGTGTAAATATGTTTATATTGTATGTCAAATATAGGCCGTATACTAGCAGTTGTTTTCGTGACCTAACCTGCCTGGCATCGTGTGCTTATGACCCTTCTGCCGCTCAAAGAAACACACAGACATGGACATCCAGGAAACCTCTAATTTATCATACACCTTAAGTCTAATGCACATCTACTGATTCGGGGTTGAACGATTAGCTTCCAAATCGTATAGTTCTCGGTGGAATTGTCGCAGGCAAATTACGTAACCATGTCGGCAACCCAAACAGGGTGTTATTTCCAATGTTCCGTTGCCACCGACTGGATTTATCAACATGTTGATAAACTTTTGGCGAGCGATTAAGGAACATTGGCTGGAAACTTGTTGATGACAAAAGAATATCTCAAGGGGGGGTTCACTAATCATTGGCCGACCCTTGCTTAGCTGTCCTAGATTTACCGACTAGGGCTGACTCCGTTAGGATGCCTCACCTGAGACAAGGTATCGTATCTTTGTCACCGACAAAGGTACATCAATGTTCCAAATTTGGTAGACGTGCATTGGCATTTAGACTGGCTTCAGTTCCTGTATCCCTCCACCTTCCGCACCCCTAATCTCCGTGATACAGGACCAGCCAGGGGAAGGTTTTTTTTTATTGAATTTTGTTGAATAATTTAATGAATGTTCATAATCAAAGACTTGAACAAGTCTACATACATCTGTGCACATCTGTCCTATGCTTACCGACCCATGCTCAATATAAAGTAAAGCAATTCATATTTCACAGTGGTCAGAATATATGATGTACAGCCCAGTGTGACATGTATGGCCCGCTTTGCCACTACGTATCTGAACCAAACTAGCAAAAAAGCACAGAAATTGAATGAATATGCAAGAGAGGATTGTACAGGTACGGACGCAATATCATTTTGCGAATAAATAAACAATTAAGAAAACGGGGAGAAAAAAAGACAAACTAAAGGAAAGGCGTCGCAGGGCTGTATCAAAATAGATGGACCAGCTCTTTGTGTCCGAATATGACTTCAAATGATGATAAAAAGTAAATTATTTTGAATTGAAATCTTTAAAGGTGTATGATATAAAGGGAAATGGACCAAGTGTTTAACCTGATAATTATTACTCACCCCAAGATTCGTTACTACACCCCCTCCGCCCGCCTAACGGCGTCGGGGCTAGTAAATGTCGATCTGGGAGTTCGTAACAATTATCAATTTAAACACCCAGTCAGTTTCCCACCAGATATCCGGTCTATGCCATGTCATGTCATCATCATATATGGTATTCTAACAGTAATATCCAGTCTTGTTCCTCCAATAGAATTGTATCCAACATAGTAAAAGTGTACAATCCTTGATGCTGCCGCAAAGTACTAAGTATCTGTTTCCTAGTTGTATCCTGTATCTTCTATACATTTCCAGTTATGCGCACCAGGTATCACATATGTATATTCATAGATGTAGGTGATTTCTATCGAATATCCATACTCCGACCACTTGCCTATATAACTATATATCATATATATGTCTAGATGTAACAAACAGGTGTTGTAGTGATCTGGTCCTGTGTTGATAAAACACATATATTACGCCGTATAGTATATGGCCCTTACAAATAAGTTATGCATGAGTACTGTGGTGAGCCTTCCGGAGGGGCGCCTCCGGTCCGGAGGCGCCTCCGGAGTTCCGGAGGGTTCGGAGGGGTTCCGGAGTGTTGCCTCGGTGACACCCCGCGGGCCCACCAGGGGTCGCCCTGGTCCCGGAAGTGACGTCGGGGGACATCCGGCCGACTTATTATATAAGTCTCCGGATGCCCTCCGGACGGGGGTCCGTCGTGAGACTGGGCCCGAACCACCTCCGGAAGGCTCCCTGCGAACCTCCTGTCTGGCACCCTCCACGGTTACTTACCTGGTCGGAGTACCTGAGAGTTCCCCCCTAAGTGGGTGATTACGTTGGTTACATATTACGCTTAACGTGCCGGAGGTACGTACCTGTCAAGCTTGTCTACCAGCCTCCGTTGAGAGTGCCTGTGAATAAACTATTGAACTGTACCTGTGCGTGTCCTAGTCGTTCTGTACTACATTGGTGGCAGCGGTGGGATTCTTTAATCAGTAAGGAGATGAACCCAACACAGAATGACTCCGGAGCCGCCTCCCTCCTAAGCGAGGGAGGAGCTGGGACAGGTGAGGGGCCTACCCTGCAGGAGACGCCGGGCACGCCTCAAAGTCATCGATCGGAGACCTCCGAAGGACCGGAGGGTCCGGAGAGTCCGGAGAGGCCGGAGGGGCGTCTTTCTTCCCTAGGGACGACCCCGCCTGCGGGGGAAGGAAAAGGGGGAACGGCTTGGCAGCCTCCTCCGGGCCTGTTCCCGGGGCTGGCCTGGGGACCGCGCGCCGGGATAGCCTCGTGGCCATGGATGCTGGCGCCGGAGGCTCGGGTGGCGGAAGCTGCCCCCGGCGTGCCCGAGGCTACCCGGGCGGCGTGGGCCCCGGGATCTAGGTTCACCAGCCCTGGGGGCCGGGTGAGGGAATGCGTGGATCGTGATATCTCCTGGAGGAGACGGGACTTAGAGAAAACCACGGGCGGAGTACTGGTAGGCGACGGGGTAAAAGCCGAGCTAGAGGGGGAATCGGGAGAGGCCGGACCGGAGGCCCCCGTTCGGCGCAGGAACCCCTATGTCGCCTCGCCCCCGCCGGAAGTAAAACCGCTACCCACAACCTTTTGGGCGCCCACCGTAACGGAAGGTCTAGCGTCGAAGGAAGGGCGCGACCCAGTGAGCGGGGGAGGCGACGGCACAGCGGCCAAGAAGGCCACTAAGCCCGTGGTAATGCCAGCTAAATTTGACGGGGCGTCCGACTTGGATGAATACCTGGCTCACTTTGACCTGTGCGCCAAGGTCAACGGGTGGCCTGCCCCGGAGGCCGGAATGTTTCTGGGACTCTCCCTGACCGGAGTGGCCCGACGATTGTTGGCGGGAGTCCGGCCAGATACCGAGGCCGGCTACCTTCGACTCCGGAGCGCACTCCAACAAAGGTTCGCCCCTCGTAACCAGACGGAAAGTTACAAGGCGGCCCTGCGTGTACGAAGCAGACAGGCCGGGGAGAGCCTACAAAGTCTGGCAGAGGAGGTCTGGAGGATGATACGGCTCGCCTACCCGGAGGCGGATGGCCAGACCCTAGACTCCATGGGGCGGGACAGGTTCCTCGATGCCATCGGGGACACGCAATTAAAACACTGGGTTTACCAAAGTAAGCCCCGGACACTGGAGGAGGCAGTCACCACGGCGGTAGAAGCCGAAGCCTACCTGTCAGTAGAGAGGGAAAACCCGGCACGGATTCGGGCGGCCGGACGGAGCATGGCGGAAGAATTGGAAACTGTTAACCGTAAACTGGCGGAACTAACATCTGCGGTACAACAACCACAGATACAGCAGCCCTCAGAACGAAGGTGTTTTCTATGTCACCAGGTAGGGCATTTCAAACGGGATTGTCCTCAACGAGGCCGGAGAGAGAGGAGTCCCAGGACCCCGGAACCGGCGGAAAACTAGAAGCGACCCCGGCTGCCGGTCGGGCAGGGGTCGCTCCGCAGACGGATCAGAGGCCGAAGTCAGGATTGATACGCGGGCAGCAGGAGGCGCAAGGGTCAGGGCTCGTGGTAACCGGGACAATATGGGGACAGACCATACAGCTGCTGGTGGACACTGGGGCTGGAATTAATATCCTATCTCAGAACTGGTGGAGGAAGCACCAGCAACCGGGGGAGGTGACTGCGTCCACGCAGCCCATCTACTGCGCGGACGGAAGGCCATTAGCGCTGGAAGGGAAGTTGCAAGTTCCGCTCCGACTAGGGGAAAGGGAGGTGACGATTGAAATGGCGTTAGCGGATGTAGACTCGGATGCCATTCTAGGAGCTGGATTCCTTCGGTCCCACGGGGTCTCCGTGGACCTGCGCCAGGGGCATCTGGAGTGGCCAGAGTCGCGAGAGCGATGTAGGGTAGTCTGCCGCCACACTACTCAGATCCGGGGGCAAGGAGAAGTGATAGTAGATGGAGAGGTGATAGGGGCCTGGAGAGACGGAGAGGCCGCTCTACTGGAGCCCCAGGCTACCAGTAACAACCCTTTTCGAGTAGGGAGGGCGGTATTCTTTCCTGAGGATGGACAGGTACCCATCAGGGTCTTGAACCCCGGGGCTGACACGCTGTCGGTATATCAAGGAACCACGTTGGGGCATGTGGAGGCCTTGGCCCCCGAAAGGGGCCCACCAGAGGCGGGTCAACAGTGCCGCCGACTCACCACGCTACCACCCGAGGTACTGGCGGAGCTGTTGACCGGAGTGGCCCTAGAAGATCAGGCCCCACTGACCACGGTCTTACAACGCCATGTGAATGCGTTCCAGCGAGACGGACAGGACATGGGACGAACGGACTTAGTGCAGCACTCTATCCCCACGGGGGAAGCCAGGCCGGTCAAGCAGCCGCCTCGGCGGTTAGCTCCCCATCGAAGGGACGTAGTGACCCAGCAGGTCCAGGACATGCTACGACAAGGCGTGATTGAGCCGGCCGAGAGCCCCTGGGCCTCCCCGGTCGTGCTGGTACGGAAGAAAGACGGTACCGCTAGGTTCTGTGTGGACTATCGTCGGGTGAACGCATGCACGGTCAAAGATGCATACCCCCTTCCCCGAATCGATGACTCCCTGGATTCAATGGCGGGGGCCCAATGGTTCAGCACCCTGGACCTGGCCTCTGGATATTGGCAGGTGGAGGTAGCGGCCGATGATCGAGCCAAGACCGCGTTCACAACACATCATGGGCTGTATCAGTTCCGCGTGATGCCTTTCGGATTGTGTAACGCACCAGGGACCTTCGAGAGATTGATGGAACTGGCTCTGAGGGGCCTGCAGTGGCAAACATGCCTGGTGTATTTGGACGACGTGATCGTGTTCGCACCGACAAGGGAGGAACACCTTGGCCGCCTGGACGAGGTCCTTCGGCGCCTGGAGGACGCCGGACTAAAATTGAAGGCTAAGAAGTGTCACCTGTTGCGTAGACAGGTGGAATTCTTGGGCCATGTCGTGTCGGGGGCCGGTATTGCCACCGACCCACAGAAAGTAGCCGCTGTGCGGGACTGGCCCGAGCCAGGGGATGTGCACGAAGTTCGCAGTTTCCTCGGGTTGGCCGGTTATTACAGGTCGTTCGTACCCAACTTCGCGACAGTGGCCAAGCCCCTAACTGCACTATCTGAGAAGGCGAAGGGCCCGTTTAAGTTCTCATCCGAGTGCCGAGAGGCGTTTCGAGCTCTCCGGGCGGCCCTCATCGACGCCCCAGTGCTGGCCTATCCTCAGGAGGACGGGGACCTGATCTTGGACACGGACGCTAGCGATGTCGGGTTGGGCGCGGTACTGTCCCAGCACTCGGAGGGGCGCGAACGGGTATTAGCGTATGCTAGCCGTACCCTAAACCGGGCCGAGCGGAACTATTGTGTCACCCGGAGGGAGTTCCTCGCCGTTATCTTTGGCCTTAAAAGATTCCGTCACTACTTAGTGGGCCGGCCTATCCGTATCAGGACAGACCATGCCGCCTTAAAGTGGGTCACCCAGTTTAAGGAACCGGAGGGGCAAGTAGCCCGATGGGTACAGGTTTTGGACACGTACGATTTTAAGATCGAGCACCGGCCGGGCAAGCAACACGGAAATGCGGACGGGTTGTCTAGGCGACCCTGTGGCCAGTGCGGTTG
This sequence comes from Alentia gelatinosa, assembly GCA_950022655.1. Classification (NCBI taxonomy): domain Eukaryota; kingdom Metazoa; phylum Annelida; class Polychaeta; order Phyllodocida; family Polynoidae; genus Alentia; species Alentia gelatinosa. The sequence goes on from OX465586.1 coordinate 2,996,425, forward strand.
GGAGGCAGGGGGTTTCTGTCGACGCATTACCACCAGGCGACGGGCGGTAGTGGCTGGCGGCCCCCAGGGCCGCCCTCGGCCGGAGCAGCCACGAGGGCGGGGCTGGGGCCCGGCTCAGCAAGAAGACCCCGTCTTGCAGCAATTGATTGAGGGGATAAGGGCCGGTCGCCCCCCCCCCTTGGTGGAGGCGGACTCCCGCGAGGTCCGGGCCTGGAAGTCCCAGTTCGATCGCCTTCAACTGTGCGAGGGAGTTTTGGGCCGGCCCTGGGTGGAACCAGGGGGCGATACCCAGTTCCAGGTAGCGGTGCCTGTTGGGGACCGGCGGATGGTCCTCCATGAGCTTCACGGGTCCCACCTGTCGGGGCACTTCGGGACCGCGCGGACACTACGACGCTGTCAGGCTGCATATTATTGGCCTGGTTATAGGGCTGACGTGATAGACTGGTGTGCCTCGTGCCCCGCGTGTCTCCGGAGTAAGGACCCTCCACGGAAGCGCCGAGCCCCGATGGGACACGTTGGGGCCGGAGCCCCATTGGAGAGGGTGGCCCTGGACGTGATGGGCCCCCTGCCGGTCACGGAACGGGGCAACCGGTATATAGTGGTGATCGCGGATTATTTTACGCGGTGGTCGGAGGCGTTCGCGGTCCCCACTCAGGAGGCGGTAGTTATCGCCCGGGTGCTAGTATCGGAGTTTATTTGTCGGTATGGCTACCCGTTGGTGATTCACTCCGATCAGGGGCGGAATTTTGAGAGTAAGGTGTTTCAGGAGACCCTCCGCATACTGGGTATCACCAAGACCCGGACCTGCCCGTTTAACCCCCGGAGTGATGGGCTGGTGGAACGGATGAATCGGACCATCAAGGCCCTCCTGACCACGGTGGTGGACGAATCACAGGGGGACTGGGACCTCCATCTACCTCTGGTGATGGCAGCTTATCGGAGTTCGGTCCAGCGGTCCACGGACCAGACTCCGAATGCCCTGATGCTGGGTAGGGAGGTGGCCGGCCCCCTCGCAGTCTTATACCCGGAGTCTGACCCTCTCTCGGAGGATGAATATGTGGCCAGGCTACAGCGGCGGCTGGCACGGAGTCACGAATACGCGCGAGCCCATTCACTCGGATGCGTGCGGAGGCAGGCTCGTAGCTACGACGCCCGGGTAGCGGGTTCTCAGTTTGCCGAGGGGAGTGAAGTATATTTCTTTCACCCCCTCCGTAAACCAGGGCGGTGCCCGAAGATTCAGCAGTTCTGGACGGGCCCCTGGACAGTGATCACGCGCATCGGAGGGGTAGTATATCAGATTCGACAGGGGCGAAAAACGAGGATTGTGCATGGGGATCTGCTGAAGCCTGGCCCACGTCGGCCTCCGGACACCGTCGCCCCTGAATCTGCTCCCCCCGTAGGGGATCGCGTACGACGGCTGGCCCTGGGAGGGGGGCCAGGGGGGCTTCCCCCCCGCCCTTACGTGGGGCCGGCCGTCGGGGAGGCCGGTGTTCCACCGGCCACGGAGGGGGGAAGTGACTGCCGGCCCCCTCCCGGGGTCGATCTGGGGAGGGGGCGCCGCTCGGTCGGCCCCCAGGACTGTCCGCGCCCCTTAACGGGAGAGCAAGGCCTGCGGAGGCGGACAACACGGTGCCGTGCGATGCTACTGGGGGGGGCCTCCGGTGGCGGGAACAGCCGTGCTCTGCTCGGCTCTGGGGCCCAGGCAGCCGTTATTGGTCGTAGGGGGGCCGCTACTTGCCGGCGGCCATTACTGAAGACCGGCGGAGGGCTGAGGGGAGTGCCATTAACGCGTATCGGAGGCTGGAGAGGGCACAAGCGACTTAACAGAGCTTCTGCTCTCCACGCGACGCATCCGTCACAGGCCAGGGGGAGTAAGGGGGAACAGCCGGTCCGGAGCCTGTTCCCGGCACGACGCGCGCTGATTTGGTCAGGCGGGGGGGCCTCCGTAGAGCAGAACAGCCGCCACTTTCGTTCGAATCAAGGTGGTCGTCTGCACCAGGGAGAGCCTTGTGGCTTGCGAACCACGGTGTTACCCCCTGGGGATCAACGAGACGAAGTGCGGAGGCCTATCGGAGAGGTTAACCACCGTCACACGGAGAGGTTCGGCCGTAGGCACTCAGGGAAGGGTGGTCATGTTCGAGGAGGGAGGAGGCGGGAACAGCAGCGCTGCAGCTGGTTCCCGACGATTGGGCGCGTCACGGACCGGAGAGGGGTGGGCACCAGCGAATGTTTACATTCTGCTGGCAGTCCATCCACGATGCGGAGTGAGATAGCTAGGGTGATACGAGAGAGTGGAGGGGATGAGGGCCACGCCCTCGAAAGGGCCAAGTCAGCCAGGAGGGAGATGCTGGAGACCACCAGGGTAAGTGGGCGGTCGGATGCTGCTAAAAAGATTCGCAATCGGAGGCGTAACGAGAGGCGCTGGAGAGGGGGGGACCGGTGGGGGGGCTCTCGCCCTCGCTTCGGGGCAGCCCGTAGGGAAGCCACTGAGCGAGAGCGAGGTTACCCTCGTCATCGCGCTGCATTGCGCACGTCACCCCGGAGGAAGCCAGTCTCTCCAGGCACGCGTAACAGAGACGAGCTATCCAGGCAGCTATTTGGTACGCCATCGTCACCCTCCGACTGCGAGATGGGGAAGGATAGTAAAAGTTACACCTGTGCTCAATGTGAGATGACATTTTCGCGACGTGATAACATGCGGAGGCACCAGCGTTGCCACTCCGCCCGCACTACTCCAGGGTGGTCGTGTCCTGCGGAGGGATGTCGCCAAGTGTATGCGAAAGATAGAAAGCACGACCTGCAGATCCATCTGAGGGGGAAGCACCCAGAGCACCGGTGGCATACCCACCCGGCGGACATCCCCTCGCCACGGATGGTTACCCTGGAGGCCGGTGGTAGGGTGAAGAGCAAGGACCCCCCGGCGAGGAGCAAGGACCCCCCTTCATCGGTGGAGTCATCTCTAGGGACCCCCGGAGTGGTGCTGGGTGAGGACGAGGAACTGGTGGAAGCCGCGAGGAACCTAGAGGCGCTGTGCACCGAGGAGCCCCAGGCAGGGACGAGTGTCCGGCGTTCCCCCCGGGTCGCCGCACGCTCCGGAGAGTCCAGCCGCGCCAGGTCAGACCTCCCCCGACCCAAGATGAAGAAAGCCAGGACTGAGCGCCACCCGGCCAGCCCCACCCGGATCGTCCAGGCCAAAGACCTACCGGGGACGGAGGAGGACCCCCTCCAGGGCCCCTCCTGGGCAGGAGGTGACGGGCCGGAGGAAGTGGGCCCCCTCCTCCCCGAGCTTGCTGTTGTTACGGCCTTGAACTTTGATAAATCTGTGGTGATGCCGCCAGGAACCCCGGTGCCCCTGTTGGGCACACTCCGGGAGGATGGGGAGCTGTTCCTCCAGGCGTCCCCGGAGGGCCCCCAGGCCTTCCAGCGGGCGGGCCTCCGACAAGCCAACGTGGACCGGCCCCCGAGTCGGGCCAGCTCGCCGCCGGCAGCCAGCCGCACGGGTCAGGCGACCCAGCCGGGCAGCCGACCGGAGCCGCCTGCGGAGACAGCTCCCCTACGGAAGGGTAAGGGCAAGAGCAAGGGGAAGAAGTCAGCCGCCACTCCCCCTTCAACGCCGCCGCCACCACCGCCGCCGCCTGGCCCGGAGGCCGCGAGGGGGCCGACGCAGCCGCCACCCCCGCCTGGTCCGGAGCCGACACAGCCGCCCCCCCCGCCTGGCCCGGAGGCCGCGAGGGGGCCAACCCAGCCAGCCACCCACCGCTGTGATGGGTACCCGGAAGGACCGGTGTGGGTGCCGTGGGCCCCGGGCCCCAATCCTGACCGCCTGGGCCGCTGGTCCACGTACCTCCAGGCCCCCGAGTTGGGCGCGGGCTACACCGCAGTCGGAGGCCACCGCGATTCCAGAGTAGAAATCGTGGGCGACGGCCTCTACAGGATGGTCACTACGACGGCGACGATCTACCGGAAGATGCCTCCTCCGGTGAGTACACACATTTTCCCTGATAGTTGACAGTTAGCCATGAACGCAGTCGATTTGCCTCTCGCAATTATGTGTTGGTTGATCTGTTGTGTCACTCGAGTAATCGGAGGGTGTTGGTTTCTCCTAGGCGACGGGAGGGCAGTGACGGGGGACTGGGCCGGACCAGAGGCGGAACTCCCGGAGGGCGGTGGGCCAGGCCGCCGGGTTAGTCGCAGAGGCCGGTGGACAGACGGGGACCGGAGTCAGGAGCTGCCGTTGCAGTACCAGGCGGTACCAGAGGACCGGGAGAGTCAAGCTCGTGACGGCGCGGGGAGGACGACGTCGCCAGGGAACCCCCCTAACAGCGAGAGAATAGCCGACCCAGCGCGACGAGCGGAGGATAGGGTCTCTCCGGACCCAGGGACCGCTGGGACACCGTTGTGTTACGTTGAACTTTTGGGCCTGAGGCCAGCGAGTGTTGTTATTAGTATACAGGTTAATCACGTGGACGTTGATGTTTGGGGGGGGGTTGTTTACCAAAGGGGTAGGTTTCGAGTCAACTTTTTCGAGTCAATTTTTCTGGTTTCAGAGCGGATGGGTGTCAGTCGGGGGGGGAGAGTGTGGTGAGCCTTCCGGAGGGGCGCCTCCGGTCCGGAGGCGCCTCCGGAGTTCCGGAGGGTTCGGAGGGGTTCCGGAGTGTTGCCTCGGTGACACCCCGCGGGCCCACCAGGGGTCGCCCTGGTCCCGGAAGTGACGTCGGGGGACATCCGGCCGACTTATTATATAAGTCTCCGGATGCCCTCCGGACGGGGGTCCGTCGTGAGACTGGGCCCGAACCACCTCCGGAAGGCTCCCTGCGAACCTCCTGTCTGGCACCCTCCACGGTTACTTACCTGGTCGGAGTACCTGAGAGTTCCCCCCTAAGTGGGTGATTACGTTGGTTACATATTACGCTTAACGTGCCGGAGGTACGTACCTGTCAAGCTTGTCTACCAGCCTCCGTTGAGAGTGCCTGTGAATAAACTATTGAACTGTACCTGTGCGTGTCCTAGTCGTTCTGTACTACAGTACGTTATGGTTCTCGCTATACTCTGTCCAGTGTTAAATAGGCAGATACTATAAAGGAAACCTATGAAAGTTTAGGGTCTGAGCTCGTATTCCATCGAATTATGTAGCAATTCAAACGAGATTGGATAGAGCTCTGACCCTAAACTTGAATGGGTTTCTGAATTTAATGGAAAAAGAAATATGTTCACTACTCTGTATATGATTAGAGAAGAAACCAACAAGTTTTGGTCAAAGTCATCGTTCTCCACAGTTTGATGTGGAGTGAATATCGCGTAGCATTCAAATGAGTTGGAGAACAATGACTTTGACCAAAACGAGTTGCTTTCTGTATTTATCTCACCCCTGTACATACTAAAAGAATGGACGACACATAGGATATAGACGAACCATATAGACCATGGGGAACGGACTGCAATACTCGTAGGGGCATGGAGAACAAGTTCCCAATGTTAAGCCTATGGGACAAAAATCCCCGGGGTGAGATAATGTATAGTTTGTCAGGATGTCTACAGACACCTCTGAGTCAGCATGATAGTTTACATGGATAAGCCAGGCGTGACATGAACTTTCTCAACAAAGACACATTGATTAAGTAAGAAATGTCATAATCACAGTAATTATCTTGAGGCGACCTACTTAAGAATAAAACATGACTACAAAGCAGTCTGTTTACCTGCGAAAGCCCCTTACTACACTTAGGACTACATAAACATTATCTGCAGCAAGTTTCCTTTTGTTGAAAATCTTTCAGTATTGTATTTATGGTTAAATATACAAATAGATTTTACAGTGGGGTGTTCACCTTCTACGATTTTCCTCCCGATGCACTTCGATTAATGCATCAATGAGCTCTGCAACTCACAAATCAAAATTGTGGTACAATGGTAGAGTTCGGCGTCAATTAGTCAGGTGTTATCCCTGATCTCTACAATGCATGCTGATGCGCTATGGCAAAAGAAAACAAAATCATAGGGTGTCAACGAAATTCAAACATTTTGTACCATCGTAGTGCTTCGTAGTGCGTGGTAGCATGTTGTAGGCCTATAGGTGGCCTATTGCAGAGACCTCCCAATGCGCTATAGTCTGTCATATAGATTGGCAAAAAAACCTGACCAATTACCACCAAGCTCTGATATTGCACCACGATTTTGGACCTCCCTTGGGCCCCGTTGCTCCACGTTTACGACAGAGCTGCGGATCGCAGAATAGCGATCCGAGGGCCTAAACGTTGCTCCTGATATTTTGCGGATAGAGTTATAATAGGCCTTTTTCCGTAGGCCTGTGTCGCACCTTATCTGCTTAGTTACGCCACGGCTGAAGCCAAACATTCACCTGGCAACGTATCCTTTACCATGGGATCACTGAGTGTATGAACGTAATATGTTTATAATATCCATGTACATTATTTCCAGAGAAATAATGACAATTGCATCGTATTCTTTGGTATTCCAGCTCAAATCTGGTATGTCATACATGAATATCGCCTCAATAATACTTTAGATATACCTTAGATAACTCAGGGACACCGAAACTGCATACACAGTAATACCTTGGCAGGTCTAGCTATAATGTGCTTATCTTTCTCCAAGTTTAAACCAAAACAATTATCAAACATAAAGTTTAGACAGCTCAGACTCGTTGATACAATACTCTAGTTTGTTCCAGCAATTTAATCTGTCGGAAAAGAACACTCCTGCAATCACACCCACCGTTCACACTTTAGGTGTGATTGCTGTGTTCTCTATACACATATAGCCAGACTCGGCCAGGTTTGTCCGAGCGGCCGCGTAACTAGGCAGTGGGCCGTTAGGCGGCGCTGAACGGCAACACCTGTATTGCATAGGCGCATCGCCGCGTAAAATACTGCTTTTTGCCATACTTTTTACGCGGACCTTCACAGCACTGCGGATCGTATCGCTGTGCGTTAAATACAGCCTTGTCTGATATTTCAAATAACGATCCATGGTGGCACCACCAATCCCCGCCACTTGTTCTTGTACCTATAGCGATCCACACCACCAGGTGTCAGATCAGTTTTAGCAAGCTCACTGAAGGTACACGAGGGTTGTATGGTTTGTCTGCTCTCTCTTGTATAAGTCGATGGTGAATGCTATTTCAAATACCTGTAGAAATGATTTAGTTATTTTCATAATTGTTCATTATATATAGAAAACCATGGTATCACTCTGGGTGGGTCAGAATATATTGTAACAATAGAAACCCTGGGTTTCATGGCTATACTTCTAAAATTAGTATCAATTCTCAAAAGAAAATTGTTCATATAAGAAATAAATAGCAATAGCATCCCACAAGGTGAGAATTTCCTCAATTATAAGAAAAATATTCAATTCTCAATTTGATCGAAGCATTTGTCGTTTTATTATAATGCACCTAACTTTGTGGCAGCAGCCTGTATAGATCTATCACATGAAGTAGTATAGGAATACAATACAATGCATAGTACTAGCACCAACCATTTCGGCTTTCTCACCATGATGTATTAAGAAAGACATTGATGAGTGTTTGGTCTGTGTCTCTGTTCGCCATCGAGTTTGGAGCATGCAGTAATATGAATGAGGCAATGGCCGAATGAATAAATGTAAAGCACTCCGAACAAGATGGAAAACGGGGATTCAGACCACACATGAATATGTTTCTGGTTTCATCTTAGCCTGGTAATATTGATCTGTTTATCGCCCAGTGAGTACGACGTACCGTACTCACAAGCTTGTTGAGTATCAGTTCCTAATGTTAAGCCTATGGACGTTTATACTAAGATAAACATCTAATTTTCCTCGCTACCTCAATATGTTCACAGGCATGAAAGAGTATTATAGTTAACAGTAACGAATAATCCCCAATGGCAATGGTGAGATGTCCATTTCTAGTTTGGATATAGATGGTATCGGGGAATGATACAGTGTTGTTAGGACGCAGAGCTAATGATTATCATGAATTTGCCCCACCATTCAAAATTTATGATATAATATATGACATAAATAGGTCATAGCCACGACAACTGCGCCGATTCCGTTGAATCGTCAGAGCAGGAAGTACGACGTAGTATAAATGGAGGAAGATGAACTTTGTCTGGGATACAGGGGCCCGTTTAATAATCCAGGCTGTACATGAAGGCCGTTTTCTGTACCTCATACCTTATCGTTTGATAAAATCTAAGTTCGTTCACTAAGACACTCTCAGCCGTCCATAAGGTCGTGCATAAGTGTTGAATAAAGTTGACCCACATCGCAGGGATGCCAGTTGGGGTCAGGAAAAATTCCTACATGGGGACTGAGGCCAGTCTATGTATCACCTAAAACGCACATGGTGTGTGGGGAATTCCCATCACTCTCCTAACAGATCCCTGGGCATGGACTGGCAGTATAGGATATCTAGATATCTGCTATGAGAGTAGATATATGTGCAGTTCTGCACTAAATGGGTTACTCTTCAAAGAAAATCATTTAAGAAAGATTACCACACACTATCAGTTCTATATTCTGCAGAATACCATTACAAGTTCATTAGGCATTCCTCTGATATTTCCTTTTAGACTTTTTAATGCTTTAATAACTCTATTCTCACCTGACATATTTTAAGCCAATCAGATTTCAGTATTTAAGTTTGCCCTTATCCGTAGGAGCATTTCCCACAGGAATCCTACCATCCTACAGCTGTAGGTTGGAGCACTGGGATCCATAGGCTCTCTGACTGAGTGTGCTGGGGGTAGCGCAATTCAGAATTTTGAAAGATAACAAAACAAGTTCATCTACGATTTAGATATTAGGGAACCTGGAGTCTATAATGTTCTCAAAACATACAATTTCTTGAAATTTTCATCTCTTTGAGACTAAAATGAAAATCCTACATGTAGGCAAAATCCTACAAACTGGCATCCCTGACATCGTCCCTGGGTCTCTATTCAACAACTCATTCAATTCATTCTATGGCAAACAGAAAAAGGTCTACATGTACAAACCTAGATTACTAAATGGGCTCCAGAAGTCAGTTCATTTGAAATAAAGTTGGTTGTTTTGATTTAACGTTCAGTTAACCATTACAGGTTCTTTCCAGACCTTCTCAAGGTTCTTTTACACCACAGGGTGGTGATCGAATCTATGTAATGAATTTCGGTAGAAATCTCATCCCTACACATTCACCGAGGTGAGAGTTCTTTTACTTTCCACACCACATAGACATGATATGAGAAGGACTGGTCTTTGATATAGTAGTAAATCTACCACTGCGTGGAATGAAGGAGAAGAGCAGCTGCAGTGTGACTCAAACCCACAAAGACCTACAACCTTGGGATTACAAGTGCAGTGCCTTAACCACTGACCTAACTCCCCCAGCCCCTCCTTTAAAATAAAGATTCTGTATCTTGATGAAATCCGAGAATAGGAACTTCACGGATCGACAAGACACAGTATAAGGAGAACCCTCAGGAGTTGTACTCAATTTGGCAGGGTTCCAGTCTACCACTAGAGCGTGCTGAATAATTAATAAACTTTTTTTCTCGTGGTGTCTTTGCGTCTGTTGGTCGACGTGGCTGTTAAAGGCATATCGGACAATTTGGCGTGAAAATTAAAACCCATGTCAATATTCTGAAAATTGAATACAATGATCTCTAAGTATTGTAGAGCACGTATTTGACTTTAAAATCGGGGGTCACCGTGCTAAATTTTTATTTAGAGATCAATATTATGATCATTTTACATTAGAATATATAGATTCTAAAAAGTTGTTTCCTCACTTAGTAAAACCCATGTCATTGTCCTCAAACTTTCACAGAATATACATATATAGTACTACCTATTTAGGTTTTAAAAATCATAGGACACCGTCCTTGTTTTTGAAAGAATTGAAGAAAAACATATTTTTCAGTACATTTCCTATATAAATCTAGCAAATAAAAAAGGGCCTATTTTACCTATTGGATTAGGTCAAACTAGACAAAACTTAAATTTTGCTCTTTTGATTTTGGAATATGCAACAATTTCAATGCTTGAATGGGAATATCTAAAGATCACCAGGTGGCGCCACCATAAATTGTAGGATATGCCTTTAAACTCTATGGTGTCATTCAAATAAGGTCGGCAATGCATAATAAACGCCCTTTAAAAGGGAAAAAAGGTAATGCATTATTGACGAGAAGAAACTATTGTTAAGAAGACGCCAGGAGCTATATTGGATAATTTTCTGTGAGTGTGTTTGGTGTTAGGGAAGAAACTGTTGAGTGTTTGGTCTGTGTCCTCTTTCGCCATCGAGTTTGGAGCGTGCAGTAATATGAAAGAGGCGCTAGACGAGTGAATATTCTGAAGCACTCCAGATGGTGAATGGGGACTCAGACCAAACACGAATGTGTTTCTGATTTTAACTTAGCCTGGAAATATTCATCTGTTTATCACCTATTGAGTATGGATCACCATACTGGCAAGCCTGTTGAGTACCTAATTTCCTAATGTTAATCCTATGGATGTTTATATCAGGCTAAGATAAGATCACAAAACATATGATGTATAAGGTATTTAAAGCAGATACAACATTTTATGTCATTTAAAGAAAATATCTCGGGGTTTCTTCGGTATGCTCACGGAATATTGGTTTGGTTTTTACCTCAAAAGATTACTACATATTATATCATAATCATCATTACTGATATACTCTTTGGGTATCCTGCATTAGATATTCAGATTTATGTAGTATTCATGTGACTAAACGCTAAATAACCACAGTGGAGCCCTTTCCAATGAGAATGCATTCAATACCTTGTAATTTCTATCGATTACCATTAAACCTGAAACAACTCCAGTGAAGCTAGATATTCAGTAGAACTATGTAAAAAGAAATCTAACGGTAGGCGACCATAGTGATGATAAAACCTTTAGTGCAGTGCTGTTTGGGTACACAGGGGTAGCCTTTACTGTGACAAATACCGAAATACCACTTGATCTAATAATCGATATAAATTGGCACCGTCGATGCTTCCCTCTAACAGGTGACTATTTAGAACGTACTCAACCTACATCTCAACCCACTTACTGGTTCAGGTGCTCTGCGATCAATAAACATACAATTACCAAAACGTGGAGTCACCGTTACATTGTATGATAGGAAAAAACATGACCTATTTAGAAGGAAACTCACGAAATGAAACTATTTCATTATTTAATTCAGACAAAGGCAGTTCTGATTTGGGCAGATCTTCCACTGTACCCTGGTGCGTACTCCACCGAGTTCGACCGCGGAGTAATTCAAAAGCAAAGCTTAGTGATTGAAGGGAAGCTGAATTATATAGCAGTCAAACGAGGTGGAGTGCGGACCAAGTTACTATCATTGAGTGGGTTTCTGACTTATAAATCTCACCCCGTATACATAATCAGGAACACTAGAAATCAATAAAATAACTCCCCCAACTAGACATTGAGTATTGGGTATAATACCTTCACGGCCGTGGAGTACGAGTTACTAATGTTAAGCATATGAAGAAAAATACCGGGGTGAGATGATAAAAGAAGGTGACACTAAATGCGTGATTAGTTTGGTTATGTTGGGTTGTTGCCTATGACAACTTTCCACCTGTCTAGCCGCCACCCCTCACCCCCCTACTCCTCCACCTAGCCCTACCTTAGACTGGCTCCAGTCCCTGCATCCTATGGCTACCCTCCTCGCGGGGATACTGGGACTGGTGAAATCGGTAAAGGAGTCAGATTTCTGGCATGAAGTAGCGCCAGCATTACTGACGCTCTCCATGCAGATATCCTTAAGTTACCGCTGGACAGGATATCTGCTGGGAGATTGATACCCGCGATGTTCTGGGTTGACCTCATTGGTGGTAATCCATCAGGGAGTTCTTTTTGAGGATCTTTATTTGCACCAATGAGTTAACATTGATCTTCCAGAAAATATCGATCAAGTTTGAATAAACATAAATTAGTTAAGAAGAGGGATCTTGTTTCATATTGACTTTTTTTCATAACCCCAACTGGCATTGCTGAACTTGTAAATGGGAGTCTTGAGTCCATAGGTCGGCCAGTTATTAATGACCACTCTGGTAACAAGGGGGTTAACAGAGTGGTAAGAAAGAAGTGGATGGAGGGGGTGGAGCGTATGATAACAGATGGAGAAACGTGCAGGAGGTTTTGTGCCTATCGGACAAGTCTTTGACACAAGTCTACACATTGCAAGGTAGTTTTAATTCTTGACAATGTCCACAATCAAAGACTTAAGCATGTCTTGTAGAAAGATCTTTTTCCGCATCCAGTAAAAAACCCTGTTCCGCTTCTCCCTGGGGGTGTGGGTCGGGGGCTTTTATTTTGGGTTCAGATTTTTTTTTTTTTTTTTAAAGCAAGCAACTTAAGCAAGTCTAGCCCTACCTGTGAATGAGCCTCCTCCGGGCGGGGGACCGCCTTCTCCTCCTCCTCCTCCAGGGTTGGCGGCAGTCAGGTGAGTTAAAGCCCGGTCTCCGTGCGTTTAGAGAACAGGTAGATTCCCCGGTCCTGCCTCAGGGACCTGCTCAGATCTGCTCAGAGCTGCTCAGTGAAACCAAGCGCTCTGCGAAATGCCAGCCTGCGAAAAGGTACCAGTAACACGTACTCCACTCCTTGTGGCTCTGGGAGGCTGTGGCTCTGAGAGGATATGGCTCTGAGAAGATGTGGCTCTTAGAGGATGTTGCTCTGGGAAGATGTGGCTCTTAGAAGATATGGCTCTGAGACTATGAGGCTCTGGAAGGATGTTGCTCTGGGAGAATGTGGCTCTGGGAGAATGTGGCTCTGGGAGAACGTGGCTCTGGGAGAACGTGGCTCTGGGAGAACGTGGCTCTGGGGGCTGTGGCTCTTAGACGATATTGCTTTGGGAAAATGTGGCTCAGAAAGATGTGGCTCTGGGAGAATTTGGCTCTGGGAGAATGTGGCTCTGAGACTTTGTGCCTCAGACAGGATGTGGCTCTGAGAAGATGTATTTCTGAGAGTATGTGTCTCTCGGAGAATGTGGCTAGCAGGTGTCTGTGTACGGCTCTCAGATGCCTGGTGGTTGTATAAAGGAGTGGGTGGTCGCCACGCTACACCACCTCAAGACCTCACCATCAGATGAGCAACTCATTCCTCCGGGCTCTGTGAGAAGCTACCACCCACTCCCCCACAGCGGCTCTAAAGACACAGGTATATATCCTCTGTTCTTCCTGTTCCCCAGGTAGCTCTATAGACACAGGTATATATCCTCCTGTTCCTCTATTCCCCAGGCGTCTCTATAGACACAGGTATATATCCTCCTGTTCCCCAGGCAGCTCTATAGACACAGGTATATATCCTCCTGTTCCCCAGGCAGCTCTATAGACACAGGTATATATCCTCTGTTTCTCCTGTTCCCCAGGCAGCTCTATAGACACAGGTATATATCCTCTGTTCCTCTGTTCCCCAGCCAGCTCTTTGTTCCCCTGGCCGCTCTATAGACACAGGTATATATCCTCTGTTCCTCTGTTCCACAGCCAGCTCTTTGTTCCCCTGGCAGCTCTATAGACACAGGTATATATCCTCCTGTTCCCCAGGCAGCTCTATAGACACAGGTATATATCCTCTGTTTCTCCTGTTCCCCAGGCAGCTCTATAGACACAGGTATATATCCTCTGTTCCTCCGTTCCCCAGCCAGCTCTATAGACACAGGTTCTGTTCCTCTGAGTGTGTCCTAGATAGCACGGCCTGGTAGGTTATCTCTGGTAGACCCACCAGGCTCCACCACAACAACAACTGGTGTATATACGCGCCGCCCGCCCTGCCCTCCTACACGGGGGACTCCCTCCGATTGGCTCGGTGCTCTGTATACCACGCGAGTCACTCGCAATCGATGCGCCGCCGCCCGCCGCCCCGCCTAGTGCCGCGGGCGGGAACTACCATGAAGGAGGGATGCTGGACTCCTGTGCCGTAAAAAAAAGCCTCCTGTGTAGACCGACTTCAGTCCCCACATCCTATGGCTAGGAACTCCACCTACTCCACCCCTACTCGCCTCTAAGGTGTTAGGGGAGGTTCACATGTTGCAAAGTAGTTCTAATTCTTAAAGGCATATCCTACAATCCACAGTGGCGCCACCTGGTGATTTTTAAATAATATCAAATATTAGTCACAACTGGTTGCTTGAGATTCATTCTAATTACACATGATTTTATTTAACATTTTGTCACGTTTATCCAATTTTGATATGTAAAATGGGCCAATTTACATTGGCTTGATTTACATAGAATTCTTTCAAAAACAAGAATGATGACCTATAATTTTTAAAACCTAAATAAGAAGTACTATATATGTTCTATATTCTGTGAAAGTTTGGTGAAAATAACATGGGTTTTACTATGTGAAAAAATACTTTTTAGAATTTCTATATATTCTAATATAAAGTTATCATAATATTGATCTATAAATCAAAAACCAGCACGGTGACCCCCGATTTAATAAAAAATATTTGTGTTCCACAACACTTGGAGATCACCATATTAAATTCACAGGAAATTGACATGAGTTTTAATTTTCCTGCCAAATTGTCCGATATGCCTTTAATTATGTCTATGATAAAAACTTCAGCAAGTCTAACTCCTGTGGCATACAAAATGAAATAAAACCTTGATGAGAGTTCTCTTAATGACTATTGAGATGAGGCTATTTTCCTTGTAGTTGACACTACACAATACTCCTCACATACGGCCACTCTGATCAAAATCATGGTGATACACGGAAAAAGAGTTTTTCATATATGGTCATATGCAAAGTGGTTTGGTACCTGAAACACGAGTGTAAACATATCTCATTAAAAATTGGCAAACTCTCTGTGAAGTGATGGCATAATGTTTTATGCAGAGCAGTATGGACTTGCAATCTAAGTCCATGGCTAGCACAACCCATCTGGTAAGTTATAGATGCTGTAGCCTGTGGTGTGGCATTAGATACAGCGCAGCCTTGGTGGGTTTTTTTGCCCAGATATACTTCCATAATCAGCTTGTTAAGGCTCCCTAAAATGAAACCCTGTTTTTGTGTATGTTTATATAGAACTACATCGAGAATTGTACAAATACACAATACTGCACGAGTTTGGATGTGACGCAATCGTCATTGATGCAAAGCCGAGTGACGATTACGGCGCATCCATACAAGTGGATTATTGTGTATTTTACGATTCGAGTGTGGTTCTGGATTTATTTAACCCCTTTCGCTGACATTAAATAGCATCACAATATCAGAATAATTCACATTATTTCGAAATTCCAGTTGGTCAATCGCCTATGGCATCATCTCACATTCACTCCGCCACGACCATGGCGTAGTATTTTCACTTTACAGGGGTGATCGTTGAGTATTGTTTTTCTAACGTTATTCCTATGGCTAAACTTGTACCAGGGGTGAGAAAATATTTATTACCCACCTAATACGGAGTCTCCATATTGGGCCTATGGAGCCGACAGATCACGACTGAGTAGAACACAGAAAACCGTATTCTCCTAGGAGATAACAGCTTTTTCGGCCACCTGACCGGCGTTATATGAACTATCTTATATAAAAAATGCATGGCGCTTGCGCTTAGATTTTCAGCCTAATAATTAGTAGAAAGGTGAGTAATAAATACAACATTACCATGATTTCAATCTTTGTATCCGTATTCTCCTTGTAGCCGACACTACGCAATACTCTTTGCTATTACTCAGAGTTTTACTACGCGTCAACTACGCGGAGAATACGGCTACGCAGATCAAAATCATGGTAATATGTTGTGTATGTCTCTCACCAGCTTACAGACCCAGACACCCCCCCCCCCCCTCACCCCCGTCCACTGATCGGGGAGTACGCGGGGACCGAGACCTCCCCAAGCGTCAGGCGTCATCCACAGTGCACTCAGTGACCCCGCACTGCACGCCCGCGCCACCTAGCGACAAAAAACGTCCCCCGCATGCGCATTAGCGACGTGAGCAGCTCCATCCAGTGAGAGCAGATGAATGTTTAAAAACGTTACATCGATCTCTGTGATGTGAGCCGAGTGTGGGTGGAGAGTGTTGGTTGAGGAGAGTGGGTGGAGAGTGTGGGGTGAGGGGGTGGGTGGAGAGTGTAGGTGGAGAGAGTAGGGTGAGGGTGTGGGTGGAGAGTGTGGGTGGAGTGTTGGGTGCGGGTGTGGGTGGAGAGTGTGGGAGGAGAGTGTGGGTGGAGAGTGTGGGTGGAGAGTGGGGTGGGGGTGTTGGTGGAGAGTGTGGGTGGAGAGAGTGGGGTGAGGGTGTGGGTGGAGAGTGTAGGTGGAGTGCTGGGTGCGGGTGTGGGTGGAGAGTGTGGGAGGAGAGTGTGGGTGGAGAGTGTGGGTGGAGAGTGGGGTGGGGGTGTTGGTGGAGAGTGTGGGTGGAGAGAGTGGGGTGAGGGTGTGGGTGGAGAGTGTGGGTGGAGAGTGTGGGTGGAAAGTGTGGGTGGAGAGTGTGGGTGGAGCGTGCGGGTGGAGAGTGAGTGGAGAGTGTGGGTGGAGAGTGTGGGTGGAGAGAGTGGGTGGAGGGTGTGGGTGGAGAGTGTCGGTGGAGAGTGTGGGTGGAGGGTGTGGGTGGAGAGTGTGGGTAAACGTAGTGGGTCGTGATGGGTCTGTCATTAGATTGAATCAGAAATTTACCAGTGTGCGACATTTTAGATTATTTCATACTGTGGTGTATGGCACCACAGCCGTTAGACATTGCCGTTCTCTGTCATAGGGGCTGCCGTGGCTCAGTGTAAACTTAGTATTACAATAAACTGCCCAATATCATGTAACCAGACTGCCAATAACAGAGAACAATTTGTATATGATTATGACGAGTAGTTTTATGTGCATGTATACATTCTATAATATGACATTTCTCCTACATTATGTACTATCAACCCTGGGAGTGCATTGCAGCATAGTTCAGTAATTGTCAAGGCCATGCGCCTTGTATTCTATATGTGTAATATGAAACAGCCAAACTCATCGTCATTTATACATGCATTTTCTCCTTTTTTTTAAATTGTAGCATTTAAACGTATTTAATTGAATAGAACGGTCCTCCCCCAAAATTTGTATGCTCAGTTTTTAGTCTAATTGAATTTAATTTGTATGGCCACATAAATTGTCTAATTACATCATTAACCATGTAATCAATGAATTGAAAGAACATGATTATTCAGCGATATGACTGTGTTCCAGAGTTATAAATTGATAATGTGGACAAATTAAGGAAATATTTCATTTAACCGTTTTCCTGGTGTCCTTGACTTTCTGCGTGTATAACTAAGTGAATAATTACCATTAGATGACATTAGAAATATCCTCCTAGTGAGAAATCCACTAAGCCTACAACATGTAATTTCACTCATCCTATAAAGCTATAGTACATATACATGCACGTGTCTATATATAGCTTGTCGATATTTATGTATTTGTAATCTCTCTTCTCCGATGCCACCTGTATGCCTGATTTTATTATCCATGGGATAATAGGTACCAATTGAAAATGTATGGAGACTCAGTAAACCACGACCCATTATATAAAACCTGTCAGATACCATAACTGTGGCATACTGAATGAAATCCTTGGAATACGTGGTATACGGGAATAGTCCCTGTGTGTTATAGAACAAAACAAATAGTCCCTATTGTTATACTATCTAATATGGCATTGACTGGTTTCAATTTATTCGAAATAATGGATGATAAATGCCACAAATGATGGTTTTGTGGACAGGCAGCTCTGTAAACCACTCGAGGTTGACGTCGTAACACACTCGATATTACTCATGTATTACTACGCGTCAAACCCTCGTGGTTTATGGCCGCCTGTCCACAAAACCATCGATTGTTGCCTGTTTATTATCCATCGAATACAAAGTCCCCATCGAAAATGTATAGGGACTCAGTAAACCACGACCCATTATATAAAACCTGTCAGATTCCATAACTGTGGTATTCGGATTCAAACCTGTGGTATACGGCCTCAAAACCTTGGTATACGGGTAAAATAGTCCCTTTGTGCTATAGAGCAAAGAAAAAGTCCCAATTGCTATACCCTTTAATATGGCAATTACTGGGTTTAATCTATTCGAAATGATGGATAATAAATACAACAAACGATGATTATGTGGATAGGCGGCTCTGTAAACCACTGGAGGTTGACGTCGTAATACACTCGCTAGCGCTCGTGTATTACTACGCGTCAAACTCTCGTGGTTTACGGCCGCCTATCGACAAAACCATCGATTATTGTTTATATAGTCTACACCACACATATATAATCTGATAATAAGAAAGAAACTGATGAGTGTTTGGTCTGTGTCCTCGTTCGCCATCGAGTTTGAAGTGCGCAGTAATATGAACGAGGCAATAGCCGAGTGAATATTCTGAAGCTAGATGGTGAATGGGGACTCAGAACAAGCACGAAAATATTTCTAATCCTATCTTAGCCAGGAAATATTTATCTGTTAATCCCCCGTTGAGTATGAGTTACCGTACTCGCAAGCCTGTTGAGAACGAGTTCCTAATGTTAAGCCGATGGACGTTTATTCCAGGCTTAGATAAAGTCTGCTGAGCCTGAGACACCCAGACATCTCTCTTCACTTCATGTTTGTCCCTCGCCCAATATGACATTTCCCTTGATGTGTCAGCCATGCCATCTCGTCCCGTCTGTCCCCTCTGACCTTTCAGACGACCGCAAAGTCCAGACCGTAAATATCAGTCCACTCCAGCCCCCGACTATCAGACGGCACACGGTCTGGAGCTACTCCGCTTTCACATGGCGATTTCACGCCTCAGTGCACACATAGACATTCATCGTAAAGTGGGATTCACACGGAGAGACTCATGTACCTTCAGCAAGGTTTGTCTGGGGCAATTTCCCTGGGATTATTTACCGATACATAGTCTCCTCGTGTGGCACCCCCAGGTCTCTATTCCCTGAGACTGAGGGAGAGAAGGGAAAATCGTCGGTATAAATTTTCCTCGCTAAGGTACATGTACATAATCTGCGATAAAAAAAAAAAGCTATTTGGATTTAACCTGTTAACAACTTTTCGGGCATTCTGGTGAGACTGGCATAACTCCCACTGATAATGAGGGTCTCCTAGTCTCACTCACATAAAGCCCAATGCCCATCTACCGATTCAGGGTTGAGCGATTAGTTTGCAAATCGTATAGGAGTCGGTGAACTTGTCGCAGGCAAATTGCGTAACCCTTCAGTCGATCTGCGACATTGAGGAGATGGGGTGGTGGATATTTGTCCTAAGCAAATCGGTCTACTAATCGGTGGCTCACCCTTGCCTAGCTGTCCTACATCTACCGACTACGGCCGACTCCGTTAGGATGCCTTGGCTGAGACAAATTACCGTCCGTTTGTCGCCGACAAAAATACATCGCTATAATTTAGACGAAGAAATTGTGTTCGAGTACAGAATCTCAGCAGGATTTGTCTCAGAAAAACAACCTGTGAGGTACATGAATCCCATCGTGTGTAACCCACTTAACATTTTTTGGGCATTCTGGTGAGACTGGCGTACCTCCCACTGATAATGAGGGTCCCCTAGTCTCAGTGGTAAAGATTGTCTGAGAGACTACGTACCATGTTTGTCCTCCTGTGTGAATCAGATCCGCCATTTTCCCTAGAGACTGGGAAAGCTCAATTTCAGCATTCTGCTCTAAGATTATTGGACAAAGAGACAATTATCGAAGACTAGGGAAAATATCACAAGTGTATCTCAAGTATATGAGTGTGAATCCCACTAAAAGCCAAAGAAGTTCTGACATTGAATTGGATTCTTATGGTTATTGCTAAGCAGAATCAAAGATCAGATATTTCAGCTTTTTGTGGTGGAGGAAAGAGGAGATTATTTTGCCTCTTATATATTTCAGAGATGTCAGTTGGGGTCAAAAGAAAAAGTGGAAACTATGTTTATGTGTCCCAGAGAGACCAAGAAAACATGGAATACAAGGCAGTGCTAGCCTGGTATAGGGCTGAGTGTCTGTGGGAGTTTCAAATAACTGTGCTATGGATGTGAATGGGTCTGAATTAATATTTTTTTGTTTTACACGCTAAAAGAGGATTTGATACTGGAAATAAAAACATGGAAAAGTGGAAAACTGATATCTCTGATATTTCGACGATTTAGGGTTCAACGAGTGTGGACGATTTGGACACTTTAGAATATTATCATACACATTCTCTGTTCACTAAGATACACACACATGAGTGCCTTGAGGCATCATTGGTAAGGAAAGGGTTAACGTAGTAGCGGCCATGGCCATGTAGGACTGAGACCGTATTGACGAGGGAAGGACGCGTAGTAGACATGGCCAGGGTTGCACCTACATCAACGACTTGCTAGTATTCAAGGCAGATCCTACCTGACATTAACCTAACACAATAAACTTTGTTAAGCCAACAGACATATTGTTATGAACCTGTGCCCGAATGTCTATTAGATACTGCCCGCTGCTAAGGGTGCAGTAATAATAATGTTCATGCCTGCTGTGACTACGACTTTGTAAGTCATTAAAATGGCGTTTTAAATTATTTTAAGGTATATAGTAATAGGCAACGTCCTAACTGTGGATGAAACGGTTCTCGTTCTCGGCCAATCATCTATTTTATATGGCTTTCCGCCTACAGCGTCAGGACGCATGAAATTGACGACTAACCTCGAACGAGAAACATTTCGCTCACAGTAAAGACGTTTCCTAATATTATCCAGTTAAAAATCTCTCGCCATACTTTCTTGTATTTTATCTGAGGGTCTCGGGGAAGGTGTGAGCTTGGCTTTGTGGTACATGTTGTCAAGTGGAAGCCTGGATCATGGGTGGAAAACCAAAAAACCAAAGAACCTCGCTCCTCAAAACAAGCTGTACCTACCTGGAACATATTATAGACTACAGCAGGGGAAAGGGAGAGGGGAAAAAAACTGACAAATTCCAGAGAAATGAGGACGTAAGTTAAAAAGAGGAACATCTCGGGGCCAAGCCGAGAGATGGGTCGGGACGGGACTACTGCTTGTGTGTGAGCTGCTCTATCTTAAAACTGCTCATTGTTCTTTGGCGACTGAATAATGGTGAGACTGCATAGTGTATAGTGGTGAGACTGCATAGTGTATTTAGTATTCCCTTTATCATATACCTAATATTATCAATATAACATATATATTTTACCTTAATACCCTCTAATTTGTTAATCCAGTTCATAACAAACATATAAGAAACGTGTATAATGGTAGGACTGCATAGTGTGTAGTGGTGGGATGGCACAGTGTGTAGTGGTGGGACTGCATAATGTATAGCGGTGGGGCTGCATAGTGTGTAGTGGTGGGACTGTATAGTGTAGTGGTGGGGCTGCATAGTGGTGGGACTGCATAATGTATAGTGGTGGGACTGCATAGTGTGTAGTGGTGGGGCTGCATAGTGTGTAGTGGTGGGACTGCATAGTGTGTAGTGGTGGGACTGTATAGTGTATCTAAGGTACACTAATTTAGTATTCTCTTTATTATATACCTAATATTATCAATATAACATATATATTTTCCCTAAACAAACTCTGATTTGTAAATCTAGTCATTATCGATTCATAACAAACATATAATAAACGTGTATAATGGTGGGACTGCAAAGCGTGTAGTGGTGGGACTGCATAGTGTGTAGTGGTGAGACTGCATAGTGTGTAGTGGTGAGACTGCATAGTGGTAGGACTGCAAAGGGTATAGGTGTAAGACTTTTACTGCATAGTAGTAAGACTGCATACTGCTCAGTGGCCATGCTGTTATAAATATGTATAGAGGTGGGACTCTCTACTGCTCAATGGTGAAACTACATATCATTCAGGAGTAAGATTGTTTATCAGATACAGCAGTGAGGTTATTTGTTGCAGTGGTGACACTCTTCAGGGGATAAAGCTTTTACAGAAGGACCCTAGGGATCAAAGTACCACTCTCAAAGTGCTCAAAGTATCCAAAGTCAATTACCTGCACCCCCTGCTACAGTGGCTACCCTTACACACAGAAACATGAAACTAGATGAAGAGTTCTTGATGGATACTTTTATACCTATAGCATTTGAATTTTCAAGTTAAATTGTCCGATATGCCTTAAAGAGATACACTGTGCCATTTATCAGCATCATCCTATTTTGCATTCTGTATTCTCCTCAGGGTGTAGCAAGGCGAGCTGCTCTAACCGAGCCTCCCGTTATTATGTGAAGTCTGATACACTGTTGGACCCTGAAACTGGAATCTTCCACACAAGTGGGCGGGGACTGGATTAGTATTGACTGAACTGAGACAGATGGCAGGTCTGGGTGGGCACTGGTGAGACGGTGTACACTAAACAGGAATACAAACACTGAAGCCAATGGGCCTACACTTATACAAACTTACAGACTCCACTGTATCATTGAAAGGGCTCTATAAATAAACAAAACATGTCAGAATGAAGAAACTGTGTTTCTTCATCCGAATCGCAATATTGATGAATACTCCACCGTTTCGATGTTAGTAAAGGATTTTAAATTATCGGCAAAGTGTTGTAACTGAAATTGTTTTGTTTGTTTGTTTGGTTTGATTTTACGTCCAGTCAACCATTATAGGTCCTTTCCAGACTTTCTCAAGGTTCTTTTACACCACTAGGGTGGTGATCGAATCTATGAGATGAATTCAGGTGGAAATCTCACCCCTACACATTTACGGAGGTGAGAGTTCTTTTACTTCCCATACCACATGGACATGGTACGAGAAGGACTGGTCTTTGATGTAGCAGTAAATCTACCACTGTTGGGGATGAAGGAGAAAGGTGGCTGCACACCACACCACATAGATATGGTATGAGAAGGATTGGCCTTTGTTATAGCAGTAAATCTACCACTGCTGGGGGTGGGAATCGAACCCACAAAGTCTTACAACCTTGGTGCTCTAACCACTGAGCATACTCCCCACCCCCATGGGCTGAGATAAAATC
The DNA here is from genome assembly GCA_950022655.1 of Alentia gelatinosa. NCBI lineage: Eukaryota > Metazoa > Annelida > Polychaeta > Phyllodocida > Polynoidae > Alentia > Alentia gelatinosa. The sequence goes on from OX465586.1 coordinate 3,019,402, forward strand.
AGAAACTCACTGAATGAAAATAACTTGATATCGATATTGCGGAATTATAATAGTCATCAATGGACATCTATAAATTGTGGATATCCGTAATTCACAGCAATACTTATATTCCTGTAAACGTACTTACTTAGACCGCTTTTGAATAATTCTCAAAGACATCGGGGAAACTTTATGGAACTCACCTGCAATAAAGAAAAGAAATACGAGGTATTATTCACATGCACCGAATATAAGCAAACATATGACTTTCAATAATACCTACGATTAAAAACACACGAGATTCATTAATAGCACAGTACTGAAATGCATTGACTTTTATAGCGTATATAAAATGGATGACTTTGATGTCAGAATGGCTGTGATTGGAAACTTTTGAACACCTTATTGATATCTTCAAAGATTGTCTTTAATAATCCTGATAGGGACCATCCACAAAGTACATACGCAGAATTTCTGAAAATTTGGACCTTCCACCCACCCCCTCAGCCCAAACGTACTTTATGGATGGCCCCAAAGGTTTACCAACAATTATTATTTGCTCGTCAATACCCAATAATTATTATATAAAAGGGATAGCAACAGGGACTATTTTTTCTCTCTTTAGCACGAAGGGACTGTTTCCCCGTATACCCTGGTTTGAAGGCCGTATACTATGGATTTGAGTCCATATACCATGGTTGTAATATCTGACAGTTTTTACATAATCGGTCGTGGTTTACTGAGGCCCCATACATTCTCAATGGGGACTTATCATACCATGTGTAATAAAATCAGGCATACACGCAGCATCAGGGAGAGGTGTTTACAAATACATAAATATTGACAAGATACTTTTAGTCACACGTGCGGGTGTGCCATAGCATTATAGTGTGAGTGACATTATATGTCGTAGGAATGGTGGATTTCTCACTAGATTGAAATTGAGAGCTGGAATTGAAATTTCGATGCAGAGCATATTAGGAGATTGAAATCTGAGGCAGAGTGTATCAGGAGAGTAAAATATCTGATGTAGAAAAGGACAAAAAATAAACAATGCATGGAGTATCTATACAGTAGAACCCCGCGTAAGCAGACACACTCCATTCCAGGGAAAGTTTCTGCTTATGCAGGGTGTCCGCTTACATGAGATTGCAATAAACATCTAATAGAGGGAACTGTTCTGAGCAAAGATGTCCCTTAATGCGCTGTCGCTTACGCTGTCTGTTATGCAGGGTTCTACAGTGTGAGTGAAATTTTATGTCATAGGGATAGTGGATTTCTCATTAGATGAATATTGAGAGCTGGAATTGAAATCTCAATGTAGAGCTTATCAGGAGAGTGAAATCTCAACGCAGAGTGTATCAAGGACAATATATATAAACAAGGTGTGAGATATCAGTAGAACACCGCTTAAGCGGTCACCCCCCGTTCCAAGGAAAAACATGCATATATAGGTGTCATAGCTTTATAGTATGAGTGGAATCGTAGAATAAGTGGATTTCTCACTGGTTTGATATTGAGAGCTGGAATTGAAATCTCAATGTAGAGCATATCAGGAGATTGAAATCTCAATGTAGAGCGTATCAGGAGATTGAAATCTAACGCAGTGTATATCAGGAGATTGAAATCTCAATGTAGAGCATATCAGGAGATTGAAATCTCTGATGCAGAGCATATCAGGAGATTGAAATCTCAATGTAGAGCATATCAGGAGATTGAAATCTCAATGTAGAGCGTATCAGGAGATTGAAATCTAACGCAGTGTATATCAGGAGATTGAAATCTCAATGTAGAGCATATCAGGAGATTGAAATCTCTGACGCAGAGCATATCAGGAGATTGAAATCTCAATGTAGAGCATATCAGGAGATTGAAATCTCAAAGTGGAGCGTATCGGGAGATTGAAATCTCTGACGCAGAGGATATCATGCACAATACACAAACAAGGCGTCACCTCTCTGTACAGTGATATACGCAATGCCTGTAACTCCTCCACCCACCGTTCAGAGTCCCGCCTGTCCGGGGCGCCTCCTCCGGCCGCCCCTCCGGCTCCCCCGCCCGGGGCGGAGAGCTGCTCCAGGGCGGGTCAGCGCCATCCTCCACGGTCAGTAGCTCCTCCAGTACACGGTCTGACCCTCCAGCAGGCGGACTGACCCCGGGAGGGTGTGCGGGTCAGCGGGGTTACTCCATGGTGAGGAGGTGTGTAGGTAGGGAGGTGTAGGGGATGTTCCTCCCAGGCTTCCTCCTCCTGTGGCTGGGGTATGTATGTATGTACGCAGGCGGGTGGGGAGGTGTAGGTACGCATAGACCCTGGAGGAAACCACGTGCCTGGCCCGCGCCGCCCCGCCCCGACCCGGCAACAACTGTACACATAGACAGCCGGGCCGGTATGAGGTGCAAAGTGTCATCAAATATACACATAGACAACCGGGATGGTATGAGGTGCAAAGTGTCATCAAATATACACATAGACAGCCGGGCCGGTATGAGGTGCAAAGTGTCATCAAATATGCACATAGACAGCCGGGATGGTATGGGGTGCAAAGTGTCATCAAATATACACATAGACAGCCAGGCCGGCATGGGGTGCAAAGTGTCATCAAATGTACACATAGACAGCCGGGATGGTATGGGGTGCAGAGTGTTATCAAATGTACATTTATAATATATACCCAGGCTAGTATGCCGTGCAAAGTGTCACCAACTTTATTATCCATGGTATATAGAGACCCCAACAAAAATACATCGGGACTTAGTAAACCACGACCAATTGTTTAAAAAACGTCATTGAAAACGGAAAATAGTCCCTTTATGCTATAGAGTGAAAAAATATTCCCTTTTGATGTTTCCTACGATATGGCAATTCCTGGTATTGATTTACTCTTGAAGATGGATAATGAATACAGCAAATGATGGTTTTGTGGATTGGTAGATCTGTAAACCACTCGTGGTTTATGACCGCCTGCCCACAAAACCAATGTACACACTTGTGTACATTGAAGCGAAATCGTTTGTCGTCGTTTCTCTCTAAACCTTAATATAAAATCTCCAATTTAAAAAGTAGCAGCTATTTCATCTTTCAAAATTCACGATAACAACGGCCCTTTGGCACAATATACGGCATACAGAAAAGGTCATTTTTCTATTGTCAGCAACAAATTATGGGGGTGTCTGATTTATTAGGCGCTTTCTAGTGAGGAAAATGTGCAAGAGGGAAAAGGTACCCTCTTCACTTCATGCACGAAGTAGATGTATATATTCACAAGCCGTGGTGTCAATGTAGTACTGGAGCGATGTAAATATTTCTAAGTTTTTATTAGTTTTTGAATTATTGAACAGATGGCACGGCATAGTGAGATGTGCTCAGCTGGTTCCTTGCTTACATACTGGTCTGATAGTCAACAAGATCCTGGAACACCGTACCCAGCAGTTGTTAAGTTAGGTTTACACTCGTCAAGGCGGCCATGGCAGCCACGTTTTGGTGCTCCATGGGGCCCTGTGGAGCACCGTGGACACAAACATGCGGGACGTGATATAACTCAGGGGGACGGGATGGACAAAAGTGCCAGACCATGAACACCCTTGCCGTCATGGCCACCGGGGACAAACTTTTAGATGACAGAAAATTTGCCCCGCCATCCACAGTTCTAATGTGAAACATACCGGGCCCTCATGAGATGTGATGACTGTCACATAACGTGACTGAATGTGACCAAATGTAGGTGGCCGTACAGAGAACCTTGGACAAAACATGAGGGACATAACTGACCGCAGCCGGCAGTACAGGGAACCATACGCCCTCCAGAGGTTACTCGTCTCCCGATTATCGCCCAGGGTAAACACAAGTTCCGCTCATGAGAAACTGGGCACACCACGATCATATGAACCACAGTTTTCCCATTTATATTTGAGTAACCTGAATATAACTTCGGCTTTACATGTAGAAATAGCTGAAATTTCCATTTCTGACATCGGATTTCCCATTTGAAGATTTATTAAAACCGTTAAAAAGCAATGATTGTGGGTTACGGGTCAAGGGTCTATCACCATACAACGTCGGTAACCAGCGCACACCGGGACCTGTAAACAAACTGAATTCTGGGATACCTCAATAGGGTCTATGGACAATGTGACCAACTACAGTTGGCTTACAGGGAAACATAGACAAAATGAATTCCCTTAAACTTTCCTACACTGGGGCTGCTGGGGGCTCAATGTAAACCCAAATTTATGGCTCTGTGATCATCTGCAGCGGTGCTCCTAGTTACAGCGAAATATGGCTGCTGGGGCCGCTGTGGCTCAGTGTAAACCTAGCATAACACCCCTTCGCACACAGCGAGAGGCATCAGCGCAAAATCTGCTTATTATCATCCAGTGTTTCTGACTTATACATGTTAAACAAATGAGTCTCAATCTCTGTCCACTCATTGCCCATACTTATTTTAGCGTACAAGGCCCAGCAACTCTATTCCCTATTGTGGCAGTTGTGACCCTCATAGAATTCCTAGAAATTTGATACATGTACAGGGCAGTGGCTGGAATGACTATCCATATATATATATATATATATCTGTTTATGTTGCTCTATGATTACATCTACACGGAGAATATCGCAAATAGCTGATGCAGCCATAGCATGAGACCAAAAAGCAATAATAAATAGTTCAAAACTTTATAGGCTGAAGCTAATGACAAAATGAATCCCCTTAAACTTTCCTACACTGGGACTGCTGGGGGCTTAGTGTAGATACAAATTCATGGCTCTGTGATCATCTGCAACGGTGCTCCTAGTTACGGCGAAATATGGCCACCAGGCCGCTGTGGCTCAGTGTAAACCTAGCATAACACCCCTTCGCACACAGCGAGAGACATCAGAGCAAATTCTGCTTATTATCACCCAGTGTTTCTGACTTATACACAGGAATGTTTACCCTTTTTTTTTCTTTTTTTTTTCATTATCAAGGTAGGATCGGCTTGTAGTAGAGGTTTTCCAGCCACGTTTTAATAATCTAAAGGAATGTTTACCAAAGGAGTCTCATTCTCTGTTGAGTCATTATGTTTACTCACTTTAGTGTACAAGGCCCAGCAGCTCTATTCCCTATTGTGGTAGTTGTGACCCTCAAAGAATTCCTAGAAATCTGAACGTGTACAGGGCAGTGGCTGGAATGACCATCCATATATATCTGTTTATGTTGCTCTATGACTACATTATTATCTTACAAGGAGCGTATCGTAAATAGCTGATGCAGCCATATTATGAGAACAAGAAGCAATATTAAATGAATTAAGCATGTGTATAGGCTGAACTAATGCTTGAGTGAGATGAACCAGGGGCCTGTTTAATAATCTAGGGTCGTACATGTAAACCCTTTTCTGTGTGTAGCGAATGAACTTAAATATTATCAAACGATAAACCTTGTACAGAAAAAGATCTTCATGTGCGAGCCTGGATTAGTAAACAGGCTCCTGTATCCCAGACAAAGTGCACCTTCCTCCATTTATACTGCGTCATAGATACTTCCTGGTATAGCAACTCTTGCTCTGTCGATTAAACAGAATCGGCGCAGTTGTCGTGGCTATGACCTATTTATGTCATATATTATATCATAAATTTTGAATGGTGGGGATAATTCATAGTAATCATTTGTTCTGGGCCCTTCCAATACTGTATCATTACCTAATACCACGTATGTAGCGAATAGAACCAAATATCATCAAACGATAAAACTTGTACGAGGTACAGAAAAGGGTCTTCATGTACGATCCTAGGTCATCAAACAGGCCCCAGAATGCCCTGGTTCTATCTTATTCTTAACTGTCCTCACTGGCTCACGATACATACCTTCATCTTTATTCCGTCGACGGAATCAGTCTATAACTCATACTACGGAATCACATATAGATATATCTACTATCATTTCATGCTACGGAATCGGTCTAAAAGTCATTTCGTCCATGGAATGGCCTTTTTCATGAAATAACTTTCATGAAATGACTTGTCCACGAAATGACTTTCATGGGATGATTTTTTTACGAGATGACTTTCAAGAAATGATTCGTGATTTTGTGAAAGTCATTTCGTGAAAAAAAATATAAACGAAATAACAATAAGAAAAATAACGATAATGTCTAGAACGGCGCCCCATACATCGAAGCACCCCGTCATCTATCTCGAGGGCATACTGCCTACTTTACCCTCTTCCCGTCCCTCCCCGAGGGGTAACCCAGCCGAGTCTCTGTCAGAGTATGTGCTGGGAGCGCGCCAAGCAGAGTTCCCTCTCCTTACCCCTGACACTGTGACCTCTGACCCCAAACACTGCCAGGTCCTGACGTCACTCTGTTATACACTCTCCTCCCCAAGAACGGGTCATTAAGGGTAGGAACATTGTCACTCTCCAAGCAGAGAGTGTGACCTCAGAGCCTGCCAGTTCCTGAGGCACTTCTAGGAACATCACTCCTACTCACTCACTCTCCTCCCCGTGAGTGGGTCAGGAAGGGTAAGAGCAACTCGGCATTGTCATTCTCCAAGCGGATACCCTAACTCTGTATGAGGATGTCAATGGAGTTATTACAGTTAAAGATGACTCACTGTCACTCAACATGTTATACGCATTCTGAGGGAAGTGTAAGTCAATGCGCAGATAGATTGAGGTTGACAATAGACTGGCCTCAGTCCCTGTGTCCTATCCCTCCACCTCCACCTTCCTGTCCGCCTCCCTTAGACTGGCCTCAGTCCCGGTGTCATACCTCTCCCCTCTACCTCCCTGTCCACCTCCCTTACCCCTCCCTTAGACTGGTCTCAGTCCCTGTGTCGTACCCCTCCGCCTCTGCCTCCCTGTCCGCCTCCCTTGCCCCTCCCTTAGACTGGCCTCAGTCCCTGTGTCCTACCCCTCCACCTCTACCTCCCTGTCCGCCTCCCTTACCCCTCCCTTAGACTGGCCTCAGTCCCTGTGTCCTACCCTTTCCCTCTGCCTCCCTGTCCGCCTCCTTTACCCCTCCCTTAGGCTGGGGTCAATCCCTGTGTCCTACACATTATCCTTCCCCTTAATATAAAATCCCATAGGCTTAAGATTGAGTTTCCGTATGCCATGCTGCCTGGCATACAGAGTTTTATATGCCACTAGTGGCATACAGAATTTTTATCACATAATATTCCAAATTCGACGAGATGGGGTAGGATAAAATCAAGACCTGATTCGTTTTAATCGTAGCCACCACATTCCACTCCTGAATGGCTCTGGACTTCATTCGGCTTCGCTACGTGAAATCGCTATGCCAAACTCCAGTCGTGGCATACGGTGGCCAAGATTAAAACTCATCCAGTTTTACGATACTCCCTATATGTTTTCTATGGACACTTTGTACGGATATATCTGTATGCTCCGGGTATGTAGATACACACTCCCTTTATGTTTTCCATGGACACTCGGTATTAGGTGGATATTTCTGTATGCTCCAGGAATGGTGTGTGTGTTTTTTATGGACACTTTGTATTAGTTGGATAATAAAACCTCTAACCTGTCCCTCATAGGAGAGGTGAAATAATACAGTCAGTCGTTAGACCGTAGAATACAATGCACCAGGACACCCACTGATGAATGTTCACTCAAAATTTCAATTCATTCACTTCGAATCTCAGAACACCATTATATCACGTTCAGTGAATGAGATAACTTCACAAAGAAATCCACTTTGTAAACTGGCATCAGAGTCTATCTAATTACCTGTTAAATGTCTAATTGCCGGGGCCGTGTCAGGTACAGGTACCCATCACCTCTGAATACAGGTGTGATGTACGGCCTGCAGTACCTGGTGAGACCAGGGACCACCTGCAGGCACACCTCAGTGTCAGGTAACACCCCCCGAGCAGGGGCCACACAGGTGAGGCGCACCTTGACCCCTCCGACCTGACCTTTGACCCAGGGGTCAGGACAACAAACACCAAGACGGCTACTGAGTCAACGACAACACACTACTGTATCAACTATAGCACAGTAGTTTCACCGCCAGCAGTGGTTTACAGCCACTCTTCTCCTTCATTCCCAGCAGTGGTAGATTTACTGCTATATCAAGGGACAGTCCTTCTCATACCATGTCTATGTGGTATGGTGTATAGCCACTCCTCTCCTTCATTCCTAGCAGTGGTAGATTTAATGCTATATCAAAGGCCAGTCCTTCTCATACCATGTCTGTGGTGTGGTGTACATTCACCTTTCTCCTTCATACCCAGCAGTGGTAGATTTAATGCTATATCAAAGGCCAGTCCTTCTCATACCATGTCTATGTGGTGTAGTGTACAGCCACCTTTTTCGATCATCCCTAGCAGTGGTAGATTTACTGCTTTTGCAAAGGCCAGTCCTTCTCATACCATCTCTATGTGGTGTGGTGTACAGCCACCTTTCTCCTACATCCCTAGAAGTGGTAGATTTACTGCTATATCAAAGGCCAGTCCTTCTCATATCATGTCTGTGGTGTGGTGTACAGTCACCTTTCTCCTTCATCCCCAGCAGTGGTAGATTTACTGCTATATCAAAGGCCAGTCCTTCTCATACCATGTCTATGTGGTGTAGTGTACAGCCACCTTTTTCGATCATCCCTAGCAGTGGTAGATTTACTGCTTTTGCAAAGGCCAGTCCTTCTCATACCATCTCTATGTGGTGTGGTGTACAGCCACCTTTCTCCTACATCCCTAGAAGTGGTAGATTTACTGCTATATCAAAGGCCAGTCCTTCTCATATCATGTCTGTGGTGTGGTGTACAGTCACCTTTCTCCTTCATCCCCAGCAGTGGTAGATTTACTGCTATATCAAAGGCCAGTCCTTCTCATACTATGTCTATGTGGTGTAGTGTACAGCCACATTTTTCCATTACCCCCAGCAGTGGTAGATTCAGTGCTACATCAAAGGCCAGTCATTTTTATGCCATGTCTATGTGGTGTGGGAGGTAAAAGGACTGTCACCTGGTAAATGTGGTTAGGTTAAGAACTTAGTTAGGTCCATTTGTCTCACTAAAATGCCCCTATACAATTGAAAGCGTTTAGAACATAAATCTATTGAGATGTTGCACATCGTTGGCAGTAAATGTCACCGACAATTGCAGGGGAAAATACTTGTCTCAAGTAAATGGAACCGTATAATTCAGACAAAGAGATGGTGTTCAAGTACAGAACCTCAGGAGGATTTTGTCTCAAACAGACAGTCACCATGTGAGGTACGTGAATCCCACCGTTTTCCACTGTCCTACTATTTAGCACCGATCTGCAGTCAGGAACCATTGATACAAGATCGGTGAATGGTGAATGGAAACAGACATACAGAATACTGTTCAACAAATTGATTGTGCATAGATTATGCAATAAGGCATTGTGTTTGGACGATAGTTAGGTCGGTACAGACCTGTTAAATGTGACAGAAACAAGGCTATACACTACACCAGTGCAGTTGTTGGCCACCACCAACCGAATTTTAGGAGCACTCTAAATTGGTGACAATTTGTCGGCCAGTGGATAATGGCTTTGTAGCAGCACCCCCAGTTACCTCACCCTGACTTGGCCTCCTGACGTGAGACCACGGCGCGTACATTGTAAGGTTCACAGGTGAGTACAGGTGTAACAGCCCGTGACCCCCCCCCCCCCCCCCCCACCACAGGTGTGTGGGTGACTTTCACACCTGTCTTGGCTGACTCTCACACTCAGCGGGCACTCCGGGAAGGCGCCAGTTAATCGCGGGCTCAGACACTGGTGTGTAGGGGGGTCAGCCACACACGGTAGGATTAATTAGGTAGTAATTGATGTAGAGTAAAGGTTTAGGCTTTTTCTGATTGGATTAAATATCCAATACTGGAGAACTGGACCCGTAACGAATTCGACCCATATAAAACTTGTGAACTGGACCCGTTTTAGGAACTGGACCCGTAACGAACTTGACCCGGTTTAAATCTTCCCAACTCAAGTATCTTAAGACAACTTTGAATACATACTAAGTTAAGTGGTAAGTATAATACTATCTTGGCTTCAAATTTGGTCTTTTCTGGGGAAGAAAACAAACAGAAAACCCTTCCCATAAGCCTATCCCTAACCCTAACCATAACCGTTACCGTTACCGTTACCCTATCCCTAACCTTATCCCTAACCTTAACCCTACACCTAAACATATCTGTACTTATTTTCTATATCTAAAACTTTATTTGTCTAAAATCTAACTAGTCAGATATTTCTCCCATATTAAACTGTTTATCCATAAGTATCTTGAACGGGTCAGGTTCTCCAATCCATTTCTACAAAACGGGTTTTGTTCCGGCTCGAGTTCTCCAGTAACCTAAATATCTGGCTCTGCCAAGTCCATCAGGTTTTACACACTCCAGATCTCCTCCCACCTTCTCCAGTGTTGAGCCGATCTACAGCAATAAGTGGATTAAAGTTCAATCGTATCAGCTAATGTAGTGTGAGATAAGTGAGAGCACTTTCAGTTTTCTACTCTCAGAGTCTGGATACATATCTGAAACTGATTGAGTTGATCGGATTTCAATTTCTGTGTTCATTGGGATGTGACAATTGTGTTTGTGCTCTATATAAGTATTTAGGTAAATGTTAATTCAGGTTATGATAGGAACTAAAGTTTCTTGGCTGGAAGTCTATGCAGAGTGAGTTACTGAAGAGTGCCAATGATTATTATATATCCATGACGTATATACTGTAATTACGTATATCTATATATAGAACGGAACCCTGTTCCGTACGCGTCAACTAAAACATTAGTTGTAAGGCCAGATTATGGTAATTGAAAGAAAAATCTGGTATATGATAGATATAGAACAACCTACCATGCTTGTACAAGCTACAAGACTTAATGATAAGTTTACGGTTCGTACGGAACTCGACGTAAATGGCTCATTCCGTACTGACCGTAAATTATCATCTTGTTTTATAGCTTGTGTAACATGGCCATGTCGTTCTGTGTAATTATGGTCATTCTATATAAATATCAACTTTTATCACTAATAGTTGGCAAACGAATCTTATTCAAGTCAACAAATTAGAAAAAAAATTATGACTATTATATCCTGAACATTGCCACAGGGTATCACCCTCACCGCTACAGATGAACCTAATAGTCATACATACTCCTGAAAGCTTGAATCTCAATAAGATTGTTACTGAATGATATCACGTCTATACCAACAGCCAGGTTTGGCCTTCCATTTAAAGTTAAAGATCGCCTTCAAGCAATGTTGGCCTATTTGGAGTGCAAACTCGTTGCCCTTTGAGGTAAACCCATACTTAGTTAGTATTCGATGTAAGTAGTATTCACAGGTGGCTGGTATATCCCATTATTATGTGATAAAGTAAGGCTCCACAAAGATGAGAGTAAAGCCAGTAATTAACCTCTTTAATTAAAATATGATTAAATTATTTATTTTTTCTCATGACCCATGAGGGAGTTTTTATATCTTTAACATGAGATGAAAAATCTTAAGAAGTTTGTTTCTTTTAAAAAATTACTGTTATGGGGATTGCAATAGTTACTGGCTCAGAAGTGTAAATGCATGATTTTACCACCGTCCTAATGATAGCGTGGTCCTTGGTTTGACCTTGCTTTGCGAAGTACACCAGGAGAGAACTAATTAACATTAATGATCCCATCCAAATTACAGTTATCTGCATATATCTAGGAATGTCATATATGCAATAACTCATATGCAGTAGTATTATATACCCAAGAGACATAGGTAGAGTTAGTCCGTTAAATTCCGTAAATTCTTCCACTAAAATGAAATTTAAAGTCCGAGGGTGTGAAAGCCTCAGTTGCACCTCGGCCGCACCGCGATGCCGCGGTCACACCCGTGGTGCCGGGAGGGAGAAGTGACAGAATTGGATGTTAGGGCCCACCTGACAAGTTGTCAGTGATTAATATCTCTGTTAATATTTGAAATATAGCCTTAATTCAAACTAATTTAGGCTTCCCACAAGTCGTACAGTGCTGGGTCAGACACTCGCCTATTTCAACGATTGATGCCGATGTTATGATAGGTGGGCCCTAAGGTCCAGATAGCTGGGCCCTAACGTCTTGACTTTTAGCTGGTTGTCCCTATAAACGTCCTGCAATCTTAGAGGCATGCCCAACTGGCCATGACCAATCACTTGGGACCGAAATACCTCATGACCAACTGGTGCTTGATATGTTTGGATTCTAGAGTCAGGTAGTTGTAGAAATGGCAGGTTGACTGGGTGCAAGTGGGTTACAGAAAACTATACATAGACTGAATGTGTCTGTATTTGATACAGTAGTGTACTATAGTTTATACATTACGATACTGTTTGTTTGTTTGGATAGTTTAATGTTCAATATGCTCGATTAGACTTACTTTGGTTTTTTTTCCAGAACATTCATTTTATTGTTTTTCCAGCATATAAAAATTGGATTAAACAATTATGTTATTTGTGATGATGATCGAATATATCGAATGATCGAATCTGTGAGATGAATTTAAGTAGAAATCTCATCCTTACACATTTACCGAGGGGAGAGTTCTTTTAGTTCCCACACCACATAGACATGGCATGAGAAGGATTGACCTTTTTTTTTATAGCAGTCAATCTACCACTGCTGGGGATGAAGGAGAAATACAATATGATATATAATAATACAAAGCAAAGTATCTGAAAAGACACATAAGAAGAGAAAGAAATCAAAGGTTATACTCCTGAGAATGCATTTAGCATACCTCTGTGTTTTGTTTTGTTGATGTCGGGTTAACGTAAGCGGTGACTGTGTAAATAAGGCTGTACCTGCAGGGACCTAAACACACACCCTGACTCAGGGGACAACCCTTACATATGGCTCATCCCCTCCCACATACACAACCACCACCGGAATTCACACGTCTCATCTGAACAGGCCAACTGACGCAAAACTACGTTATTCTGTTCAACGACGGGGAAAATACATAGCAACAAGGAATTTTGGGCCATCCATAAAGTACGTACGCACTGAGAGGGAGTGGGGAGTAAAACATTTCCGAAACTTTGCATATGGTCCTTCTTTGTTCTATTGCGTACAAAATCAGAAGGGGGATGGGGGGTCAAAAATTTCAGAAATATCGCGTACATACTTTATGGATGGCCCCTTTCCAATCTTCTGATGATAACATGTTTGGCCTATATCGGTGATATTATCTACCATAAAATATCAGTAGTTTTAGTTCGTGTGGTTTTATTTACCAATGAAAGAACGGTTCTCTTGTACTAGAAAATGTCCGAGGCAACGCATGTTCAAAGTTATGTATACAGAATATTACCATGATTTGGATTTGTGTGGTCGTATTCTCCGCGTAGTTGACGCATAGTAATACTCCAGGCGATAGCCAGGAGTATTGCCTAGCGTCAAAACTACAAGGAAAATACGGCCACACAGATCCAAATCATGGTGGTGTTGTATTCATTAATCACCTTTCCACTAATTATTAGAATAAAATCTTGTAAACAATTATTAGAAATCCAACGCAAGCGCCATGCATTGTTTATATGAAATAGGTCCTATAATACCAGTCAGGTGGCCGAAAAATATCCTAGATAAATACGGCTTTCCGTATTCTACTCAATAGCAATCTGGAGGTTCCATAGGCTTAATACGATGACTCTGTTTTGGGTGGGTAATAAAAATCAATTATCTCACCCCTGGCATTTTCCCCCATAGACTGAAATGCGTGCTCAACGCCCATGGAGTATTTAAAAAGACTGAATGGGGGGTTATGTTACAAATGTTGGTCAATTAAGATATTAGTCAAACGTGCTGAACTCTTGAGAGAATGCTGGGTGGGGAAACCTGGGTGCAGAGTCTGAGCCTCCACACAGTGACTCAGGCCGAAACACTCCCCTCCCACGTACATACGGAATGCACACACATCCTCACGAGGGAAGCAGGCACATAATAAAGGCCCATTCCCACTAGGTGATTTCTGCCCCTGGGACTCCTGCCGGGCATAATCGCCGGGAAACCACAGTCGCACAGCGGGTGGGAGGGCATAGTTGGTGACTATGCCCCGATATATTTCAAACATGTTTGAAATTGAATCGCAAGAGACCGGTGCCCTTTTAAGCGAGAATCCAGTCGCCGACTCAAGCCCGAACAACGGGGGGTAGGGCAATAGTCGCCGACAATTTGTGAAATTCCTAGAAATTTTGGCTTATAGTCAGCGACGAGTGCCCTCTGAATGCCCCAAAATCGATTAGTGGGAACCGGGCTTAACACACAGAGCATCTGCCCCACCATCTACATAATCCATGTCTAAACGGAGTCTCCCAAGGGACGCTCTCCTACCAGAGTCATAGAGAGAAAACCAACAAGATATGGTCAAAGATATAAATGAGTCAGATAAATGCAAATTATCTCATTAAATTCTGACCCAATTATCGGGATTATTGGATTTATAGTCACCGCACTTGTTCGCATGTGTATCGGTAGAGTCATAATGGGATGGAGCGCTATCCAACAGTAGCTCCCTAATATATCACTAGCGTGAGGTGCAAGGAATCTTAAAGAAGAAACCAACAAGTTTTGGTCGTTATCCAAGAGTTTGATGCAGAGTGATATGAATGAGGCGACAGCCAAGTGAATATCATGTAGTGTTCAAACGAGTTGGAGAACAATCACTTTGACCAAAACGAGTTGCTTTCTGTATTCATCTCACCCCTGTACGCATTAGATGAATGGATGACACAGAGGATATAGACCATGGGGAAGGGACTGCAATACTCCTAGGGGCATGGAGAACGAGTTCCCAATCTCAAGCTTATGGGACAAAAATACCAGGGGTGAAATAATGGTATAATCTTCGTTTCCATTGGCCCACAAAAACGGCGGAGATTGTTTTTAGAGCCCCTATAAGTCTGTTAGTGTTACCACTGACTGTAAATCGGTACCAATTTTTCGGTGAGGGTGTATTGTATTCACTGTTTCTACTGAATTTTCTGGGTAAAAACAGATTCATTTGGCCTTGTGGAATAATCTATGCCAAATTAATCCGTGAGCATTCTCTGCAGGTCTCATTTCCATTCCCTGATCTATCAGTAGTTCCGGCAGATAGGTGCCAAATAGTTGGCCAATAGAAACAAGGTTCATGACAGTGCAATTATGGCAAATAAAGCCCGTTTTTGTTGGCCAATGGAAACGGGCTTAAGGCCAATTCTCACCAGGACATTCTTGCCCCATAGACTGGTCACCGGGTAATGCCAGTCGTACAGTGGGTGGAAGGACATAGTCGGCAAATAGCAGCCTGCAAAATTTCAATATGTTACTTTACTTTACTTAAATACCTGTATATATTGTGAAATGGGGGAAACAACATCCCACACCCTCCTGATCTCATAAGGTATGCCGGAGTGTATGCAATGGATTTCTCCATAATTTTAGTTGCAATATTGATTTTATTGAACAAAAAAAACAAAACATTTACTGCACCTTTTGTTTGTTTCGGTTAACGTCCAATATGTTCTATTAGCCTTGCATTGATTTGGTGGTGATCGAATCTACGAGATGAATGTAGAAATAATCTAACCCTATATTATATACTAGGAGCAAATAGTTTGTTCATCATTGATGAATGAGCATTCAATTATAAATGAATAACAATTAGAAGGTTTGGGTTATATTCAGTCTCTGGATCGTTTTCTGTAACCTACTTGCACCAAGTTAATTTGCCATTTCTCTAACTGCCTGAGTCTAGGATCAAAACATATCAAGCACCACTGGGTCAATGAGTTATTTTGGTCTTGGGTGATTGGTCATGGTCTGCTGGGCACGCCTCTAACACCCTGATACACTGGCACCCTGCTCCTTATCCAATAGCACAGCGAATAGCATGCAGATAGTGAAGGGATAGATTTTTCTCAGCACACTGAAAGTGTATTTTACCACTCTAAACCTTTAAAAGGCAACGTATATAGGGCGCAAGAGCACGCTCTAACAACAGCCATCCATCGGTAAGCATCGCATGAGGAAGCAAATATGAGTTTATCCAGTGCATATCTTTTCTTTCAACACTGTCCTATACTGCTTTTTCAGTCTCGACTAGAATTGTGGTCACTAGATAAATACGATAAATGATGACTTAGTCAGAAAAACTCCAGATTCCTCATAAACAAATAGAGCGATGAAATAAAGACATAGGTCGACACGTGTAGGGAATGAAATGTTGAGTACAGTAAAACCCCTTTTAAAGGACACCCCGCGTAAGGGGTCATCCCGCGTTAAAGGAGGATTTGCTCGGAACGGACATTATCCCTCTATTAAGTGTTCATTTTAAAACCAAGTAAAAGGCCACCCCATGGGAGCGGACACCTCGTGTTGACGGACGGTAAATTCGGTACGGAATGTCTCTAAAGGGGGGGTCTCCACCAATCAAGACAAGGCTACGACAATGGCTTCCCGACAATGTCCACGATTGGCCTACGATTGGAGGCCTTGTCGTTGCTGGGGACCCCAGTTCCCAACAATAGTCTACGACAAGGCCATGACAAGGCCACGATTGGAAGCTTGTCGGGAGCCTTCCGACAAGGCTACAACATGGAGCATGTTCGATTTTTCGAGGGTGGTTGTGGCCCCTAAGATTTGAGGTCAACTCTCGACTGTATAGCCCTCCCAAGGCGCTAGAAAATCATGTAAGGAGGTCAGGGTGAAGGTCGGGGTTTGCTGCGAATGCAGTCATTGGCTACTGGGTCTACTCTATTCCTTATATGGACTTAAAGTAATGGGACAACTCCATGCTGTTTCCTACGACTGGACCCTTGTACGCGGGTTCTTCTGTAATGCTGTGGGCATTCCCTAGACTGGCCTTAGTCCCTGTGTCCTACCCCTCCACCCCTTCTGAGTGACACAGGGACTGGTCTCATCCGTAATCGGCCGTGTAGACTGGCGCGATTTTGCGCCACACTCTCCAAGCAGAGGTCTGGCTACTGGTCAGGATATCTGCTGGGAGATTGATACCCTCTCACTTTGATCTCAATCAGACATAGTCAGGAGAAGGCTAAATATATTGCTATGAAAACACAGGCAGGCAGGGAACTGGAGGAGGGGAGGGGTGAGGGGTAGAGGGAGGTATAGGGTTACAGGGAGTGGCTTGGGGTCTTAAACAGGAGATTCTGGTCAGAGTGGACAAGTCTTTGATTCATGGGCCAGTCAGAGAAGGGCACATGCTATAATGAATTGTATTCCGATTTTTTAAAATCATTTAATGAATGTTCATAATCAAAGACTTGAGTAAGTCTAGGTATTCCCGTACAGACGTGAGTCAGTGATGTGACTTTACCCCACATCACCTGGCCGCTGACACTCTACACCTGCTTGTATTCGTCCAGTGTTTATACACATCACGACAACTGTTCCCCACCTTACGCAGAATGCTATAACTCACTCCGCCTTCCATGTTTGACGTTCATGTCTGGAATACGTTCAGAAATCTGGGCCGAGAATCCGTGACAAGAAGGGGTGGGAATGTAGGAGGTAAACATGAACCGATCGTTCAGTGAAAGAGTCAACTTCCCCGCACCGGTCTGCATGGTCTAATTGTCGGTGTCCTATTGAGGGCTAGTAGGATCGGATTTAGATAGTCTGCGATAGTCTACAGACCGCGCCGTCTAAGGCTTACAGTCTGTTAGGGTCCAACATAGGTAAAGTATTCACCCCTAGGCCCTGTTATTCAGTCATGACAATATCTTAGTCTTGTAAGCTGAGATATCTCAGCGATTATAAGACATTTTGCAAGACAAAAGATGGCCGGTGTGCTATAGACAGTATCGTAGTGCGCCACGTGAGATCGCCGCTAAAAGTGTCTCAAGTATAGAATTGTCTTAGGTTTTATCAAAGCTCACAGTGCGTATATATAGAGGATTTCCCGTGCTTGCCTTAGGAATCGAGCAATGAAATTCTATCATGAGTAAGGGATATATATATCCTATTATCGTACCAAATATGAAGAAGATCAGTTGCACCGTTCCGCCGTTATTCGTCTGCTCTGGTGGCCAGTGTACTCTTCTCTCTAGGTCGCCGCATAAATTAGCGGAGGCGTACTCTGATGGTCTCTGATAGATACTGGCCACCAGAGCAGACGATTGCTAAGACGAAATTTAAACGCTAATATCTTCGGATCAGAGCGGCCGATTTTCTTCATATTTGGTACGATTATTGGTCATATGTATCCCTTACTTGTGTTAAAATATCATTGCTAAATTCCTATGGGAAGTGAATCTCCGCATTCATTACGACATGTCTATAACTGTCTTGGGTCTATGACACTTTCCAAGTCATTTTCAACCATGTGACCCTAAGATTGTCGTGACTATAGCACACCTCAGACCACCCTAAGTGTCTTAGACCTAAGATCTTAGGCATATCCTCTAACATATCATGTCTATAGCACACTGACGCCTCAAAGATGTCTTCCATAAAACTTGTCGTGACTGAAAAACAAGGCCCAGATCTCCATTCAGGGGTGAATAGCTGTCCTATGTGAATTGGCGAGGCTCTTTGCAGTTAGGGAACCAGCGAGGAATGGCGAGACCTGAGAACCAGCCAAGCTTCCCTGGAAAACTATGTCTAAATACACAGTTATAACACAAGATACAGCTGTTTTGAAGGTTGGCAAAGACAAAGGGGTATATATTTATCGATTCGATTTCATTTTCATATATGTCAGAGTGTGCGCAGTATGAAATGACGTCTCCGGTGGAGAGCTCTATGGCAGAGGAACCCGGCCCTGTATGGGACAGGGCTGGGTACACTGGCTAGGTCTAACAGAGCACAGCTCCCATTTGCCAGTTCCCTGGGAACTGATTGGAGAAAGGAATTTAGTGTTCTAATTTAGTGCAAACCCAAGCCTGAGAACACCACGATTCTGGCACTATTCGGAGAATCATTATGACTCTCCAAGCTGATTTATTTGGTACATGCCCAGTAAAAGATACTCTAGGACCTCTGCTTGAAGAGTAACATACTGGTTACTGGCAAATCACTCAGGTCAGCTAAGTACAAGCGAAGGCAGGAATCCCTGCCTCAAAATGGCAGAGCATAACAGTCTTAGTTTGAGCCTGTGCGCCCTGGCCCTGGCGACAACAGACTATACTAGAGTCCAGGGTTTGGATGGTGACATGTGAAATGCATGATGATATTATTGCCACATATGCATGGCCTAGAGGGCACAGAGTGCACTGCACGAAAACCACCGTTTTATTCATATATACGCCATCACGGAAGTGCACGTATTGGCTGAATATTGACTTGTTTTCATTTATATACGCCCAGGCCTTATATACGACAGACGCGTCTTGGCTGTATTTCACACCCGGCGTATATGAGAGAAAATACCCTCTGCCCCCGCCCCTGCCTGCCCCTTTGTGTTGGTAGAAGTACAGGTGTCCTCAGTAGGAAACCCTCCCCCTGAACCCCCCCCCCCCCCCACCTCCCCCCGCCCGCTCTCAGTGAAGCCCTGTTCACTGGACACTTATATATACGCCCACAGATGAGGTAAAATGCAAAATACCTACTTATATACGCCGGGCGCATTCATATGTAAAATGATGGTTTTCGTGCAGTGGTGATTGCTATTTTTACCATCATACACCTGGAAATTGTAAGATAGCGTCACTGTAGTCAGGGACCACCACTAAATATTATCTGCTTTGTTTATTTGGTTTCTTTGTTTTGATTTAACGTCCATTGCAGGTCCTTACCAGACTTTCTCCAGGTTCTTTTACACCACAAGGGTGGTGATCGAATCTATGAGATGAATTTAGATAGAAATCTCATCCCTACACATTTACCGAGGTGAGAGTTCTTTTACTTCCCACAACACAGAGACATGGTATTTTTTTTTTTTTTTTTTTTTTTTTTTTTATTTAGGAAAAGCATCTCTCGGACGCAGCCGAGTTTTTCAGATACAGTTTAGGTAACGAGGGTAAATAATCGAGTAGAAATGGACTAGATTACATCGAGATCAAAGTCATTAAGGCTATATAAATGCCAACAATAGAGGATGATACAAATAATAATGGCGATGGGAAAAGGTTGTCTATCAGAAGAGGATTTCATTTACAAAACTTCAAGCGAGTTAATAGCTGTTTTGAAGGCGTCTAGTTTAGCAATTTGTTGTAGACTTCCTGGCAGGTTGTTCCATTGGTGTACACCCCTATAATAGGGTGAGTTTGAGACCGTTGATGTACGAGTCATTTTTATAGCAAAAAGAATCTTGTCATTGGAACGTGTTTTTCTTACTACTGGGTCTAACCATTCGGAATTAGTTTGATTCCTGTACATTATGGCGAGCAATTGGCACTTACGTCGGCTTGCTAAAGTCTTTACTCCACATAATTCATGTAACTTGTTAATAGATGTCTTGGGGGTTGGTTTATAGTAAGTGATTCGTAGACCTCGATGGTGCATCTTCTCTAGAGTCTGCTGATCTTTGCATGACATACTTTCAAATATAAATGAACAATACTCAAATAACGACATGATATTTGTAGTATAGACAAGTTTGGCAGCTTCAAAAGTATCAGAAGGATTGACCTTTGATATAGCAGTAAATCTACCACTGCTGGGGGTGAAGGAGAAAAGTGGCTGCAGTGGGACTCGAACCCACAAAGTCCCACAATCTTGGTGTTACAAGTCCAGTGCTCTTTACCACTGAGCTAAGTCCCCACCCCCATATTATCTGCTGTAATAATCTTGAGATAATGGTGAGACAAGGTGAAACCCATCTATTCAATGAAGAAATTTGACTGTAGTCAGGGGACATTCATTGTTATCAGTTGTCATAATCCATTGATAATCATGAGACGAGGCTAAGACCTCTCTATGGCAAACCCCAAGAACATTTTTTAATCAAATCATTGGCCGACAGATTCAAAACGCTTAGATTTCATCAAATTTCTAAGTTTTAGGGGGGGGAATCTAAATCCTGCCCACTCCAAACTCAATGGCGAACGAGCCAACACTCATCAGTTTCTTTCTTAATATCTTATACGTGAGAGAAAACCGAGGGTTAATTCTCTGTGGGGAAGTGATTAACATGATTGTCCGCAGACGCAATTAGATTTGAGTTTAATTAGGCAAACCATGACCGTTTCTTGGTTGCGGTAGTCAATCTTAATTAAGACAACGACTCCTTGTACTTAAATATTATGAAGAAGAACTACAGTATGGGATAGGACATGGGGGAAAGGATTCACGTGATAAAAGTTAGCGCCAATTAGTCTACGAAAATTATGGATTTAATTCGTAATTATGGAAAAATGTATATCTACAGTCTACCAGAAACCATTAGACATATTATAGAGGAAACTCATGAAGGTTTACAGTCAGAGGTCGTATTCCATCGAGTTTGAATACGGGGTAGTGTAGTAATTCAGAAGGCGAAACTGCGTGAATTACTTATAGTGATTCAAACGTATTCTATCAAGTTTGAAGAACGAAGTAATTCTCAAGGCGAAGCGATCCAAACGAGATAGGGATCAAGCTCTAACCGTAAACTTGAATAGGTTACTGAATCTATCTCAACCCTCATCCTGACTAATCAGCTAATATTTGTGACATAATCCCCCATTGGGTATATTTCTAAATACTCCATGGGTATTGAGTACTTGTTCCCAATGGCTTTAGGGAAAAATATATCAGGGGTGAAATAAAAGGACAAACTGAGGCATGGGAGATGAATACAGACAAGCAAATGGCGGCTGGATTGAGGTTGTTTGAACTCTGTTCGCCTCACTCCATCTCACTCACTGGACCTGACAGATAAAGGACACTGACCATCTCGGTGCTTTATGTCTGCTTAAAGCCACCAGAGTCCATGGCAGATAATCGCAGCATCAATGGCCACAGTGGACTATTCCTAAATAATATACATATCTTAGTCTAATCTATAGTAGAATCAGATTTAGGTCTATTCTCCATGGCTAGACACAGATTAGATATGGGATGAGATGCATCTGAAAATTGATACCTAAATTCATACTTGTTATTCTGATGGGGCAGTAGAAGTGAATTTAGGAACGGACCCTCACTCTCCAAGCTGAAGATGACGAGACCAGAGCCAGCAAAGCATGACGGGAGCTGCGGATAGGGTCAAAGGTCACCACTTAACCAGGGTCAAAGGTGATGTTCATAGCTGTGGTGCAGTCTTGCTTGCAAAAAAATGCGGGGGTGAAGAGAATGTGGGGTGTTCAGCCAAGTCATTAGAAGGCACTGACAACTTCTGTCTGGTTATAGCACGGGCAGTTGTGCTATTATTATAGGCCCTACAGCCATATATAGGACTGAAAAGTTCTTAATTTTTACTTGATATATAAATATTCTCTTAACTTAGGCTATAAATAAGATACATATTTGGAACCATCAAACCTAAGATAATGGGCTTTATTGTCTTATATATACTGAATGTATTTAGATAGTATATCTGTTTTCATTTTTGACGTATTTTCTCAGAAATCATGTTAAAAATTAGGCAAAATGTTTAATTTCTAAAATATGAGTGGAGATTCCATAGAATTCCATGCGGAAGCAAAATCTAAATCCAGTTTAGTTAAATAGAAAATTCGATTACAATCATTTTGATACCTTAACTTTTCTTGCACTCTTAGTGGAAGTCAATATTTGTTTTCAAAAATAAAAAAAGTAGCAAAAGGCCCCTTTTTGTGGTATCTGTCATATTTGGGAGCTGTGTCACTATGAACCCAGACTACCTGGAGTGAGAGACAATTTCCGCTTCACATATCTTCAGGTGTTGAGCGAAAAAAAACCCAAACCACAAATATGTGTACACCAGGGATCATCCCCTTAAACAAAGAATCATTTCAAAGAAGTTATTTGACTTTGATGAGAAATAAAACAATTTTCTTAGAAGACCAGAGATACACAATTCTGGCCAACAGAGCCCAAACATTCCTGTTTCTAGAAATTTGGAATTAAAGTTGTATGACTTTGCTTTGCATTGTTCACACTGCACGAAAACCACTATTTTACATATATATACGCCATTGCGATAATGCACGTATCGGCTGTATCGTGGCTTGTTTATATTTGTATACACCTCTTATACGCGTCTACGTTTCGGGCGTCTACGAGACAGTTTCCATATGTAGACGTGCGCGACTTGGCTGTCTTTCACGCCTGGCGTATTTAAGATAAAACATGCTCTGTGCGATATATATACGCACTTGGATGGTTAATGGAAAATTAAATATGCTACCAGTAGTGTCGACAATTTGCAAAGATCGGAACTATATATAAATTAACAGAATCAGGCGTATATATGACGTATATAGGACCGCACCATGGACACGTATATACGCCACTAGATAAGGCATCTACGAGACGTCCAATAGGTCGAACTTCTAGACGCAAATCCTACTGTTAGACGCGTTTCGTATACATATGTAAAATAGTGGTTTTCGTGCAGTGTCAGTTATGAATGGCTATAGTACTTTGTATTCCATGCAGACTGGAACAACAGTAGGGCATCCTGGTAAGAACCAGGCTAAGGTGTTTAAAACAGAAAACTGAGCATCTAACATCAGTATGCAGTGGTGGCCTTGCAAACTCATGAGTACATAGAATAAACACCCTCAACATTTCTCAACCACATTCAGTCACTATTCAAATACCACACGAATTCCTCCTTCCATAAAGTCTAGTCTATGTTTTTGAGGCATCTATGCCGTTCCACTTATTCAAATGTCGATGTTGGACGGAAATAGCGAAGGGAACGGCTGTGTAAACTAAGGAAAAAAACTTTTTCAAATGTCTTATCTTAGATAAAAATGCGAATTACGGGAAAGAAAATATCCGTTTATTTTACGTACTCGCAATTGAAATGTTTATCTTAGCTATGAAAAGTCTTATGACCCACCTTTGTAGTATTGTCGGTTCTATGCTGTTTTCTGTTTACTGGGTCACACAGCAAACACTCAAGACAAGAATGACACACGTCCTCACTTGAAACCACCCCTCATCATTTGTCAATTTTCTCTACTTATCTCCATCCCGGTTTTAGAACACTATGTAGGTGTGTGGTTTGGCAGTGTGTATGAGGGTCAGGGAAACACCTTTGGTGCTGGTTGGTTGGATAGTTTGATTTAACGTCCAGTTAACCATTACAGGTCCCTGCCAGACTTTCTCAAGGTTCTTTTACACCACAAGGGTGGTGACCGAATCTATGTAATGAATTAAGGTAGAAATCTCACCCTTACATGGTATGAGAAGGATTGGCCTTTGATAAAACAGTAAATCTACCACTGTTGGGGTTGTAGGAGAAAAGTGGTTGTACACCACACCACATAAACATTGCATGAGAAGGACTAACCTTTGATATAGCAGTAAATCTACCACTGTTGGGAATGAAGGAGAAAAGTGGTTGTACACCACACCACATAGACATGGTATGAGAAGGACTAGGCTTTGATATAGCAGTAAATCTACCACTGCTGGGGTTGTAGGAGAAAGGTGGCTCCGGTGATGTAGAATGGTGTTCTGTGAAATGCAAGAAAAGGGTCTACATGTTTGATCCTAGATTATTAAACGGGCCCCAGGATTTGCACAGACAAGTGTTTTAGCAAGCGGTGGGTGAGAGAACTCTCAAAGCTACGCCTCGTCTCCAAACACAAGTGTTTTAGTATAGCCCTCCCTCTTCTTTGAGTAGTGGACCGTTTGATTATTGTTGTGTGCTACATTCAGAACTTTTTTGCATAATTCAAAAAAAGGGATCATCCTGTGTGTAAAATACTAATATGGTGTAACACCCACAGGATGCCTGATGACATCCTGCTGTGGACCTGTCGGCATTTAACACAGAATCTCACCCACCTGCCCATGTTACAGCGACGTCCTGTTACCTGGACGGAGACAAGGGAGCTTTGTAGAGACCAACCACAGCCCATCCCCACACACTCTCCCAGCAGATCATTCGCGGCAGTAGCGCTAATCTCTGCCTAGTCCGTTTACAGACCACACCACCTAAGGCTTACAGTCTGTAAGGGTCTAACAGAGCATGGCTCCCATTTGCCAGTTGCCTCTGCATGATGGGAGAAAGGTTTTTTTGTGATTGGGTGTTCTTATTTTAACACCAACTCAAGCCTGAGAATACCACGATTTTGGTGAATCATTATAACTCTCCAAGCTGATTTATTTGGTATATGCACAGTAAAAGCTACTCTAGGACCTATGCTTGAAGAGTAACACACTGGTTACTGGCAAATCACTCAGGGTAGCTGAGTACTACCAGAGGCAAGAATTCCTGATTCAAAATGGTACCCCCTAACAGTCTTAGTTTGAGCCTGTGTGCCCTGGCGACAACGGACTGTATTAGAGTAATCTCTGCCTCAACCCAGTGACGCCATACGCTGGTACACAAGGACCCTCTAACAACATGGGGTACCAACGAACATTTCAGATTCAAAACAAGGCATCTGTCAAAAGTTGTGAGATTTAAACAACTCATATATATTATGAGTTTGGAAATGTAGGAATTGCAATTCAGAGACAATCCATCTGTTTCTTTTGCAGCTTTAAACCACTTTATAATGTTAATCCACATTTGATTACACTGTCCCTTTAAGTGAACACATGTATCATGTTGACAAACAAAACCATGCAAC
Organism: Alentia gelatinosa; assembly: GCA_950022655.1. Taxonomy (NCBI): domain Eukaryota; kingdom Metazoa; phylum Annelida; class Polychaeta; order Phyllodocida; family Polynoidae; genus Alentia; species Alentia gelatinosa. The sequence continues at coordinate 3,045,023 of OX465586.1, forward strand.
ACATGAGGTGCTTTCCACTGAAGAAAGTAATCCCTATGACTATGTCTGATTTGACATGACAAATAACAGAAATAAGTATGTATTATTTCCATATAAATACGTGCATTTTTATTTGCAAGTAAACCACAAAATAATCCCCAAAGCGCTGAGAATTTTGGATATTTCAAAAACTGGCGTATGGGGCAGATTTTGTCCCAAACAGGCAGATTGGGGCAGAGATATAAGCAGCCACAGGAGGTAGAGCGCACAATCTCTGCTTGGAGAGTGATCCCACAACGCCTACCTTGTCCTTTCCCATCTCCAGGTATTCTCAATGACCGTTATAACCTACACGCATCTAACGGTCATTCAACGAACGGCGGCTTTGAACGAGAAAAATCCGCGTCAGTGGATACGTGAGCAGAATGCCTGCTTATTTGTTTGTTTTTTTATTGGCAAAAAGATCTATTCACAAGAAGGTACATGTGTGTATGATTTACATAGTTATTCTGTATCCTGATAGTATACCATTTCTCTGTTCGGTTGTAAAAGTGAATTTTTCCGTTCCTTTTAAACTCCAATTGTGATGAGGGTGAGTAATTGAAATGTTTTCAATTATGGTATTCGTGTCATATAATAGTTATTATCCTACCCCTAATAAAAAACCGCCATAGACTTAATTGTATGTGGCAGGCCGTGACATAAAGTGTTTTTTATGCCACTAGAGTAATAACAATATTGACCAATCAGAGAGCAGGATGTCAGCTACTATGAAAAAAGTTCTGCTGGTCGTTGACTCGATATTTATCTTTTAGTAATACAAAAGCATAGACGGGTTAGGATAAATACGAAACCGAACTCGGGTTAGATGCCATTCTTACGAACAACTCGAGAAAAGATCATGTATCATGTTCACCTCTTACCACATTTAGTAGAAAACGAACGAGAGTTAGACTTGACAATGTTTATGCCACAACGGGAAGGTCGTGTATTACTACACGAGGCTAACTCTCGTTCGGTTTCCACTAATCAGATTTTTGTCTTCAAGTATTGTAATCAGAAATAAGATATACATGGTATACGTTGTGTGTTAAGCTGAAAAAATCATCTTTTTTTTCTGTTTTATTTTTATAATCCGATTTTTTCCCCCCTTGCATCGGCTTGTGTAAGAGGTGTTTCGCCACGTCTTTCAAATCTTTTTTAATAATCCGGGGCGGTTTCATTGGTTTCCATCCTGCATGTTGTGGTAAGACATCAACGGTTCCTTTAAGCGCGGCGCTCACCCACTCACGGTAAGATGGAGGAGGTCTGTGTGTGAGATCGCTCCACTTCATCACGCAGATTTAATGTTGACAGCGGTGAATGTCTTTATAGTGTGCACCCCTCATACATAACCTCCCCCCGGGCTCGCTATTGAAAGGCAACGCATGTACGGGCCTGGGTCGGTTAGACTCAGAATTCAGTGTTTTCTTTCAGGAATCATTCGGGAACATTATTCAATTAGCTTCATGGTTTATTCATACTCGTCAATATGCCATCAACTGTTAAGAATACATTGTTATCTCACCTCGGGTATTTATGTCCCATAAGCTTAACATTGGGAGCTCGTTCTCCATGCCCCTACGAGTATTGGAATCTGTTCTCCATGGTCTATATATCCCGTGTGTCGTCCATTCGTTTAGTGTGTACACTAGTGAAATAAGTACAGAAAGCAACTCATTTTGGTCAAAGTTATCATTCTCCAACTCGTTTGAATATTATGTGATATTCACTTGGCTGTCTTATTCGCACCACTCCGCATCAAACTCGTGGAGAGTGATGACTTTGGCCACAACCTGTTGGTTTCATTTTTACATTACAACCATCTACTTTACAAAAATCTTTCATCAAAAGCCACATTTAGCCTAAAGATATTTATACAGATAATGTTATTATGTATAAACACATCTACTTTCGTCAGAACTGCTAGTCGCACCATTGATGCATTTAATCAATAATGCTCAACAATAAATCGCACTGAATAACATCATAGCAATATGTGAGATAATGTCAATTCACACAAATCTGAGTCTCTTGATAGAGAAACCTTTTGCTTTCCCACAGTAATGGAACCTATTGGAGCGGTAAGTGCTTTCTTCGGTAAAAGGAGCCGATGCGAGTCCCAGTTCAGTCAGTATATTGGAATTGAAGTGTTTTTCCCCACGATCATGACCAAACACAAAAGCTTGTATTGATATAAGCCTATAAAAGCTCATAATAGATACAACCTTTAGAGGGAGTGGCCGTCTAGAAGTACTGGTTCTCAAAGGGTCCCTTGTGGTTTGGATTGCTTTTATTATCTCACCCCTTGTATTTTCTCTCAATAGACTTAACATTGGGAACTCGTACTCAATGCCTATGGGGTATTTAGAAAAAATACTCAGTGGGGGATTATGTCACAAAGGTTAGCCCATTAGCCAATGTGAAGGGTGAGATAAATTCAGAAACCTATTGAAGTTTACGGTCAGAGCTCGATCCCATCTTGTTTGAATTGCTACTTATTTCCAGGATCGCCAACACAAAATGGCGTGTATATGAGCTATCATTTCATATTTCACCTGATTATTTCTTCACAGATGCTAAATCATTGGTGGGAGATATTACTATGAAATAGTATCCCACATGCAAGCCATTTTGTGTTGGCGATTCTGGACCTCAGCCTACACATTTACCGAGGTGAGAGTTCTTTGAGTTACCACACCACATGGGCATGGTATGAGAAGGACTGGCCTTTGATATAGCAGTAAGTCTACCACTGCTGGGGGTGAAGGAGAAAGGTGGCTATACACCACACCACACTACATAGACATGGTATGAGCAGGACTGGCCTTTAATATAGCAGTAAGACTACCACTGCTGGGGATGAAGGAGAAAGGTGGCAGTACACCACACTAAATAGACATGGTATGAGAACGACTGGTCTTTGATATAGCAGTAAATCTACCACTGTTGTGGATGAAGGAGAAAGGTTGCTGTACACCACACCACATAGACATGGTATGAGCAGGACTGGCCTTTGATATAGCAGTGAATCTACCACTGCTGGGGATGAAGGAGATAGGTGGCTGTACACCACACCACATAAACATGGTGTGAGAAGGACTGGCCTTTGATATAGCAGTAAATCTACCACTGTTGTGGATGAAGGAGAAAGGTGGCTGTACACCACACCACATAGACACGGTACGACTGGTCTTTGATATAGTGCTGGCGATTCCGGAAATCGCTGTGTTTCTCGCTTGGTGTGTCTCCGGCTTGAGGCTCTCACTTCTCGGAAGGATTTGGTCAGCTGTCGAGGCACCCAGGTGCTAAGGTGGGTAACAAAGGCCAATTGGTGCTGGCGTGGGAAATTAAGCGTGCAGTTGGTGGTGATTGCAGTCAGTTACGTCGTACGCTCTATGGTCTTTTAGGACAAAGCGGAAAGCTTAGGTTTACGATCAAAGCGAGACCGAGGTGGGATTTCTTTTTCTGTGAATGGCGACTGTGTGCCGAGTGTTTGCAGTCACTGGAACGTGCTGGTTTCAAACTACCCCCTTCAGGACATGTCTGTACAATAAAGGATCAAGAGAATTCCCGAAATTCCAGTGGTCAAGAAAAAAAAATTTGTTAAATACTTGTCTATGTTTGTCTCTTTGTACACTGCAAACAACTGATGAATACTACAAATGATCCGAGGCAAAGACTGCAAAAGTGCAAAGACATTGCTTTTCTTGTTGGCAGAAACAAGAAAGACTGCAAAAGTGCAAAGACATTGCTTTTCTTGTTAGCCATTGCTTTTCTTGTTAGTCCCTGACTGGCCCATTGCTTTTCTTGTTAGCATTATTTCCCACCAACGAATTTGTGCTTAGTTCATCTTTGCCCTACAGGATTTAGTTTCTCCTAGAAATGTGAGAAAAGCATTGCTCCAGTAATATAAGATCGTGTTGTGTGGTATCGTTATTTTCACGCTGTATTGCTACATTTTACAACACCACATTTTGAGTGACATAGGGGAAAGGTTCATTAGATTTTTAATTGAATATAGATGCTGACATCGTTATGATGTGATTCGCAAGGAATCTGAAGCAACGGTTTCAACCTCGGCTGCGAGTGTTGCTCCAGTAATATTGGATCGTGTTATATGGTATTATTTTCACATTGTATTGCTATATTTTACAACACAACATTTTCAGTGACATGGCTGAAAGGTTCATTAGATTTTTCATTGAATATAGATGGCATCATCATTATGATGTTATCCGCAAAGAATCTGGAGCAACGGTTTCGAACTCGGGTCACTAATCTGCGATCCGCAAAACGAGGAGCAAAAATAGGTAGTCCTATTGACTTTGAGGTATAACACCAGTGAACGATTGGGTACAAATTACGCAACTGTTAAGTGTACTTATTGACCAATAGCAATCCATTACGAGATCGACCGAGTATCTAAAACTAAAAACATTACCTCACCACTTCATGGGTGGCATTGAGAGGTCTATTGTAATCACACCATATTGTGACTGTTAAGCTACTCTGCTGACAAATAAAGGTCACACCTCCGAGTATAGAATTGCTCAAGTCTTTGATTATAAACATTCATTAAATGATTAATCAAAATCAGAATAAAGTTCATTATAGTATGTATCCTTCTCTGACTGGCCCATGAATCTTGCTCAAGTTTTTGATTATTAACATTCATTGAATGATTAATCAAAATCAGAATAAAGTTCATTATAGTATGTATCCTTCTCTGACTGGCCCATGAATCAAAGACTTGTCCACTATGAACAAAATCTCCTGTTTATGGCCCCAAGTCACTCCCTGTAACCCTATACCTCCTTGTACCCCTCCCCCTCCCCTGCCCAAGTTCCCTGGCCGCCTGTGTTGTCATAACAATCGATTTTGCCTTTTCCTGACTGTGACCTGATTGAGATCAAAGTGAGAGGGTATCAATCTCCCAGCCGATATCCTGACCAGTAGCCAGGATATCTGTAAGTAAAGTGTTGGGAATACTGGATCTAAACAGCGCCAGAAATCCAACACCATTACCTATTGTACCAATCCCTGTATTTCAGTAAGGAGGGTAGCCATAGGATGCAGGGACTGAAGCCAGTCTACTCCGAGTATAACAAGGCTGAATACTTTCTGATAACATCTCAGAGCTCACACCATGGATCTAAACGGCCGGCTGCACTTTATGGCCCTGCCATTATCTCCAACTCGTCACTCGGAGGTGGGATTAGTCGCCGTTAAACCAATTTGCATTGAAACCCAAACTTAACCCAGCGGGCAATTTAGGTATGGCGACCTCTTTGGTGGCTTTTACAAGGCTTCTTGGTTGACACACAAAAGGCATTTAAACGTGCACTCATTTTCTCTACTTCCGGTCGCTAAATCCCAGAAGTAGCCAAATTTAACGTATTGCGGCTATAGGGCACAGAGTGTTTGCTAGTTCCGCTATCATCTGATTTGTAATATAGTGCATGTACGAAAACTAATGCTTGTTTGTTTGTGCAGTTTTACGTCTCGGTAGACTAGTTACGTCCTTTTGAGACTGACTCATTGGTAGACTTATCTGGTTCTTGAAAGGTATACTAACTCAACTTTGGTCTGCTTGTAGCATTGGGACCCTATGCCCGTTTTATAGTGCTGCCTCACTGAAGGGCTGTGCCGCAGACCATTGACACAACACTTTGTCTGTCACATTATAGTGATAACGGCAAACCAGATGAAAACTAATGGTGAACATCGCAAGTGAAGCTCTAAAATAGATAAAATAGAAAGCTATAAACAATTAACTAGCTTATAAGACGAGATCGGACTGTAATTAAGATTGAGTAATATCTTTTAGGCTAGAATGTCTTAGTCGTAAATGGATTATCGGATGTAAGGAGCTAAAAACTAACTAAGTATTTAATCATCGTCTTAAGAAGATCTTAGACCACTCAACAGTAGAATAGCGTCACTGTAGTCGGGGGACAACCACAATTTTCTGCTGTCATAATCTATAGATATTCCTGAGACGAGGCTAAAACCCCTTTAAGGCAAACCTAGAATTGAAATAAATTATCGATTCATAACTGGAAATGCCACCTAGTGTTTTATATGGCATCAAGTCAAGATGATCGCTTCCATAACACAATAGCTATGTGCTCTATGATTCACATTGAAGATCTATTTTTGATACACAAAGATAGTCCTAATCTTCGACACTACTTTATTCCCTACTTTTTTCATTGGATTTATCTTTTTATCCTTGCAGCATAATTTGGATTATAGAGGATCCACATTGGCCTGAATTTATTAAAAAAACAAAACAACTTATAAGTCACAATAGAAACAACATAAATAGTGAAGCATTGATGGTATACAAATCTAACAATACGTTGACACCTAGGATTCCTAGGAGTGCCTGGTAAAGCCTACACTTCTCCAAGCAGGTGTGTTGGCCATTCCGCGGCCTCCTGTGGTAGGTGCTTCACTGTTCCCTCAGACTGTTAATACAACTATTCTACGACACGTTAAGCTCATGAACCCCCTGTGGAAATCTCCTCTCCTGACTAACAATAGAAGAAAACACAAGTCATACGACATTGAACCCCACCGTGCTCCAAGTGGGATTAAAAGCATGTAACTCACAGGGGGTCTTAAGTCTCTTCTTGTTCATTGTAACACCTCGAGGAGCGACCCTAGCCTTTCTATAAATCACAAAATGATGGGCCACATTTTTTGGAGTCTTCAAAGAAAACGTTGTTGTGTCTAGGCGGTTCAGAAATACGTGACCGGATTGGAATCGTGTATATTAAAGCCCAGAAGACAGCGATGTTTTCCACAGATTCTCACAAGAATCACTCACCCCTCACTTACGAGATAGATATAGCAGCTTGCAAAAATACAAACTTCACCATTGCTTATACCAACGAGTATAGAGTTTCTCTATACTCGTTGCTTATACGGCGATATGCCTATAACGTGAAAGTCATTTCTGGTACACCTCTCTCATACAACCCCTCTCATATGATCTCACACTCTCTAAGTCGTATTCTGAACTCTCTTATTACTACTATTCTTAACGAACTAGGCTTAGAGCCTTGAGAATTCACTGGCCTGCCTCCCGTGCTAAAGACGCACATCAATGCAACCCAAAGATTCCTATAATCTCAATGATGCCACCTAGAGGGAATACTGTGTGCCAGTGGATTCTCAAGGTTCTAAGCCTAGTTCGTTAAGAATTCTTCTCCAATAGAGCGCAGTGAGAACCTCGTATAGAATACGACTTAGAGAGTGTGAGATCTTATGAAATGGGTGCTCACACTACCTCTCACCGGACAAACATTGAACTTGGCACCCCCTTATCATCATATTTATCCATGGGTGAATGTCTCACTTTTACTGACCAGGAGTACAGATTCTGAAAAAAATTCTATACGTAACTCCATACCACGTGACTACTATCATTCTGTCATTCTCCTATTATTAAGTAAGTTGTAATTTGGCCAATTTGTAAATTGGTCATTTTTAATCATTTCCAAGTATATATTCGAACTGGAAATCTTTGAAAATTTCCAATTTCATTCAGTCACACTAACAATGTTTCCATATGATACCCAAAGCCAATAACCAATACAAACCCGATGCAATTTAAGTCAAAGTTGACAAAAAAATTATTGGATGACTATGCCCGATCAGGTAAGTCTCTAATCAACATTAGAAAAAAAAAAAAAAAAAAAAAAAAGCAACATGGTTCAAAACTGACAGGAAACTTGTCACTTTCAAGGTAGCATCGGCTTGCCTGAGAGGTGTTCTAGCCACGTCTTCATAACTCTAATCAACATTAGGTTATCAGAAGAATATAACCGTGAATAACCGGAAAACACAATCCAAACCATAAAGATAATATTAATGAGGAAAACAAGTCTCTGTGAGCTAGACAATGAAAGATGCAGTTTAAAAAGTTACATAGGAAATAATGATTAACACCTCTGAAGAATTTGCCAATAATATAATGATTAACTAACAAGAGAACCCCAGGGAACTAGGAAAACTAACTAATTAGATCTAGCAAACTCCCCGGGGACTCATTGAGCCGAGGTGTATTTCGGTCACTTAGAAAGGGTCGGCCAGGGGGAGGGGGTTGTAAAGTCCTAAGTCTCTGAGGATTCATTAGGTTTTTCCACTCAAGGAACCCAACAAGTATACACTCTATACTCGTTGATGAACCGAAAGGTCTTAAGGCCCATTCCCACTAGGAGATTCTTGCCCCAGAGACTGGTGCCTGGCATAGTCACCGGGAAACACCAGTCGCACAGCGGGTTGGAGGGCATAGCCAGCATCTAGCAGCCGGAAAATTTCAAATCGCAAGAGACTAGTGCCTGTTTGGGATGTACTTGAGTTGGTGATTCATGTATGCACCACAGGGAACGGGGCAAGAGTTGCCGATGATTTTGCATTTTTGCTTTCCCACTTAGTAACATGGGAGATTCTTAGCAATGTGTGCTCATAGTCTCCGACTGAAGCCCTGCAGATGCCCCAAAATCGCCTAGTGCGAATCGGCAATTAGTCACAGTGAGGTTCACTGAAAGACGGTGTCTGCAAGCTATACAAGACCTGCTAAACAAACTGTAAGCTGACGATTACAATGCATCCAAACTCGTGGACTATTGTTTATCTATATGAATCCCGATCCAGTTCTATATAAATCTCTACCTATATAGTGGGTGAATAAAGTATCCAAATGTCCATGTATTGAACTTAACATAAGCTTCTTTAACTTTTTATGTTATATAGCCAAACTGCACTGAGCTAACCTCAAGCTCTTTTGGTGATCATACCATTAGCTAATAATGTTGCATATATAAATATGTGTTTCTATTTATGTAAAGTTTTATATGTACTTGCATGCATATACGTACTAAACTGCCCTTAGCTAACCCCAAGCTGCGGACACGATTATAACATAAACCATTAAAGCTACATAAATGTGTGCTTATATAAACATGTATATATATATACATATATAAATGTGTGCTTATATAAACATGTATATATATACATATATAAATGTGTTTATATAAACAAGTATTTATTTATATATGTATATACCAGACTGCACTTGGCTCACCCCCTCCCACCTACACGATTATAGCATCAACCATTAATGCTACATCAATGTGTGTTTACATAAACATTATATATAAATGTGTGTTTATTTAAACATGTATGTATTTATATATATAGACATGTGCTGATATAGACATGTAACGTATTTATATATACCAGACTCCACTCAGCTCACCCCACACCGTTACATCATTCACCGTCAATGTTTTTCTCCTGCAGAACGGAGCTCCGTTGAGGGCGGTCCGGGAGATAATCCTGGCCCCCTGCGCCATTCACCGTCTGTGTGTGTGTGTGTGGTGGGGGGGGGGGGTGTGGGCGGGGAGGGGAATCAGGGGCCCGTTTGATAATCTAGGATTGTCAATGATAACCTTCGGGCGTTAAATAATCTAAGATCGTACATGTAGACACTTAACTGTACGCCATAGAGACCCAGGGATGATGTGGGTGAGCGTAATAGGTTTATGATACCCATTTAGATTATTTCAAGAGAAAAAAAAAAAAAAAAAAATTAATATTTCAAGATAAAGTGCAGTAGTGACTGCATCGTATTTTATGGTATTCCAGCTACAATTTGGTGGGTTACACCGATATATTGGCCAGTAATACTTCAGATATGATTTCGAGGAGCACCACAGGTGGCTGTACAAAAATACATTGGCTGGCCCAACTATGATGTGCTCATCTTTATCTATGGAAAAGCTGAGAAAATTATCAATTTGAATTTTAGAGACACAAGAATCGTTAATGCAGTATCAAAGTTTGTTCCAACAGTCTATATAAAAAAACCCAACAAGACTACTGCAATCATCCCTCACACGTCACACATGGATGATCAAAGATGTGAAAATAGCTTTCCAAATTCATCTTAGAAAAATGGCTCTCCATATTCTTCTTAAAAGAAACGGCTTTCCATATTCATCTTAGAAACACGGCTTTCCATATTCACATTAGAAGAATGGCTTTCCATATTCATCTTAAAAGAAAGAGCTGTCCATATTTATCTTAAAAGAAAGAGCTTTCCATATTCATCTTAGAGAAACGGCTTTCCATATTCATCTCAGAGAGACTCCCAGAGAAACCACTCCAGTCTCCTTCTCCCTCTGACAACCAACAGGTGTACACCATCTCACCTCGCGCCCACAAAAACCTCTCCTATACTATCACCCCACTCACCTGTCTACCACAGCACTGGTCTACGGTATATCCTCCTACTCCAGTGGGCTCATTGGTAAATCCGTGAGGAGGTGAGGTGTGTGAGGATACAGATCTATACACGCGGCTTGGACCCGCGCGGCCGGCGACAGCCAGGTGACTGGCGGAGAAATCAACGACGGCCGCGCTCCCTGCTTCACGGGGCCGGGGTGAGCGCGGCAGTGTGCGCGGCAGTGTGAGCGGCAGGGAGAGGCGCAGTGTCTAGCCGCTGCTGCGACAGTCATGTGAGACCAACGAGTAGAGAGATTACTGATACTGAGAAAGAAACTGATGAGTGTTTGGTCTGTGTCCTCGTTCACCATCGAGTTTGGAGTGCGCAGTAATATAAACGAGGCGATAGCTGAGTGAATATTCTGAAGCACTCCAAACGAGATGACGAATGGGGACTCAGACCAAGCAAGAAAATGTTTCTGATTATATCTTAGCCTGGAAATAGCTATCTGTTTATCACCCGTACTCGCAAGCATGTTGAGAATGAGTTCCTAATGTTAAGTCTATGGAAGTTTATACCAGGCTAAGATAACTTTCTGTACTCGTTGGTGAGACTAGAGCCCAATAACATCTACCAATTTCGGAACATTGACCTGGCTATCGCCTCGTGCACATTACTGTGCACTCCAAACTCGATGGCGAAGGGGACACAGACCAAACACTCATCAGTTTCTTTCTTAGTACCTTTTTCTGCGACATAGACATGGTACTTTGTCTCAGGCGAGGCATCTTATGTGACTCTTATGTTTGTTTGGTTTGATTTAACGTCCAGTAAACCATTACAGGTTCTCACCAGACTTTCTCAAGGTTCTTTTACACAACGAGGGTGGTGATCGAATTTATGTGATGGATTAGGGTAGGAATCTCACCCCTACACATTTACTGAGATGAGAGTTCTTTTACTTCCCACACCACATAGACATGGTATGAGAAGGATTGGCCTTTGATATAGCAGTAAATCTACCACTGCTGGGGGTGGGACTCGAACCCACAAAGTCCTACAACCTTGGGGTTTACAAGCTTAGCTGAGCTAACTCCCCACCTCCGCCACTGCTGCGACAGTCATGGCTAAAGCCCATAAACATCTACCGATTTCGGAACATTGATGTACCTTTGTCAGTGACAAAGATACTGTACTCAGGCGAGGCATCCTAAGGGAGTCGGCCCTAGACAGTAGATGTAGGACAGCAAGGGTCAGCCAACGATTAGTGACCCCCCTTCTTGAGATGTTCTTTTGTTGCTGATGATTTGATGTTTGATGTTCCTAAATTGCTTGCCAAAAGTTTAACAACATGTTAATAAATCCAGTTGCTGACAACAGAACGCTGCTAAATGGCCCCTGATTGGGTGGCCAACATGGCCCGTGGAGTTACGTAATTTGCCTGCGACAAGTTCACCGACTCCTATACGATTTGGGAACTAATCATTTAACCCTGAATTGCTAGATGTGTAGAAACCAACAAGTTTTGGTCAAAGATTTCATACTCCACAACCCCTGTACACACTAAAAGAATGGATGACACACAGGATAAAGATGACTGCAATACTCATGGGGGCATGAAGAACGAGTTTCCAATATTAAGCCTATGGAACAAAAATATCAGGGGTGAGATAAAGAGGGATTAATGTGGGACTGAGGAAGTCATGTGAGTCTGAGTCATATGAGACTGAGGGAGTCATGTGAGACTGAGTGAGTCATGTGAGTGAGTCATATGAGTCTGTCATGTGAGACTGAGTCATGTGAGACTGAGGGAGTCATGTGAGCCTGAGAGTCATGTGAGACTGAGTCATGTGAGACTGAGTCATGTGAGACTGAGAGTCATGTGAGACTGAGAGTCATGTGAGACTGAGAGTCATGTGAGACTGAGAGTCATGTGAGACTGAGAGTCATGTGAGACTGAGAGTCATGTGAGACTGAGAGTCATGTGAGACTGAGAGTCATGTGAGACTGAGAGTCATGTGAGACTGAGTCATGTGAGACTGAGTCATGTGAGACTGAGAGTCATGTGAGACTGAGTCATGTGAGCCTGAGAGTTATGTGAGACTGAGTCATGTGAGACTGAGTCATGTGAGACTGAGGGACTCATGTGGGATTGAGGGACTCATGTGGGATTGAGGGATTGTGTACTTATGAAAAACTTTAAAACCTGGAACACATTTAGCTTTCCTAGTCAAAGACCATTTGGTTGAGGGATGTTGTTTCAATAAACATTCTTAAAGAACAGAAACTTTGACATCAACGTGTGAGTCTTTTATCCGACTATCACAGTTGTTTTAGTCAATACACATTTGTAGTTATATACTTATCACCATCTCAAAATGTCATGTTTATGCAGTTGTACACACTATCGTAACGTGAACTTCATTCCATATTCTTCATGGTCATACATAGTTAGCCACTAGATTAGATTGATTATCAATGGGAATGACTGGGTTTCAAATGAAAATCTGTAATACACATTATACAGATGGGAAATAAATATTTTCAAAACTCCTTCATGTTTCTGTATACTAGCTATCTGATATCATATATAAAATATGATTTATTATAGGCTATTTGAATATAAAGGAGGTTTAAAAACAATAATCTTTTAGTACCTCACCACCCTACAACGTATCACACATCATCATGCATCGCTTTGTCGCTGCACTATTATTATACACCTTATCTCGCATCACCATTTTATAGAGTCTCCAGAGGTTATTAAACTCCCGATTATCGCCCCGGGTAAAGCAAAGTTCCGCTCCCGATTGACTGGCCACACTACGAAAACATGAACCACAGAAACCTAAGAACAAAAGTTGTTGTGAAGGTTGTACAATGGATTTCTCTGGGTGAATTACAAGAACCACAGGTTTCTAATTTATAATTGGAGAAACTGAATATAATTTCGGAATCCCATGTAGAAATAGCTGAAATTTCCATTTCTGGCATCAGAATTTCAATTTGAAGATTTCTGAAAACCGTTAAACTGCATTAATTCTGGGTTACTGGTAAAGGGTCTATCACCATACAACGTCGGTAATCAGCGAAAACCGGAACTTGCAAACAGACTGGATTACGGGATACCTCAATAGGGTCTATAGCAGACACGCTCCCAGACTCCTACAACTTCACCACCCCTCACCACCCCACAACATACCACCGCACTTCCCCTCTGGCGATATCTAATTAGATGTGCGGTCTTGCGAGAAAAGGGTTCGTATTAAACCCTTGTTCACTGGAGGCTGTGGTGGTGGTCGCAGGTTCCCTGCCCCCTCGTCCTACACAACTGCACCTGTGTGGGTCTCTGTGGTGACCGGGAGCAGCGCGGGGGAGGCCGGGGAAGGAGGCAATCTACAGGTGTGGGTGGCGTGACCTGACCACAGGTGGTTTCCCGCCAAAATACCGCCTGCACTATACTCTGTGTGAGGTTAACATGGCACTCAATTACTACACTATACTCAGTGTGAGGTTAACATGGCACTCAATTACTACACTATACTCTGTGAGGTTAACATGGCACACACTTACTGCACTATACTCTGTGTTTGGTTGACATGGCACTCACTTAATACACTATACTCTGTGTGAGGTTAACATGGCACTCAATTACTACACTATACTCTGTGTGAGGTTAACGTGGCACACTCTTATTACACACTATACTCTATGTGAGGTTAACATGGCACTCACTTACTACACTATACTCTGTGTTTGGTTGACATGGCACTCACTTAATACACTATACTCTGTGTGAGGCTAACATGGCACCTACTGCACACTATACCCTGTATGAGGCTAACATGGCACTTACTGCACACTATGCTCTGTGTGAGGCTAACATGGCACTTACTGCACACTATGCTCTGTGTGAGGCGAACATGGCACTTACTGCACACTATGCTCTGTGTGAGGCGAACATGGCACTTACTGCACACTAGCTCTGTGTGAGGCGAACATGGCACTTACTGCACACTATGCTCTGTGTGAGGCTAACATGGCACTTACTGCACACTATGCTCTGTGTGAGGCGAACATGGCACTTACTGCACACTATGCTCTGTGTGAGGTTAACATGGCACTCAATTACTACACTATACTCTGTGAGGTTAACATGGCACACACTTACTGCACTATACTCTGTGTTTGGTTGACATGGCACTCACTTAATACACTATACTCTGTGTGAGGTTAACATGGCACTCAATTACTACACTATACTCTGTGTGAGGTTAACGTGGCACACTCTTATTACACACTATACTCTATGTGAGGTTAACATGGCACTCACTTACTACACTATACTCTGTGTTTGGTTGACATGGCACTCACTTAATACACTATACTCTGTGTGAGGCTAACATGGCACCTACTGCACACTATACCCTGTATGAGGCTAACATGGCACTTACTGCACACTATGCTCTGTGTGAGGCTAACATGGCACTTACTGCACACTATGCTCTGTGTGAGGCGAACATGGCACTTACTGCACACTATGCTCTGTGTGAGGCGAACATGGCACTTACTGCACACTATGCTCTGTGTGAGGCTAACATGGCACTTACTGCACACTATGCTCTGTGTGAGGCGAACATGGCACTTACTGCACACTATGCTCTGTGTGAGGCGAACATGGCACTTACTGCACACTATGCTCTGTGTGAGGCTAACATGGCACTTACTGCACACTATGCTCTGTGTGAGGCGAACATGGCACTTACTGCACACTATGCTCTGTGTGAGGCGAACATGGCACTTACTGCACACTATGCTCTGTGTAAGGCTAACATGGCACATACTGCACACTATACTCTGTGTGAGGTTAACATGGCACATACTGCACACTATACTCTGTGTGATGTTTATATGGCACTTATTGCACACTATACTCTATGTGAGGCTAACATGGCACTTATTGCACACTATACTGTATGTGAGGTTAACATGGCACATACTGCACACTATACTCTGTGTGATGTTTACATGGCACTTATTGCACACTATACTGTATGTGAGGTTAACATGGCACATACTTATTGCACACCAAGTTGCATATCATGAAAACTTGAAAACCAAATACAAATAAAAGAATTGCTTGACGTCAATATATAGGTGAGACTTTTCTTCAGTGATACCAGTTCATAAAAACATATTGTTTATACCCAACTTTCCAAGCATGAAGAAAGAAGGATATGTCTGTGGCCAATAGCTTGAATTTGGAAATTGACAATAATGATGTCCTATTTCTATAACGAATCAATGACAACCATTCATTTAGAGAATAGACTTTCAGAAGGCCATCAGGTATCAAAGTCAGGCATGTTAATAATACAGACAGCACCCTCAGCCCAGGTCACTAAGCATGGTCAGCTGCACTCTCCTAACAGAGATTCTACGTTCTACTTCCTGTGACCCTTTATTTCTGCCTCGACCTGCCTTTCTGGGACAAAATCTGGCCCATACGCCAGTTTTCATATATCCTAAATTCTGATAGCTTTTAGGAGTATTTTGTGTTTTACTTGTAAATAGGGAAGCACATATCTCTATGGTAAATAATATGCACTCATTTCTGTTATTTGTTATCTCAAACCAGCCATAATCTCTGAGGTTATTTTCTTCAGTGGAAAGAACCTCATGTGTTGCAGGGTTTTGTTTGTCAACATAACATATGCTCACTTGAAGGGGCAGTCTAATCAACTGTGGATTCCCATTATAAAGTGTTTTAGAGCTGAAAAAGAAACAGCTGGATTGTCTGTGAAGTTCCTTTAACAGTTACATCATTTCCTAACTCATAATATATGTTTTTTTAGTTTCATGACTTTTGACAGTAACCCTGTTTTGAATCCGAAATGTTTTTGTTGTTGTTTTTTTAAGATGCCTGAAGAGTCCGATTCGGATGAAACCTTGACCCCCCACCCCCTCTGTCTTTTTTTCTGACAGCTCCCCTAACCTGTAAACTACTGGGCTAGCATGTACGCTATCTGGTCTATATTTAGCCACAGATAGCGCCCACAGTAGTGTGATGTCACTATTGTGAAGGGTGGTTGTTATGCAGGTGTTCTTTATGACACCGCTTTCCTGGAGATCGTATAGCAACGGTTTGGATTTGATGAGTAATTGTCACTTTCAAGGTAGCATCGGTTGATGACAGAAGTGCATTCGCCTCGTTTCCCTAAATGAATCCGAAATGTAGGCTAGTGTCCCCTGGTTTTAGTGGAAACCAGTGTTGGGTTGAGGTAGAGATTTAGTAAGCACAAGCGCCACGAAAGATCTGCTGGGAGAGTGAGTCAACCGACGCAGGGTTAACATGTGATCCATATCATAACTAATACTATTCTATAAAACTGACACTACGCTGGCTACCTGCGCTAACACATAACCCTTCACCTCGGAATCACAGGCGACCCGCCCGGGATACTGGCCTTAGTGTACGACTACCGCACCATCTGGTGGGAAACAGAGACACCACTGAGGCAGTTAAACTCTTCCATCGATTTTTCATGTGCAAATGCGGCGGGCTTATAAATGTTGTCCCTCCAGTTGGTTGAGAATGTCAGGTGGGTTATGAAAGACTGACCATGTATCGCATTGCTTATGGCGGCAAGGGTGAGGACTTCCCCATAGGGGCCATCCATAAAGTAAGTACACACTGAGGGGGGGTGGGGGGTCAAAAAATTTGGAAATTTTGCGTATGCTCCCTCTTTGTTCTATTGCGTACAAGATCGGGATGGGGGGGTGGGGGGGGGGGGGTAAAAGATTTCAGAGATTCTGCGTACGTACTTAATGGATGGCCCCAGACACGCGTGTTCTATTTGAAAGTATAATCACTCAGATTCTGTATTTGGTACCAATAATATCGTAAAACTGGATGAGTTTTAATCTTGGCTACCGTATGCCATGACTGGAGTTTGGCATAGTGACCTCATGAGGCGAAGCTGAGTGAGGTCCGGAGCCAAAACTCCAAGAGTGGCATGCAGTGGCCAAGATTTAAACGAATCAGGTTTTGATTTTATCCTACCGGTCTCCTCGATTTTGGAATATTACGTGATAACCATTCTGTATGCCACTAGTGGCATATTAAACTCCGTATGCCAGTCAGCGTGGTATATGAAAACTCAATGTAAAGTCTATGGGATTTTATATTGGGGGTAGGATGATAGGTAGGGGTTTTACTCAATTCTTTCATACCCAGGTCAGAAAAATTGTATTTGTTATCCTTAACTGGCAAGGGGTTCAGGGTAAATAAAGTCTAATTAATAATCATAGTTCACGCTTGATATAAAATGTATATACAAACTCTAAATAAGGTTTCATGACTATAACAGCTGCATTCGGCCAGTGAATTGATATGCAATGGGACCAAATTAGAAGCAGAAACTGCTGCAATATATAATGAGTAATCTAACGGAAGGTTAATCTGTATGTATTGGGTTATAAATCACAAATCCTGGGCTTGTGGTGCAAGATGATGCGACAATTTCAGGTATAACGTATTTAACAAGGACCGCACATTGAATGGACAATAATTGACGGTTTTGGGAACGGGTGGCAGTAAACCACGATAGGAGAATGCGTTGTAATATGCGAGTAATAGCGAGCGAATTACGACATCATCCTCGAGTGGTTCACATAGACACCTGCCAACAATGCCATCGTTTGTTGTATTTATTATCCATCGTCTCGAATGAATTAAACCCAGTAACTGCCATATTAAAGGGTGCAACAATTGTGACTAATCCTCTACTCTTTTGCGAAAAAGGGAATATTTTCCCATATACCATGGTTTTAAGGCCGTATACCACAGATGTGAATCCGTATACCACAGTTATGGTACCTGACAGATTTGATATAATGGGTCGTGGTTTACTGAGTCCCCATACATTTTCATTGGGTACTTTGTATACGATGGATAACAAATAGAGTTGTATGATCTTATATGCATACCCTTCTGTGATGTATGGATATTTGTCTATACTTCTGAGACAAAAGACAGCAATGTTTTTAACCATACAGATTCAGGAGACAAAGGAAAGCCAGTCTCTGTATGTTTCGGTGCTGTATAAGCTCACAGTGTATGACTGCCACACCCCAACACACACACAGAGATGACCTTGAGAGTTCAGTGAGCTCTTATTTTGGCTTCTCTTCGAGAATCTTATATGAAATAAGTAACGAAGAAGAAACCAACAAGTTTGGGTCAAAGCCGTCATTCTCCACGAGTTGGATGTGGAGTGATATGAACGAGGTGAAGCCAAGTGAATATCCCATAGCGTTCACACAACAGCACATAGATATGGTATGAGAAGGACTGGTTTTTGATATAGCAGTAAATCTATCACTGTTGGGATGAAGGAGAAAGGTGGCTGTACACCACACCACACAGACATGGTATGAGAAGGACTGGCCTTTGATATAGCACTAAGTCTACCACTGCTGGGGGTGGAGGAGAAAGGTGGCTGCACACCACACCACATAGACATGGTATGAGAAGGACTGGTCTTTGATATATCAGTAAGTCTACCACTGCTGGGGGGGGGGGGGAGGGAGAAAGGTGGCTGTACACTGCACCACACAGACATGGTATGAGAAGGACTGGCCTTTGATATAGCAGTAAGTCTACCACTGCTGGGGGTGAAGGAGACACCATCAATAAGTCACAAGAACTTTATAATCTGCCACTCAACTCTTACAAAGTTAATCTTAATGAGAACCTAAGAACGAAAGGCAATCTCATCACCCTACAGCAATGGGCAAAGATTAGCCAGTTCCTATTAGTGAAACAACCTGCCTGCATGCCTGACTGGAGGAAATCAAACGAGCTGACTCAGCACTTATCTCACCGATAGGGGCGCTTAGAATGGCTGTGCATTATGGGATCATCCTATCCTAGACTCACTGCAATCTACTAACCTTTCTGAGAGCTCAATGTAAAGTAATCTTAAAACAACGCAGTATTCATCGTAGAGGACTTCTACAGACACTGAGTTTCCCTCATGAATATATAGAGACATAGTTAGTCTGACTGAATGGAATCTGTTCAGAGATATTTTAATCAGAAATACTCCCCGAGTTTGAAGAACGAGGTGAGTATTTCTAACCAAAATATCGAGGAACAGATGGAATTCAGACACACTCACTGTGTCTCTTTATTATTATATACCTAGAAATCATTGAGAATGCCATTCTACAACTCACTAAATAGTAGAATGAGTGGTCACGTGGTACGGAGGGACGTATGGATATTCTTTCATCACTCAGTGACGAACGGAATTTGTACTCCTGGTCAGTAAAAGTGGGATTTTCGCCTATAGGTATATCGTAATATGCAAGCTGGTGTTTATCGCTTGGCCTCCAAGTGCTTTTATAGCATACAAATACCATGACTCGTACATAGTTAGCCCAATAATATTGCAGGCTTTTTCCAGGATATTCCCGGCTCTAATAATTTTTTTTCAGGCACATAGCAATGTGAATCAATACCATATTGTTAGTGAATGAACAACAAAAAATGCAAGGGATTGAGAATCGGCTATAATGCACGACATAGGATACCTACGACTATCCTACATAAAAGCTTCAGTATAAATTACCTAACGGATAGACGTCAAACTCAGTTGCTAAAAACAGTCTTCATTTATTCTCCAAACCCTCTATATTTGACAGATGCCAACAGAAACATTAGATTATTTGATGGTCCCATTCTGCAAACATGCGCAGTTATTTATGCTTCCAAATACAAAAAGTCTGTTGAACATAAATCTGCACAAAATTTGGAATCACCAAACAGCAGCATTTAGACAAACGACAGAGCAAGAAACACTGAACAAGCTTCTGTTTGTTTGTTTGTTTTGATTTAACCTAAGCTAGGTTGTAGATTTCGCATCTCCCTGACTTACCGAGAAGATACTCAAACCAACCCGTGCGGAGAGTACTTTCTAGACGTCACGAGTTTGAGTCTGAGTTTATTTATCAACAAAATGAGTGACATCAGTAAACTCAAACTCAAACGAGTGGCGTCTAGATTTTATCCTACCCCGTTTCCACATTTTTTCAGTATTAGAAAGTAGTGACATAAACAACACTTTAGGTCACACCCAGTGACATAAACAAATCCCATGTTAAGCCTATTGCGTTTTTTTTATTAGGGGTAGGATAACGACTCCTCTCACACCGCCTGATAGGTTAAGCTGGGCCCGGTTGTGAGGACACATGTATACCACGAACCGGCGGTCCGCTACACTATGTTGTATCTTATCATGTGTACGAATTTGACATTTGAGGAATAAAAGGAAACTGTTTTCCCAGATGGAAACAAAATCAAAGCGGTTATCCAGGTTAAATAAATTGTTAAAAAGGATAATGCCATCTCTGCAGACAGGTATGGTAAACGCCAACAAACTCTTCCGCACTTTTCGTGGTTTCCCAATTTTTCTTTCTTGCCAGTCATTTCCTTTAATGTTTTTGTCAAGTTCACTTAACCCTTTCACAGCAGGAGGATGCCTTAAGGCATTACCACTGTACGGCAGGAGGATGCCTTAAGGCATTACCGCTATACGGCAGGAGGATGCCTTAAGGCATTACCACTGTACGGCAGGAGGATGCCTTAAGGCATTACCGCTATACGGCAGGAGGATGCCTTAAGGCATTACCGCTATACGGCAGGAGGAAGCCTTAAGGCATTACCACTGTACGGCAGGAGGATGCCTTAAGGCATTACCGCTATACGGCAGGAGGATGCCTTAAGGCATTACCACTGTACGGCAGGAGGATGCCTTAAGGCATTACCGCTATACGGCAGGAGGATGCCTTAAGGCATTACCGCTATACGGCAGGAGGATGCCTTAAGGCATTACCACTGTACGGCAGGCAGATGCATTAAGGCATCTTTTTGTGGGGTTTTTTCCGAACTCATTTTTTTCAAAATATATAAGATGAATTCGCAAAATTCCTTTAGGTTATCAATATCATTAAGGTATTTAAGGGGTTTAATATTGTTAAAATGTATGGAGAAATAAAATCTTCGAGAATCTTATATGAAATAAGTAACGAAGAAGAAACCAACAAGTTTGGGTCAAAGCCGTCATTCTCCACGAGTTGGATGTGGAGTGATATGAACGAGGTGAAGCCAAGTGAATATCCCATAGCGTTCACACAACAGCACATAGATATGGTATGAGAAGGACTGGTTTTTGATATAGCAGTAAATCTATCACTGTTGGGATGAAGGAGAAAGGTGGCTGTACACCACACCACACAGACATGGTATGAGAAGGACTGGCCTTTGATATAGCACTAAGTCTACCACTGCTGGGGGTGGAGGAGAAAGGTGGCTGCACACCACACCACATAGACATGGTATGAGAAGGACTGGTCTTTGATATATCAGTAAGTCTACCACTGCTGGGGGGGGGGGGGGAGGGAGAAAGGTGGCTGTACACTGCACCACACAGACATGGTATGAGAAGGACTGGCCTTTGATATAGCAGTAAGTCTACCACTGCTGGGGGTGAAGGAGACACCATCAATAAGTCACAAGAACTTTATAATCTGCCACTCAACTCTTACAAAGTTAATCTTAATGAGAACCTAAGAACGAAAGGCAATCTCATCACCCTACAGCAATGGGCAAAGATTAGCCAGTTCCTATTAGTGAAACAACCTGCCTGCATGCCTGACTGGAGGAAATCAAACGAGCTGACTCAGCACTTATCTCACCGATAGGGGCGCTTAGAATGGCTGTGCATTATGGGATCATCCTATCCTAGACTCACTGCAATCTACTAACCTTTCTGAGAGCTCAATGTAAAGTAATCTTAAAACAACGCAGTATTCATCGTAGAGGACTTCTACAGACACTGAGTTTCCCTCATGAATATATAGAGACATAGTTAGTCTGACTGAATGGAATCTGTTCAGAGATATTTTAATCAGAAATACTCCCCGAGTTTGAAGAACGAGGTGAGTATTTCTAACCAAAATATCGAGGAACAGATGGAATTCAGACACACTCACTGTGTCTCTTTATTATTATATACCTAGAAATCATTGAGAATGCCATTCTACAACTCACTAAATAGTAGAATGAGTGGTCACGTGGTACGGAGGGACGTATGGATATTCTTTCATCACTCAGTGACGAACGGAATTTGTACTCCTGGTCAGTAAAAGTGGGATTTTCGCCTATAGGTATATCGTAATATGCAAGCTGGTGTTTATCGCTTGGCCTCCAAGTGCTTTTATAGCATACAAATACCATGACTCGTACATAGTTAGCCCAATAATATTGCAGGCTTTTTCCAGGATATTCCCGGCTCTAATAATTTTTTTTCAGGCACATAGCAATGTGAATCAATACCATATTGTTAGTGAATGAACAACAAAAAATGCAAGGGATTGAGAATCGGCTATAATGCACGACATAGGATACCTACGACTATCCTACATAAAAGCTTCAGTATAAATTACCTAACGGATAGACGTCAAACTCAGTTGCTAAAAACAGTCTTCATTTATTCTCCAAACCCTCTATATTTGACAGATGCCAACAGAAACATTAGATTATTTGATGGTCCCATTCTGCAAACATGCGCAGTTATTTATGCTTCCAAATACAAAAAGTCTGTTGAACATAAATCTGCACAAAATTTGGAATCACCAAACAGCAGCATTTAGACAAACGACAGAGCAAGAAACACTGAACAAGCTTCTGTTTGTTTGTTTGTTTTGATTTAACCTAAGCTAGGTTGTAGATTTCGCATCTCCCTGACTTACCGAGAAGATACTCAAACCAACCCGTGCGGAGAGTACTTTCTAGACGTCACGAGTTTGAGTCTGAGTTTATTTATCAACAAAATGAGTGACATCAGTAAACTCAAACTCAAACGAGTGGCGTCTAGATTTTATCCTACCCCGTTTCCACATTTTTTCAGTATTAGAAAGTAGTGACATAAACAACACTTTAGGTCACACCCAGTGACATAAACAAATCCCATGTTAAGCCTATTGCGTTTTTTTTATTAGGGGTAGGATAACGACTCCTCTCACACCGCCTGATAGGTTAAGCTGGGCCCGGTTGTGAGGACACATGTATACCACGAACCGGCGGTCCGCTACACTATGTTGTATCTTATCATGTGTACGAATTTGACATTTGAGGAATAAAAGGAAACTGTTTTCCCAGATGGAAACAAAATCAAAGCGGTTATCCAGGTTAAATAAATTGTTAAAAAGGATAATGCCATCTCTGCAGACAGGTATGGTAAACGCCAACAAACTCTTCCGCACTTTTCGTGGTTTCCCAATTTTTCTTTCTTGCCAGTCATTTCCTTTAATGTTTTTGTCAAGTTCACTTAACCCTTTCACAGCAGGAGGATGCCTTAAGGCATTACCACTGTACGGCAGGAGGATGCCTTAAGGCATTACCGCTATACGGCAGGAGGATGCCTTAAGGCATTACCACTGTACGGCAGGAGGATGCCTTAAGGCATTACCGCTATACGGCAGGAGGATGCCTTAAGGCATTACCGCTATACGGCAGGAGGAAGCCTTAAGGCATTACCACTGTACGGCAGGAGGATGCCTTAAGGCATTACCGCTATACGGCAGGAGGATGCCTTAAGGCATTACCACTGTACGGCAGGAGGATGCCTTAAGGCATTACCGCTATACGGCAGGAGGATGCCTTAAGGCATTACCGCTATACGGCAGGAGGATGCCTTAAGGCATTACCACTGTACGGCAGGCAGATGCATTAAGGCATCTTTTTGTGGGGTTTTTTCCGAACTCATTTTTTTCAAAATATATAAGATGAATTCGCAAAATTCCTTTAGGTTATCAATATCATTAAGGTATTTAAGGGGTTTAATATTGTTAAAATGTATGGAGAAATAAAATTGAATAAATCATCAATTTGTGGAGAAAATGGCGAAAATCACAGAAAAACACGCCTGCCGTTCACACGTTCACTATGTAACGTCTTCCTGCCTCTAGTATAGGCGAACGTCGATGGTGGCGCTGCCTCTGCTTTCCCGCCTGTGTGAGGCGTGCAGCCCTTAAAGGGTTAAGAAAACGTTGACTCGAAGTTAAGGAATTTCTCAGAAAGAAAAGGATCACCATATAAAAATCCCTCTATACCATACAGGTCGCACATTTCACGTACGGACTGGTCGTACTCAACCAGTGATTTACCGGTATGTACCAGTCTCCTGTCAACCAGTACTCATTTGGTTTAGAGGACTTACGTTGATAAAAGACTAGCTCAGTTGTATGTGGTAAGAGGTGAACATGATACAGGATCTTTTCTCGAGTTGTTCGTGAGAAGGGCTTCGCAACTTAGTTCTTGATTAAGATCGGACGCTGTTACTATGTTGTATCTTACTAAGTGTGCGAATTAGACATTTGATGGCTAAAAGGAAATCGTATATCGAACTGGAAGAGAAAGCAAAACGGATAATCGTTGATTGTTATCCAGGATAATAACAAACTGTTCAAAAATCTCTTTTTTTAAATTGCAGGGCTCTATCTTTGCAGACAGGTACGATAAGCACTGCACTACCGGGAACTTCTCAACAGGAAAATTACTCGTATCACTCGTATTCTCCAATCTCCCTTTCATCTAAATTCCATTACAGGTCTCTAAACACACCCACGCAGTCCTCACTATCATCTGAAGGACACGTGGACAAAGCTCACATCGAGTTGCATTGTCGTCTGCTTTCAGAGATAGTCGTCTGCTGCCTCCACATCTACTCCCCCAATTGGGAAATCAACAAACTCTAACTGGATCTGAATTGGAGACCGATATGATTAAATTTCCATGAGGGAGTCGGAACAGAAGGAAGCTACTTCTAGAGCTTCTGCCAGTTCTATTTCTCTGAATACCATCAGAATTAAAACGTCACGTGTCGTGAATTCTCCATAATGATTCATATAAACGAGCTCTCTACTGCTTCACCAGCGACAGTGGTGGACATTGGGGGCCGTTTAATATCTGGAAGTATTCTCCTCGGACTGTTATATGGTAGTCCTAGGACTGTTTTTTGTTGTTTTTTTAAGTTTTTATTATTGCTTTCGATTTATACAAAATCGTTCTTCCAGGCAACAATTTATGGAAACAACACAAAACAACACTGTCATTGGAGGGACCGCGTTAAATAAACATGGATTGTCCTTGAGAAGAACAAGGAGACTTGGAATTTATTTTAGTCTGGTATTAGTGTGTGTAATTTTTTCTCTGTTTGGGGAGGTTGCAAGATGTCCCGTTTGACCCTGGTGGCGGGCACCGCATTCTCCGTAGCAGTAAACAAAATGTGTTGTACATACATCAGCAGTCGCTCGCACTGTGTGCCTCGTGAAAATTCATTAGTCTGGTATTAACACCCGGAGTCTTAACATTAGGAACTCGTACTCAACAGGCTTGAGAGTATGGTAACTCATACTCAATGGGTGATAAAAGGTTAGATAATTCCAGGTTAAGATAAAATCAGAAACATACATATGTATTCATATGAGTCCCCGTCTTGTTTGGAGCACTTCAGAATATTCACTCAGCTATTGCCTCGTTCATATTACTGCACACTCCGAACTTGATGGGGGATGGGGACACCAAATACTCACAGGTTTCTTTCTTAGTCCTTTCAAGGTTGTTAGATAAATGTGTCATTATCCTGACCTCAATCCTGAAAAATGAAAGGACATCTCAATAGGTGTCCTTTCTGCTGGTAACCTAACTGACCACTATATATGATCAATGCACTCGCTTGAATAAAATTCTTCAGTTTCAAACAATCATATGTAAATAATACATTTATTTGCCATTAAATTATAATATTTTAAAAACAATTTGAATAGGAAAAATATGAACATAATCGGTCTTGTCCGGGTTTTGAACCCAGTACCTTTTGATTACCACTGATTCTAACTTGACACCCCCACCAGCGGTCCGGACAGACGCATCGAAGAACCAATCAGAGGATGGCTTGCATCATGAATTGTCCTTCCGAATGAGTGAGGTCATGAGAAGGACAATACAATATGGACAACACTTATTTGATATGATTTTCTTTGTTTGTTTGGGTAGTTTAACGTCCAATTTCTTCAATTAGACTAAATTTGGGTTTTATCGAATCTATGAGATGAATGTAGGTAGAAAACTCACCCCTACATATTTACCGAGGTAAGAGTCTTTTATTTCCCACACCACACAGAAATGGTATGAGAAGGATTGGTCTTTGATATAGCATTAAATCTACCAGTGTTGGGGATGAAGGAGAAAGGTGGCTGCACACCACACCACAAAGACATGGTATGAGAAGGACTGGTCTTTGATATAGCAGTAAATTTACCACTGCTGGGGGTGAAGGAGAAAGATGGCTGTACACCAGACCACATAGACATGGTATGAGAAGGATTGGCCTTTGATATAGCAGTATTTTAATATGATCACTCTCCCATCCTTGTCATTGTCCCCCCACAAACTTTACCATCTTTGTCCATATCCTTCTCACTGTCCCTAGTTATCAAACTGCCCCCAGGGGATGCTGTTGACCATTGTAATGACGTCATTGATTTTCGTTGAGACTCCCTTTAACAAGGTTTCTCGCTAACGCTCCATTTATAACAATACAACCCCGCTTTAGACACAACAACCTGCCTGCATGCCTGACCGGTGTAAATCAAAAGAGCTGTCTCAGCACTTATCTCACCGATAGGGGCGCTTGGCATCGCAGTGGATTATGGGATCATCTTATCCTACACTTACTGGGATTTAGTACCGCACATAGTGAAGTAATCTTAAAACAACGCGGCAAGCATTGTACAGGACTTCTACACACACTGGGATTCCTTCAGGGAATAATATATAAAGCGGCATTTTAAAAAAAAATGCTGGTAGTTGGGTGATTTCTGAATCCTATTGATTTTTGCCAATATCTCAGGATGATATAAATGCCATATATCAGCATATAGAAAATGCAAAATAAATATGGCATGTCACCATGCTAACTTCTATGGGAAGGCAATCTGAAAATGTAAATTGGTTGGTTGGTTTGATTTTACGTCCAGTTCTTTTACTTCCCACACCATATAGACATGTACGAGAAGGATTGGCCTTTGATATAGCAGTAAATCTACCACTGCTGGGGGTGAAGGAGAAAAGTGGCAGTGCTTAACTATTAGTGTCTATGGGAAACTGCAATATTTTGACCTCATAGCTAGATGACACTGATGTTCTATTGCTATCTTCAAATAATTCCGGATTATGATAGTTGGGAACATGTGCTTGTCTTTAAGCAGGTGGCTCTCTCTTCTATTCTCTAGAAAAGCACATTTCTCCCTCGTATGAACATAAATATCAGACATATTAGGAGGAGCTCTGCTTGTAACTCTCAGTGCTTTTGTTTGAATGCCTTGCAATGTTTTTAGGTAGCCCTCAGGTCCCTTACCAAATAATAAATCACCATATTCTAGATATGGCATTATAGATATGGCGTAATCGTCACTCGGCTTCACCTCAATGACGATTGCTGCCCATCCAAACTCGTAGAGTATTGATTATTTATATGATTCTCGATTCAGTTCTATATAAGGCCACTCAAAAAAAACTACTTGTTTCTCATCACCGCGCGCATCACAAAAAAAAACGATTTTAGAAGATTTTTGTTGTTGTTGATTTTTTTTAAATAGATGAACCTTGATAGAAATTATAAAAGGTATGTGTATTTAGTATCAAATTAAAGCTCTTGATGTCAGGGATGCATTAAATGTATAGCCAGTAAAAATCTGGAAACCCTGCATAAGCAGACACCCCGCGTAAGCAGCCACTTTGGCCCGGATCGGAGGGTGTCCGCTTATGCGGGGTTTTACTGTATGTCTGGCATCTTTGATATAGCAAAAAAAAAAAAAAAAGCGCCCTCGTCATATTTTTCATGGCTTGGTGATGAGAAACAAGTTTTTTTTTCTAGTGGCCTAAGTACCATTTCCTGATGGGAGATCTGGGTCGGCATTAGGAGAGCATGAGGCTGGTGACGGGGCCGTTTGTCTCACACGGCCCTCTACAGCCAGGTCTAAATCGGGAAGTCCCGGGATTCCCGTTCAGATGCAAACACAAGGCAATCTATCACGGAGGCTTCCCTAGACATGTCGGCGCCACTGTCCGTCTAATATCACTCTATAGGATGTGCACAGCCATCTGACATGTGAACTGTCTGCCTCTATACAGCCACCCCGAAAGGAGTTTCCTTAAAAGCACACCAAAAGGATTTTTCTAATGTATCAGGCTCAACAAACATTTTGATATATACAGTTTCGATATATTCATACACAATTGTGTTTTTCTATTTCAATTTCAAAATATAGCAAGTTATGGGAATGCTGTGAATATATTGATAACTGTGCACTTGTTATCTGACCCAATGTCAGTTTATCATTGACCCCAAAACCTGATGTTTTGGGCTCAATTCTACATCCGGTCAAAAAATGAATCCCCCCGATCGTATAACTATGTCCAGTATGGATGCGAGAATATTCTATAGCTTAAATCTGATTTAAGTTTATTTGTTTGGGAAGTTTAACGTCCAATATGTTCTATTAGACTTACTTTGGGTCTGGGGGTAATCGAATCTATGAGATGAATTTAGATCCATCCAGTCAAATAGCTCATTGAAATCTCGACCCTACACATTTACCAAGGAGAGTGGTTCTTTTACTTCCCACACCACATAGACATGGAATGAGAAGGACTGGTTTTTGATATAGCAGTAAGTCTACCACTGCTTGGGGTGAAGGAGAAAGGTGACTGCACACCACACCACATAGACATGGAATGAGAAGGACTGGTCTTTGATATAGCAGTAAGTCTACCACTGTTGAGTATGAAGGAGAAAGGTGGCTGCACATCACACCACATAGACATGGTATGAGAGGGACTGGTCTTTGATATAGCAGTAAATCTACCACTGCTGGGGGTGAAGGAGAAAGGTGGCTGCACATCACACCACATCGACATGGTATGAGAGGGACTGGTCTTTCATATAGCAGTAAATCTACCACTGCTGGGGGTGAAGGAGAAAGGTGACTGCACACCACACCACATCGACATGGTATGAGAAGGACTGGTCTTTGATATAGCAGTAAGTCTACCACTGCTGGAGGTGAAGGAGAAAGGTGGCTGTACACCACACCACGTAGACATGGTATGAGAAGGACTGGCCTTTAATATAGCAGTAAATCTACCACTGCTGGAGGTGAAGGAGGAGAGTGGCTCCCACAACCTTGGAGTTACAAGTCCAGTGTCTTAACCGCTGAGATAACTCCCATCCCTCTGACTTGTTATATATTCATATATTCCTATACAATGGCAGTGTCTGGTCACAGAGTGAATGACAATTGATGCATTTTCCTCTAACAAGGTCAGGGGTTTGTTTCTCATACAAATATGACAAAAGCATTGCTCAAGTAATATCGGATCGTGTCGTGTGATAAAGTTATTTTTACATTGTATTGCTATTTTTCACAACACCACATTTTCAGTGAAATCCATCCTTATAGGTGTATCGGAGGCGTTGCCTTGAAAATTAAAACTTAAAAATTAAGAATATTAGTATGATGCTGTATATCTAACTCAAAATTCGGGGGTTACCATGCTAGCTCTCGCTTATTATTATGACAATTTTTAATAGGATATATAGAAATTCTTAAAAGTTGTTTTTTATATACTTAAACCAATGCCATTTTCTTTATACTTTCAGAAAATATAGCTAATATATAGTACTCTACTGGTTGTCAGCTCTGGCCTTCTCGGGCTAGTAACCCGACTTCTCGGATAGATAGTATCTAATCTGGCGATTGAACTGCTACCATATAGAACAATTACATAGGCCGGTTCAATTGGTTTTTTGGTATATATATTAGCTGGATGACTATATAGCCTAATCACACAAAATCAGACTCGCCAACTTCAATAAAACATGGTATTATCATCAGTTCTGTACACCTGAGGAAGCGGTGCTTCCACTTAGAAATGTTGTAAGGGTTCGTAAAAACGTACTACCTTGTGAGGCACCAAAGGATTCACTCTCCACAGAGGAAACACACAGAGTTGACGTGCTGCGGACTCGGCCGACCAAGTTACGTAATCAGGGTGCAGCTGTGACACTTCCGTCGGATACAGGAACTGGTACTTTAGGGAAACTTGTTAACCTAATTGGGACGGCTTATCGTACCGCGTTACTATCGGTATAACTGCGAGCTCATGCGATAATTATACCGATAGTAACAAGGTACGATAAGCCGTCCCAATTAGGTTAACAAGTTTCACTTTTACTATACGCCTCTAAATATCTGTAAATATTGAAATCTTACCAAAATAAGTCGACTTCGAAACGGAAATCAAACTCGCTTGGGAGGGCGGAAGTTGTTTTCTGCTACACACCACGCTCGATGTTCATAGCCGCGATTTCGTAAATAAAATTTAAACTGTTTTAAAATCAATTTCTTTGGTATTAATATTCTCATAATATCATCTATTAATTTTTGTTAGATTTTTTTGTCTGAATTCTGATCACGCCATAAATAGGTCACTTGATTTTCTTAATCAATGAGATCGAGCTTTCTTTCAAGTTTCAAAGTATGCTGGTACGGCGCCATACCGGCACAGTATGCTGGTACGTCTCAACTACCACTTGCATAGCAGAGGTTGGTATTTGGAGTATATTGAGGCATAGGTATATAGTACAATCGGTTACGGTGTTGGATTTCTGGCGCTGTTTAGCTGCAGTATTCCCAACACTC
Source organism: Alentia gelatinosa (assembly GCA_950022655.1). Taxonomy (NCBI): domain Eukaryota; kingdom Metazoa; phylum Annelida; class Polychaeta; order Phyllodocida; family Polynoidae; genus Alentia; species Alentia gelatinosa. Next base: position 3,076,116 of record OX465586.1, read on the forward strand.
TCTATACAGATATCCTGGCTACAGAGCAGGATATCTGATGGGAGAGTGATACTCTCTCACTTTGATCTCAATCGAGTCACAGTCAGGAGCAGGCGAAATGTATTGCAATGACAACACAGGCAGCCAGGTTGGTTGGTTGGATTTAAGTCCAGTTAACCATTAGAGGTTCTCACCAGACTTTCTCAAGATTCTCTTACAGCACAAGGGTGGTGATCGAATCTATGAAATGAATTTAGGTGGAAACCTCACCCCTACACATTTACCAAGGTGAGAGTTCTTTCACTTCCCACACCACATTGACATGGTATGAGAAGGATTGGCCTTTGATAAAGCAGTAAATCTACCACAGCTGGGGATGAAGGAGAAAGGTGGCTGTACACCACACCACATAGACATGGTATTAGAAGAACTGGTTTTTGATATAGCAGTAAATCTACCACTGCTGGGAATGAAGGAGAAAAGTGGCTGCAGTGGGACCCGAATCAACAAAGTCTGACAACCTTGATATTACAAGTCCAGTGCTCTTTACCACTGAGCTAACTCCCCACCCCGGTTGCTTTTGTTATGCTTGCGTGCAAGCATATCCGGTCTGCACCAACAGGAGGCGAGGAGGCAGCCAGGTAACTGAAGCAGGGGAGGCGGGAGCCGTACGAGGAGGGTGCTGGGGGCACATATACAGGAGGTTCTGTTCCTACTGGACAAGTCTTTGATCCATGGGCCAGTCAGACAACATACTAAAATGAACTTTATTCTGATATATTATTCTGATTCTCTATTCGGACCAGTATGGTCAGGACGTTCTATATACGTCTATTCCATTGCAGCCCAATCCAATTTCTCTACACCTGCCTCTATTAAAACACTGCTTCACTGCTGTATAATTATCGAAATATTCACATCAATATTGCTTCATCAGCACTCCGTTTTAAAGATTAATCATTGTAAAATATAAACAAAAGTTCCGTTCTCAAAGCTCACCCTACAATCAAGTTTTTAGCATGGCGAACTTCTTCCGAAGTTTGCCGAGGCTCCTGAAGTAATTAACACTTTGGGATTGTGTCTGGGTGGGTTTTTGCTCTCCCCCTCCCCGCTCCGCCCTCCCTTCATTTGATCTTTTTGATGCTGAGTCTGACAGAAGACATGAGACATGTCAATAAGATGAGGCCTCAGTGGACGGTGCACTAAGGTCGGCGGCAACTCCCGCCTTTTGGAGTTTTCAGATGAGAATCACCACATAAAGCATCACAACAATTACTTTCACATAGCCTATGATCCATGGGTGCTGCCATTACGACCCCAAGTCGGTTTTGTTTGTTTGTTTGGTTTGATTTAACGTCCAGTCAACCATTATAGGTCCTTACCAGATTTCTTAAGGTTCGTTTACACCACTAGGGTGGTGATCGAATCTATGAGATGAATTCAGGTAGAAATCTCTCCCAAACACATTTACCAAGGTGAGAGTTCTTTTAGTTCCCACACCACATGGGCATGGTCTGAGAAGGATTGGCCTTTGATATAGCAGTAAATCTACCACTACTGGGAATGAAGGAGTAAAGTGGCTGTACACCACACCACATAGACATTGTATGAGATGGACAGGCCTTTTGATATAGTGATCTGGTGATGAAGGGGAAAGGTCCCTGTACACCACACCATATAGACATAGTATGAGAAAGATTGGCCTTTGATATAGCAGTAAATCTACCACTGCTGGGAATGACTGAGAAGAGTGGCTGTAAACCACATCACACCACATAGACAAGGTATGAGAAGGATTGGCCTTTGATATAGCAGTAAATCTACCACTGCTGGGGATGAAGGAGAAAGGTGGCTGTACACCACACTAAATAGACATGGTATGAGAAGGACTGGTCTTTGATATAGCAATAAATCTACCACTGCTGGGGATGAAGGAGAAAGGTGACTACACACCACACCACACAGACATGTTATGAGAAGGTTTGGCCTTCGATATAGCAGTAAATCTACCACGCTGGGGGTGGGACTCGAACCCACAAAGTCCTACGACCTTGGGGTTACAAGTCCGGTGCCCTATCCACTGAGCTAACTCCTGAGCCCGCCCGTCCGGAGAGGGCCAGGGCCGCCATATGGATCGCCGTTCCCCGTTAACCCTCCAGGGTCCAGTCTCCAGGGTCCTCACCCTGTGGTGGTCTAGCACATGGCAGATGTATACGTATAATATATACAGTCTATACACAACGGGCATTAATTATGTACAGCGGGCAGAGTATATGTGGTCAGGCTATGCTACCAGCGCAGGGGTTTTGTTATCGAGCAAGGTGTGGGGATAAGGTCAAGTGGTACATTGTTTGCCAACAGCAAAGCAAAAAGGTCACCCGTCCTTTGCCTAGACAAGGGTGTTTACATTGTAACGTTGATTAAACCAGGAATACTAGTATTGTATTATTTATATTTACCTGTATCCCATAAAGAATTACCTAGATTATAAATTTATGATCTGTAGCATGACTTGTATTAGTATTCCATTGGAAGAACTGGCCCCAAAGCCAAAAAGGGTATTTATCCTACCCCTAATAAAAAACTCCATAGGCTTAAGATTGAGTCACTGCATTCGGTCTGGAGTTCAGAAAAATGAAAAATATCGCTCTAGTGGGATACACTTAACAAATGACGTCATTTTTTAATGTAGAAGTAATTTAGACGGGCGGGGTAGGATATATTCTAAACCAAACTCGAGTTAATCCCGCGCAGTAATACGCGATCTTGCCGTCGTGCGATACACAACAATATGACTATGAAAAACTCTTGTTTGGTTTCTCCATATTACTGAATAATGAATTAAATATTATATAATTATATAATATATATATATTGATTAGCACCCAAGTATACATGTATTATATTATCACGTAAATGGCCAATATAGCTTAACATTAATTGCGCTTCTGTATCAAAAATAAATACGCAAAATGACCAAATTACCAGTCGATATTTGAACTATGTGGACTATCAGATCCACGTTAAAATCAGCAATTCATCCTAATAGATGCTACAGACCCTATTTAATCATTCCCTTTTATTGGCTTTGACAGGGGTGAGCTGTATCAATATTGGATGGTAAAAGCAACACTAAACTCAATGACGAGGTACCATTGCTGTACGATCGATCCTGTTCTCAAGGGCAACAACATGTTGGTCCATAGTATGCGATAGGATTACCACTATTCATAGCCAGTTGACATCTACATTCCCAGGGCTGCGTCTATCTGCAGTTGTATATGGTGGGAATATTCAATTTCTAATAAAGTCTGGGTATTTTTTGCAGCTTCCATATAACTGGTTTTCCATTTACAAAGAAATGGACCGCCATCTATTACTATATGTTAAACTTGATATTTATGAGATACGTTATTATTATATACCTGTGTCCGAATGTCTATTAAATACTGCCCGCTGCTAGGGGTGCAGTAATAATAATGTTCGTGCCCGCTGTGACGGTGACTTTATAAGTCATTAAAATGGAGCTTTTAATTATCTTAAGGTATATAATAATAAGCAAACATCCTGACTGTGGGCAAAACTTCGCCTAGAGTAAGGACGTTTTCCTAATATTATCACATGAATGTAGAAGATTGACGGTTTTTTAACAAATATTGCATGGTTCAAATATGGGGATTCTGTTTAAATATACAATGTTAGTTGGTTTCAGATACAAAGGGGGGGGGGGGGGGTAGTCTCCGAGGACAAGATGCACGCGAGTATGTTACCTAGTCTGGTACGAGGAGATTACAACCGCTTTTATCTGAAACCAGTTAATATTGTATTCATCAACGACGCTTCAGAATTATCATTATTTTCATCAACGATTGTTTATCGCTAAAAATTACCATGCTCTAACATTTCCAAAGATTTGAAACTCGATTGATGTAAAGGTGACAGCTCTTGTAAACATGACGGTAATTCGGTGAAGCCTTACTAGAAAGATACAGTTCTGCTATCTTCCCTAAATACACTTTTTATATACTTTGTTTTTTAATCATTACTATCAGAATCGTTATTATTCTCATATTTCACAAGTTTCTAGCAACATTACAGCAGTTTATGAGTTTGTTACGAAGTTCTGAATTAGGGGCTTGATGATGTTTTTTAAAAATCTTTTCCCTTTAAATCCAATGCATAACCAATGCATTTTTTATGGAGGCTACGGTATCGGTAGTTATACTCAATTTTACCATGACGTGGATCTGAGTGGCCGTATTCTCATAGTTGACGCGCTGTAAAACTCCGAGCAATAGCGAGAAGTATTGCGTAACGTCAAATACAGGAGAATACGCCCATGCAGATCAAAATCTTGGTAATGTCAGGGTTCGTACATAGACAGCCCAATAAAATTCCAGGCTTTTTCAGGTTCTAATAATTTTGTTCCAGGCACATAATAATGTCAATCAATACAATCTTGCTAGTGAATAAAAAGTTATGGTTTGTTTTCTGAAGGGTGCATATCATATCGGGTCGCTGTTTCTAAAACCATGTCTGATTCATCACCAAATTTTGTTGAAATTTTCTTCATCTTCCTTACTACTTTCTTCATCTTCCTTACTTCATGGACTAAAAAAAAAGTTTTTATGCAAAACTAAATTTTCCAGGCTCTTCCAGGTTTTTCCAGGCCCTCTGTAAGAATTCCAGGCTTTTCCAGGCCTGGAAAACCCACAAGCATAATTCCAGACTTTTCCAGGTTTTCCAGGCTCTGTACGAACCCTGTAATGTTGTATCTAGTACCCACCTTTCGACTTATCATTTGAATATAATTTTATATAAAGGTGGCAGGAAAAACTGTATTCTAGATTATGACTTTCGGTGTTCTACTCAGCAGCGATCTGTAGGCTTCATAGGTTTAGTATGGAGACTCTGTATTAGGTGGGTAATGATAGCGATCTGTAGGCTCCATAGGCTTAGTATGGAGACTCCGTATTGGGTGGGTAATAATAGCGATCTGGAGGCTCCATAGGTTCAGTATGGAGACTCTGTATTAGGTGGGTAATAATAGCGATCTGTAGGCTGCATAGGTTTAGTATGGAGACTCTGTATTAGGTGGGTAATAATTGCGATCTGTAGGCTCCATAGGTTTAGTATTGAGACTCTGTATAAGGTGGGTAATAATAGCGATCTGTAGGCTCCATAGGTTTAGTATGGAGACTCTGTATAAGGTGGGTAATGATAGCGATCTGTAGGCTCCATAGGCTTAGTATGGAGACTCCGTATTGGGTGGGTAATAATAGCGATCTGTAGGCTCCATAGGTTTAGTATGGCGTCTCTGTATTAGGTGGGTAATAATAGCGATCTGTAGGCTCCATAGGTTTAGTATGGAGACTCCGTATTAGGTGGGTAATAATAGCGATCTGTAGGCTCCATAGGTTTAGTATGGACACTCCGTATTAGGTGAGTAATAATAGCGATCTGTAGGCTCCATAGGTTTAGTATGGCGACTCTGTATTAGGTGGGTAATACTAGCGATCTGTAGGCTCCATAGGTTTAGTATGGCGACTCTGTATTAGGTGGGTAATAATTGCGATCTGTAGGCTCCACAGGTTTAGTATGGAGACTCCATATTAGGTGGGTATTAATAGCGATCTGTAGGCTCTATAGGCTTAGCATGGAGACTCTGTATTAGGTGGGTAATAATAGCGATCTGTAGGCTCCATAGGCTCAGTATCGAGACTCTGTATTAGGTGGGTAATAATAGCGATCTGTAGGCTCCATATGTTTAGCATAGATTCTTCGTATTAGGTGGATCGTATGAAAAAAGACAGGAACCTGGTAGGCAATATCATGGTACTATTAAAATGTCGGAGAGGCATTCTGTTACCGCCTCTGAGTGCCTACATCGATTTCTCTCCGCCAGTCTACTTGTCACTGGATGGCTACACTCTGGGATTGAGTCAGTTTTGCCAATATAACGTGGACATTTTAAAGTACTATGGCGTCGTAGAGGATTGACAGCTCTTTTGTTCGTATTGGGTATAACTTGATGGTTAAGATATAAATAGAAGAATGGAGTAGCATAACTATTTAGTTTCCTATAGTTTCCTAAGAAATTTTCTATAAATACAATATACAAATGTGTCATCAACTTAAGGTAATTTTGACTTCATAGTATTGAGTGACGGCTGTTATTGAAATATATTTAATGTGTATTTATCATGTTTAGCTAGCTAGTTATAGCATTGGGTGTGTAAACTCTCGTAGAGAGATATGAACAACGAGTACCACGGCTGAATGTGAATGTAAACAGGCATAATTGCCTTTTCCTGTTCAGGGTAAATAAATCGATCCAAAAAAAACCCAAAAAAACTAAGCATTCTACTTGCTCAAATGTCCGTATGCTCAGGATATGTAGACATTATCATGAAACATCACGAAATTTCATATGATTGTTTATATGGCATGAGTTGTCTTCGCGGAATGATATCACGAAGCAGAGCAGAGTGATATCTGTAGCAGAAGACAACGAATGGCATGTAAACAATCATATGAAATTTCGTGATGTTTAGATTTGATCCTACCCTGTCATATGTTTTTAACTTCATATTTCACCAGTGGCATATAAATATTTCATGGCATAACCGTGGCATACAGGCCCACCATGTTAAGTCTATGGAGATTTATATGCCGGGTAGGATAAATATCTGGATGCTCCGGGTATGGTGATACATACTCCCTATCTGTTTATTATGGACACTTTGTATTAGGTGGATATATCTGGATGCTCCGGGTATGGTGATACACACTCCCTATGCGTTTTCTATGGACACTTTGTATTAGGTGGATATATCTGTATGCTCTGGGTATGGCGATACACACTCCCTATGTGTTTTCTATGGACACTTTATATTAGGTCGATAAATCTATATGCTTCGGGTATGGTGATACACACTCCCTATGTGTTTTCTATGGACACTTTGTATTAGGTGGATATATCTGTATGCTCCGGGTATGGTGATACACACTCCCTATGTGTTTTCTATGGACACTTTGTATTAGGTGGATATATCTTTTTGCTCTGGGTATGGTGATACACACTCCCTAAGTGTTTTGCTACGTACACTTTGTATTAGGTGGATATATCTGTATGCTCAGGGTATGGTGATACACACTCCCTATGTGTTTTCTACGGACACTTTGTATTAGGTCGATACATCATTATGCCAGGTATGATGATACACACTCCCCATGTGTTTTCTATGGACACTTTGTATTAGGTGGATATATAAATGCCCCGGGTATGGTGATACACACTCCCTATGTGTTTTCTATGGACACTCTGTATTAGGTGGATATATCTGTATGCTCCGGGTATGGTGATACACACTCCCTATGTGTTTTCTACGGACACTTTGTATTAGGTCGATACATCATTATGCCCCGGATATGGTGATACACACTCCCCATGTGTTTTCTTCGGACACTTTGTATTAGGTCGATACATCATTATGCCCCGGGTATGGTGATACACGCTCCCCATGTGTTTTCTTCGGACACTGTGTATAATAAACCAATACACCCATGCCGTACGACTCACCTTATTGTACTGCTCGAACTGCTGCTGGACCTCTCTCTCCATCTTGTTGCCCATCTTGCTGCCCTTCTCTGCCCGCCCGCTGGGCAGCAGCTGCCAGAAGCTTCCCCTGAGTCCACAGAACTGTCTGTAACTAACACACGGATTCTGGTCGACGACGGCCACTCGCCGGAATCAATCACGTGACCAGAGCTGGGAGAATAGCCGGAGGGACTGTCTATATCACCAGGTCTGCCCTCCTTAATGAGGCAGTAGTCCTTTATACACTATCAGCAATGTCTGTGAGCCACCCTACAGGTCACCTGACTTGTCTTCACTTCATATACCACTCAGTGTATATCTTTCTTTGATAGTTAGAAGTCAGTTGAGTTGTCTCTAGAACAGTCTGTAGGCTATAAGCAACAATATAGTTCACTGGGTGAGAAGGAAGCTATGATAGCCAGTAGACTTTGATGAATTATCACAGGAGATTTGTCTTTCTATGCCTGTCAGTATATAGTTCTCTTTAATAGTCAGTAGTCAGTCAACCTTTCTCTAGAACAGTCAGGAGGCTATAAGCAACAATATAGTTCACTAGGTGAGTAAGAAGGTAGGAAGCTATACTAGCCAGAAGACTTTAATGAATTTTCTTAAGAGATTTGTCTTTCTATACCACTCAGTATATATCTCTCTGTAATAGTCAGTACTTACTTGGCTTGTCTCTAGAACAGTCAGTAGGCTGTAAGCAACAATATATTATAGTTCACTAGATGAGAAGGAAGCTATGATTGCCAGCAGACTTTGATGATTTATCACAGGAGACTTGTCTTACTATACCACTCAGTATATATCTTTCTTTGATAGTCAGAAGTCAGTTAACCATTTTCTAGAACAGTCAATACGGCTATAATGGCCAGTAGACTTTGATAAATAACAGAAGATATGACTTTCTATACCAGTTAGTATATGTCTCTGTAATAGGCTGTACCAAGTTGCCTTTTCTCTAGAACAGTCTGTAGGCTATAACTGCCAGTAGACTTTGATGAGTCATAACAGGAGATTTGTCTTTCTATACACTCATTAGACGTGTCTCCTTGGTCTACGCTCCTGTGCACTGATGTAAACAAGGACATTAATTTGTCTTCCCGTAACACACACAAACATGACTCATATAACAGTCAGTGGGCTTGTGGCCTTATGGCCTCATACAAGTCAGTATATCTGTCTCTCTATTTGTTAGTCAGTAGTTGTGTCATTCTCACACGCATTATATTTGTATTTCAATACCATAAAAAAAACATATCTCATATAAGAGTGAGAATGTTGGTTTCTTGGTATTAGTCAGCCTGCTTGTGTATCTAAATACATTGTCCTTAGACAGGTCTTTCTACATCAGACAAGAGCTTGCCTCTCTTTAATATGTCAGTAATCCTGTTTCCCTAAGGAGCCACAGTTCTATCTATGCCAGTCAATTGCCAGTTTCCACGCACCAGTTAGTAGTATCCAAACTTATCATTGGATCACTATAAAGATTCGGTAAGAAAAGAAAAGCCGCAGCAAAGAACTGCCTCTAGATATTTCTTCTAGCACAGGCATATATTAGTCCAGTCACTTCATAGTTATATGGCTGAGATAGGCCAGTGATATAAAAATGCCTCTCTCAAACCAGTTTCTTTAATCTGTATATATAAATGTCAATGAAGTTCCATCTTTAGATGTTAATCAGGAAATATATTTCCTGTCAGGGTCGATGGACATGATGTGTCAATCAAAACTTTTCCTGGGCAAAAAATAATGACAATAATGATAAACGTTGTCAAGGTAAAATACAGAGGTGAAGCACATGACAAGAAGTTGTTCCTGGAGGGTTACATCCACCAGATGCTGGTTTCCAGTAACCTGTCTTTCCCAGATGTAATCAGGCAAGATGTCTCCACAAATCAATCACTCGTCTCCCGTTAGGAGGACCGCAGCCGGCTCCAGTCTTCTCCGATACCAGTCAGGGGCAGGCACACAGCTGTGGACATTGTAGTGGCGGCGTGATGTGTGAGTGAGGTCGTACCTTGGGCTCCTTACTGAGGCATATTGGTGTGAGCAGCTCAAAGTTAATGTTAGTTAAAGGAGTGAATAACTCATCGGGTGAACAGGTCACAGCCTGCCACACGTACACACGTACTGAGAGTCAGTACCGGTCTCCTTGGGATCCTTACCGAGGGATATCGCTGTGGGCAGCTCAGTGAGCAGTTCAGATAGTGAGTAGTTCATGGAATGAGTAACTCATGGAGTGAGCAGGTCACAACCTGTAGCGTACACACATACGGAGAGTCAGTACCGGTCTTCTTGGGATCCTCACTGAGGGATATTAGTGTGAGCGGTTCATGGAGCAGTTCAGATAGTGAGTAGATAAAGGAGCGATTAACTCATGGGGTGAGCAGGTCACAGCCTGGCACACGTACAGAAGTACTGAGAGCTAGTACTGGTGTCCTTGGGATCCTTGGTGTGAGCAGTTCAGATAGTGAGTAGGTCATGGGATGAGCAGGCGACAGCCTGTAGCGTACACACATACGGGGAATCAGTACCGGTCTTCTTGGGACCCTCACTGAGGGATATTGCTGTGAGCAGCTCAGTGAGAAGTTCAGTGAGAAGTTCATGGAGTGAATAACTCATGGGGTGAGCAGGTCACAGCTTGACGCACGTACACAAGTACTGAGAGCTAGTACCGGTCTCCTTGGGATCCTTACCAAGGGATATCGCTGTGGGCAGCTCAATGAGCAGTTCAGATAGTGAGCAGTTCAGATAGTGAGTAGGTCATGGAGTGAGCAGGTCACAACCTGTAGTGTACACACATACACACATACAGAGAGTCAGTACTGGTCTCCTTGGGATCCTTACTGAGGGATATTGAAGTGAGCAGTTCAATGAGCAGTTCAGGGACTGAGTAGCTCATGGGGTGAGTTGCTCAGGGAGTGAGCATGTCGCAGCGCGTAGCGTACCGGCAGGACCGGCCACAGGGTGCCGGGACCACCGCCCGACGTGCCGGTAACGCCGTAACCCCCGCCCGCAGCACAGCAACTGCCACAAAAAGTCTCCAAACTCTCACCCAATCGAGCAATATGGATGGATACAGCCAGCCGCCCGCCTCTTGTGGTGGAGATGACGGGCAGGTTCGGGTGGAGATGGTGTCAGCGCCCACACGGATCTGGTGACCGGTCGGTAGAGCCGTGCGCTTGTGGACCTCGTGTTGGGGAGACTGTACACTGACTGTGAGCGCAGGACGCCGGTTCCCAGCTGCAGTAATGGCGGGCGATAGTTCGGGAACCAGCGAGAGGAGCAGCAGCAGTTTGAGCAGCTGCTGCAGTCAGAGTATGCCGCGCCCAGCGAAAACTCTCTATCAATGTGGGTGGCAGAGAGCATGTACAAAATATTGTAGGTAAAATTTATTTCTCCTGTGTGCGTTTCGTGATCTGACGGGATCTGTGAACGCTATCAATTGAATTTTTTTTTTTTTTACAAAATGTTGCCTGGTTTCAGCTACTTATCTCACCCCAGTATTTTTCGCCATATGTTTAACATTAGGAACTCGTACTCGACGGCCGTGAACCTAATACTCAATGGCTAATTGGGTGATCTATTTTATCAATAAATAATGTTATACGGGTGAGATAAAATCAGAACCCACTCGATGAAATTTTTTTGATCTTGTGGGTTTCCTTCTAAAAACGGCCGTATGCTCCGAGGAGTTGAAGCGTATCCAAGCGTATACGAGGATATTGCGCAGGGATAACTCTAGACTTGTTCAAGTCTCTGAAAATGAACATTCATGATTTTTTTTAAATTCAGAAAAGTATGTTGCAGTGTGGCTGGTCCAGGAATCATCCTGTATCGAGGGGAGGAGGGCTGAGGTAGGTGGAGGGATACAGGGACCAGGGCCAATCTAGGGCAACTCCTCTAGAAGGTAGAAAACACAGGCCACACTAATATGTTGTATGCACCGGGGTATACCGAAAAATAGTGCGTACGAAATAGTGCATAATTAAAATGAACTGATATGAACACGCCACTTGTCCAGATAAGGTGGATAATAAATACAATATAGACTGGTTGCAGATTAAAGCAGATTACCGCCTCAAATAGTCCCTTTGTTATAGAGATTTTTGGGAAGCACGCTGAAAGTCTATATGTGACCACTCTAACCTTTAGGCAAGCTATCTAGCGCGTGCAAGCACGCGCTAACTAGGTATGCAACTAGAGACATGAACTCATACAGTATGCAGTGATTTACCGTCGACAATTGTTTTGGTTTAGAAGATATTCAAATTTCAATCCAAAGCCTCCTATTCTCAGAAGAGTTATGAAATAAAAATTACAAAATAGATCTACTGCTGCTAGAGTAGACTAGTAGGCTGTGTTCACTTACTCCATTATATTGTACATCTGTACAGCGAAAACTCGGTAGGGATCCAGATATACCTGTAAACGGCTAAACAACTCATCCCATCACATTATTGTCTTTTTTTAAATACTACCTCAATCTTTATTACCTTGACGATATGATAATATGTGAAACTTTGTATTGTTACTTTGTATTGTCAATTACGGGTGCCTGAAAAAGTCGACGTATGTTGAGAGGTACTGTGGATTAAAAAAAAAAAGAATCCCGGCGCATACAGATATACGGGTTCGAATCCTCAAAACCATGGTATACCAGAAAATAGGCTGCTATAGATCAATGAAATAGTCCGTATTGTTATAACCTTTGGCCATAACCTTTGGCTATTACTTTGTGCTATAGAGAAAAGAAATGGTCATATTGTTGTAACCATTGATATGAAAATTGCTGGGTTTAATTCATTTGAAAAGATGGATAATAAATACAACAAATGATGGTTATGTGAGCAGGCGGCTCTGTAAACCACTCGAGGTTGACTCTTGTATTACTACGCGTCCACCATTGTCTATTTATATGAGTGCCCTGCCCAGCGAAAACTCTCTATCAATGTGGGTGTCAGAGAGCATGTGCAAAATATTGCCTGGTTTCAGATACTTATCTCACCCCGGTGTTTTTCGCCATAGGTTTAACATTAGGAACTCGTACTCCACGGCCGTGAAGTTCGTGTATCCAATACTCAATGGCTCATTGGGTTATTTATTTTATCAATAAATAATGTTATACAGTTGGGATAGAATCAGAAACCCACTCGATGAAAATAATTTTTCATCTCGTGGGTTTCCTTCTAAAAACGGCCGTATGTTCCGAGGAGTTGCAGCGTATCCAAGCGTATACGAGGATATTGCGCAGGGATAACTCTAGACTTGCTCAAGTCTCTTGATAATGGGCATTCATGATTTTTAAAAATTCATAAAAGTATGTTGCAGTGTTACTGGTCCAGGAATCACCCTGTATCGAGGGGAGGAGGGCCGAGGTAGGTGGAGGGATACAGGGACTGAGGCCAGTCTAGGGCAACTCCTGTGTTAGGTAGAAAACACATAGGGAGCGTGTATGGACATACCCAGAGCATACGGATATGTTGTATGCGCCGGGGCATACCGAAAAATGGTGCGTACGAAATGATAGTGCTTAACTAAAATGAACTTATATGAATAGGCCACTTGTCCAGCTTAGGTGGATAATAAATACAATATAGACTGGTTCCAGATTAAAGCAGTTATATGCTCCTCGGAGTTGACTCTGTGTAATATCCTCGCAAACAAATATATTAATCAGGTATTTCGGTCTTGAGTGATTGGTCATGGTCAGTTGGGCATGACTTTAAGACATTGAGACACTGGCATCCTGCTCCTTTCACAATATCATAGTGAATAGGACGCAGTTAGTGAAGGGATAGATTTTTAGGCAGCATGCTGAAAGTATATGTGACCACTCTAACTCTTAGGCAAGCTATCTAGCGCGTGCAAGCACGCTCTAACTAGTTAAGCAACTAGAGACATGAACTCATACAATATACAGTGATTTGTCTTAGATAATTCTTTTGCTCTAAAAGATATTCACATTTCAATCCAAAGCCCCCTACTCTCAGAAGGGTCATGGAATAAATAACAATATAGATATATAATTGGCTACAGTAGGCTAGTAGGCTGTGCTCACTTACTCCATTATTTTATACATCTGTATTTAACACATTAATCACAGTTATACTGGTGGTTTTTTTTGTTTTTTTTTAATTTATGACACAAATCATCACGAGGATGGTCTTCCTTTGTGGTTTCGCAGAACAACTACAGTTTTTCATCTTAGTACATGTGTTTCGGGGAATACTTCCATCATTACAAGAAACACAAAGGAAAATAGGATGACAATATTTACTGTATCCCCTTTATTCTTCCCCAGTTTGATTACACTGACACTTGACACCCCATAGCGCTGCAGAAGACGCCAGCAACACCGCACTGCAACAGACGTCATACCTCCACCACCCCCACCACTACCGTCCCTACCACCTAGTCATAGCCTAGTCCCATCCCACCACCACCACCACTTTCCCTACCGCCCCACCCAGTCCCATCCCACCACAACTATCCCTACCACCCCGCCCAGTCCCATCCCACCACCACCACCACTATCCCTACCACCCCGCCCAGTCCCATCCCACCACCACCACCACTATCCCTACCACCCCGCCCAGTCCCATCCCACCACCACCACCACTATCCCTACCACCCCGCCTAGTCCCATCCCACCACCACCACTATCCCTACCACCCCGCCCAGTCCCATCCCACCCCCACCACCATCCCTACCACCCCGCCCAGTCCCATCCCACCACCACCACCACTATCCCTACCGCCCCGCCCAGTCCCATCCCACCACCACCACCACTATCCCTACCACCCCGCCCAGTCACATCCCACCACCACCACCACTACCCCTACCACCCCGCCCAGTCCCATCCCACCACCACCACCACTATCCCTACCACCCCGCCCAGTCCCATCCCACCACCACCACCACTATCCCTACCACCCCGCCCAGTCCCATCCCACCCCCACCACTATCCCTACCACCCCGCCCAGTCACATCCCAACCCCACCACTATCCCTACCACCCCGCCCAGTCCCATCCCACCACCACCACTATCCCTACCACCCGCCCAGTCCCATCCCACCCCCACCACTATCCCTACCACCCAGCCCCGTCCCATCCCACCACCACAACTATCCCTACCACCCCGCCCAGTCCCATCCCACCCCCACCACTATCCCTACCACCCCGCCCCGTCCCATCCCACCACCACAACTATCCCTACCACCCCGCCCAGTCCCATCCCACCCCCACCACTATCCCTACCACCCGCCCAGCCCCATCCCACCACCACCACCACTACCCCTACCACCCCGCCCAGTCCCATCCTACCACCACCACCACTATCCCTACCACCCCGCCCAGTCCCATCCCACCACCCCCACTATCCCTACCACCCCACCCAGTCCCATCCCACCCCCACCACTATCCCTACCACCCCGCCCAGTCCCATCACACCACCACCACTATCCCTACCACCCCGCCCAGTCCCATCCCACCCCCACCACTATCCCTACCACCCCGCCCAGTCCCATCCCACCACCACCACCACTATCCCTACCACCCCGCCCAGTCCCATCCCACCCCCACTATCCCTACCACCCCGCCCAGTCCCATCCCACCACCCCCACCACCACTATCCCTACCACCCCACCCAGTCCCATCCCACCACCCCCACTATCCCTACCACCCCGCCCAGTCCCATCCCACCACCACCACTATCCCTACCACCCCGCCCAGTCCCATCCCACCCCCACTATCCCTACCACCCCGCCCAGTCCCACCCTACCACCCCCACCACTACCCCTACCACCCCGCCCAGTCCCATCCCACCCCCACCACTATCCCTACCACCCCACCCAGTCCCATCCCACCCCCACCACTATCCCTACCACCCCGCCCAGTCCCATCCCACCACCACCACTATCCCTACCACCCCGCCCAGTCCCATCCCACCACCACAACTATCCCTACCACCCCGCCCAGTCCCATCCCACCCCCACTATCCCTACCACCCCGCCCAGTCCCATCCCACCCCCACTACTATCCCTACCACCCCGCCCAGTCCCATCCCACCACCACCACTATCCCTACCACCCCGCCCAGTCCCATCCTACCACCACCACTATCCCTACCACCCCGCCCAGTCCCATCCCACCACCACCACCACTATCCCTACCACCCCACCCAGTCCCATCCCACCACCACCACTATCCCTACCACCCCGCCCAGTCCCATCCTACCCCCACCACTACTACCCCTACCACCCCGCCCAGTCCCATCCCACCACCACCACTATCCCTACCACCCTGCCCAGTCCCATCCCACCACCACCACTATCCCTACCACCCCGCCCAGTCCCATCCCACCACCACCACCACTATCCCTACCACCCCGCCCAGTCCCATCCCACCACCACCACCACTATCCCTACCACCCCGCCCAGTCCCATCCCACCACCACCACCACTATCCCTACCACCCCACCCAGTCCCATCCCACCACCACCACTATCCCTACCACCCCGCCCAGTCCCATCCTACCCCCACCACTACTACCCCTACCACCCCGCCCAGTCCCATCCCACCACTACCACTATCCCTACCACCCCGCCCAGTCCCATCCCACCACTACCACTATCCCTACCACCCCGCCCAGTCCCATCCCACCACCACCACTATCCCTACCACCCCGCCCAGTCCCATCCCACCCCCACCAGTATACCTACCACCCACGCCACCAACACCACCACCACTATCCCTACCACCCGCCCAGTCCCATCCCACCACCACCCCCACTATCCCTACCACCCCGCCCAGTCCCATCCCACCACCACCACTATCCCTACCACCCCGCCCAGTCCCATCCTACCACCACCACTATCCCTACCACCCTGCCCAGTCCCATCCCACCAACCCCACCACCACTATCCCTACCACCCCGCCCAGTCCCATCCCACCAGCACCACTATCCCTACCACCCCGCCCAGTCCAACCACCACTACTACGCCACCACTATCACGGCCCCTCCCCCCCGCCCCGCCCTATCCCACCAACACCCCCACCACCACACCCACCCCTACCCACTACCACCACTATCACCCTCATCAGTGTACCCCATTTTTGTGCTACCTGGGCACAAACGCTAATAACTTCAATAGGGAGCCAAAGTGAACCTGCTGAAACCACAGATACCCGTTTACAAACCACCATTTCCGGATATAGGCGCTCAGTACTTTGACTATGTAGGTTTGAGATTATATGTGTCATTCTCCAATCTTTTAGATCCATATTATTGATAAACTTAACAACTGTCATCGTAGCTTCGAGACAGAGTTATTCAGAGACGATAGTAGTAAACTACACTTCAAAAGTAACAAACGAGACCAAAAACTAAAGTCTAGCCTCAAAGCCCTGTAGGTTTAGCACTAAGCTTCGTTCTTACTGGCCACCAGAAATGGTGTTTTATATACGGGTATCTGTGGTTTCAGCGGGTTAACTTTGGCTCCCTATACCTCTTAAGCTATGAATATATATTTTTGCAGGCTGTTAGGAGCCTACCACAACTGTCTGTATGGAATATTTTATGGGTTTTGGCTGAAGCAAATTTTTTTCACATACAGCCATATGCATTGAAATGGGGTATCTGCCACCTGTCTCAAATTGATACTAAAAACATGACATACCACATTTTTGTGCTACCTGGGTACAAACGCTAATAACTTCAATAATTTTTAGGGTATGAATATTTATTTACCTACCTCATATAAAATGTGTAAATTCAGGTAGGATCCGCTTGGAGATTCTCCCGCACATGGAGACAGAGTGAACCAGACTTTGGGGTGGAGACTGAAGGGCAATGAGAGTGAGATTCTCGTGTAGTGCTAAACTTAATACTGCTATTCTTTTTTGTATTAATCTACTCAGACATACTTTTTCTATTGTAATTTATTTCGAGCAATGCCGAAATCAAAGTTTACTACTGTAGTTTTCTGATCTACTTTTCTCGTGAGAAACCAATGAGATCCGAACTTTCGCTGGTGCCTATGTATACAACTCTGAACGCAGATAATCAGCTTATGTACCTGTGTCATGGCAAATAATACCCCTACGCTGGTTCCTCAATCATCTGCTAGGTGGCACATGCGAAGCTGATAGAGTAACCTGAACCTGCGGCAAAATACAGGTGTTTCTGTTCAACGCCACCTAATGGTGAGTTCCTTCGTTAGGCCGGCGCTTGGACAAACACGGCCGAGTCCGTCCACTTTTATATAGAGATATACAGCATTCACAGCTAGAATGTAAACGGTGGGTGTGATAGCAGGAGTGTTGTTTTGTCACAGATTAAACTTCTGGAACAATCAAGGGCATTGTATCAACGAGTCTGGGTTGTCTAAACGTCATAGTTGGTATTTGTCTTGGTTTTAATTTGGAAGAAGATAAGCATATGGTAGCTAGGCCTGCCAATGTATTATTTTGTATCCAGTTTGGGTGTACCTGTGTTATCTAAGCTATATCTAAGGTATTATTGAGGCAATGTGCATGTACGACATACCAGATTTGAGCTGGAATACCATAGAATACGATGCAATCATTATTATATCTCTGGAAATAATGTACACTGGAAAAATACATGCATTACTTTCATACATTCAGTAATCCAATGATAAAATATACGTAGCCAGGGGTATAGGCCTATTCTACAAGATGGTGTGTTATTAAGGTGAAATTAACCTTAGCGTCTGCTAAAAGTAAAATGGAGGTGGGAGGTGGGCGAAGGGGCACCAACTATGACACGACGAAGTCGCTAGTAACCACCTAATAAGGAGTCACCATAGTAATAGTATTGGGTGTGAGTATTTTGCTACCGGGAGATTATTGAGGCCCGTATTAAACCTCCTGCTTCTGAAATCAGGAGATTTAATACTGGAAATGGTTCCCAAAACGGCATCGGGCCCCTAGCGAACGAAACTCAAACTAACACGTGCACGCCATCTTTCGCAATATCTATCAACCACCGAGTACGTAGAAAACACATTGGGCATTTGTAATTTACAAGTAGGAGATTAAGGATGGTAGTAATCTTCTTATTTTACAATCAGGAGTGTACAGGTTAAGTCCTGAAAGGGCAAACTAATCAATGCATGCCCCCAATCGCGTTGTCGGCGAAAGGTGTTTTGAGTTTGACACAGCAGACGATATTGCGATCACAAGATCGCAATTGACAGTGTGTACAGTTCAAGTTTGGTGAATTTATCCTTGGCAGTGTCTTCTAATCAGTCTATAATCGGTCCGATTACAATTATCAACAAACTCTTACCTTGTTTTGTCCTGTATTTTAGCGTTAAGTCCATTTTCCGATGACAACGTGATGAAACCAACATGGCGATGGGTACGTAACTGCCACCTCACGGGCAATTTAGGAACGATATTTTTATCAACGATAGAGGGCGCATCGGACAAGTCTCAGAAGAGCATCGTAATTATTAGCAAGGAACGGTGGTTAATAAATACAATATAGACTGGCTTCAGATAAAAGCGGCAGTAATCTCCGAGGACAAGACGTGTAGTGATCTCCGAGCGATAGTGAGGTGATTACGCAGAGTCCAGACCGAGGTGGTAGGGGTTGTGATTGGTGGGGGGGGGGGGGGGGGGGGGGGGGGATCTGAAACCAGTTAATATTGTGTATATATTTTGCAGGCCGTTAGGGCTCTACCAATACTGTCCGTATTCAATATTCTGTGTTTTACAGTCGAAGCAAATTTGTTATATGCATAGAAATATGCTACCTGCCTCAAATCAATGAAAAAAAACATGAATTTCTAAATGGAATTCTGTAGATAAACAGCAAATAAAGCAATGATTCTTTCCCATATAATACCCCTATTTACCCCTTGACTTAGGCTAAATATTGGATTTGGGGGGACAAAAAACCGGCCAGAAAAATGAATTTTTATTCTGACACATTTTACACTAATGTCTCATAATGAAGAATAATTATCATATTAGCTTTTTCTTGGTATGAAGTCAGACTTTGATATTGGCCTGTCCCCACTGGATTTAACGTAAGTCTGCGAAAAGTCTGTTGTGAGTCAGGTCTTAGCCTTCATTACACGCGAAAAAGTCCTACTTGACATTTTTCCACAATGAAAAGTCAAGGCTTAGACATCATTTCATGCTAAAAAGTCAGACTTTGACACTTTTCTTTGGTTAAAAGTCAGGGATTAGCCATCATTGTAAGCTAGAAGTCAGACTTTGACAATTTTTCATGGAGAAAAGTCAGGGATTAGCCATTATTGCATGCTAAAAATTCAGACTTTGACATTTTTCCACAGTGAAAAGTCAGGGCCTAGCCATAGTTGCATACTAAAAAGTTAGATTTTGACATTTTTTCGATGTTGAATAAACACAGTTTTTACACTTGATTGAGTTAAATTTGAAGGTGCTGAATTTTTGGGGCCGGCAAAAAAGTAGGGGGGGGGCGGCCGCCCCCCCCTGCCCCCCCTATTCTGACACCACTGTTAGAGGAGGTAGCTCTGACAGGAGGCAGCTCCCAGAGAAGGTAGAAAATACCTCTTGTGAAGGTAGTTCTTAGAGGAGGTACTTCTTACAAGGAGGTAGGTCTTTCAGGAGGTAAATTTTACAGAGGGTAGGTTTTACAGGAGGTAGCATTTACAGGAGGTAGATATTACAGGAGGTAGATATTACAGGAGGTAGATATTACAGGAGGTAGATATTACAGGAGGTAGATATTACAGGAGGTAGATATTACAGGAGGTAGATATTACAGGAGGTAGATATTACAGGAGGTAGATATTACAGGAGGTAGAATTTACAGGAGGTAGCATTTACAGGAGGTAGCATTTACAGGAGGTAGATATTACAGGAGGTAGATATTACAGGAGGTAGATATTACAGGAGGTAGGTCTTAGAGGAGGTAGTTCTTAGAGGAGGTAGTTCTTAGAGGAGGTAGATATTACAGGAGGTAGATATTACAGGAGGTAGCATTTACAGGCGGTAGCTCTGACAGGAGGTAGTTCTTAGAGGAGGTAGATATTACAGGAGGTAGCTCTCACATGAGGTATTTCTTTAGTACAGGAGCGCAGGCAAAGAAGATGGAAAGGCTTCCAGCGTGATTCAGGACCGCTAATTCCACCATCTGCCTTTCCTGGTCTAAGTAGGTAGTGATCCTACAGTGGTGGTCATATTACCGGCACTATTACTTATATATAAAGAGACTCCATTCCAATGCTAAGTGCGGGGTGGTAGCCTAAGTGGACTGGTTTATATATGGTATGGATGATGTTGTGTCTGCCTTGTGAGGGGATACGTATATCACATGGTGCTTTCACCAGATATATATTTATGAGAACGTATCATGATAATGGAACAACGAAGAAAGTATATCACGTTGCAATAAACTGACGTGGAAGACCGTCTGGGGAGAGATGAACGATCAGATTTGTCCTAAGATATCTTGAATTAAAAAACCCCACAAAAACAGAGTGGAAATGGCAATATATTCTATCATTGTCGCATGAAATCTATTCAATGTCCACTGGTCATATATTATTTCTATATATTTCTTATTTATATCTATATATTTGCATTAGCTACAGTCCCATAGAATTCCTCAATACCATACCACCCTAGTAGGATAAATGGTACTGAAAACTATCATATATAAATGAATGGGATCTATTCCAATGCTAACAATACAATGCAGACTGGCTTATAGCTGATGCCATGTATAGCTGCAGTATGAAGTTTAGGATATACTCAATACATCACAAGCTTATACAAAGAATACATACGTAAATAGACACGAACAATAGGAAGACAGTGCTGTTTATCTTCGTGACATGGATTCTATTCAATGTTGGTCATGAACCTTGGGCTTCACTGGTTGTATTGCAAAGCATGCAAAGCCTTCACATGAATCAGCAACTGATTGTAATTAAAGTTAATTGGGATAATAAATTATCTACGTAGGGAATATGGACAATGGCTTTGTCCTTATTCCTACCTACGCCTAGCTCTAGCATAACCTGTCTAATGAGCCTGTTATCATACTGCAAAGCTCAACCTAGACGCGATTTATGTTTTTATTTAAAATAAAGACACCCAACAACAAGCAAGGTAATTCCCAGTTGAAAGGAAAACTTAATTTCGTTTCCGTGGCGGTTAGAGCTTGTCTGGAAATGGGGAGCAGTCGATTGGATTTTCTCTTCAGAACAAAGACTAGAATGGAGACCTGACTTTGACTTCTGTCAGAAGTACCTATTTCCCCAAAGCTTTACGGCGTGCCTCGTGCAAACCGCCATCTCCCTATACTACTCACAGCTCCAGGCTGGGTGAGGGTACGGGCCGGCGGCGGGCCGTCCCCGGGGCGACCCCCGCCCGGGTGCCGGCCTCCAGGGCCCGGTCTCCCGGCAGTGACGGCCCCCACGCCGCCCTGACCCCGCACAGCCACCTGCACTGTGTACGGTAGACTTGCTCAAGTCGTTGATTTTTAACATTCGTTAAATGATTGAACACAATCAGAATAATTATATAGAACGTCCTGACCGTGCTATACAATTCACAGAACGAAATGGTAATTTAAGGTTTGTACAGACCGAGGCATTTATGCCGAGTTCCGTACAAACGGTAAATTATCATCGAGTTCTGTGACTTGTACAAGCATGGTTGGACGTTATATATTTACTATATACCCGAAATTAAAAAGAAAAATCAATTTCGTTTGGCTTAACAACCAATTTCTTAATAAACGTGTATGGCAAGGTGGTCTGTATTTTAGTGTACAGACCAGTGGTCCATACAGTATTTTTACATCATATACCGAAACGGTGCGTATTTACAGTATATATATGGCATAGGTATATAGTTAAGTTCATTATAGTATGTTCTCTGACTGACCCATGAATCAAAGACTTGTCCAGTAGGAACAGAACCTCCTGTATATGTACCCCCAGTCACTCCCTGTAACCCTACACCTCCTCCTACCCCTCACCCGTCCGCTCCTCCAGTTATCTGGCCGCCTGTGTTGTCATAGCAATAAATTTCGCCTGCCCCTGACTGTGACTCGATTGAGATAAAAGTGAGAGAGTATCAGTCTCCCAGCAGATATCCTGATCTGTAGGCAGGATATCTGTATGGAGAGTGTTGGTAATACTGGTGTAAACAGTGCCAGAAATCAACACCATTACCGATTTAGTAGAAACCGAACTCTGGTCAGGTCTGCTCCTCACTACACTCGGCTACGCCTCGTGTAGTAATACGCGACCTTCCCATCATGGCATAAACATTGTCAAGTCTAACTCGAGTTCGGTTTCGTATTTATCCTACCTCATCTATGCTTTTGTATTACTAAAAGATAAATATTGAGTCAATGACCAACAGAACTTTTTTTTCATAGTAGCTGACATCCTGCTCTCTGATTGGTCAATATTGTTATTACTCTAGTGGCATAAAAAAACACTTTATGTCATGGCCTGCCACATAAAATTTCCCTATGTTAAGTCTATGGCGGTTTTTTATTAGGGGTAGGATAATGTACCAGTCCCTGTATCCAGTGAGGAGGGTATGCAGGGACTGGAGTCAGTCTATGTATAAGGATCAATCTGTCCAGTGCTGAAACCAGCATACATGAAATGGGCGGCGAAAATTTACTGCTGTATTCTCAACGTTTATGTAGTTGGAAGGTGAGAGCAGATTGTATACGGAAACAGGTTTTTGCTTTATTTTGTTTTTAAAGAATTTCCATTTTTGTGTGTTTTATTTTGTTTTTAAAGAATTTCCATTTTTTGTTTTAAAAGAATTTCCTTTATTGTTTTTTTTTAATTATTATATGGTACATTCAGCTGGTGATAATATTACACCTTTAACTCGTCAATAAAGGTGGCTGAGTTGTGTCAGCCTTAGTGACAAGCTGATTTTCATCACAAAGGATTACTGTGGCTTTACATGATAAATGCGCCGTAAAATTGACGATAAAATGTAAGACCGTCCTCCAGAAAGATCACAGATCACTCTTGGTAACGAGAATGCAACAAAGACGACGATACCACCAATCTTTTATGGTTCTTAGTTTTAAAAACATCTCCCTGAGCCCGTCTGAGCCACACAGTTTTTTTATTCAGGTAGAAAACGTACATCATACATTCGCCCAAGTGGCGTTCTTCCATGCATAATTTGCAACAATATATATATATATATATATATATATATATATATATATATATATATATATATATATATATATATATATATATATGTAATATAGGGAAAATTAGAGTAAAACTGAAATAGGTATTAATGTGGTATTTTCTATGTAAGACATGTATGAATGACGGTTATGTTTTCTTGTTGTGTCCTGTCTTCGTTTAATGGGAAACCAGTGAACACGTATTGTCGTAAAATTTGTATTATTTTGAATTAAAAAAAAAAAAGTGTGTGTGTACTATATTCCACTAGAGCCCAGCTAAAAGCCGGTGACTGCAAACGCCTTCCTTATTGTATAGTTTTCTCATCGCGCGTCGCGGACCTTGCTGAGGCATGGATTTTTAATGAAGTACTTTGCCCTGTCTACGTCTTTCCTCACAGCTTTATAGCGCTATCTCGTCTTCACCCTTGTGTACTTTGTGGCGGGTTTCCACACATGTAGCACAACAGTCCGTTAATAATGCACGAAGAGCAGGTCGTATACGGCACAGAGCGATTGCTAGTTCTGCCATCATCCGCCAGGAATATGTAATATAGCGCCATTTGCCGACCAGCATACGCCGACAGCCTCGTTATTCTCTTTGTCATTCAGCCACACCTCCTCGTGATGCCACCTCCCTCACCTCCATCACCTTAAACATCTCCCTCATCGGGGGCAACCACTGTTATCAATTGTTATCAACTTTGAGAAAATTCCTCCATGGCAAGCCCAACAAAATATTTCTGATAAAATCCATTGAAAATTGGTCCTGCCACCTGGTGTTTTAGATGGCGTCAGGGGGCAAGGTGGCCGCTTCTATAGCACAATGGCTATGTGCTCTCTAGGGCAGTTAGGTAATTTTCCCCAGGAGCTGTCATTTTGCCCCTCGGGTAGGTGTTCTTCATAGACATGGTATGAGAAGGATTGGCCTCTAATATAGCAGTAAATTTATCACTGCTTGGGATGAAGGAGAAAGGTGGCTGTACACCACACCACATAGACATGGTATGAGAAGGGTTGGTCTTTGATATAGCAGTAAATTTACCGCTGCTGGGGATCAAGGAGAAAAGTGGCTGTACACCACACCACATAGACATGGTATGAGAAGGATTGGCCTTTGATAAAGCAGTAAATCTACCACTGCTTGGGGCATATAGAACGTGGTAAAACATGCAACATATACATGTGAAGGGCCCTTCGCTGTTTATGCTAATTTGATAAGAGGGATAACAAATCATCATTGTATGGCTGCACGGCTAGGCATTTTACAACTGTCTCTACGCATACATACCTGCCCGTTCATGCCCCTGGAGGCTGCCCATTCATCTGTCTGCAGCCCACAGCTGCCCACAACACCCTCCCGTTCTGTGAGCACCTCACCAGCTGCGCCATTGCTAGCCTTAGAGCAATTCAATGCCTCCTTTCTTAGACCCACTGCAGGCCAGCAGCTATCTGTCACCTTGACCCGGGCCTGGATGGCCGTCTGGTCCCGCCCGACCGGCCACTCAACGCCCTGTCAGCGGCGAAGAGAGCCGGATAGGAGGAGAGGTGGGGTGGTGTGGGGAGGGGAGGTGTGGGGAGGTGTGGTGTTGGGTGGTGTGGGGAGGTGTGGGGTTGGGAGGTGTGGGGAGGTGTGGGATGGGGAGGTGTTAGGCGGGGGAGGTGTGGGGTGGGGGTGGGGGTGGGGTGGGGGAGGTGTGGGGTGGGGTGGGGAGGTGTGGAGTTGAGAGGTGTGGGGTGGGGAGGTGTGGGGAGGTGTAGGGTGGGGTGAGGAGGTGTGGGGAGGTGGAAAGTGGGGTGGGGAGGTGTGGGGTGGGGGAGGTGTGGGGTGGGGGAGGTGTGGGGTGGGGAGGTGTGGGGTGGGGAGGTGTGGGGTGGGGAGGTGTAGGGTGGGGAGGTGTAGGGTGGGGAGGTGTGGGGTGTGGAGGTGTGGGGTGGGGAGGTGTAGGGTGGGGAAGTGTAGGGTGGGGAGGTGTGGGGTGGGGAGGTGTGGGGTGAAGAGGTGTAGGGTGGGGAGGTGTAGGGTGGGGAGGTGTGGGGTGTGGAGGTGTGGGGTGGGGAGGTGTAGGGTGGGGAAGTGTAGGGTGGGGAGGTGTGGGGTGGGGAGGTGTGGGGTGGGGAGTTGTAGGGTGGGGAGGTGTGGGGTGGGGAGGTGTGGGGTGGGGAGGTGTGGGGTGGGGAGGTGTGGGGTGGGGAGGTGTAGGGTGGGGAGGTGTGGGGTGGGGAGGTGTGGGGTGGGGAGGTGTAGGGTGGGGAGTTGTAGGGTGGGGAGGTGTGGGGTGGGGAGGTGTTGTGTGGGGAGGTGTGGGGTGTGGAGGTGTAGGGTGGGGAGGTGTGGGGTGGGGAGGTGTGGGGTGGGGAGGTGTAGGGTGGGGAGGTGTGGGGTGGGGAGGTGTAGGGTGGGGAAGTGTAGGGTGGGGAGGTGTGGGGTGGGGAGGTGTGGGGTGGGGAAGTGTAGGGTGGGGAGGTGTGGGGTGGGGAGGTGTGGGGCGGGGAGTTGTAGGGTGGGGAGGTGTGGGGTGGGGAGGTGTGGGGTGGGGAGGTGTGGGGTGGGGAGGTGTGGGGTGTGGAGGTGTAGGGTGGGGAGGTGTGGGGTGGGGAGGTGTGGGGTGGGGAGGTGTAGGGTGGGGAGGTGTAGGGTGGGGAGGTGTAGGGTGGGGAGGTGTAGGGTGGGGAGGTGTGGGGTGGGGAGGTGTGGGGTGGGGAGGTGTGGGGTGGGGAGGTGTAGGGTGGGGAGGTGTAGGGTGGGGAGGTGTGGGGTGGGGAGGTGTAGGGTGGGGAGGTGTAGGGTGGGGAGGTGTGGGGTGGGGAGGTGTAGGGTGGGGAGGTGTAGGGTGGGGAGGTGTAGGGTGGGGAGGTGTAGGGTGGGGAGGTGTAGGGTGAGGAGGTGTGGGGTGGGGAGGTGTGGGGTGGGGAGGTGTGGGGTGGGGAGGTGTAGGGTGGGGAGGTGTGGGGTGGGGAGGTGTGGGGTGGGGAGGTGTGGGGTGGGGAGGTGTGGGGTGGGGAGGTGTAGGGTGGGGAGGTGTGGGGTGGGGAGGTGTGGGGTGGGGAGGTGTGGGGTGGGGAGGTGTAGGGTGGGGAGGTGTGGGGTGGGGAGGTGTGGGGTGGGGAGGTGTGGGGTGGGGAGGTGTAGGGTGGGGAGGTGTGGGGTGGGGAGGTGTGGGGTGGGGAGGTGTGGGGTGGGGAGGTGTGGGGTGGGGAGGTGTGGGGTGGGGAGGTGTGGGGTGGGGAGGTGTGGGGTGGGGAGGTGTGGGGTGGGGAGGTGTGGGGTGGGGAGGTGTGGGGTGGGGAGGTGTAGGGTGGGGAGGTGTGGGGTGGGGAGGTGTGGGGTGGGGAGGTGTGGGGTGGGGAGGTGTGGGGTGGGGAGGTGTAGGGTGGGGAGGTGTGGGGTGGGGAGGTGTGGGGTGGGGAGGTGTAGGGTGGGGAGGTGTGGGGTGGGGAGGTGTGGGGGTGGGGAGGTGTGGGGTGGGGAGGTGTGGGGTGGGGAGGTGTGGGGTGGGGAGGTGTGGGGTGGGGAGGTGTGGGGTGGGGAGGATGTAGGCTGGGAGATGCGGGGTTTGGATACAGGTGGTGGTGAGAAGGCCCGGCCGGGTCTGTGTACACGCAGCACGGTGTACCGGCCAGCCTCCATACCTCACCCTCCCCGCCCGACATACCTCCTCGCCCATTACCACCATTACCACCATTACCACCTCGCCGGGTAATAACAGTAATCCGTGAATGGGAGGGCGGCCAGACATTAACCTTACACAGCACACAGACTCAGCCACTGAGACGTGGGGCCGAAAGGGTCGAGCCCGAAACGTCTGGGCCAAGATGGATGGGGGAGTGAATGTCTGGGCCCAGATGGATAGGGGAGAGAACGTCTGGGAGGGGGAAAGGCAGTTTGGGTGGAGCAGGAGCGTTGGCCAGATCAAGTTAAGATCGAATATCACTCAACAGGAAGCAGTGAAATAATTTCGTAACGTTGGATATTCATCACTGTACTAAATAGCTTTTTTCCTTGTTTCTCTATCCCTCTATTGCGATATCATCAGAATGTTACAATCACAAAGGAAGAAGATATTTTATCATAATGGTAGCAAGAGGGAACACAGGCCACAGGGACTGTGTATAGTACACTATTATATACCCATGACGTATATATAAAGTAAATACGCACCGTTTCGCCATATAATGTAAAGGTATCATACTGAACAGGGTTCAGAGTGTACTGAACACGTTGCCACATGTTGCTATGTGTACTGAACACGTTGCCACATGTTGCTATGTATACTGAACACGTTGCCACATGTTGCTATGTGTACTGAACACGTTGACCACATGTTGCTATATACAATGTATACTGAACATGTTGGCCAAACGTTGCTATGTGTATTGAACACACTGAAATACCAGTTTCACAGTTACATTATCGGTGGGGTGTTAGCGTCAACTGAACCATGATAGGAGGGGAGGGAGGGGAGGGAGGGGAGGGAGGGGAGGGAGGGGGGGGAGGGGAGGGAGGGGAGGGAGGGGAGGGGAGGGGAGGGAGGGGAGGGGAGGGGAGGGAGGGGAGGGGAGGGAGGGAGGGGAGGGAGGGGAGGGGAGGGGAGGGAGGGGAGGGAGGGGAGGGGAGGGAGGGGAGGGGAGGGGAGGGGAGGGAGGGAGTAGAGGGAGTAGAGGGAGGTGAGGGAGGGGAGGGAGGGGAGGGAGTAGAGGGAGTAGAGGGAGGGGAGGGAGGGGAGGGAGGGGAGGGAGGGGAGGGAGGGGAGGGAGGGGAGGGAGGGGAGGGAGGGGAGGGAGGGGAGGGGAGGGAGGGAGGGAGGGGTGGGAGGGGTGGGAGGGGAGGGAGAGAGAGTGGGAGGTAAGGGAGGGAGTAGAGGGAGTAGAGGGAGGGGAGGGAGGGGAGGGAGTAGAGGGAGGGGAGGTGAGGGAGGGGAGGGAGGGGAGGGAGGGGAGGGAGGGGAGGGAGGGGAGGGAGTAGAGGGAGTAGAGGGAGTAGAGGGAGTAGAGGGAGTAGAGGGAGGGGAGGGAGGGGAGGGAGGGGAGGGAGGGGAGGGAGGGGAGGGAGGGGAGGGAGGGGAGGGAGGGGAGGGAGGGGAGGGAGGGGAGGGAGGGGAGGGAGGGGAGGGAGGGGAGGGAGGGGAGGGAGGGGAGGGAGTAGAGGGAGGGGAGGGAGTAGAGGGAGGGGAGGGAGGGGAGGGAGGGGAGGGAGGGGAGGGAGTAGAGGGAGGGGAGGGAGGGGAGGGAGGGGAGGGAGGGGAGGGAGGGGAGGGAGGGAGGGAGGGGAGGGGAGGGAGGGGAGGGAGGGGAGGGAGGGAGGGGAGGGAGGGAGGGGAGGGAGGGGAGGGAGGGGAGGGAGGGGAGGGAGGGAGGGGAGGGAGGGGAGGGAGGGAGGGGAGGGAGGGGAGGGAGGGGAGGGAGGGGAGGGAGGGGAGGGAGGGGAGGGAGGGGAGGGAGGGGAGGGAGGGGAGGGAGGGGAGGGAGGGGAGGGAGGGGAGGGAGGGGAGGGAGGGGAGGGAGGGAGGGGAGGGAGGGGAGGGAGGGGAGGGAGGGGAGGGAGGGGAGGGAGGGGAGGGAGGGGAGGGCGGTGTTGGAGATGAAGGAGACGTTTAAGGTGAGGGAGGTGATGGAGGTGGCATCACGAGGAGGTGTGGCTGAATGACAAAGAGAATAACGAGGTTGTCGGCGTATGCTGGTCGGCAAATGGCGGTAAATGAGGGAGGGATACGTGTCAGACTCAGTAAAGATTCATGGTGGTTGGGGACAGCCTGCTGCCTGTAGGAGGGCCTTATGGAGTTTGCCCGCTCTATATTATACAGAATCTAATATAGCGGCTCGCATGAGTCACTCTGAGCATATAGACGTGCTCGCCTAACGTCTGACTGCTCCAGGCCACGTCCTGATGCCACCATCTAAATATCACTCAGCTCACACAGTACTGAGGGTAGTGCAGCATATGGAGCGCCTAATATATAATCTGAAGCGGGATTCACACGATGGGATTTGTGTAACTCACAGGGTGTTTGTCTGTGACTAATCCTGCTGAAATTCTGTACCTTGTAAAGTGGGATTCACACGATGGGATTCGTGTACCTCACAGGGTGTTTGTCTGGGACTAATCCTGCTGAAATTCTGTACCTTGTAAAGTGGGATTCACACGATGGGATTCGTGTACCTCACAGGGTGTTTGTCTGAGACAAATCCGGCTGAGATTCTGTACTCGAACACAATCTCCTCGTCTGAATTGTATTCATATTATATTCAATATCTGGTCAGAATACCTGCCAAGGATAGGCTATGTTTTCTACTGCATTTTCAAGTACAACTAAAAATGAACACCCCAAAACGCATGCTGTTTGTATAAGAAAGTATAAAATAACTTGAGTGTATAAATCTGATTGAATCTTTTGTAATTTACACCAGATAAACCAGACAGCTAAGGAGACAACTGGAGGTGAAGCAAATCGCTCGTCTGCTCTGACCAGGGTCTACAAATCGATACTGACCGCCGCCAAGACACTGACTTTCATTTTATCATTTTTTTCTATGATCGTTCTTCCAGATCAATAGATCCTTGAAGCGAGACTTGACCCTCCTGCTCAAAGTGCCGCAGTCATTTATCTCACTCCTTGTACAAGTTTAACCATAGGAATAACACCAAAAAGGTATATGCAACAATTAACCATTTAAAGTGACAATATTATCTCACCCCTGGTACAAGTTTAGCCATAGGAATAACATTAGAAAAATATACTCAACGATCACCCTGGTAAAGTGACAATACTACGCCACGGCTGTGGCGTAGTGAATTTGCTAAGTATATTCTGATTATTCTGAAGCTGTGATGATATTTAATGTCATAGAAAGGGGTAAGATAAATCCAGAACCACACTCGAATCGTAAAATAGACAATACTTCACTCATTTGGCTGTGCATAATCGTCACTCGGCTTTGCCTCGATGATGATCGGGCCCATCCAAACTCGTGGAGTATTGTGTTTTTATGCGATTCTCGATGCTGTTCTATATAACTACACCATGGTCGTGGCGGAGTGATGTGAGATGATGTCTTAATCGATAGACCAATCAGCGGGCAGTATTTCAGAGAGTAGGCAAGATATCAACATGGAGATTTATATGTTTCTAGATGGATTCGTGAAGTAATTTGGCTTATTCTGATATTGTGATGCTATTATAATGCCCATGAAAGGGGTGAGATGAATGTAGAACTGCACTAGAATTATAACGTAAACAATATACTGCTCATTTGGATATTCTGTAATCATCACTCGGCTTCACCCTTGATGATGATTGTGGTGCATCCAAACTCGTGGAGTGTTCCTTATTCATACGATACTCGATCCAGTTCTATATATTTATTATATACCTATGCAGTATATTTGATAATTATGTACTGCTGCTACCAATGCAGTATAAATTGTGGACTGAACCCTGTGCAGTATACTGTTATACTGCACACGTTGAAACATCAGCAGTGCGTGAGATTTCACGTAGACATGTCTTCTATGCCAATAAATGGTAGATTTGATTGCTCTTGGGTATATGATAGATATATAGCGACCTACAAAACTCGATGGGTATTGATGTTATTTACGGAACTCGGTCTGAGGCGTCGTTCCATAAAAAAGACAATAATTCCCCATTTCCTTTTGTAGCATGTACAGCATGGTCAGGTCGTTCTATATAAATATCCCTCAGTATGAGGAGTTTTTATAAGTTTTATCTGTGAAGCCCCAGACAGAGCAGCTCTGTCTCTCTGCCTGTCTCTCTGTCTGTCTCTGTCTCTCTGTCTCTGTCTCTCCCTGTCTCTGTCTGTCTCTGTCTCTCTGTCTCTGTCTCTCCCTGTCTCTGTCTGTCTCTGTCTCTCTGTCTCTGTCTCTGTGTCTCTCTCTCGCTCTCTCTCTATATATATAAATATCCCTCAATATGAGTAGTTTTTATAACTTTTATCTGTGTAGCTGCAGACAGAGCAGCTCTGTCTCTCTCTCTATCTCTCTGTGTCTGTCTCTCTGTCTCTCTGTCTCTGTGTCTGTCTCTCTGTCTCTCTTTCTCTCTACATATATAGATATCCCTCAATATGAGGAGTTTTTAATAACGTGTATCTGTGTAGCCGCAGACAGAGCAGATCTGACTCAGCACCTTAACCCTCCATGCTCCCACCCTCTACTGACCAGTCCGGGGCCACCTCTGTTTCCGCTTAGGGCCCTGACCCACTGTGCGACTCCTGATCTTTTCCCTTCCAGATTTAATATACGTGGCGAAATGACAATTACTCGTCAGAGTAAGAAATGAAATGAATTTTTTTTTCCCTTCCATGCGAATCGCCCATTGGGTTGGGTCTACCTTGCGATTTCTGGCCCTGAGATTCTGGGGTCCGTTTAACAACCTACATGTATACCCTTTTTCTATATGCCATATTCAACATTGCCTCATGGACGGTTAATACTGTCCTAGAAAACGAACTTTAATATTATCAAACATAAACCTTGCACAAGGTATAGAGAAGGATCGTTATATAATCCCACTTTACAGGGTACAGAATCTCAGCAGGATTTGTCTGAGACAAATACCCTGTGAGGTACATGGATCCCATCGTGTGAATTCCACTTTACAGCATACAGAATCTCAGCCGGATTTGTCTCAGACAAACACCCTGTGAGGTACATCAATCCCACCGTGTGAATCACACTTTACAGGGTACAGAATCTCATCAGGATTTGTCTCAATCAAACACCCTGTGAGGTACATGAATCCCACCGTGTGAATCCCACTTTACAGCATACAGAATCTCAGCCGGATTTGTCTCAGACAAACACCCTGTGAGGTACATCAATCCCACCGTGTGAATCACACTTTACAGGGTACAGAATCTCCTCAGGATTTGTCTCAATCAAACACCCTGTGAGGTACATGAATCTCAACAGGATTTGTCTCAGACACACACCCTGTGAGGTACATGAATCTCAACAGGATTTGTCTCAGACAAACACCCTGTGAGGTACGTGAATCTCAGCCGGATTTGTCTCAGACAAACACCCTGTGAGGTACATCAATCCCACCGTGTGAATCACACTTTACAGGGTACAGAATCTCAACAGGATTTGTCTCAGACACACACCCTGTGAGGTACATGAATCTCAACAGGATTTGTCTCAGACAAACACCCTGTGAGGTACATGAATCTTAACAGGATTTGTCTCAGACAAACACCCCGTGAGGTACGTGAATCCAATCGTGTGAATCTCACCGTGTGAATCCTTTACCACCCCCTTGTTTCGAGCCCTCCTCCTTCACCCCCTGCCAGCTCCACCTCCACCCTCCATCCTTCAATCCATGTTTTTCTACCTTCCCACAAATCGATCGGTGGTCTCGTTGGCCATCTTCAATATGATTTATTTTCAGCCCAGACCAGAGTGAAGCAACCGTTTACTAACCCCTTCATGCCGGAAGAGTATTGATCAGAACAACATCCATGTTTCCTGGTGGAGATAAAGCTTCAATTTAGACGACAGAAGCCATGGTTTCATCGATCAATTCAAGAATAATACAAATTGAATTCATTGAAGAAAATGCAAGTGTTCATATGAAAGTCTTTATGACAACTACATATTTTCCTGCCTGATATATTTGAGTTCTGCAATAAATTGCTCATTTTGGATCAAATGATTTACCTTATATGTGTTCCAAAAAGCGATGTAGCATATATCTTATGACAATATTTCAATATTGTTCATTTTGTCTCCTATGGATCAGAATTATCATAATAAGTAATATACTGAAATGACATGATGGTGTAGAAAAACAAGGTGTTTTTGTATGATGGTACGTCATAATTCTATGACATGGAGGCTTGTTATGATGGTGTGAGATTTTTTGTTTGTTTTTGTTTGTCGTATGAGTAGTTTAGCGTCCAATATGTTCTATCAGACTTACTTTTGGTTTAAAGGTGATAGAATCTATGAGATGAATTTAGGTAGAAATCTTACCACGACACATTTGTTATGATGGTGTGAGCTGATGCCATAGCATAATTATTTGTTTGTTTGCTTTGATTTAACGTCCAGTCAACCATTATGGGTTCTTACCAGACTTTCCCAAGGTTCTTTTACACCACGAGGGTGGTGATCGAATCTATGAGATGAAATCAGGTAGAAATCTCACCCCTACACATTTACTGAGGTGAGAGTTCTTTTACTTCCGACACCATGACATGAGATGATAATTACCTGTTTGTACGGAATGAGGTGTTTACGCAGAGTTGTACAAACAGTAAATTATCATCGAGTTGTGTAGCTTGTACAATCATGGTACTTTGTTCTATATTTATTATGTATACCCAAAATCAATTTTCTAAAATCACCTTAAATTTCGCTTACAAATTAAGGTGATTCAATTTTCAAGTCAACGCATACGGAACAATGTTGCGAATTTTGCCGTACGGAACACTGTTCCGAACGGTATATCTACATTATATGGCGAAACAGTACGTATTTACAGTATAAACAGCAGGTTATATGATAAACTAAACTAATATCTAACACTTTTATGATGTGTGTTATCAGATTCAACTGATATATCTGGCCAAATTATAGTGATAATTACCAATATAATTTTAATCAGTTTATCAATCTTTGAAGTACTCAATCTTAGAGTCGTGAATTAATGGGTACTATAGTAAAACTGACACAGATGTTGGAACTTGTCAGTCAGATATAGTCGATGATGACATAAACTAGAGTAAACATTGGAGAGTAGGGTCTCTTGTAAATGCTGAGAGATAGGAAAGATGACTTAATCAGGGGATAAGACGTTGGGTAATCCATAAACAACGGGATCATCTGGAGATGATCAGATGTGAGGCTTACGAAATATTGCCACTCGTTGGAAGTGGTAGAGGGATGGATCTTGTATAGTTTGATAGAACTGATAATCTCTATGTTAAGCCTATAAGACACCGACCCGACGGCTGCACAGTTGTGTCTGTGGATTCAACTCTTTATTGGCTGTTCTTTGGTGGGTAAGAACAGGATTTAGGGCATCCATTTTCTGTACCTCGTACAAGGGTTATCTTTTGACAATATTCAAGTTTGTTCACTACAGTCTTAGCTGTCCATAAGGTCGTCCATAAGTGTTGAATAAAGTTGACCCACATCGTTCCTGCGTCTCCTCGGTGTACAGAAAATGGTCTTCATGCACGAGCCTAGATTATTAAACGTGCCCCAGGATAAAATAAAGCGCCAGATCAACTCAGGCGATTTTCCATGTGAATTTGGGTTTGCAGACGTTCGCAGACGTTCGCAGACGTTCGCAGACGTTTGCATGGATATGCGAATGCCTTGCGACAATATCTAATATATTGAATATCGTCGCATGGGATTCGCACAGTCGCATGGATCGCAGACGAATTCGCTTGGTCGCCTTAGTGGATCTGGCGTTTTAGGCGAACAGGATTCACTCCGGTCGTTCGTAACCATATTGTCATGTCCTCATTTGAAGGAATCCAAAGACTGTTTCTCGATTATACATTTGTTCCACTTAACTCCACACGTCTACATCTACGAGAATTCACTCTAATAAAGCTTCTCTGTTACTCTACGTTATCCTCTCTATTTGTTTACCTGTTGTCTGGGGTATCTCTATACCTTGTGGTGTTCACTCTTTATTTGCTGTAGGACAAGGTTAGGTGATTCCTTTTTCTCTTCTTAATTATGCTCTAGTCTAGTCCCTCAAAACAATACTATTTTATAAGATTGTAAATGTGAATTAGAAAATGAATCGAAAACAATTTTGTACCCAACCGATGAAATTTTTTTTTCTCCAAAAGTGTTGGTACATTATTATGTCGGAAATTTCCAACTAATTGAATACCTAAGTCAACGAACACAATTGAACCACTGCATTGTTATGTTCCTTTTCCTATATCACGCATAACTATATTCTCGGCCCAATATTGAATCCCAATTGCCATGATAGAAAAGTGAAAAAACTGTGGAACAAAAGGGGAATGGATTCAATAATGATGATGCTCTGCTTCTAGTCGCCGCCCCCGGATTAGTGAATTCTATGAGTGATTAACCTGATTAACGTCAGCCTCACCCCCCCCCTCCCACCAGCCACACGTGCTGGAGATAATCCCTCATCACAAGTCACACCAAATAAGGCTGGTTCGGTTAACACGCCAATTAAGTATTTGATCTATCGAAAAGCGAAAGGAAAGAATAGATTCTTTGAGAAATGTGATTAGGGTATTAACATGCCAATCTACACCAGTTCTCTTAGCTACGTCACAGACCTGTATCTAAGTCGGTGGCTCCGTGGAAATATCAAAATGATATAAATGCTACATGTATATATAGTGTACATGTACATATCAATATGAAAAGATAATGGCCTTCAGTGATATTTAGTCACGAATGGATGAATCAAAGCTACAATTCTGAGGTCGTAACAAAAATGAGTGACTCAATCGGAGCGTTCGTGGAGAGTAGGTCTCTACCCAGTGACCTCGACCACCACTTAATTAGCATAAATCACATCTAATTGGACTAATTATCGACAGTAATTACCACGCAATTGTAGTCGCGTTAGAGTTGCCAGATCCTGAATATCAGGGTAAGAGATTGTGTTGTTAAATTTATTGATGTTTATAATGGAGTTTAGTGGTACTGGTAGATTATTTTTCACTGGATCATGTTGTCTCTGTGTCCTTTACTCGTCTGCCTAACAGTAACACTATGAGGCCAGTCGCGAGCTTATTGCCAACTAGTTTCGGAATAACCTAAATTACTAGGAACAAATCATATATTGATCATTGATGAATAAGCGTGCAATTATGAATGAATAACAACTACACGGTTTGGGTTAGATTCAGTCTATGGATAGTTTTCTGTAACCCACTTGCACCAAGTCAACTTGCCAATTCTGCAACTGCCGGAGTCTAGGATCCAAATTTATCAAGCACCAGTGGTTCAATGAGGTATTTCGGTCTTGAGTGATTGGTCATGGTCAGCTGGGCACACCTCTAAGACACTGAGACACTGCTACCCTGCTACTGTCCCAATACCACAGTGAATAGCACGCAGATAGTGAAGGGATAGTTTTTCACAGGAAGGTGGATGCCTATGTAACCACTCTTTTGTTTGTTTAGTTTGATTTAACGTCCAGTCAACCATTATAGGACTTTACCAGACTTTCTCAAGGTTCGAATCTATGAGATGAATGTAGGTAGAAATCTCACCCCTATACAGATACCGAGGTGAGACTTCCTTTACTTCCTACTCCACATAGCCATGGTATGAGAAGGATTGGCCTTTAATATAGCAGTAAATCTACCACTGCTGGAGATGAAGGAGAAAGGTGGCTGTACACCACACCACATAGTCATGGTATGAGAAGGACTGGCCTTTGATATAGCAGTGAGTCTACCACTGCTGGAGATGAAGGAGAAAGGTGGCTGTACACCACACCACATAGTCATGGTATGAGAAGGACTGGCCTTTGATATAGCAGTGAGTCTACCACTGCTGGAGATGAAGGAGAAAGGTGGCTGTACACCACACCACATAGTCATGGTGTGAGAAGGACTGGCCTTTGATATAGCAGTAAATCTACCACTGCTGGGGAGGAAGGAGGAAGGTGGCTGTACACCAAACCACATAGTCATGGTGTGAGAAGGACTGGCCTTTGTTATAGCAGTAAATCTACCACTGCTGGGGGTGGGACTCGTACCCACAAAGTCCTACAACCTTGGGGTTATAAGTCCGGTGCTCTAACCACTGAGCTAACCCCCACCGCCGCGACCACTCTAACCTTTCGGCAACGTATATAAGTACGGTCAAATAAAAGTGTATCTGAGTGTGCCCCACACTTAAAAAGAATGTTGCGCACTGGGTCGAGGTCGTTATATCTGGTACACATCAGTACAGCAAAGTTAACCCAACACTACTTTCACTGGAGAATAACCCATTTAGTGTCGGCATATGTCTGGTAAGTCTAGCGTGTGGCGGGCTTAATAAAAATCAATGCCACAGCTGGGATGTCTCTACTCATCTACATGCAAGGTGCTGGCCGATTCATTATCGGAGGATTGACAGCAAGTATAGTTATTTTTAGGTTGTTTCAAGGTGCCTCCTGTGTCGAAAGGAATTTCCAGGATTTACAATTATCTTTTGGATCTTCAATATGCTTTCAAGTACTGTAATATTACAATGTCTTTAGCTGAACTTTATCGATTTCTGGTTGTTGTGACAGCACATAGGTATGCATACTCATGTATAGTAAGCATGTGAATATATACATATATACATATGTATATAAATATATATATATATATAAATATAAATATATATATATATATATATATATATATATATATATATATATATATATATATATATATATGGGATTATCAAATAAAGATATATACTGGTGTAATCACGTTATCTCTTATAGAATTCAATATGTTGAAAAATATCGTAGTAAAAGGACTAAAACGGTGTCCTTATTTATCCAATTTCTAGAGAATGCGTCAGGTTCTTGCCAAAAAAGAATGATGCTTGAGTAATTCTCGTACATTAAACTCCCATACGCATTGATACGCTTCATTGAATCCATACTAACACACGTGTATCGCGCTCAGAGTGATTACTAGTTCCGCCATCATCCACCAGGAAACTGTAAGATAGCGCCACTGTAGTCGGGGGACAACCACTTTTTTCTGCTGTTATAATCTATAATTAATTCTGAGACGATGCTAAAATCCTTTTATGGCAAACCCCCAGAAATATTTGTCATAAAATCAATCGATAAATTGAAGCCGCCACCTGGTGTTTTGTTTGGCATCGGGGGCAACATGGTTGCCTCCATAACACAATAGCTGGTGAGAAAAGAATGTGTAATCTTTGGTACGATTCTGCGCTGACCTGCCACAGATAAGGAACAGTCTGGGTAAAAGTGCAGACCCATGGTATCCCTGGTCCCCAGTGCTGGTATGTCAAAAGTGCAGCCACGTTCAAAACATCGCGCAAAACTTGACAGATTTTACACCTCTTAAGTATGTATTTTAGAGCGGAACAACCAATATCACTTCCATAAGAGCACTTCTGTAATCTGTCTAGAACAGTATCCAGCTTTGCCAGTTTGAGAGCCCCGGCCCTGGCCCTGGCGACAACGGGACGTACTATACGGAAACAGGGTTACTGTGCCTGTACGTGATAAATACGCGGTAAAATTGACGATAAAACGAACAGATGCTGCAGGCAGAGGTTCTATTATCGTCAATTTTACCAAGTATTTATCACGTAGAGACACAGTATTCCTGTTTTGGTATTATTATATACCTTAAAATATCAAATTTTTAACTTTGCTTCTGGGCGAGTGTTTGGATTTCGCCACCGTACATGCCCCGTATACCACATACATACCCCGTACGTCACCTAGGTGTGGTATGGGTATAAATACGACATGGGTAGGAGGGGGCAGTATGTGTAGGATATACTGACACAGGTATATATGATAATACAGTCTAGCGCTTCTTCTGGAAATTCTTTTCGGTACAAACCAATTCCAAATTGAAGAGCGCATACTTATTTGCCACTGAGTCAGAGACAGTACGAAGAAGTTTTGAAAAAAACCATCCATTACCAAGTAGTTAATCCATTTAACTCGTGGTTCACTTATTAAAACAATACGTGGCTGATATCGTATCAGCACACTTTTAGTTTCAGTCAACCACAAACAATTCACCAATACGAGTAAAAAATTATCAATGATACAGAAGAGATCAAACCTGATATACAGTGTATAATTTAGAGATCGTTTTCTTAGTCACACACAACCTAAATGCATCATAATTACCGATATTCCTAAGACCACTCGCACTACACATCTCATTTCAATCTAAAGCTGATATGGTTCAGGTAACACGTTTTTACCTGAAACCTAGGTAAAGTACCCCCCCCCCCCCCTCCCGATCTCCATTCAGGGGTGAACAGCTGTTCTATGTTAATAGGCGAGACATTGTGCAGTTAGGGAACCACCAAGAAAAACTGAACAAAATGGCTGGACTTGAGAACCATACAAGCTCTACCGGGACACTACCTCAAAATTAGGTATAGTATTCACCCCTGATCTCTATAGGGCCGGGTACACTGGCTACCTCAAAATACACAGTTATAACATAAAAGACAGCTGTTTTGAAGGTTGGCGAAGAAAAATGGGTATATATTCATCAATTCAATTTTTTTCCTTTATGTATGTCAGAGTGTGTGCAGTATGAAATGACAACCCGGTGGACGGCTCTATGGCAAACTACCGTTTGGGACAGGGCCGGGTTCATTGGCTACATAACGGGTTCAGATTGTCTTGTCACCCTATGCCCATGCTCAATGAAGTCTATACATCCCCGTTATTCACACATATAACTCATTATATGCACTTCCTCTCGGTCCGCCAATAATTGAGTTTTAAATACTACTCACCTGTTGTTGCCGTGGCTCCGGCTTTCCCCGCACAAACTGCACATTCTCCTGGTTTTTAGTGAACCTGATAGTGAACATGCCGCCTTCCCTGTCCACGCTTTCGTCGTCAATCCGTGGAATATTCCAAGGCCACTCAACCGTGACGCCACCCCAAGCGGCACGGGAAATTGGGGCTATTATGATCCAACCCGCTAGGACCGGACCCCCGAATCCGACGTGACACAACACTCCCTGAACGATCCAATCATCTGTGTAGGGCACTACGGACTAGGACAATCCTCGCCTTAACTATAAATAGCACGGATCCAACACTGCTGTGGTTTGTGTTAGTTGATGACAAAAAATCCCAATTAAGCGTCTCCACTGGTAGCACACATTTGGACCTGCAAACAGTGCAGTATTTTTTTTTATGTGTGTGAGATTCTTGCTCGCTGTTTGGTTGTGCTATCCACTGAGTGAGTGTGTGTATGGGTTTGAGTTGACCATAGAGTTGTACTAAGAGCTCTCTGGTTTGACTCAGAGAGAAGGACAGAGGGTTGTACACTCCCATTGAACCACGTGCTTGATCGATGTCCGTGTGATATCCATCAGGGCATGTGGAGAGGAAGGAGAGTGAGAGAAGATGATGCGGTCCCTGGGTGAGTGGGGGGAGAGTGTGGGGAGAGTGAGTGGTGGTGGTTTTAGCACGCACGTTAGACTGGATCCAGTCCCTGCATCCTATAGCTACATTCCTCGCTGAGATACTATCGTAAAACTGGATGAGTTTCAATCTTGACCACCGTATGCCACGACTGGAGTTTGGCATAGTGACTTCATGAGGCGAAGCCGAGTGAAGTCCGAAAACTCCAGGAGTGGAATGCGGTGGCCAAGATTAAAACGAATCAGGTCTTGATTTTATCCTCCCCCATCTCCTCGATTTTGGAATATTACGTGATAGCAATTCTGTATGCCACTAGTGGCATATAAAACTCTGTATGCCAGTCAGCGTGGCATACGGAAACTCAGTGTTAAGCCCATGGGATTTTATATCAGGGGTAGGATAAAGGGACTGGTACAATTGGTAATGGTGTTGATTTCTGGCGCTGTATAGCACCAGTATTTCTATCACTCTCCATACAGATATCCCGGCTACTGATCAGGATATCTGATGGGAGATTGATACCCTATTACTTTAATCTTAATCAGGTCACACTCAGGAGTAGGTGAACTTTATTGCTATGATAACACAAGCGGCCAGGGAACTGGAGGAGGAGAGGGGGAGGGGTAGGAGGAAGTATAGGGTTACAGAGCGCGACTTGGGGCCATAAACAGGAGATTCTGTTCATACTGGACAAGTCTATTTGATTCATGGGCCAGTCAGAGAAGGATACATACTGAAATGAACTTTATTCTGGTTGTGTTTTATCATTTAATGAATGTTCATAATCAAAGACTTGAGCAAGTCTATTTGATTCATGAGCCAGTCAGAGAAGGATACATACTATAATGAACTTTATTCTGATTGTGATTAATCATTTAATGAATGTTCATAATCAAAGACTTGAGCAAGTCTATTTGATTCATGAGCCAGCCAGAGAAGGATACATACTGGAATGAACTTTATTCTGATTGTATTTAATCATTTAATAAATGTTCATAATCAAAGACTTGAGCAAGTCTATTTGATTCATGGGCCAGCCAGAGAAGGATACATACTGAAATGAACTTTATTCTGAT
The DNA here is from genome assembly GCA_950022655.1 of Alentia gelatinosa. Classification (NCBI taxonomy): domain Eukaryota; kingdom Metazoa; phylum Annelida; class Polychaeta; order Phyllodocida; family Polynoidae; genus Alentia; species Alentia gelatinosa. Next base: position 3,118,093 of record OX465586.1, read on the forward strand.
TGTGATTAATCATTTAATAAATGTTCATAATCAAAGACTTGAGCAAGTCTATTAGATTCATGGGCCAGTCAGAGAAGGATACATACTGAAATGAACTTTATTCTGATTGTGATTAATCATTTAATGAATGTTCATAATCAAAGACTTGAGCAAGTCTATTTGATTCATGGGCCAGTCAGAGAAGGATACATACTATAATGAACTTTATTCTGATTGTGATTAATCATTTAATGAATGTTCATAATCAAAGACTTGAGCAAGTCTATTTGATTCATGGGTCAGTCAGAGAAGGATACATACTGAAATGAATTTTATTCTGATTGTGATTAATCATCATTTAATGAATGTTCATAATCAAAGACTTGACCAAGTCTACATGCACGTGTGTGTGTGTGTACTCGGTGTGTACGGGGTCTGCACGCCTACGAGGAGGAGGCACGTGCCCGCGTCACATCTGGACTCGAGGAGAAGGACGAGTGTGATGAGCGTAATCAATTCACAGACCAGGCCGGTGTACAGAGCGGCGGGCCGCCAGCCACCACGTGGTGCGGCTCTGTCTCACCTCACCACCGTCACACCAAACAGGGGCCCGTTTAATAATTAGGAGAAACCAAACGAGAGTTAGTCATGTTGTTGTTTATCGCACGACGGCAATGTCGCGTTTACTGGGCGAGGCGAAGCCGAGTGCAGTGATACGCGATATTATGTTTTTTTTCCATATACGAATGTATGAAGCTATTGTACCACGGGACTGGCCGTGCGCTGAAACCAGCATCTCTATTTGGTGAGCATTTGACCAGTATAAATAAATGATCTAAAAAAAAACAAAAAAAAACAAAGATGCAAGATTCCATGTTGACATGAATCCGATGAACCTTGACGACATGTGATCAGGCTGCGTCATATGACCGTCCTATAGTCCACTTTAAGGACAATGAATTTAATAATAATAATAATAATAATAATAATAATAATAATAACCATGAGTTTAGCACCTGTTTTGTTGTTCTCCAAAAGGCCTTGATGCCAATGGATTGACTTGTATATATAACTTGAATGGATGGACATCGTTCCACATACATTATTATTAGGTCTGAACTTAGTGTCTGGCCTCTTCTGGCCTGTCCTTGAATCTGTTCTTGTCTTGTGTAGATCCTGAGATGTATACCTATGTCCTTACTGAGGTGGCTACTAAGCTATGGATATACACATATGTAGATTGTTCGAAATGTAGAACTATGGTAACAAGCCAAATGTTGAATCTGGAAAAGAATCATTGGTTTCTGTTATATCTCATGATTGCTGACGTTGCTGGTTGAAAATCCTGTAATCTGTACATGAATCCTCATTGCGTCAATAAAGAAATATTTTCAAAAAAAAAAAAATTGGAAGAACGCTCAGTTATGAGTGAATGTACACTGTCTTAACTTGAATAACCAAAAAAAAAATCGAGCACGGTGACCCCCAGCTTCTAAGTTAGATATGTGTTCTAAAACACTTAGGGATCATCAAATTCAATTTTCATGAAAATAGCATGGGTTTTGGTTTTCAAGCCAAATTCCCGAATATGCCTTCAATGCCTATGTGACAGATGTGGCAGTTCTTATAGATGTAGGTTGTGAAGTAGGAACTCGGATAATTTTATCAGATTATGATTGTAAAACTAACATTAAATTATGCGTAATTCTATTCCAGTGCATTTGTACCTTATTCCTGAGTCCACGTAGTATTTGAACACCGAATAGACTATAGATAATTAGTTAACCCTTTCACTACCGCTGCTGCATAGATGCAGCATTTTGATAAAAGAACATGTGAGACATTATATTTCCGAAAAAAAATGCATCGATTTAAAAAAGATTTTCACTTATTAAAGAAAACCATATTATATATCGTAATTAACAGAATTATTGAAGAATGGTTGCCATGGTGATGTTTATACCCTGCTTTAGATAATGGCAAGTTGAAAAAAACAAGGTCTGACGCCTACATATAATACATAGTGCCCTGGGCGTCACCTATCAGGCATATCGCATTTTCATGATTTCTCCATAATATATCAATTATACATAAAAAAAACAATATCACAGATATGTTCTCCATATCTTTTTATTATCAATTATGTAAAAAAACATAATGTCATCGCGATGAAAAAAAAAAGATACGCATCTTTGTAAGTGCAGTGCTATGTTGGGCCTATGTACAGGCTTGTGTCAGTGGAGCAAAAAAAAAGTCACAAATTCTTCCCGTAATTGGAAATATTAATATAATTATTAAATATCGAACTATTTCATAACGAATGGTATGAAAATAAAGCCTGAAGTCTCTTCTTTTATTCGGTATCATTCAAATTATCAAATTATTTCTCTAAGTTATTTAAATTTGCTAATTTGTGAAGCACCCCTCTGCACTTTCAGTCACCTTCTGACACCTGCAGAATAGGCCGGTATTATGAGGTCTGTACAGCGTGCGACGTGCGGTAGTAGTGGGAACGTTCGCTGCAGAGGGCGCGGTCGTTAACGCACTACGCGCTACGATAGGTGCGGTAAGGAAAGGGGTAAGTGTGTGGTATGTCAAGTAAATAAAGTATCATTTCTATTAATAACATTTTATGTTAAATATTTCTACGTGAAATTATCAATTACCACACACTTAAAATCTCAACTATTCACAACAAATTCCCTGCTACATATATGTATTTGGGTTTTATAATGTTCAGGTGAATAAATTTAATTAAAAGACCTTGAATACTTTGTAAAGAATCATAGTATTTATCAAAGATTTTAGTGCGCATATTGTACATGAGAATTTAGGTTATCATACGCTATTATAATTCAATAGCATGCAACCACCTGTCATATCCCATGTCATTCAGACCTGATAATGCAGCTACATATAAAGCTGGGCCTTTTTCCCTCAGCCTCATAACTTTACTGTCGACAGAGAAACGCCTGCCAGGTGAGTATTCTTGTTTTCTATCAAACCACAATACATAATAAGATATTTAATTTCGCTTTAAAATAATCATTTCAGGTTATTATTTATCTATTGGAGCCATAACTCCTATACCCCTCACACACACAGGGACCGAGCCATACACAGAAAGTCTCAACCCATGAGCATGAGACAACGGGCCATTTACTATATACCCATGCCGTATATACTGTAAATACGCACCGTTTCGGCATATGACGTAAAATTACTGTACGGACCGCTGGGCCGTACACTAAAATACGGACCACCTTGCCATACGCGTTTATTAATATATCGGTTGTTAAAAATCAAATTAATGATTTTTTAAAATTTTGGGCATATAGTAAATATATAACATCCAACCATGCTTGTACAAGTCACAGAACTCGATGATAATTTACGGTTTGTACGGAACCGTAAATTATCATCTCGTTCTGTGAATTGTACAGCATGGTCAGGACGTTCTATATAAATACCGATTTCCGAACATTGATGTACCTTTGTCGGCGACAAAGGAACGGGAGTTTGTCTCAGGCGAGGCATCCTAACGTAGTCAACTCTAGTCGGTAGATGTAGGACAGCTAGGCAATGGTCAGTCAACGATTAGTGAACACCCCTCTTAGAAATGTTCTTTTGTTGTCGTTCCATGTTCCTAAATCGTTCGTGAAAAGATTATCAACATATTGAGAAATCCAGTCGCCAGCAACGGAATGTTGAAAAACGGTCCCTGATTTGGTGGCTGACAAGGGTTGAGGGGTTAAGTAATTTGCCTGCAACAAGTTTACGGACTCTTATGCGATTTGGGAACTAATCGTTCAACCCTGAATCGGTAGATGTGTATTGGGCTTAAAGGCACATTATAGACCTTTATTACCCACCTAATAAAGAGTCTCCATACTAAACCTATGGAGCCTACAGATCGCTATTATTACCCACCTAATACAGAGTCTCCATACTAAACCTATGGAGCCTCCAGATCACTATTATTACCCACCTAATACAGAGTCTCCATACTAAGCCTACGGAGCCTACAGATCGCTATTATTACCCACCTAATACAGAGTCTCCATACTAAACCTATGGAGCCTACAGATCGCTATTATTACCCACCTAATACAGAGTCTCCATACTAAGCCTATGGAGCCTACAGATCGCTATTATTACCCACCTAATACAGAGTCTCCATACTAAGCCTACGGAGCCTACAGATCGCTATTATTACCCACCTAATACAGAGTCTCCATACTAAACCTATGGAGCCTCCAGATCACTATTATTACCCACCTAATACAGAGTCTCCATACTAAGTCTATGGAGCCTACAGATCGCTACTATTACCCACCTAATAAAGAGTCTCCATACTAAACCAATGGAGTCTACAGATCGCTATTATTACCCACCTAATACAGAGTCTCCATACTAAGCCTATGGAGCATATAGATCGCTACTATTACCCACCTAATACAGAGTCTCCATACTAAACCTATGGACAATACATATCCCTATTATTACCCACCTAATAAAGAGTCTCCATACTAAGCCTATGGAGCCTACAGATCGCTATTATTACCCACCTAATACAGAGTCTCAATACTAAACCTATGGAGCCTACAGATCGCTATTATTATCCACCTAATACAGAGTCTCCATACTAAACCTATGGAGCCTACAGATCGCTAGTATTACCCACCTAATACAGAGTCTCCATACTAAACCTATGGAGCCTACAGATCGCTGTTATTACCCACCTAATACGGAGTCTCCATACCAAACCTACGGAGAATTCAGATCGCCACTGAGTAGAATATGGAAAGCTGTATTCTACCAAGTAGAAAACTATTTCTTCTTCCAACCCACAAGCACTATGGGAACTATTTTATATGAGCAAGATTTTTTTCTAGTAATTACTGGAAAGTTAAGTAATAGATATAATATTACTATTATTTTGATCTGTGTGGCCGAATATTCCTTGCAGTTGAACTACGCAATTCTCCTCGCTATTGCTCGGAGTTTTACCAAATGTCAACTACGCCGAGAATATGGCCATCCAGATCAAAATCATGGTAATATTAGAGGGAAACTATGTTCCAGTAAGAGAAAATCAATGTTACGAGGTAAGGCTTGGAAAAATTACTGCCCAAGGCCTTGGCATTGAGAGCACAACCAATGATTCCTTCTGAAACAAAGACGGTTAATTCTCGTATACAGTAGAACCCCGCCTAACGGACACCTCGCGTAAGCGGTCACCCCGCGTTAGCTGTTAGATGTCTAATTTAACACCGCGTATATAAGCGGGCAATCCCGCGTAAGCGGACAGGTATTTCGGTACGAAAAGGCCTAAAACCCCGTGTAAGCGGACACCCCTGACGGACACCCGCACAAAAATAGATTTCAGATCTATCCTCGCCTCTATCTCCCCTACATAAAACACTTGTATATTGTACCGGCGGAAACTTGAAAAGCGGACACCCTCCGTTCCGTGCCAAAGTGTACGCTTACGCGGGGTACCGCTTACGCGGGGTTTTACTGTACCTCACATTGGTCAGTTCTGTTCCAAAGTCCACAGCACTAGGAGAGAGTGCATGTGGGTTCAAAACCTGTGCAATTTCATAATTTCAATGGACATGGAAATGTTATGTATTGCGCAAGAGGTAATATTTTAGAAGTGGAAAAATAGAACCCCTTTCCATGGCAAGGCCCATAAATACTTTTAATAAAATCCATTGATAATTAGTCTCATCATCTGGTGTTTTGGACGATGTCGGGGGGGGGGGGGGGGAGGGGGAGCAAGATGGCCGTTTTCATATCACAAAAGCTATGTACCCTATAGCCTTATCCAGTATAGCTGTATGTATATTCTATTCTGGGATTCTTGGTATATTGGTTTTCGTGAGATATTATAGAGGAAACCTCTGAAAGTTTAGGATCAGAGCTCGTATCCCATCGAGTTTGAAATGCGTAGTAATTCACAAGGCGAAGCCACGTGAATTACATAGCGACTCAAATGAGATGGGATCGAGCTCTGACCCTAAACTTGAATAGGTTTCTGGATTTATCTCACCCTTCACATTGACTAATGGGCTAACATTTATGACATAATCCCCCATTGAATATTTTTCCTAAATACCTCATAGGCGTTGGATACGAGTTCCCATGGAGAAAAAATAACAGGGGTGAGATAAATCTATGGACAATGGCTAAGTAGTGGACCTATTTATAGCTACCATAATGCAATTGTGATTCTGCGAGGATGATTTTCACACCTGCTATCTTCACATCTAGTGCTAAAATCTGTTGAAACACTGACTCTCTCGATCCCCATGAGAGGGCGCCACTGAGTCCATGCCTGAGTTATAGTTCTGTCCCTGCTACCAGATGGCGGGTCGGTTTACTTCTGGTAGAGATAAAACTCATCATCGTTAGTTCTGGTAGATATTTAATGTGAATTTGTGCAAGTTACGAGTTACGAGGTGGCTGCCGACATGCTGTTCTTCGTATTTGTGGGAGTCATGGGACGACCGAGCAGATTTCCTTATCTAGCAGCCAGATGTGCCTATAAAAACTGTTAAAACGACAAATGATAGTGAGTAAAGGCCCATTTCCATTGGCTGATAAAAACGTTGTAGATATTTTTTTGAGTTCTTCTAAAAGCCCATTTCCATTGGCCGTCACTGATCTACAGACAGGAACCACCGATAGACCTTTAGCACTGCTGGTGCAAAATGGAAATTGGCTTTTAGGAGAGCTAATAGAATCTACACAGTTTTACTGATTTACTATGCATCCTCGTAATTCCACCTTTCCGTGAAAGAATCAACTAATGAAAAAAAGGCTGACGACACTGACACAAAATCATCAATAAAAGACAATATCAAAATTGAAAAATTCAAGGGATCATATTCCTAACACTCTTCATCTAAATTACGTTATCACGGGGCATCTATTGCCGCAACAAAGAGGATTTGTCCGATGTAAGTGTTCCACCTGCACAGTTTCCATATATAAATAGGAGCTGGCTGACAATTGAGGGCTCACAAAACTTATACATTAACTCCAAGTGAGTTCTGAGTATATGTAGCTAAACTCAGCTTTCCAAGTATATAACTACAATATTTTTCAGGTATGAAGATTTCTGGGCGGGCCGTGGGGCTTCTCCTGCTGTGGGTGGCAGTGGCTGCTGCCATCACAACTGAAGAAGAAAGGAAGATCCGTGAAGGTATTCAAGCTGGTCAGGACTTCACAGATGCCTTGCAGACTGCCAATGGACTGTCAGGCTTCACTGATAGTCTCCGGAAGATGAATGATGTCATTGGACCATGGGTGGATGGCATTGGCGTTTTCTCCTCAGTGCTTGACATGTTCCTGCCAGAAGAAAATGAGATGCTGAATGAGATGAAGAGAGGTTTCCAGGAGGTTAATGAGCGACTGGATGAAATCAAGGAGGCAATCAATGAGGTGAAAGAGATCATCAAGTGGGCAGATGTGAAGGTGAACTTCATGCTGATCGAGCAGGATATCCGAACCCTGGATGAGAAACTGAAGGAGGTCATCCAGGCACCAAACCCTGAGCATGGGAAGCAGGAGTATATCCGTGTATATGAGGATCGGTATAACGAGGCAGGACTTCTCCTGTGGGACTCCATTGTCAACAACGATCAGCTGTTTTATGAGAACATCCTCACGGCTGGGGTGAAGTACACTGATGAACGGAGAGATCAGATGGCAGACTTCATGCGGGGATTGATTGCTCTCCTGATGAAATCCTCCAACATTGAGGTTTCCTATGAGTCCTTCAAGGAGCAGGACCGTGGAATGACCACCATCTGGAAGAATAGGCTCCACGAAGCGCAGCAAGCCTTTGTCGAATGTGATTCAAAGTTAGAGGAATCCTGGATGCGTCGTTTCAGAGGGGAAGTGGATGCAATTGCGCAGGACATGCAAGGTGTACATATGACAGAGTTTCGAGATACAGTTTACAACTTCCTCACAGATAGATACTCTTGGAACAAATGGTTCGTACTTGTGTATGACCCAGTGATTGGTGGTGATAAGCATGGAGTGGCTTATCTTCCAGATTACTGCCATGTTGCATTTAGGTCTTATGGCCGCAACTACATCATCGGTGCCGCTCCAGGTGAATCATGGTTTGACCTAGCAGCAGCAAAAAAGACAGCAAAACGGGATATCGAATGCCCACACTCCCAGTCAAAATGCTCTGATGATTCCTCCTATATTGTGGCTGATTTGGCTTACCCACATGGTGTGTTGCGGGCAGCTATTCGGCCAGACAGGAGCAGTTGGTCCATGATTGCTACACCAGGTTCTGCGGCCTGGGATCGCATGTACCTCATGAAGGGTTTCAGTTGGGAAAGAGCCCATCATCAGTTCCAGTTTGGTTAAATGAGAAACATTGTTATGAATAAAGATTCTGTTCCTAACATGCTCCTTCTATTTGTCCTTCACAGTGTATTTTTATTTCAGAGTAGATATTATCCATAACAAAATATTCCCCTGAAAATAATATATCTTGAAATGATAGGACTTACATAAGGGTGTTGGTTGATTGCCTTATTACTTATCATTACTTAAATAATTATATGAGTAATTTCATTGAACTCATGACAAAGCAGCAGTTTCTTTTCCAACATTTCCAATTTATATAAATGTTGTATTTCCTACCCATGAACCCTGAAAGCTCCTGCAAATCTTACATCTTAAATCTCAACGCCATATCGGAACGACTTTATATAAAATTATTATGAGACTACTTCAATACATTTTGAATCAGGCATTATTTCTGAATGATTATCAAATAATATGTTGCATTACAGTAAATGATGCATTCAGGTGTAGAAGGAATAGAGTCAGTAAAAGATTAAATATACTGGTTAATAGTTGAATTATTTTATCAGAAGTCTATGGAAGTAACTCAGTCCCCGAATGCTGAGCATAATTAAAAGAAGTTCAACCAAACATATCCTCTTTTCTTCTGGTTTTCTTTTCGGTGATTTTATCACTTACGATGACCATATCTTCCGTAAAAAACGTTCTCAAGGTTGGTATAGAGTACATCAATTGTACTGACAGATAATTCATGTGAATATTAGCAACTTACAATTTATCTGGGTGGCTGCCTTCAGGCCTGTTGTTTATTTTTGTGTGAGCCATTGGATGCCATCATTGCATTCCACACACTCTATAACAGCAGTTCTTGTCCAGCACATTAATGGGGCATGATTATTTTCATATTTGATAACCACTGCCCATAATTACAGTTTACATCAACCAGAGATGCGCATGTTTACTATGTACAATGTCACTCATTAACTTTTCCAAGGAAACTTATTCTGTTTTGGTCGTCACCTTGGTCTGTCCTAATGATTTAGATATAAGGCCATGGTGGTAATTTACTGGATTTCAAGTTGTTTCCATGCACTGAAGAATGAACTACCATAATGAATTAAATGCATTACAAACATCATACTTCATTGATTAATTATTGATCTATTTTCAGTTCCTTGCCACATAATTAAAGTTAGTTGTATACGGTATATTCAAAATTTATTGCTCTTAGTGGTGCCTTTCATACATCTCAATCTACATCCTAGATAACTTAGTCTTGATGATTGCAGAATCGCAATTGGAATCTGATTAAAACTGACAATTTACCTTGTTTTCCATCATCGCCACAGCCTTAAAGAAGTGGACAAAAAACAACATACATCTATCCCGAGAGATGGGAAGGAGTTGTTTTTTTATACTCAATACTTGCCACCTTGATTAGATTATAATGGACTACAGAGGCTACAGAAAATGTCAGGATGATAAATCTTATTGTTCAGTTGCTGTTGCTAGTCTCTGTGATATGAAACGATGTTCATGCAACACTGTCAGCCAAAACATTTCTTTAATAATACCATCTATGACAATGGACGATCTTGAAAAGCTTTGAAAAGCTGAAAGTGATGTATGACATGTAATAACTGTGTGAAAAAAGGGTTGGTTTTCCTCTTTATTAATGACAACAGATTGTATTTCATCTACTCATAGAACACCTGCTTCTTTCTGTGTTTTAGTTTAAACAATCTTGATTTCACATTCTTTGAGTTCAAATTCCTGTGAAATATTGGAAAGTCAGCATGCTTTACTATAAGAAATAGTTTCTTAATTCCATTGAATCAGTAAGGAGGTTAATTAATAACGACATTCACTTATCAATCCATTCATGATCAACAGATATTATACATTCTGATTAAAGGAGATGTATGAAAAGTTTTAACTTTGATTGCTGCCACAAGGTTAGACTGGCGCCAGTCCCTACATCCTATGGTTACCCGCCTCTCAGTGATACAGGGACTGGTACAATCGGTAATGGTGTTGGATTTCTGATGCGGTTTAGCTCCAGTATTCCCAACACTCTCCATACAGATATACTAGCTACTGGTCAGGATATCTGCTGGGAGACTCATACCCTCTCACTTTGATCTCAATCAGGTCACAGTCAAGAGCAGGCGAAACTCATTGCTATGACAACAAAGGCGGCCAGAGAACTGGAGATGGGGAGGGGGTAGGGGTAGGAGGAGGTGTAGGGTTACATGGAGCAACTTATACATTCACTCTCTCCTTGTGAGTTCTGAGTATATGTAGCTAAACTCAGCTTTCCAAGTGTATAACTACAATATTTTTCAGGTATGAAGATTTCTGGGCGGGCCGTGGGGCTTCTCCTGCTGTGGGTGGCAGTGGCTGCTGCCATCACAACTGAAGAAGAAAGGAAGATCCGTGAAGGTATTCAAGCAGGTCAGGATTTCACAGATGCCTTGCAGACTGCCAATGGACTGTCAGGCTTCACTGATAGTCTCCGGAAAATGAATGATGTCATTGGACCATGGGTGGATGGCATTGGCATTTTCTCCTCAGTGCTTGACATGTTCTTGCCAGAAGAAAATGAGATGCTGAATGAGATGAAGAGAGGTTTCCAGGAGGTTAATGAGCGACTGGATGAAATCAAGGAGGCAATCAATGAGGTGAAAGAGATCATCAAGTGGGCAGATGTGAAGGTGAACTTCATGCTGATCGAGCAGGATATCCGAACCCTGGATGAGAAACTGAAGGAGGTCATCCAGGCACCAAACCCTGAGCATGGGAAGCAGGAGTATATCCGTGTATATGAGGATCGGTATAACGAGGCAGGACTTCTCCTGTGGGACTCCATTGTCAACAACGATCAGCTGTTTTATGAGAACATCCTCACGGCTGGGGTGAAGTACACAGATGAACGGAGAGATCAGATGGCAGACTTCATGCGGGGATTGATCGCTCTCCTGATGAAATCCTCCAACATTGAGGTTTCCTATGAGTCCTTCAAGGAGCAGGACCGTGGAATGACCACCATCTGGAAGAATCGGCTCCACGAAGCACAGCAAGCCTTTGTTGAATGTGATTCAAAGTTAGAGGAATCCTGGAAGAAACGCTTCAGAGGCGAAGTAGATGCGATAGCAGAGGACATGCAAGGCGCTGAAATGGCAACGTTCAGAGACACGGTCTACAACTTCCTCACTGACAGATATTCCTGGAACAAATGGTTTGTACTTGTGTATGACCCAGTGATTGGTGGTGATAAGCATGGAGTGTCTTATGTCATAGAATACTGCCACATTGCATTCAGGTCATACGGCCGCAACTACATCATTGGTACTGTTCCAGAATATTACTGGTTCGACCAAGCTGCTGCCAAAGCTACTACAAAACAGGATATTATATGCCCACACTCCCAGTCGAAATGCTCTGGTGAATCTGCTGTTACTGTAGCTACTGAGACTGAACCACATGGTGTGTTGCGGGCAGCTATTCGGCCAGACAGGAGCAGTTGGTCTGTGATTGCTTCACCAGGTTCTGCAGCTTGGGATCTCATGTACCTCCGTAAGGATAGCTGGTACAGAGCCCATCATCAGTTCCAGTTTGGTTAAATCGAAAGCATTGTCATGAATAAAAATTCTGTTCTCAACATGCTCTTTCTATTTGTTCTTTTTGGTGTATTTTTATTTCACGATAGATATTATCAATATTGAAACGTTCCCCTCAAATTAATATCTATTGAAATGATAGGACATAGGTGTTGGTTGATTTACTTTTATCATTACTTAAATTACTACATTTGATTGACCTCAAGATGAAACAAGAGTTTCCTTTCCAATATCTCCAAATTTATCTATTGGTAAATGGTTTTCTGCTATTTTGAATTTCCAACCCACAAACCCTGACACCTACTGCAAATCATATATCTTAAATCTCAATTTCATATTGGAATGACTTTATATATTATCATGAGACTCCTTAAATGCAGTTTGAATCAGGCATTATTTCTAAATTATTGAATTAAATGATTTCTTTAGCGTAAATGGTGGATTTAGGTGAAGAAGGAGCAGAGTTGGTAAAAGATAAAATAAACTAGTTTGTAGTTAAATTGTTGGATCAGAAGCTCATGGAAGTGATTCAGTCCCCAAATTCTGAGCATAAGATATATGAACAGTGCTGTGTATAGTTTTTGAAGCGATCTATATTTGATGTTGTGAATCATGTTTTTTTTGTGGATTTTTTCAGCACCCTGAGGTTTTTTCATTTATGATGTTAGAAATGACTATCATGAAAGATTAATTTATACCTGAACTACCGAAAAGGGTGGCAATCTTCTCTAAGGCATTAAGAAAATGATCAGTCAGACATTAGGTAAGATTAGTTGTTTTTAATTTTTAATTTTTTGTTTTCAGCATAAAATAAAAAAAAGGGAGCAAAGCACTCATATTATGTTTTTGACAGAGAAAAGTATATCTCAGATATTTGAATCATTGACTCTGATAAGGAACAAATGTTGATTGAGGGAAAGTCACATGTAATTTGATGTCAAATGAATGAATAAAGTTTTTGCTAAAAAAAAATAAAAAAAATTCTGAGCATAATTAAAACAAGTTCATCTAGGTTTATCTTCAGTGACTAGACTCGAGGTTATTTTCACTGGCCTGAGGAAATTCTGCAAAACCCTCTGGACCATTCATCCATTCACATACCCTGCCCAAGAAGTACAAAAAATTGATAGAAACTACTGTCATGCCATCTAGTGAATTCATGCACATAAACGTAAATTTACGTGAATAAATGCAATATCACCTTAACATCTGTACGTTTTTTACGTAGGGAATCTGCCTGTGTGCCATGTAGTTTTAGGTCTTGTGTTTACTGGGAAGTAAGGCCTGGTGTCCACCCACTACGATCAAAATTGAAGATCTTCTGGTGCACTAAGATGCAGAACGTCAACATCTTAGAACCATCCACTGCACGAAAACCACTATCATATTCATATATACGCCATCGCGGAAGTGCATGTATTGGCTGAATATTGACTTGTTTTCATATATATGTATATATATATACGCCCAGGCCTTATATACGGACGCGTCTTGGCTGTATTTCATACCCGGCGTATATGAGAGGAAATATCCTCTCCCCCCACCGCCTCCTGCCCCTTTGTGTTGGTAGAAGTCCAGGTGTCCTCAGTAGGAAACCCTCCCCCCGCCCCCCTCCCCCACCTCCCCCCGCCCGCTCTCAGCGAAGCCCTCTTCCCTGGATGCTTATATATGCCTACAGATGAGGTGTATATACACGGGGAATAGGACGGCCTAATATACGCAAAATACCTACTTATATACGCCGGGCGCATTCACATGTAAAATGGTGGTTTTCGTGCAGTGATCGGGAAGGTCCCTATCGTAAACAAACATCGGCGGGCATCGTAAATGTGATCACGGTCCTAACTTTCCTCAAGATACAACCAGATCATGAATGCAGATCTCACGGTGTTCATTTTAGTTTTTAGATATATAATGCGCGGTAAATCAGGAAATATTGCATGGATAATGTTTACCAGTGCACATAGAACAACTATGTCAAACTATGAAACAATTTATTTAAGATATTTATATTTAAAAATAAAATCACTATATTTGCATTGCATGAAGGCCTATCTATATGTTCCACACTCAATTCAATAATATTATAATTTTCTGTTGAGTATCTCATGTGTGAGAGTTATTTTTCTTGCAGAATACTCTACAATGCTCATGATTTATTAACGACATTTAATCATGATTATACACCTTATGATACAGATTTTTCATCGGGAATAAATTGTAGGTGTGCGGTATGTATCGCAGAGTCATCAAAGACAAGTGATCAACTGCAACGATTATAGCTGACCTTCCGACGCCATTTAGATTTTTTATCCGGAGTTGCATCGTAAGCACTCCTCTCATAAGATCTCACACTCTCTAAGTCGGAATCGCCGACACAAAATGGCATGTATGTGAGATATTATTTCAGAGTAATATCTCCTAATGATGATTTGGCGCTTCGGGAGCAATAATCAGGTGAAATATGAAATAATAGTTCACATATAGGTCATTTTGTGTTGGCGATTCCAGAAATCACTGCGTTTTTCGCTTGGTGTGTCTCCGGCCTTACCTTAATTAGTCTAGAAGCCGCAACAAATTTTAATTTGGTTAATTATAACGAAACTGGAAAATACCAACCAATGGCTTCCTTTATAAAAAATAGTCTTTTTGAAATCGAAAACACCAAATGTGCAACGGTGCATAACAGCCCTTAATCTCGTGGAGCATGGATGTGGAATTTGTCATAAATACCTTTAGTCATTCTCTCCCTTTACACATATAATGCCTGCGGGTTATGGAGTAATAAAAAACTTCATAATTATTCAATAAGAATTATGGCACACCTGTGTTTAATATTGGATGACTCTACTCACAAAATGCCAGTATTGATGAGACTTGGACATACTATCGTAAAACTAGATGAGTTTTAATCTTGGCCACCGAATGCCACGACTGGAGTTTGGCATATTGATTTCATGAGGCGAAGCCGAGTGAAGTCCGGAGCCAAAACTCCAGGTGTGGAATGTGGTGGCCATGATTAAAACGAATCAGGTTTTGATTTTATCCTACCCCGTCTCCTCGATTTTGGAATATTACATGATAAGAATTCTGTATGCCACTAGTGGCATATACAACTCCGTATGCCAGTCAGCGTGGCATACGGAAACTCAATGTTAATCCTATGGGATTTTATATTAGGGGTAGGATAAATACTATTAGGAAACGTCACGAAATTTTATATGATTGTTTATATGGCGTGAGTTGTCTTCGCGGAATGATATCACGAAGCAGAGCAAAGTGATATCTGTAGCAGAAGACAAGGAAGGCCATGTAAGCGCTTATATGAAATTGAGTGATGTTTAGATTTTATTCTACCCTGTCACAAGTTTTAACATCATACATCACTGTGGCATATAGATATTTCATGGCATAACCGTGGTATACAGTCACACCATGTTAAGTCTATGGAGATTTATATAATAGGTAGGATGAATTTATATACACATTTACTTAACTTATTTTGCAATACTAACTGCCACTTTGTTTTATATCAGTGATAGTATCTGGACTATATAATATATAGAATATCCTTATAATCTAAAACATATCAAGCGAAACTCAATAATTGACCATTTCGTTAGTACTAAATCAGAATACAAATAAATAAAATGCATTCTGTTCATAAAAACCCACAATAAACAAATAAATGCAATATCAAAATGGTGGTAGGTACTAGACATTTCATTTATAAATATGATATATATTTTCCTAGTTAGCAACAAAAACTCCTCATCCATAGCTAGACTCCTACGTTACATGCATTTTCACAATCACGAAGGATGGCAGGGATACGTTCTAGGTCACCAATACATACACAATATTGACTGGTTTCAGATACAAGCGGCCGTATGCTCCGAGGAGTTGACGCGTAGTAATATCCGAGCGTATGCGAGGATATTGCGGAGAGTCAACTCCGAGGAGCATACAAACGCTTTTATCTGAAATCAGTCTACATTGTATTTATTATCCACCTTTTCTGCACAAGTGACATGTCGATATCAGCTCATTTTAGTTATGGACTATTTTTCCATGCGCACTATTTTTCCGTATGCGCCACCCGGAGCATACAACATCTGTATGCTCCGGGTATGTACATACAAACTCCCTATGTGTTTTCTATGGACACTTTGTATTAGGTGGCAAATAAAACCCTGTAGGCAATAACTATGTGATGAAAATAAACAGAAGAATCTGGACGAAACAAATCTTCGATCACACAGAACTGTGGGTGCACCCCTCTCATAAGATCTCACACCCTCTAAGCCGTAATCTGTACAAGGTTCTCACTGTGCTCTATGGGAGAAGAATTCTTAACGTGGGTGCACCCCTCTCATAAGATCTCACACTCTCTAAGCCGTAATTTGTACAAGGTTCTCACTGCGCTCTATGGGAGAAGAATTCTTAACGAATTAGGCTTAGAGCCTTAAGAATCCACTGGCACACAGTATTCCCGCTAGGTGGCATCATTGAGATTATAGGAATCTTTGGATGCATTGATGTACGTCTTTAGCACAGAAGGTAGGCCAGCGGATTCAGTGTATTCCATACACAATAATCGAGAGAGTTGACGCGTAGTAATACATGAGCTTCAGCAAGTGTATTACGACGTCAACCTAGAGTGGTTTACAAAGCCGCCTGTCCACAAAACCATCATTTGTTGTATCCATGATATCTATTATCCATCTTCTCCGATAAATTCCCTTATATAAGGGTATATCAATAGGGACTATATTTTTGTTCTATACCACAAAGGCACTATTTCCCGTATACCAAGGCCGGATACCACATATTTGAATCAGTATACCATGGTTATGGTATCTTGCAGTTTTTAAACAATGGATCGTCGTTTACTAAGTCCCCATACATTCTCAACGGGGACTTTTTATACGATGGATAATAAGAATAAATATACATCTCTGAAAATCAAAGAATACGATATATATTGATATCGATTTATATCACAATTATATTACTGGGCTTGTAAATGACCAATAAAACCATGATATCTTAAGCTCGGAGACGGCGTAAGGTGTATGAGATTCAATACGTTTTGTCAATGATGCAATGGCGTACCATACATTGCAAAGAAATACAAAACACAATGAAAACTCTCAGGGACAAATTGATTGTGGAAGGAACACAGGACTCTTTTCTTCTCTAGCAGAGAGCACACCCTCCGTTTATAACATTAAAGTTCACAAGTTCACAAAAAGGATTATAATAGTCATGAAAGTCCATATAATACAAAAAATAATACATGCCCACTACAAGGTTTTATTATTATAGCCAGTGACACACCAAGCGATAAACGCAGCGATTTCCGGAATCACCAACATAAAATGACGAGTATGTGAGCTATCATTTCATATTTCACCTGGTGTGTCCCCGGCATAACAAAGTTCAAAGCTTGGGTTACAAACAACCCCAAAAATAATATGGAGAAACCAAACAAGAGTTAGTTGTGTTGTTGTTTATCGCATGACGGCAAGATCGCGTATTACTGCGCAAGGCAAAGCCGAGAGCAGTAATACGCGATCTTGCCGGAGTGCGATGAACAATAACACAACGAACTCGAGTTTGGTTTAGAATTTATCCTACCCCGCCCGTCTAAATTACTTCTACATTAACAGATGACATCATTTGTCAAGTGTATCCCACTAGAGCGATATTTTTCATTTTTCTGAACTCCAGACCGAATACAGTGACCCAATGTTAAGCCTATGGTGTTTTTTATTAGGGGTAGGATAACACATTTTCCCAACATAGCCACCGGCCATCAATGCTATGTCTTGGTGGACTTCTTTGAGGACTTCTTGCTTCTGTTCTCCTTCTGTTTCTCGGAGCTGGCCTGTTTTTTGGCGCTGTTTTTTTGGGAGCGGCGTTTTTTGGAGGCCACCTGGCTCTTCTTCCTGCTGATCTCTCTCCGTACTTCCACCTGCCTCTGTCTCCGGGACCGAGAGGCCTGCTTCAGGTACTCATCATTCATGAACACCTCCGCAACATCCGCCGGGTCAATCCCCCCGCGGAGGTACGCACTGCTCTCCATTTGATTATCCTTGCTGAAGCCTGCATTATCCGCCCCACGCTCGGCTATATCCGCAGACGGGCCCATAATATAGTTTGTGGTATCCGCCGAAGAAGACACCACTCCGTTGGCTTTCCCGTTCTCCGGGCCATCGCCCGACACAAACTGCTGGCCCTCCTCCATCCGTTTCGTCTGGGCGGCGCTCGGCAGTTTGTCCAGGCGCATTTTCCCGCCGTTTTCTTGGATATCGTCCACGTGACCGGAAGTGTGGTCGCGGTGACTGCGCTTGCGCGTGGCGGCACGCTTCCGGCAACAGCAGAAGTAGACGCTGAGCGCCACCGTGAGGAGGAGAGCGAGGAGAAGTCCGCATACCACGAGAATGATGAGCAGCTGCTGCGAGATGGCTGGAAACCAAAGAATAAACAGAATTATTATATACCACGATCGGGATGAACACCGGCCAAGAGATGGCTAGAGACAGGAGAGAGAGAACTGTATTATCATATACCACGATAATGATGAACAGCTGCTGCAAGATGGCTGGAAACCGGAGTGAGAGAACAGAATTATTATATACCACAGCGGGATGAGCACCGGCTTCGAGATGGCTGGAAACGTGAGAAAGTGAACAGTATTATCATATACCACGAGAATGATGAGCCGCTGCTTCGAGATGGCTGGAAACCGGGGAAAATGAAGAATATTAATATTATCTTTATATACCTATGGTTGTATCGACTATGAGGCCACAGAGTTCTTCAACAGAAGTCACTTTTTACTGATATGTACCTCTATTCAGTAGAATGTGCGAGGTTAATGCGCGCCTATGACTAATCATAGCAAGCAGCTCTACCTACGGAGAAAGGAAAGTTATGGGACGATACAATGAGGCTGACTATAATATTAATAGATTACCGAGCGGGAGAGAGTAAACAGTATAATTATATACCACGATAATGATGAGCAGCTGCTGCGAGATTGCTGGAAACCGGAGTGAGAGAACAGAATTATTATATACCACGAACGGGATGAGCAGCTGCTGTGAGATGACTGGATACCGGAGAGAGTAAACAGAATTATTATATAACACGAAAATGATGGCCACCCGCTACAAGATGGCTGGAAACATGGGGAAGTGGACAGTATTATTAAATTCCATGAGAGGGAGAGTAAACAGAATTATTATAATCAGTATATACCGTGCACCTATGACTAATCATAGCAAGCAGTTCTACCTACGGAGAAAAGAAAGT
The DNA here is from genome assembly GCA_950022655.1 of Alentia gelatinosa. Classification (NCBI taxonomy): domain Eukaryota; kingdom Metazoa; phylum Annelida; class Polychaeta; order Phyllodocida; family Polynoidae; genus Alentia; species Alentia gelatinosa. Next base: position 3,137,349 of record OX465586.1, read on the forward strand.
TCTGGGACGATACGATGAAACTATAATATTAATAAATTACCGAGCAATTGAGCGATCATCGTCTCCCCAAGTCTTAGTAACATCTTTAAGACCCGACAACGGTACAATGATATTGATTTCTAGATCAAACACTAGCTCGGTGACCACCTAACTTAGATATGTGTTCTACAAGACTTTGAGCTCATCATATTTAATGATCAGGTAAATGAGATGGGTTTAATTTTAAGCCAAATTGTCCGATATGCCTTTAGAAGTACTGCATATGATAGTTTTAGATATATGGACAACCATTGTGTATCGTCAACACGACATGAAACACTCTCATAGTCCGTGGTTTACTTCTCATTTCACGCCCTGATTGACAATAACATTCAGAAATAGCTGCTTAATAACCCAACAAGGAATGTGGTCTAATGGGAGTCTAGACAATTATTACATACCTATGGCTGAACGTCTATGAAATACTTCCCGCTACTAGGGGTGCAGTATCAATAATGTTCGGGCGCACTGTGACCATCGGGTCAATTGGTACATTTAATAAGTATCTAAAATGGCATGTTTTTTTTTATTTAGGTATGTAATAATAAGGAAAAGTAGTGACCGATGCCATTCTCGGCCTTTTTATGCCATGAATACACACATTTATGGCATTAAAAGACCATCCCTTCGGGCTCAGTAACCACGTTTTCTCTTATTACCAATTTCCGTGATGTCAGGGGAGTGCTGGGGAACAGGGCCGTTGAATAAACCACGAACGGCAAAAAGTATCTCAGAATTGTCTTTGGGGCCATAGAAGGAGACCTCCACGGATGACACATTCGACAAGAGCTCATCAATCGCAATGTATTACCTCTATCGTCCGTAGGGAGAGAAATACTCGTTCAGTCTAGTTTAAGAGAACCCTGAGACGAAATAGGGCTGAAAGACACTTTGGAGGACACTCGAACGAGGGTTTCTAAGGCCTTATAGTGGTATTTTTGATAAATAATTTCATCATTTGTAATTAGAAATGAATATAACTGAATATCTCGATAGTTCTCCATCTTACACCCCCCAGTTTGTATTTGAGTAAAAACGGTCCATAGGCGTAACATAGGCAAATTTTATGCGACATGCCATGAGATAAAGTGCGATTTATGCCTCTAGGGGCATAAAAATATCGACCAATCAGCGACCAGATTGTGAGCTGCTCCGAAAAAAGTTCCGGTTGGACTCAAAAGTTCCGGTTGGATTTCGGTTGGTCGTTCAATCGATATTTATATTTTGGTAATCCAAAAGCGTCAACACGGGGTAGGATAAATACGATACCGAACTCGAGTTGGACTTGTCAGTGTCTATGCCACTCTGGTCAGGTCTGTTCCTCACTACGCTCAGCTAACGCTTCGCGTAGTAATACACGACCTTCCCGTCATGGCATAGACACTGACAAGTCTAACTCTCGTTCAGTTTCTACTAATTAGGATCGTTGTTAGACTTGCTCAAATCTTTGATTATGAACATTCATTAAATCAGAATAAAGTTCATTAAAGCATGTATCCTTCTTTGACTGGCCCATGAATCAAAGACTTGTCCAGTATGAACCAAATCTCCTGTTTATGGCCCCAAACCACTCCCTGTAGCCCTATACCTCCTCCTACCCCCCCCCCTCCCCTCCCCCAGTTCCCTGGCTGCCTGTGTTGTCATAGCAATAACTTTTGCCTGCTCCTAACTGTGACTCGATTGATATCAAAGTGAGAGGGTATCAATTTCCCAGCAGATATCCTGACCAGTAGCCAGGATATCTGTGTGGAGAATGCTGAATGTGTGAGGAATGCTGGAGCTAAACAGCGCCAGGAATCTAACACCATTACCGATTGTGCCAGTCCCTGTATCCCAGTGAGGAGGGTAGCCATAGGACGCAGGGACTGGAGCCAGTCTAGATTGTTATCTGCCATGGCTTAAGACACCATCAACCTACCACAATCCTTACCCTAACCATTTTATTGAATTATGACTCTTACTATATACCTGTGTGCGAATGTCTATGGTATACTGCCCGCTGCTACGGGTACAGTATAAATAATGTTCACGCCACTAACTCAGCGGGCCGTAGTGAGTGACAGTGACTTGTACAGTAAACAGAGTGTGAATCACAGAGCAAGAAAAGGTTAATAAAATTGCGTTTTAAAATGATTAGGAGGTATATAGTTATAAGAAAACATATTAACTGAGACCGTAGGGATGTCATTTGTGGTCTTTTGACTGAAAAATACGTCCCTTCACCAATGGCATCATAGTCAATATACTTTGAACGACCATCCCTACTGGCTCAGTAGCTATGTTTTCTCATAATATCTCACCCGAGTATTTTTCTCCATAGGCTTAACGTTAGGGACTCATACTCCACGGCCGTGAAAGTAGTATACCCAATACTCAATGGCTAATTGGGTGAGACATTTTATTAACTGATAATGTTATACGGGGCGAGATAAAATCAGAAACCCACTGGATGAAAATAACTTTGTCAGCACTCCACCGTATTTGACCGCTTTGTATGTCGTGAGTTTCCTTTTAATAACAGGCGTATACCTTGTACTACATACGTGTCAATCTTCAATGGATTCCCCCGCCCACCATGCCTTAAAAGTAGGATATGGTGCTTTTTGTAAAGATCACTTTTCGTCAGCAAAACACATACAAAAGTGATGCACCAGATATCGGCGATCTCATAGATCGACCGAGAGATAAAGGCTGGAATTTCCTTAGTCACAGATGTGAAAATCGTGTTTTCGGAAAACCAACCAGGCGTAGATTTAAGGAAGTGAATACCAGATTTTATCTCACACCCGGTATTTTTGTCCCATATAGGCTTAACGTTGGGATCTCGTTCTCCATATCAATACAAGTACACATGTACTCCGAAGTCCGTTCCCCATGGTCTATAGGGGACAGAGCCATTGTTAGTTCATGAAGCAGTTACTAGGTGGCGAGCAGTATGGCTGGTCCCATGGGGGGACAGAACCTGTATTCTGGCTCTTTGTTCTTACAAAATTTAACTGCCTTTCAATGTTTTACCATGGTTCCCTTGACTCTCTACACCCATCTCAGAGCAGGATGACATAATGATTAAACCCAGAACATGGTGTTTTTCACATGGAACACTTTAAATACATATGTGAGTAAGGCTAGAGATGTGACACTTCCCCATTATCACTCATCTCTTTCACACCTCAATTGGTGAAGAACACACACTTTTTCACCTCCATTAGTGAAGAACACCTACTCGGGGGGCGTCATGGCGGCGCCCATGGATCATAGGCTATATGCCCTATATCCTATATACTGCCCTCTTATCTAGTGTGTGCAGGGGTGAGATGAATACAGAACGCAACTCGTTTTGGTCAGCGAGGTCGTTCTCCAACTCGTTTGAATGCTCTGTGATATTCACTCAACTGTCGCCTCGTTCATATCACTCCACATCAAACTCGTGGAGAACAACGACTTTGACCGAAACTTGTTGGTTTCTTCTATAAACTAGAAGGCCTTTAAGAAATTGATTAGATTGAGACAGGCGTGTGCTATTGAAGGAAGTAATGTGATTCAGCCGAATGCCTTGCAAGCAGCCAACTACAACTCGGAAGGCCTTCTGGGCGTGGTCCGGGTCGTAGAGGGTGACTTCCTGAAGTCGTGCTCTCACTCTTTAAGAAGTATCATCGTAAAACTGGATGAGTTTTAATCTTTGCCACCGTATGCCACGACTAGAGTTTGACATAGTGATTTCACGAGGCAAAGCCGAGGGAAGTCCGGAGCCAAAACTCCAGGAGTGGAATGCAGACCAGATCATTTGCCTTAGGGCCATCCATAAACTACGCATTAAGAGGGGGTGGGGGTGGGGAGTTCGGAAACTTTGGAAATTTTGCGTATACGGTCCTTCTTTGTTCTATTGCATACAAGAGTGGGAGTTGGGGGTGTGGTCTAAATTTTCAGAAATTCTGGGTACATACTTTATAGATGGCCCCCTTCGAAGCATATGTTGAAATGCCCAAACAAAAATAAGCAATACTCTCCGCGAGCCTTATATGGCCCAGGCTGGGCTGCTAAAATAAATATCGGCAAACTCACGGTGCTCTTTTAGATTCTCTGACTTGATAAATAAAAAAAAAAGAACTAATTCATTATGGAGAATTCACTCGGCTAATATAGAAATACCCCACCCCCCATTATGAAAAATACACTTATCCGATTTAGAAACACACTCTTAGTAAAGATACACCCACTCATTAGGAAAATACACTCAGCCATTAGTAATGATACACTCAACCAGTAGGAAGAATTCACTCACCCCTTATGATCAATACACCCACTCATTGGGGAAATACACTCAACCATTATGAGAAATACACTCACCGATTGGGGAAAACAAACTCATTAACTGATGAAAATACACTCAACAATTATGAGAGATACACCCACACATTATGGAAAATACACTCACCGATTGGGGAAATACACTCAACAATTATGAGAAATACACTCACACATTGTGAAAAAACACACTTATCAATTGATGAAAATACACTCAACAATTATAAGAAATACACTCTCCAATTGGAGAAAATGCACTCAACAATTAGCAAAATACACTCCCCAATTGGGGAAATAACACTCACCCATTTTGAGCTTGTTTTAGGTTGGACACCTAACTATGACACTTCAACATGATGAGATCCATGTAGTGGTGGTATCAGGTCATGGTAGATAGGTCCTTAGGTCCTGAGTCGATCCTGAGACAAAAGAATTAAAGTCTGTATCTGTTAATTTAAAAAAATAAATTTTAATGATTTTTATTAGGGTTTAAACTTACAGTTTTCTCCAGGATTCGGCATCGGCCTATCTGCCACCAGCCAGGGACCTGTTTCAGTAGTTTCGTGACATGTCTAGATGGCGTCTGTGACACCATACGGACAGATCACAAGACTGGAATCGATGACACGCCGAGTTTCACTCACTTCTCGTAGGAATTAAGCGATGACACTTTAACATGAGTAGGGGATACATATAACCTATAATCGTCCCAAATATGAAGAAGATTGGCCACTCCGATGCTCTGATATTTGCTAGTCTTTTTCCGCTGTTGCTTGCACTGTTGGTGCCGCTGTCTAGGCCTAATGTCACAAGACTACTGAAACAGGTCCCAGGTCCCTCTGACATTAGCAGTGACGTATAATCTATAGTTTTATAAGCGACATTAGAGTTATATCAAGTATTTGGAAATCACATGATGCTACATGTTTTACATGTTCCATACAAATGAGATGAAATGTGGTGATCGTAGTCAATTTATATACAAATAGCCGTCAAAGCTCATATACAAGACATAATTTCTAATGTGTGTTCAACATTATCAGCGACTTTGACTCAATATGGGTTTTTTTCAGCGGATAATACCCGATGTATCTATTTTAGTATTTATGGCCCCTAACAGAAATCTATACAGGTAACTAGGAGCAAATAGAATGTTCATCATTGCTTAATGAACGTGCAATTATGAATGAATAACAATCAAAGGTTTCAGTTACATTCAGTTTATGGACAGGGTCCATGGATAGTCTTCTGTAACCCACTTGCACCCATTCAACCCATTTCAGCACCCGCCTGAGTCTAGGAGCCAAACATATCAAGCACCAGTGGGTCAATGAGGTATTTTGGTCTCTAGTGATTGGTCATGGTCAGCTGGGCACGCCTTTGAGACCTTTGAATGTTTACTAAGTGGCTTAGTACTTTGTATTTATACTCTTCACATTTTGTCATCACCGGGCTAAAATTAAAGAGTCAATATCCAGAGTCAACTACCAATAAGTCTATTTTAATCTATTGTTTATTGGATTGTGTTCCCGTTATTGATGTAAAAACTCTTCTGTATAGGAGAGAATGCCAACAAGACTAATCGACAACACAAACACATGTTTCAAGGCGGTAAGGAATATATAGGCTTGTTATGTCGCAGCAATAGAAATCGCTGCTGGGAGGAGGGGAGGTATAAGAAGCTATAAACTATCAATATTACTTTGGCATTTTGACTTTTATGCGGTAGCTTGCACAGTGAACACCCTAGCCATATATTCAGGTAAACAAGGTTTTTAGTGAAACATTGGAAAATAAAAATCAGGAAACTCAAAATTTCATTCAGATATTTCAAATACGTCAAAGATACGTTAACGGAAATGAATATGGAAAAAAAGTATATATACCGATACCTTAAAGAACGTGTATATAATGGTCAAATTGCATTATACCAGTCAGGAGGAAAAACATATATAAGAATTGAATTCCCTAGATCCAGAGTTGATACAGGAATAAATATATATACATATGTATATATATACACAATATTGACTGGTTCCAGATACAAGCGGCCGTATGCTCCGAGGAGTTGACGCGTAGTAATATCCGAGCGTCCGAGCGAATGCGAGGATATTGCGCAGAGTCAACTCCGAGGAGCATACAGCCGCTTTTATCTGAAACCAGTCTATATTGTATCTATCATCCACCTTTTCTGGGCAAGTGGCATGTTGATATCAGTTCATTTTAGTCATGCACTATTTCTCCGTACGCACTACTTTCCGTATGCGCAACCTGGAGCATACAACATATCCGTATGCGCCGGGTATGTCCATACAAACTCCCTATGTGTTTTCTATGGACACTTTGTATTAAGTGGATTATAAATACTGATACCTTAAATAACGTGTATATGGTCTAATTACATTGTACTAGCCTGCAGAAGATACATGTATAAGAATGAAATTCCCTGAATCCTGAGTTGATACAGGTACAAGATGGCATGCACCCCCCCCCCCCCCCCCCCCACCCCTATCTGGTCCTACTGGTAGATTAACCTGGCTTTCCAGGCGACCTGTTGACTTATGGATATGTTCTGCGGGATTCGTGATCCTCCCGGCCTGGTGTCCGTCCCTGACAAACATCCCCGCCCCCGTTTCTCTATTCTCTATTCTCTCACTTAAAGGCATATCCTGCAATACACAGTGGCGCCACCTGGTGATTTTAAAATACAGTACTGACAATTATCAATTCAAATTGGTTCATTTGACCTATTCTAATACTGATGGAATGAAATATTTTTGAATTTTACCTAACCCAATAGGTAAATTATCCAAATTTATATTTGACTGATTTATATAGGAAATGTATTGAAAAAAATCATTCGTAAGTAGAAGACCTCGATCTGCAACCGGTTCCTTTGACTTATTCTAATACTAAAAGAATGATTTATAACATATTATTGAGTTTGACTTAACCTAATATAGATAAATTAGACCAATTTACATTTGCTTGATTTATATAGGAATTGTGCTGAAAAATATGGTTTTCTTCAATTCTCTCAAAAACAAGGACGGTGACCTATGATTTTTTAAATATAAATATGTAGTACTATTCATCTACTATTTTCTAAGTTTGGAGTAAATGAGATGGGTTTTACTATGTGAAGAACAACATTTTAAGAATTTCTATATATTCTACTATTATATGGTCGTAATATTTATATCTAGAACGAAAAGTAGCACGGTGACCCCACAATTATTAAGTTAGGAATGTCTTCCACAACACTTGGAGATCATCATATTGAATTCCCTGAAAACTGACATGGGTTTTAAATTTCAAGGTAACTTGTCCGATATGCCTTTAAGAGAAGTTTGTGTCGGAATGTATTTCTCAGTTTTTCTCCCTGATTCTAAAGTATATAGGATTGGCAGGATTTTGTTTGCATTCAAACGGTGGAAGTCACAAAAAAATGAATTATTTGCATTGTCAATTCATCAAGTCTTTACTCTTACAATAAAATGAAAATCTGCTCCTCTGTTATGCACTTAGTTCCTATATCGTAATATCCATATGTGATGTCCTATCAATGTATATATAAGTTATTTAATTTATCATATACCAATGCAGTATATTTGATAATTACGTACTGCTGCTCCCTGTGCAGTATAAATTGTGTACTGAACCCTGTGCAGTACACTGTTATACTGAACAGTTGAAACAGCAGCAGTGTGTGGGGTTTCATGCTGACATGTCTTCTATGCCAATATATGGTAAGATTTTATTAATTCCGGGTATATGACAAATATATAACGACCTACCATGCTTGTAAATGCTACAAAAATCGATGGGAATTGCTGCTTTTTACGGAACTCGGCCTGGGGCCTCGTTCTGTAAAAAGCAACAATTCCCCATCTCGTTATGTAGCATGTACAGCATGGTCAGGTCGTTATATATAAGTATTAAGATAAAATGTATATACCTTTCTGGTACGTCCTCACATACTGCGTTTCTTTGGCTAGAAATATTCCACGAGCTCACAGAGCGAGTTGAATATTTTTAGCCAAAGAAACAAGGTATGCGAGGATGTACCAGTAAGGTAATACATTTTTATTTTATTATATACCTTCAAATATGAATATTTGATAAATTGCATAATGAAATATGACAACTTCCGAGCTGGATTCAAAGTGTGCTGGTATATCTGTTGACATCTTAGTGAAAGTCAAGCACAGAATATGCTCCAAGTGCATATTTTACTTTTTTTCCCCTTCAACTCCTGTGATCCTTTGCACGCATAAATTAGCAGAGTGCTGTAAGTCACTGCCAGCACTTCATAAGTAGGTCAGTGGAATTTTTTTCAGCCAATCAGAATTTCTATTCAAAGTAGGGTGGTACATCATTTTATACCACCATACTGTGCCGGTATATATTTAATACCAATACCCTAGCAGAGGTTGGTATTTGTGTAACATACTGGCATAGGTATATAATAAGGTCTGTCGATGTATATATAAGTAATATATATAAGTTCTTTAATGTATCGCCTGTTCATATGTAGTACGGAAGATCTCACTAAAGATGAGGACTTATACTCTTTGAATATGTTTAATAAACACATTTCTATATAAAAAAAATCGTTTTATAGGGGGAAGACTAACTTTAAGATCCACCCTGTTTAGATCAGTACTTCTAAAAACGAGACTAAGGATATGAGTCACGATGATTGACCTTGGAAGGTGGGGAGATAAATCCCAACTTGAATCTCACGATTTTACATCCTTTTTCAGAATAACCTCGTTATACGCTTCAGGGGAGTGTAGAATTCATACTCACGATATAAACAGTCTTATTTTCAGGTCCACAAGATAAATAAAATTGTGGCAAGGGTGACTTTACAATTCGTATCTAGGCAATTCTGTATATATTCCCTTGATAAAGCCAACCAGTAATTATATAGAACGTCCTGAACATGCTGTACAAGCTACAAAACGAGATGATGATTTATGGTTCGTGCGGAACGAGGCGTTTCTGCGGAATTCCGTACAAATCGTAAATCATTATCGAGTTTTGTCGGTTGTACAAGTATGGTAGGTCGTTCTATATTTACTATATACCCGATATTAAGAAAAATCATTAATTTCATCTGGCTTAACAACTACTATTCTAATTAACGTTTACGGAAGCGTTCCGTATTTTCCCGTACAGAACACTGTTCCGTACAGTATTTTAACGTTATATGGCGAAACGGTGAGTCTTTAGTAAAGATAAAGTTTCTATATACTCTTTGATAAAACATAGGAAGTGTAGACTCACTAAAATCGAAATGCCACTGCTTCGTGTTTTCTTTTTAATGTCATGCCAATCTGTATTCTAGACTGACAATGCTGTTAGTGTGATACCTTCCCCCTCTACAGTTGACATGGGGAGATTAACTACACTGAGCATGCAGGTATCCCTGATATATCAGGGTCACTTGCTCCACTTCTTGCCAAATATTATATCTTTTTTTCCTAGTCAACGTTTAAAGGGCGTACACCTCAGTATGTCTGCTCAAATTCCATGAAAGAAATCGTCCTATTCATGCTACAACTATCTGACTTATCCAAGAAATAACAGATTCATAGAGTTGAATTAACTGGGTCATTGCGGGGTCAATGATATGGTTGGCTGGGAGGGTAAACTGCCGCGGCAATTCCACATCTCTCACAAACTTAAGAGAATTTCCTTGGGAGGACTTTATAAAAAATCTTCTGCCAAAGGCAATGCTCAACGTTGGTGGACCACTTCAAAAGCACCAAACATACTGTAGCGATAAAACATGGTAAAATAAGGACAATCCTATTTTATTTTCCACTGGAATGGGGATCGGTATACACCTTTATCTCACCCCTGGTATTCTACCCCCCCCTACACTTAACATTGGGAACTCGTACTCAATGCCCGTGGAGTATTTAGAAGAAAATCCTCCATGGGGGATTACATCACATATATTAGCCACTTAGTCAATGTGAAGGGTGAGATAAATTCATAAACCTATTCAAGTTTACGGTCAGAGCTTGATCCCATCTCGTTTGAATCGCTACATAATCCACGCATCTTCGCATTGTGAATTACTCCACGATTCAAACTTGATGGGACACAAGCTTTGACAGTAAACTTTCCTATTCAAGTTTACGGTTAGAGCTCGATCCCATCTCGTTTGAATCGCTATGTAATTTACGTTGCTTTGCCCTTTGAATTACTGTACGATTCAAACTCGATGGGATACGAGCTCTGACCGTAAACCATAAACCTATCTCCCTCGAATCGCTATGTAATTCACGTTGCTTTGCCTTGTGTATTATTCCACAATTCAAACTTGATGGGACACGGGCTCTGACCGTAAACTTTCCTAAGTTTCCTGTACATTATCTCACCTCTGGTATTTTTGTCCCACAGGCTTATCTTTGGCAACTCGTTCTCCATGACCCTATGAAGAACGAGAATTGCAGTCCGTTCTCCATGGTCTATATCCTGTGTGTCATATATTCTGTTAGTGTGTACAGGGGTGAGATAAATACAGAAAGCAACTCTTTTTGGTCAAAGGTGCCGTTCTCCAACTCATTTGAACGCTACGTGATATTCACTCCGCTGTCGCCTTGTTCAGATCACTCCGCATCAAACTCATGAAGAACAACGACTTTGACCAAAACTTGTCGGTTTCTTCCTGAATACTACAAGCTGTACAGCTAGAAGACACAGCCATGCAGGGGAGTAAACCATAAACCGTCTCCAGCGATATGCTTGACAGCTCGAGAAAATGGACCTCCATTCTCCCTTTCTTCACTCTATAAATACTCACCTTCAGGAGGCTGGCGGCAGACGGTGGGCAGGCAGGTGCTACTCCCGGGCGGCGGGGTATCCCTCCCGCGGATCCTGGGCACCCTGGAGGAGGCCTGGTGACGCGTACATAATCCGGTGAGATTGGATCCCTGTTGGGGACTGGGGGATGGCGGCCGGCAGCGGGCTGGGGCCGGGGCGGGGGCCGGGAGGGGCGGCGGGGAGGGCGGTCACTACCGAGCCGACCGAGCGGGGAGTGGGGCCGGGCACGACAGCGGTGAAGGGGGTGTGAGTGAGGTGGGGTAGGGAGTAGGGGGTGGTGGTGTTCGTCACGCAACCAGATGCCCTCATCTGTGACAACCCCCTCCCCCCGCCGCCACATACACGGGAGGGCACCCACCCATGACGGCCAGCGTGCGTATGTGTGTGTGTGTATGTATGTATGTATGTATGTATGTATGTATGTATGTATGTATGTATGTATGTATGTATATGTGTGTGTATGTATGTATGTATGTATGTATGTATGTATGTATGTCTGTATGTGTGTGTGTCTGTATGTATGTATGTATGTATATGTGTGTGTGTGTGTGTGTGTATGTATGTGTGTATGTATGTATATATGTATGTATATACAGTAAAACCCCGCTTCCGGGACACCTCGCTTAAGGGTCCACCCTGCTTAAGGTGACAGTTTCCTCGGAACCAAAATTCTTATTTAGTTTATTTTAACCCCGCTTAAGGGGCCAGTTTGCTCGGAACGGAGGGTGGCCCCCTTAAGCAGGGTTTCACTATATATATATATATATATATATATATATATATATATATATATATATATATATATACATACGCCGGGCACGTTCGTAAAACCATTTATTATCCACCTCACACAAAGTGTCTATAGAAAACACATAGGGAGGTGCATCTATATCTTCATACCAGGAGCATTTTCATATATTTTTTGCTCCGGGTTCTGATAAAGTGCACATGCGGAAATATAGTAAAACTGGATGAGGTTTAATCATGGCCACCGTATTCCACGACTGGAGTTTGGCAAAGTGACTTCATGAGGCGAAGCCGAGTGAAGTCCGGAGCCAAAACTTCAGGAGTGGAATGCAGTGGCCAAGATTATAACGAATCAGGTTTTGATTTCATCCTACCCTATCTCTTCTATTTTGGAATATTACGTGATCGCAATGCTGTATGCCATTAGTGGCATATAAAACTCCGTATGCCAGTCAGCGTGGCATACGGAAACCCAATGTTAAGCCTATGGGATTTAATATTAGGGGTAGGATAAAAGATAGTATGCATTGAAGAATAGTGCACTCCTAAATCAACTAATATCTGTATAATAAATACAATATTCATATAGAACTGCAACGAGAATCGTGTAAATACACAATACTCCATCAGTTTGGATGGGCTCCAATCGTCATCGAGGTGAAGCCGAGTGATGATTACTCCCCATCCAAACGAGTGGAGTATTGTGTATCTTTATGATTCGAGTGGGGTTCTGGATTTATCTCACTCCTTTCACTCACATTAAATTGCATCACAATATCAGAATAATTCAAATTACTTCGCAAATCCAGTTGGTTAATAGCATACGACATAATCCCATATTCACTCCACCACGACCACCGAGAAGTATTGTCACTTTACCGGGGTGATCGTTAAATATATTTTCTATCATTCTCATGGCTAAACTTGTACTAGGGATGAGATAATGATTTGAACCAAGAAGATTCTGAACGGTGGATCTAGCACATAGTGTTAGCAGACAAAACTATGGCACTTAGCCATCCCTTTATGAAGTGCGCCATTAGCCCACAATGCTGACCATGTGGCGCCCCCTTGTGGTTTGACTTTGATTCGTCAATAGGGAGCCAAAGTGGCCCCACTGAGAACGCAGATAACCATGCTCAAAACCACATCTCTGAAGATAGACGCTCAGTAGAGGAAAACCCTGCTTCCGGGACACCCCACTTAAGGGGCCCACTTAGTGGACATCTTGCCTAAGGGGACAATTTACTTGAAACATGGAATTTTCCCTCAATTAAGAGTTTATTTTTACCCTGATTAAGGGGACAGTTATTTTGGCACAGAATGCTTCTAAACCCTACTTAAGGGAACACTTTGGAGGGACACTTTATCAAATCTAACAGGAGGGTGTGGGGACAATACTCCAGATTATCTTGATTTCTTGTTTATGGCATGTGTCTAGACAATCATACACTAGGCAACAGCCTCCGTAGGCTCCTGTAGTCATCAAGTTGGCATCTATTGGATGTTTGTGTGGTTAAAACAGTGTCTGTAAGCCATGGTATCACCTGTATAAAGGTATTATATACTAAATAGCCCAGCCATAGGCAGACCGAAATCCCACTTTAGGGGACACGTTGCTTAAGGGAACACTTTGCTTGGAACGGAGGGTGCCCCCCTTAAGCAGAGTTTTACTGTACTTTGACTGTATAGGTTCGAGATTAGATGTATCATTCTCTAATCTTCTGATACACTTAACAGCTATCATCATAGCTTTGAGACAAAATTATTCAGAGACGGTAGTAGTAAAGTACACTCAATAGTTGTAAACAAGACCAAAAACGAAATTACACCCTCAAATCCCCATACCTTTTATAGCCCAAAGCCTCGTTCTTACTGGCCTCCGGAAATGGTGTTTTGAGCACGGGTATCTGCAGTTGTAGTGGGTCCACTTTGGCTCCCTATACTCAAATAACATGGAGGTCGGCCCCACACTGGTGGCGCCACCTCACGGCGCCATTTCACCTTGTGCAACTTGTAGCGGAGGGCCGCGGAACTAGGGTAGGCTATGTGCCCTACACATTTTACGAACGCGCCGGACTTCGAGGATCGTTACTAGGTCACGTGATCAAGCATGGGTGAGGTCGTCTACGTCTCCACCTGACATCCGCCTGGAGAGTGATGTCTCTGACCTGGAGAAGGTGAATTAGACCATGTGGCTTCCTGTTGTTAGAGCGTGCATGCACGCTCTATATACCTCATCTAAAGGTTAGAGGGGTCCATATAGACTTTCAGGGTACTGCATAGAAAAAAAACCCTTCACTATCTCCATGATATTCACTGTGATATTGAGAACAGAGCAGGTTGCCAGTGTCTCAGTGTCTTAGAGGCGTACCCAGCTGACCATGACCAATCACTCAAGACCAAAATACTTCGAGACCCACTGGTGCTTGATGTGTTTGGATCCTAGACTACAGGCAGTTGCAGAAATGGCAAGTTCATTGGGTGCAAGTGTATTATAGAAAACTATCCATGGACTGAATGTAATCCAAGCCTTTTAATTGCTATTCATGTATATACTGCACGCTCATATGCCTTATCGGGGGTCAGTGCAAGACAATTTTTTTATATTTTTTATTCAGGTAAGTTTTTAAGGGACAAATTGTACATTCGCTGGGTTCAACCAGCGTTCTTTCATGGACAAGTCCAACATGGTGGATGACGACAGAACACGTGTAAACAATACATGAGACAAAAACATAGACAAGCCTTTTGGCGTGTATTGCTAGGGGAAAAATTGTCATGATTCTTCTAGAGAGTCAGTTCTTAGATCATATAGGTCATGTGACGCTATAGATTCGGTTGTGAGTCAATCACTGTGCAGAGAGCCATTTCTTCTTATGAGTACCCTCACCTTGCGAGTGCAGCAATTAATGACAAAAACAACAACAAAAAACAAGACCACACAGGACAATTACAACTGAAAATCCCCTTTCCTCAATTTCAGAGCTGTACTTAAATCATAAAAGCATATCGAAGGAGAATACTTCCAGCAGGACATTGTATTAAGCGCGACATGAAGAGTGTGATAATTTCAAATGGACAGTTAAAACTCTGGCAGTCCAAACGGTTGGGTCTTAACCACTATCTTGAACCAGGACCTGTTAGGAAGCACCCCATGTTATTCTCAGCACATACATCACAGGTTGTATACGGAAACTGGCTTACTGTCTTCGTACGTCAAAAATATGCGGTGAAATTATTGGTCCCATACACCCCCATGCCTACATGTATAGGATCAATAATTTTACCAAGTATTTTGACGTACGAAGACAGTCAGCCTGTTTTCGTATTATCATATTCCTAAAATGTAACCTAGTCACGTAATCACATACCCCGTACGTCACAGTGTGACGTACGGATATAATTACGCCATGGGTAGGAGCGGGCAGTATACGCAGTTCATACAGTCATAGGTATATAATGATAACACAAACCACTTGTAATAACATTCTAGTGTCTTGCACAGACCGCTTTTATATGAGCACAGAATACCACCCCACAAGGATCCAGAGAAATCAAATGCCTCATTGATTGATTTCAATCTTTGCCCCAGACTGTCTGCCATTTGGAAAGGTCCAAACTTATGTAGATTGAGAACCACAATACTAAGAGAAAACGTAGTGACTGAGCCCGAAGGGATGCCCGTTCGAGGTCTTTTGATGCCATAAATACGTCCTGATGCTGCAGGCAGAGGGACGTATTTATGGCATCAAAAGGCCGAGAATGGCATCCCTACAGGCTCAGTCACTACGTTTTCTTATTATTACATACCTAGATATTAAAAAAAAACGCAATTGTATATACTTATGTTATATACCACCTGAGCCGATAGTCACAGTGCGCCCGAATATTTAATACGGGCACAGTGCGCCCGAACAATATTTATACTGCACCCGTAGCAGCGGGTAGTATTTCATAGACGTTCGGCTATAGGTATGTAATAATAACCTTTTGGTGACTAAATGTGTTTATGTCTGCAAATCCTAAGTTAGATTGGCAAATTCTCACTCTCTGACAGTCTTTTTCATTTTTTTTATTTAAAAAAAAAAAAAAATCTTTATTGAGCCAAGGTAGTTTTACAATCATGACATATCTCACATTTGGCAACTATGCTCAACACAGTGGTAGAGGCCTCAGCCTTTTTATAAGGCTGGTCTTAACGGCCTAACCGTGACAGAATTTCTATAGCAAAACAACAGAGAATTTTAGGAAACATAACTACTGTCAGTCCAAGTTAAGAACAAATTTCCATATCCCTTAAGATTTAGACTATACACAAATCCAGCATATACGTGATTACAAATTAGGAAATGATATCAAGGCAAGAGTAGCCAAATCTTGCTTGTCATATTAGCTTTCATTAAGGCTTTAAACATTTTGAAAGTTTCCTAATTAGCTATTTTCCACAGGCTGGTGTCGCACGTTATCTGCTTAGTTACGCCATGCCTGAAGCCAAACATACCCCTGGCAACGTATATTTAGCATTGAATCACTGAGTGTATAAGCATAATACGTTTATGATACCCGCACATTATTTCCGTAAAATTTCATTTCATCGTATTCTATGGTATTTCAGCTCCAATTTGATGTATCGTACATGCATATCACCTCTATGATACTTTAGATATACCTTAGATAAGACAGGGACACTGAAACTGCATACTTATATAGAACGTCCTGACCCTGCTGTACAAGTCACAGAACGAGATGCTAATTTACCGTTTGTACGGACCGAGGCGTTTACGCCGAGTTCTGTACAAACGGTAAATTAGCATCGAGTTCTGTGACTTGTACAAGCATGGTTGGACGTTATATATTTACTATATAGGCCTACCCGAAATTTAAAAAAAAAATCAATTTAATTTTTTTTAACAAACAAAATTTAATAAATGTGTTTGGCTAGGTGGTCCGTATTTTTACGTCATATGCCAAAACGGTGCGCATTTACAGTATATACGGCATGGGTATATAGCAAATACTAATACATTGGCATGCGATGCTTATCATTTCTGCGTTAAAAGTACGCTGGTTCCCGGGGTATCCGCTAGGGGGCTCGGCGGAGATCCAGCGGCGATCACAGGCGGAGCCCAGCCAACGTTATTTACTATAAACTATAAAGTTTAGAAAGCTCAGACCCATTAATACAATACCCTAGTTTGTTCCAGCAATTTAATCTGTCAAAAACAACACTCCTGCAATCACACCCACCATTCACACTCTAGGTGTGATTGCTATATGTCTCTAAACACATACTGCCGGACTCGGCCGTGTTTGTCCTAGCGGCCGCGAAACTAGACAGTGGGCCGTTAGGCGGCTTTGAACGGAAACACTTGTTTTAAAGGACTTAACTTATTTCAAATAGAACCGCCATGATACTTCACTGAGCGCATATACGCAGTACAGTTTGGTCTATCAGTAAAGATTAGGCCTACAGGGGCATCAAATTTTCTCGTAATTATGAGGATTCAGAGAGAATAAATACACAGAAGAAAGAAATATTCACAGCTCACCAGATTGATTACAAAGTCTACATTTATGGTTAAATTATTCAAGATACACACACAGGGAATTGATAAGAATATATGATAATAACCAGTGCTAACGAAGTGTAGCTCTGGCGGCCAGTGTAATCTCTGGTTTACGCATTGTAATAATGTCTAGATTGGCCACCAACCCCTGTCTGCGCTCAGCTGCGAGTTACGTGCATAGCAAACGTCTGCTCTGGTGGCCAGTGTAAAGAATGTCTAGTCACTTTACATACCACCTGGGGGCGCACAAGGCAACCTGACTTTCATTAAATCATGCACCGCGACGCCGTCTGGTGAGAGGAGGCCGCACTACCGCCTAAATCACACCCTGCACCGCTCCAGTTTATCGCAACGCAAAACGAGTTTTCTGTATGTTGCTCGAGCGCTGCAGTATGCACCCTGACGCCGTCTGGTGAGAGGTGGTCGCACTACCGCTGTCATCAATGTCACACTGCAGCGCTAGAGCAACATACGGAAAACAGGTTTTGCGTTGCGATAAACTGGAGCGGTGCAGTGTGCTACACTGTTTGCCGGTTGCCGTGGTTACGCGCATGGGCAGAGCAGACGGAGGCACCCGAGTACGTGAGAGAAATTCCGAAATGCCTGCATCCGAAACTATGTCCAACTCCGAAGATGGCTTCGAGGTGGAGCGTTTACGAGCGGAAATCGCACAGGAAAAGCAGATGAAGTGAGTACAGTGTGTGGTATGTGTGTCTCGGTGGGATTTGATTCGTGCCAGGCGTGTGTCGATGGATATCGCGTCAGGTTGCACGGCGCGTTGTTTTTGTTTACATTCTCGACACCACTTTGACAGGTGCGCGGTGGTAGATACTGTGTGAGTGGAGACGACTTGCCACTGAACCGTGCATTTTTGTGTGGCTGTCAATGGTGTGCATGATTAGAGACACTATTAAAATCTTTGGTCGGGTACCAAGCGAACGAGTCAGTTAATTTTTTTCCTTGATTTCACCAAACGTAGGAGAATTATAGACAAGGGGGGGGGGGGGGGGGGGGGGCTAAATTATACAGGGGACGATAATAGGCAAACCTTTATCTTAAACTAAGTTAAAGAACCATTTTTGACTGAAAACTAGATCTAGTTATTTCTGACTTGATGTGCACCAATTCTTATAACTTAGGCTGTAACAAAGAAAAATGATCTAATTAGATATGCAGCAGAAATCAATCTAGACCTCTATATAGTATAACTTAGATTTCTTTTAAGGAAACACCATTTGAATTCGGATCCAATCATTGGCCATAATACTATTAATAGGCCTTCCTGGCCTTAACCACTTAAGTCTGATAAGATTTACGGCATTGATTATTAGGTGCCCCTATGTATGCCTACCTAGTGGTTCTAGCCCCTCCCCTTACCAGTGCCTATTTAAGCTAACCGCTGAATTTTATCCCCACTTCCCCTCAAGTGATGCGATGTGTGTTTAGGGTCTAATCATCCATGCCCACCCGCAAGGACAGAAGTCAAAATACCTAAGAGAATTAATTGAATTCAATTGGATCCCGCGCCTACACACTAACGCCCCCTTGGGCCTTAATGTGATGGACCCACATAGGGCCTAGACGCTGTCTAACGAAGATTGAAGTGCAGCATACAACCCACTTAGCCACGTCAAAAAAAAAAAAAAAAAGAATTAATCCTAGATCTTGTGGTATATCTAATAATGCTAGATCTAGTAATACTAGACGGCGTTGACTGGTTGACTAAAGATTTGAATATTTTTTTCTCTGTGAAAAGGGACTAATTAATCTTTTTGGAAAGAAAACAACTCAAACCAAGCAAACTAGGAATAGGCCTACTGGCTTCAATGACTTCGACGATAAATATCTGAAATGGATACAAATTGATAACTTTCTGGCAGCGTATTATAGATACAATATTACATCTATATTGGTGATTTTTCTTCTTTTTACAGAGAAATGCTTGAGCAGTCATTACTTGAGTTACAAGTCACTGTAGATGAACTTGACAAACGGATTGAAACAATCGACGATGAAAGTGAGTTTTCAAAAATAATGTATTCTTTCCAGATCATGTTAAGTTTTGGTCTTTCTTTGTCAGTTTATTTCCTATTTCTTGTGAGATCATTTGTTTCGTTTCTCATTATTTCAGTCTCTCCTGACCACTAAAAATAGTAGAATAATTTCTTGTAGAATTATCTATAGAATGGGTTTACTGTATCTCATGTTCAAA
This sequence comes from Alentia gelatinosa, assembly GCA_950022655.1. Taxonomy (NCBI): domain Eukaryota; kingdom Metazoa; phylum Annelida; class Polychaeta; order Phyllodocida; family Polynoidae; genus Alentia; species Alentia gelatinosa. Next base: position 3,157,062 of record OX465586.1, read on the forward strand.
GATGCGTGAATTTTAGTTCATGAGGTTGTCTGTATTTTTGCTCTCGTCAAGCACAAATTTTGTGCTCCTGGAAATCTCCAAAAAGATATTCTATTTCTATCAGATAATCATATATTTATAAATATAAAATATTTTCTTCGGCTTCAACAGTATCACCATGACAAAGAATATAGGGCTCGTAGACCAATATCTTTAGAATTTTCCTCAGACTTCACGTATATCTAGGTGTTACAAGGATTTGTAAAAAGAGAATATACGAAATAATACAAATTAAAATGAAATATTTAGAATTCAATATCTCAGACTATTTGAGTGACATGCACCGGTGTATTTATTTTATTTCTGTTGACTCATCCAAGCTTTGCATTTGGATATTGTTCATTTTCCATTAATATTCTCATAACTCTATAAAATTTATATTTGTTTTCAGCAAAATACGGTACAATATGCTATGAATATGCTATTTTGTTTATGAATCATAAGAATAAATTAGTAGCGCTTAGGTCATGTAAATTAGGCCACCCCAAAAAAAGCTTGTTTCTCATCACCGCGCGCATCAGAAAAAAGATTTTAGAAGATTTTTTTTTTTTTAAATAGATGAACCTTGATAGAAATTATGAAAGGTATGTGTATTTAGTATCAAATTAAAGCTCCTGATGTCAGGGATGCATTAAATGTACAGCCAGTAAAAATCCCGCGTAAGCAGACACCCCACGTAAGCAGCCACTTTGGCCCGGATCGTAGGGTGTCCGCTTATGCGGGGTTTTACTGTATGTCTGCCATCTTTGATCTAGCTAAAAAGCGCCCTCGTCATATTTTTCATGGCTTCGTGATGAGAAACAATTTTTTTTTTTAGTGGCCTTACTAACAAGATTGTTTTACAACAATCTGCACTGTGTGTCAGAGTAGGCTATCATAGAAAAAGATAAATAATTTAATAAATACCCCATTAACTTGCCTTGTGCACTACACTACTGCATATATATACTGCATATGTGTATGTCATATATATTTATAGAAGATGGGCTGACTTAAGGTAGGCTTTGCTCTATCAGTTTGTGGGGTGTTTGATCTAAAAAAAAGCTTACGATTTACAATTGTGTTTGTGCATGTTTTGATCTAAGGTAACCGACCCAGATATTTTGCATGTCTCTTATATAATAATGATTGCCTTGGAGGGTGTTGTGTATCCATGAGTTGGAGAATGTGTAAATATACTTTAAGAATGTGCTTGGTGTCGATGGTACAAAGAAACAAAGAGGAGATATTTTGTTGTAGATATATATATCCCTGCTAACCTTAAGATGTATAACTTTTTTTCCGTTTAATAAAACGAGTACCGGTAGATGGGTATGACCTATTAAAATTATCTCGCCCCTGGTATTTTTGTCCTATAGGCTTTTAACATTGGGGACCTGTTCCCCATACCCCTACGAGATTGCAGTCCGTTCTCCATGGTCTATACCCTGTGTGTCATCCCTCCCTTTAGTGTGTACAGGGGTGAGATAAATACAGAAAACAACTCGTTTCAGTCAAAGTCGTTCTCTAACTCATTTGAATGTTACGTGATATTCACTCAGCTGTCGCCTCATTCATATCACTCCGGATCAAACTCGTGAAGAGTGACGACTTTGACCAAAACTAGTTGGTTTCTTCTTTAGTATTCTAACCATTCGGTACCAGATAATACCTGCTTATATCGGGAATTAGTGAGGTGAAGAAGCTATAAAAATCTAATATATGAGAATCATCTCCTAACCAAATAAACCAAAGTAGAGAAAACCCTATAAAGGTGAGGTATGTATGTATTTTCTTCACAAAAATTGGCATGATAATCTATATCAAAGTGTGGAATGTATATCATTATCTGTGTATCTAAATAACTTGTGTTTGATAAACAGAATAAACAGAGCTACGAGTGAATCATTATTGGAAGTGCATGGTTTTGCATGCTACTCACGACTATAAACTCTACGGGTCCTCATTACAGCATCACTGGCTTTGTTACACTGGCCACCAGAGCACACTGACATCAGCTCTGGTGGAGTCCAATCTGAGCCACCTTGACTTACACTCACCTAGCTGATCTTCTTACTACCAGAGTCATAATCTCTGCTGGAAGAGTGAATCATTCTTCCAGCAGATCTTTTGTCATGGTAATCTCTGTCATAACAGGCTATTGTCATGTTTGAAGATTGTAGTACTCTTGCAGCCTCTTATCCATAGTATTGTTTTCCTTTTTGTGTATTTTGAGACCTTGTTATCATTTAGCTAAGCTAATAATGCTTTGTAGTGAGCAATCATAGTTTATATTCCATGATGTAACAAAGTTTTTCTCTGGTTTGAGATATTTGTATCGATCTCTCTGGCCAGAAAGCGATCCGTCCAGACAATGTCTAAGTCAGAGACAGAGGTGGTGGCCAATCTATGGCATAGTTACCTACCACATATAAAACGTTAGAATTTTGTCGGATCCGCTTGGAGTTTTTCCCGTACATAGAGACAGTGAACCAGACCTACGCATAGAGACTGAAAGGCCACAAGAGTGAGATTCTTGTGCAGTACTTAACTGTATCCTGCTCATTTTTTGTGTTTCTCTACACAGATGTACTTCTATCCTTAAGATTTGTTTCTAGCTGTACTGAAAACATAATTTAGAACCGTAGTTTATCTCACCCCTGGTACAAGTTTAGCCATAGGAATAACATTAGAAAAATATACTCAACGACCACCCTGGTAAAGTGACAATACTACGCCACGGCCGTGGCGTAGTGAATTTGCTAAGTATATTTTGATTATTCTGAAGTTGTGAGGATAGTTAAAGTCATAGAAAGGGGTAAGATAAATCCAGAACCGCACTCGAATCGTAAAATAGACAATACTCCACTTGTTTGGCTGTGCAATAATCGTCACTCGGCTTCGCCTCGATGACGATTGCGGCCCAGCCAAACTCGTGGAGTATTGTCTATTTATACGATTCTCGATGCAGTTCTATATAAATTCTGATCTCCTTTCCTTGAGAGAATGCAATGAGATCACATTTCGCTGGTAGTCGGTAAAATCTGTGTCACATGAAATGATGGTTGGGAACTAATTGATAGCTTCAGGTATTAATAATAGGGGGCGCCACTAAGCCCTCACCCTATCAAATACTACGCGACAAAGTCGCTAGTAAGTAGCTAATATCGCTGGGTCTGGTTGTCTGAATATAATCTGGTTTGCATTGACCCTAGAGCGTCGTGCGTCATAGAATGCATTGTAGAGTACAACGTAGAACACGTCATAGAGTGGATCGTAGAGTGAGTCGTAGAGCGTGTCGTAGATTTTAATTAAATTATATTTTTGTATCGCTTGCTTGTAAACAGAATAAAGTGATTACTTGTTGTTATTTGCTGGTCTCAGACAGTGAATGGAAGACGCGCTACGAAACACAGATGGAGATGAATCAGCAGCTCTCCAAACAAAGCGTCGTCCTCCAAGACAAGGTGGACGACGCACGACGTACCCTCAAAGAAAGTAAGTGCAGGAAAAGAAATTCAGTGTGATGTTGACCAGGCCCCTTATCTCAACCCTCATACAAGTTTAACCATAGAGAAGAATACTCAAAGATCACCCATGTAAAGTGCCAATATATCGCCATAGTCCTGGTGGTGTGATAGAAGATGATGTCATACTGGCTAATTAGTGGCCAGGATTTCAGTAAGTAGATAAGACATCAACATGAAGATTTAAATGTCCCTAACTGGATTTGTGAAGTAATTTGAGTTATTCTGATATTGTGATGCTATTTTAATGGACGTGAAATATTATCAAAATATTCGCATTATTTCCTTGAAAAATAGCAATTACTTAAATTCCTGAAATTATACCTCAAGGCATCATTACGTCCTACACCCGGGAATGCCTTCAGGCATCACTGCGTCAGTCTAAACTGGTTCCTTGTGATCTATTCTGATGCCAAATGAGTAAAATATAGAATTTGTTCCCCCCCCCTCCAATTTTTTTTTATATCAAGCTAGAATAAAAAAAGATACTTACGGCTGTTTTTCTCTGTGCTCATGATATCAAATTCGCTCTGGACAAAACCAGATCCTACAGGCATAAAGCAGAAGGCGGCAAATGAATATTTGTGGATATTTCTGGGCTAAATTGCTGTAATTTTGAAAACACTAATGGAATTTTCTTTCTTGTTTTAGGTCGATTGCCCAAGTCGGTGAGAGCTGAGTTGAACGAGGGACGTGAGGTGAGCAAACTGCTGTCAAACATTAATCAAATGAGCTAGAAAAGTATGTTTTATAGACCGCTTTCAGCAAATCTTGAGGAGAAATCAAACTCGTGAGCTAGATATGGTTGATGATAATGTCAGAGCTTGTATTGCGTTGAGTGTAAATCGTGTAGTAATTCACAAGGCGAAGCCACATGAATTACGTAGCGATTCAAACAAGATGGGTTCGAGCTCTGACCGTAAACATAAATAAGTTTCTGAATTTATTTCACCCTTCACTTTGACTAATGGGCTAACATTTGTGACATAATCCCCCATTGAGAATTTTTTCTAAATACTCAATGGGCGTTGGATATGAGTTCCCGATGTTAAATCTATAGGGAAAAAATACCAGGGGTGAGATAATCTCTAAAATAATATGGAAAGGGTGGATACGCAATAATCACAATGACAATCATATTAATCACAAAATTTAAAAGAATATGACAAATAAATACAACATAGATCTACATCTACTGGAAACGTTCATGAAATATGAAAGATAAATTCAGGGTGACAAATACATTTTTGCTAACATCTTTTTTCTTGTCCCCGTTATGTCTAGCAGGTCACACCCGTTTACTTGGCTCAGTTGGAGAGAGACCGCGATGCGCTCGCCCGACAGATTAATGACCTTGACTGGAGGCTCGACCAGGAGTCCAAGGTATGTTTTAAAAGGAAGGCTTGACCAGGAGTCCAAGGTATGTTCTTAAAGGGGAGGCTTGACCAGGAGTCCAAGGTATCTTCTTAAAGGGTAGACAGGACCAGGAGTCCAAGGTATGTTCTTAAAGGGGCTTCTTAACCAGGAGTATAAGGTATGTTCTTAAAGGGAAGGTATGACTAGGAGTCTTAGGTATGTCCTTAAAGGGAGGCTTGACCAGGAGTCTGAGGTATGTCCTTAAAGGGGAAGCTTGACCAGGAGTTTAAGGTATGTTCGGAAGGGTAGGGTCGACCATGTGTCAAAATCAGAATTTAGCAAAATCTATCAATTGATGTAACCTTTTTTCTGAATACAATCAATGTCCACGCTTGTGCACTTGATCTGGACTCAGTCTCCTTTATTGACGTTACAATATATCTAGGTTCTCTATATTCACACATATACATTGTTTTTTTCAGGCCTACCATAAAGCCAATGAAGAGCGGAAGCAGTTTGTATTGGAGATCAACGCGGCGAAGGAGACCCTGAACAACATGCGGATCAGACCAGGGGGCTACACTGCACGAGACGGGGACCCAACACCGCGCGGGGCTGCCAACAGGTGGGAGTCAAGTCTGAACCACCTTCCCCGTCATCTGTGACACTCCTCCATTACCTGTGACACTCCCCCATTACCTGTGACACTCCCCATTACATGTGACACTCCCCCATTACATGTGACACTCCCTCATTACCTGTGACACTCCCCATTACATGTGACACTCCCCCATTACCTGTGACACTCCCCCATTACCTGTGACACTCCCCCATTACCTGTGACACTCCCCCATTACCTGTGACACTCCCCCATTACCTGTGACACCCCCCATTACCTGTTACACTCCCCCATTACCTGTGACACTCCCCCATTACCTGTGACACTCCCCCATTACCTGTGACACTCCCCCATAACCTGTGACACTCCCCCATTACCTGTGACACTCCCCCATTACCTGTGACACTCCCCCATTACCTGTGACACTCTCCCATTACCTGTGACACTCCCCCATTACCTGTGACACTCCCCCATTACCTGTGACACTCCCCCATTACCTGTAACACTCCCCCATCAATATGTAATTGTGGGTAACCGTGCTAGTTTTTGATATACAGATCAAAATGATGATAATAATATAAAAGAATGGAAGTGCATGGTTTTGCATGCTACTCACGACTATAAACTCTACGGGTCCTCATTACAGCATCACTGGCTTTGTTACACTGGCCACCAGAGCACACTGACATCAGCTCTGGTGGTGTCCGATCTAAGCCACCTTGACTGGCACTCTCCTAGTTGATCTTCTTCAAATTTCTTTTTTCACATACTAAAACCCATTTGGTTTCCTTCAAGCTTCCGCAGGAAATAACAAATGTGGAGTACCACATGTCGAAGTTTTAAAAATAAAAAGTCACCGTACTTGTCTTTGAGAGAACGGAGGAAAATAATATCTTTCCGTACATTTCCTATATGAATCAATCAAATATATAAATTGGCACAATTTACCTATTGGGTTAGTTCAAACTCGATATCTTATATTTCACTCATTTGGTATAAGAATAAGGCAAAGAAACGGATTTAATGAATAATTGGGAATATTGTAGGATATGCCCTTAATTTGTAGTGGCACCACCCGGTGCTTTCTTTATATTTATCCTACCCCTAATATAAAATCCCATAGGCTTAACATTGAGATTCCGTATGCCACGCTGACTGGCATACGGACGTTTGTATGCTACTAGGGGCATACAGAATTTTGATGATTTTCATTCATGATTTTGATATTAAAATATTGTAGAGAGGGGTAGGATCATCTTGGCTCCTGTATGCCACTCCTGGCGTTTGGTTCCGGATACCACTCGGCTCCGCCTCGTGATATCACTACGCCAAACGCCAGTCGTGGCATACGGGAGCCAAGATGAAAACTCATCCGGTTTTACGATAATCCTATCATTACCCAAACAAATAAACTATTTCTCATTCCAGCCTGTCCAACATCCCACAAGACCACAGAATACTCGATCCAAAGCGAGGTCCCATCAGGAAAACGGCGGCAGTGAAGAACCTACCTCGTCTGGAATGAGAAAAACGTTGAACGTTTTTCCCTCAACGTTTTCTAAGCGTGCGGCACCACAAACATTTACATACTGTATAAAAAACGTACCGTTCAATGAAGATATCGATTCTTCAATATTGATTCTTGTTCATGTAGATTGTAACTTTAGTGTATTTGATCGATAGAGAAAGTTTAAAGTCTTGGAAGAGATTGTTTACAATATAAGTATATATGTATATTCTCTATATTTGTACTGTGATATCGTTTTAAATGTCTGGGTGCTTTGACTATTGCCTATATTTTTCGTATCTGATGTTTAGTAAAGTACATAAAAATGACGAAGAAGTTGCACTGAAATATTTGTCTAGTTTTGTATACGTGCCTCTGAGGTTGTGACGCAGTAATAAAAGATTAATTCATATCAATATTGAATCTTACAGTTTCCTTATAAACCTTCGGAAGGCGCATTTTGAACAATATTCTCTTTGATTAGACAACTGTTTCCCTTCATCCAAAACCCAAATTTAACCACAGACTTTCACATGGCTATAAATAAAATCTTGGGGTGGAGGGGGGGGGGGGGGGGGCTTGATGGCTCAGGAGGTTAAACAAGGTTCTCCACGAGTTTGATGCGGTGTGATATGAACGAGGCGACAGCCAAGTAAATATCACGTAGCATTCAAACGAGTTGGAGAACGATGACTTTGACCAAAACGAGGTGCTTACTGTATTTATCTCACACCTATACACACTAAAAGAATGGATGGCACACAGGATATAGACCATAGAGAACGGACTGCAATATTCGTAGGGACAAAAATACGAGATGTGAGATAAAATCTAAGTTCTGCAAGCCGAGACCACATACTATGAAGAGACGTCACGAGTTTGAGTCCGAGTTTATTTATGCCACGCATTTTGTTGGCTCCATAATTTCACGAGTCGAACAAAATGAGTGGCATAAATAAGCTCAAACTCAAACAAGTGGCGTCTAGATTTTATCCTACCCCGTTTCCATATTTTTTCATTATCAAATAGTAGTGGCATAAACAACACTACCCGTGACATAAACAAACCCCATGTTAAGTCTATGGCGTTTTTTATTAGGGGTAGGATAATATTAACCTTCCATCACTGTATGAGAGCTGTAATAAATAATAATAACAATAATGATAATAACTGGACAACCCTTGGGTATAGTTGCCTAAGAAGCGTACTGTAGCTATTCTCAAGAGGGCATAAACACCTGGCAGACTGTCTTCTTCGAAATTAAAAAAAGGAACACAGAAACTGTGAGGTTAGTGTACCCAATACTCAATGGCTAATTTGGTGATTCATTTAATCAATAAACAATGTTATACAGGGTGAGATAAAATCAGAAACTCACTCGATGAAAATAACTTGGTCTGCATTCCACCTCGTTTGACCACAGAGTAATTCACTCAGCTTTGCTTCGTGAATCACTTTGTGGTCAAACTCGGTGGAGTACAGACCAAACTATTTTCATCTCGTGGGTTTCCTTCTAAATAGATCACTTCATTACGTGATATGACACTTGATCTTTAGCACCAGGCATAATTCAGTATTTTGACGGGAATGCCCAAAGGCGTCCCTTATTTTTCTTTTCCAATACCAGATGGCGCAACAGTGACACATACCGACAGCCCGTGGCACCAGGTGGCGTGGCGGAGCAGTGCCAAGACACAAGATGGACCTGGGTCCTGTTTAATAATCCAGGATCGTACATGTAGCCCATTTTCTGTACCTCGTACAAGGGTCGTCGTTTTATAACATTTGCTAAGACAGCTTTGAGCGTTGAGTAAAGTTGACCCATATCGTCCCTGGGTCTCTTTTGCATACACAAAAGGGTCTGCATGTAGGATCCTAGATTATTAAACGGACCCCAAGTCTTGTTACATACTTTATATAAAATGGTGTTTTTTGATAGGATCTGCTTGGAGTTTCCTCCCCACATGGAGACATACTTAACCAGACCTATGTTATTTAAAAAAAAAAATTTTTAGTATGTCAAATTGGGACTGCAGTCCGTTCTTCCATTTGATGTTGTTAGTAGTACATCTTGTGCAATATTTCAGTATCATATACGAAGGTCTCTATCTGTTAGTAGTAAGAAAAATGAGAAATAAATGAAAAGTATTCATTGAAGAATTATTCAGGAAAGGTTATGCGTTTTTGCTGCTTGTCTCTTTATTAGGGTCTGGTCGGGTCAGATAGATAACTACCCCTTGGTCTGCAGTCAGTGCTATTTAACTCTATATACAAATTTGATTTTTTTTTAATTAAAAAAAAAACTTTTATATACAAATTTAAACTGTAATTATTGCATTCATAAATAATTAGGGGCCATTCATAAAGTATCTTTACAGAATCCTCAAGGTTTTGGACCCCCTACCCCCTGCCAATCTCGTCCGCAATGGAACCAAAAAGGAGCATGCACAAAATATCCAATTGTGATCATCCCCCCCCCCCCCCCCACACACACATCATCACCACCCAATCCTCACGTATTTCTGAAAGATTTATTGAAAATAATTCACCATGGTGTTGGTAGTTTTCCATTACACTACATCGTAGTCGGACAGTACCGAAGTAATCCTGGTACGTACATAGTCACATTGACGATAGTAGGTGGGGTAGAAAACGATCTACGATGTAGTAATATGTGGCCCCTTATCTAACTGAATCCCACAGCCACCTTTGGCACCGATAGGTTGCCGCTATTGCCACCTGGTGTTGTAATTGTAAAGCACATGTCTCTGGTAGCGGCGGGCTTACGTCAACCTATAAACGTACCGTCACCTCGCTCTAGTTACACACCAAGTCGGCATAATATCTTTTTTTTTGTTCTACAGTAGAGACTGAATATGTCCTTCTAAAACTTCCTAGTCTGGGAGTTCATGGAGTGGGGGACAGGGAATAGAGACAGGGAATGGGGACAGGGAATAGGGATTGGAGATATAGGAAATGGGGAAAGGGAATGGGGAAAGGGAATGGGGACATGGAATGGGGACAGGGTATGGGGACAGGGAATGGGGACAGGAAATGGGGACGGAGAATGGGGACGGGAAATGGGACGGGAAATGGGACGGGAAATAGGGACAGTTAATGGGGACAGGTAATGGGGACAGGGAATGGGGATTGGAGATAGGAAATGGGGAAGGAAATGGGGAATGGGGACAGGGAATGGGGACAGGGAATGGGGACAGGGAATAGAGACAGGGAATAGAGACAGGGAATGGGGACAGGAAATGGGGACAGGAAATGGGGACAGGGAATGGGGACAGGGAACGGGGACAGGGAATGGGGACAGGGAATGGGGACAGGGAATGGGGACAGGAAATGGGAACAGGGAATGGGGACAGGGAACGGGGATAGGGAATGGGGACAGGGAATGGGGACAGGGAATGGGGACAGGAAATGGGGACAGGGAATGGGGACAGGGAATGGGGACAGGGAATGGGGACAGGAAATGGGGACAGGGAATGGGGACAGGGAATGGGGACGGAGAATGGGGACGGGCAATGGGGACAGGGAAATGGGACGGGAAATGGGGACAGTTAATGGGGACAGTTAATGGGGACAGGGATTGGGGACAGGGAGTGAAGACAGGGAACGGGGACAGGGAATGGGGACAGGGAATGGGGACAGGGAATGGGGACAGGGAATGGGGACAGGGAATGGGGACAGGGAATGGGGACAGGGAATGGGGACAGGGAATGGGGACGGAGAATGGGGACAGGGAATGGGGACAGGGAATGGGGACAGGGAATGGGGACAGGGAATGGGGACAGGGAATGGGGACAGGGAATGGGGACAGGGAATGGGGACAGGGAACGGGGACAGGGTGGCCAGTCCACCACCACCACCACCACACCACAGTGGTTAAGCTGGCTGGTAGCTGAGGGTGCTGGGGGATTACCACACACTACCGCCCAGACACCCTGAGAGTGTAGCAGTGAGTGAGTGTGTGTGGGTGGTGGTGGTGGTTGTACACAGAACATCCCCAGCCCGGGTCTTGGCGTAGGGACGGCCGCCCGGAGACCGGTACGTACGGGCGAGACTGCACGGAGTACCGCAGAGACAGCGGCCAGCACAGGTGTGCCTGGGACTGTCAGGTGAGGCCCGCAGCCAGTCGGCGGTGGTACGGGATACAGGTAGCACCCAGGAGGAACACCCAGCGGCCGTTCACCATGGAGGAGACTAGCAGCGGGGAGGGCCACACCGGGTAAGTCCATCCACCCACCCTGTGGACGTCCACATGGGGTTGACACTGCCGGGGTCATAATCGTCCATCATGTTGGGGTGATGGTTGGTGGCCGCTCAGCGGGCTGAGCGCACCTCGTACACTCTGACACACTGGGACGGGGTCAGAGGGCAGCTGGCTGTCTGCATCACCGAACAGTATTACTATACTACACTCCGCGGGATGGGACTTCAGCCTAAGTTTATACTCCTACTACAGTCTAGGTTTATATGCCTAGGTTTATACTCCTACTATGGCCTAGGTTTATATTCCTACTATAACCTAGGTTTATATTCCTACTACAGTCTAGGTTTATATGCCTAGGTTTATACTCTTACTATAGCCTAGATTTATACTCCTACTATAGCCTAGGTTTATACTCCTACAATAGCCTAGGTTTATATTCCTACTATAGCCTAGGTTTATACTCCTACAATAGCCTAGGTTTATACTCCTACTATAGCCTAGGTTTATACTCCTACTATAGCCTAGGTTTATACTCCTACTAGCCTAGGTTTATACTCCTACTACAGCCTAGATTTATATTCCTACTATAGCCTAGGTTTATACTCCTACTATAGCCTAGGTTTATACTCCTACTATAGCCTAGATTTATACTCTAACTATAGCCTAGATTTATACTCTAACTACAGCCTAGATTTTTATCTTAGCCTGGTATAAATGACCATAGGCTTAGCATTACAAACTCGTTCTCAACGGGCTTGCGAGAACGGTAACTCGTTCTCAACTGGCGATAAAGAGATGAATATTTCGAGGCTAAGATAAAATCAGAAACATATTCGTACTTGGTCTGAGTCCCTGTTCACTATGTCGTCTGGAGTGCTTCAGAATATTCACTCGGTATTTATGGTATAAAAAGGCCGAGAATGGCATCCCCTCTGGCTCAGTCACTACGTTTTCTTATTATTAAATACCTAAATAAAAAAAAACCTCCTTTTATGTACTTATTAAATGTACCAATTGACCCAATGGTCACAGTGCGCCCGAATATTTACTATGGGCGCAGTGCGCCCGAACATTATTTATACTGTACTCCTAGCAGCGGGTAGTATTTCATAGACATTCGGGCATATAGGTATGTAGTAATATCCGAGCGCATGTGAGGATATTGCACAGTCAACTTCTTAGGAGTATACAATTACAACAATAGCTTTTATCTGAAACCAGTCTATACTGTATTTATTATCCACCTTTTCCTGACAAGTGGGGTACTTATTTTAGTTTATTTAGGTACGCACTATCTTTTCATATGCACTATCTTTTTTTCTGCACCGGGTTTTGAAGGCCCGGATGATACAACATATCCATATGCTCCGGGTATGTAGATCTATACACACTGCCCATGTGTTATCTATGCACACTTTGTATCAGGTGAATAATAAAATCTGTATCTCTCCCCTTGTACAAGTTTATGGTACCCAAAAGAATAACACTAAGAAATCACCGTGACGATCATCTGCGTAATACAGATGAAAGCTATGAATTTTTATGGTCAGAGCTTGTATCCCAGATTAAATCGTGTAGTAATTCACAAGGCGAATCGGCGTGTAATACGTAGCGATTCAAAGGAGATGGGATTGAGCTCTGACCCTAAACTTGAATAGGTTTCTGAATTTATCATACTCTTCACATTGACTGATCGGCTAACATTTCTGATATAATTCCCCATTGAGTATTTCTTCTAAATACTTCATGGGCATTGAGTACAGGTTCCCAATGTTAAGCCTACAGGGAAAAATACCAGGGATGAGATAAAGCCTAGAGGAGGTATAGAGCACCAATGTAAATCTTTATCTCACCCCTGGTACAAGTTTAGCCATTCGTTTAACACTAATAACGATCACCCACATAAAGTGACAATACTACGCCATGGTCGTGGCGCAGTGTTGTGTGATGACGTCACAAGCAACAACTTAAGTGGTTTTGGAACAGATTTCTTTAAGGCACAATAAGCATGCCTCCTTATAGTACGGATAATTACCTATAAACGACCATTGTCGGTGGAAGTTGTTATCCACACTGATAGTATCTAAGTGAACCGAATTAACCGATGCTTAGTAATAATCACTTTGGTATGAATGGGAAAGTTAATACATTTATATGCAAGTTTTGCATAAAAGAACTCCCAATGTAGGCGAATGCATAACCTATATTTACCATTGAATGAAAAGAAAAATACAATGAATTCCAATAATATTGAAATGAAAATAATCTGATAAGTATAAGTAATCAGGGGCATATTCAAAGGGAATTTATGTGATATTAATATAATGTAAAGTTATATATGTTTACATATATGTTTACAAGCATGATTTCAGTAAGTCATGTGCCCCTATAGTATACTGGTGAGTGCACATATGTGTGGTTGCATTCACACAATCACGCATATGGTGACACATATGCTTATATGAAAAGAATTTATATAGAACGACATGGCCACGATGTACAAGCTACAAAACGAGGTGACAATTTACGGTTTGTACGGAACGAGGCGTTTATGCCGATTTCTGTACGAACCTTAAATTATCATCAAGTATTGTAGCTTTACAAGCATGGTAGGTCGTTCTATAGTTATCATATGCCCGAAATTAATATAAAAGTACCTCTTTTTTTTTTTTTTAAATCTCTTTATTTAGACTGGAAAAGCTCAAATACCTTAAATTGGTATAACAATCAAAACTTTAGTTGACGCATACGGAACAGTATTCCGTATTTTACCGTACGGTACTTTATCGTTATATTGCGAAACAGTGAGTATTTACTGCGTCATGGGCATATAGTAAAACAAATAAACAGAGAGATAGGCCGGGCACCTACAACATACCGATACAATTACGTGGATTTCATCTGAGCTTTGCCAACATTATTACAGATAATGGTCTCGGTAACACACAGGATGTGGGGGATGATAATGGCGATGACACGAGATTCTGAGCCTTAATAAGCCGTCAGAAAACCCTGAAGGTCAAATGGTTCGTCTTTCTGGTCTGTTACTCCCGGCTCTAACCAGGGAGAAGAGATCCGTATTATATCTCTAAAACCGGGTGGGTGTACTTAGAGAAAACGTGGTTACTGAGCCCGAAGGGATGGCCGTTCGAGGTCTTTTTATAACATAAATACGTCCCGACGCCGCAAGCGGAGGGACGTATTTCTGGCTCAGTCACTACGTTTTCTTATTATTACATACCTAAATAAAAAAAAACCCGCCTTTTATGTACTTATTAAATATACCAATTGACCCAATGGTTACAGTGCGCCCGAATATTCACTACGGGCGCAGTGCGTCCGAACATTTTTTATACTGCACCCTAGCAGCGGGTAGTATTTCATAGACATTCGGCCATAGGTACGTAATAATAAGAGAAAACGTGGTAACTGAACTTGTAGGGATAGTCGTTTGGGGTCTTTAGTTCTTTAAGATCATAAAACATCACAAAATCTCATATGATTGTTTATATGGCGTGAGTTGTCTTCGCGGAATGATATCACGAAGCGGAGCTGAGTGATATCTATAGCGGAATACAACAAATGGCATGTAAACAATTGTATGAATTTGAATGATGTTCAGAATTTATCCTACCCTGTTACATGTTTTTAACTTCGTATGTCACCAGTGGCATATAAATACTTTATGGCATAGCCATGGCATACAGTCACACCATGTTAAGAAATTTACATGAGGGGTAGGATAAAATACGTATTTTTGGGACAAAAGGCCAAGAATGGCATTCGTATAGGTTCAGTCACTGCGTTTTCTTATCATCATATAACTAAATATAATTTAAAACACACACACATTATTTGTTTATTTATGAAGTACACCATGGGCACAGTGCGCCCGAATATTCACTACTGGCACAGTGCGCCCGAACACTATTGATACTGCACCCCCAGCAGAGGGTCGTATTTCATAGATGTTCGGCCACGTGTATGATGATATCTGTGTTTCCCAGCCGAGACAGTTGAGGATATGACGTATAGTGTTTTGATGGAAGCTACTCAGATTGTTCCAGATATTCTATCAGAGAAGTACAGAGGAAACAGAATATTTTCTGGTTGGTTTCGCCAGAGCAACCCAACATCCCCAGGGTTATCATAAACTTGCCTAAGTCTTTGAATATGGATATTTACTAAATGGTCAAAGAAATCAAACTACTTTGTTACGTTCCACAACAGACTGACAGACCTAGGAATCAAAGCTCAGGATGAGGTGGAGCACTATCGTAAAACCGGATGAGTTTTAATCTGGGCTCCCGTATGCAACGACTGGAGTTTGGCGTGGTGATATCACGAGGCGGAGCCGAGTGATATACGGAGCCAAAACTCTAGAAGTCGCATACGAGCCCAGATTAAAACGAATAAGGTTTTGATTTTATCCTACCCCCTGTGAACGATATTTTTATGTGAGGATAATAACAAAAAACACGATAAAAACTTTCTGAAGTCCTCCATATAGCTCTCCTTGCTGCTCTGAAGGCACTTGGAACTACTTTCAGCTGCTGATCTATGATTGGACCATTTTTTGTACACTCCTAGGAGCGATTTTTTTTATCTGTATGCGACATACAGGCGCATACGGAAAGTCAATGTTAAGCCTATGGGATTTTATATTAGAGGTAGGATAAAGAGAGGGGGGTAAGGTTGGCAAAGATATACAAGATACAATAATCGCTCAGTGTGAATCACGTTTTTAGGGATGACAGAGAAGTAGGAATCACAGTGGCACGGCTGGGACTCGAACCTCGAACCCTGATATCCGCAGTCCAGCAAGCTATCAGCTTCGTTACCCTCGCTATGTCTGCACTTGTTTCGTGATGACGACTGGGTTTTAACATATTTTTTATTCGATCAAATAAAACCATCAAATGTCAGTCAACTCCTGAGTCTGCTCAACTTGTATAACCTATTTTGCACAGGTCGTGTGGTGCGTTTCATATTATGGGACCAATTTAGTTGATCGATTAGGTCATTTACTGATTGACTTCCTAACCGACGTTTTCCATCTCCTTATTCGCATTTTGAAGATTCCATGGGATTCTCCGTGTAATATTTCAGGTGATAATTGATCCCAGATAATGACGCTATGACAACATTGACGTCCTGACGTGACGTTATGTTAACCTCTCCTGATGATCATTATATCCGGTCGGGGCATGGCGGCCAATTTCCACACCCAGCGACAATCTACTCTAAAGCCTATAAGACACCGACCCAACGGCTGTGCCCGATTCTACCTTTGCCCGACAGATCCGTCGGGTCTGTGGCAACCTGCGTCAATCGGGTCGGTGTACGCACTTCACCGACCCGATTTTATCGCTTTTCCCGACGCGTCGGGCATTACTACCATGTCAGATATGACCGACTCTCACCGACCTTAAGATTTGATGTACGCACTTTCAACGATTGTTACCGATTATGAGTTGGTCCAATACACATCTACCCATTCAGGATTGAACAATTAGTTCCAAAATCGTATAAGAGTCGGTGAACTTATCCCAGGCGAATTATGTAATACCTCGGCCCATGTCGGCCATCCGATCAAGCACCATTTACGAATATTCTATTGTGGGCAACTAGATTTATCAACATGCTGATAAACTTTTGGCGACCAATTTAGGAATATCGAACCACAACATGTCGGCAATAAAATAACATCTGAAGGAGGGGGTTCACTAATCGACATGGGACGAGGTATTACGTAATTTGCCTGCGACAAGTTCACTGACACCTATACGATTCAGGAACTATTCGTTCAACTCTTAATCTTAACAAGATGTTTATATTGCTCACTCGAGAGAACATATATTCGAGGCCTTTTCGGTGGAATTTCTCCAAATCAAAGCGAGTTTTCTAAGCAGACGATAACGTGGAATTTGATACCATGTATCCCGGCGTAATGCTATTTTGTATCTCTGGACCATGTCAGATAAGTGCGTAACGGATATCACAGGTCGTGGCTTATCTTCAGGACTAATCCCAGACAGTTGTGGATCACGTCGTCTATGGTCGTAATCCCAGACCTTCCACACCACCACAATTCTGATCCCCTCATGATTATATCTAATATTCCCGTGATATAGGACTCTGTTGCCGCGTCGGTCGGCATAGATGAACCAACTGTCCAACCCAATATGTACTTTTCCTAACAATGGAAACTTCAGCCAATCATATCATGTACTTATATAGAACGTCCTTACCATGCTCTACAAGTCACAGAACGAGATGGTAATTTATGGTTTGTACGGAACGAGGCATTTATCATCGAGTTCTGTGACTTGTACAAGCATGGTTGGACGTTATATATTAACTATATACCCAAAATTAAAAATAAATCATAAGTTTAATTTTTAACAACTGATATGTTAATAAACGTGTTTTGCAAGGTGGTCCGTATTTTAGTGTACGGACCAGTGGTCCGTACAGTATTTTTACGTTATATGTCAAAACAGTACGTATTTACAGTAAATACGGCATGAGTATATAGTAAATGTCATAATCCATAACTGTAAATAGCATCAGTTCCCATCGAGTTTTGTAGCTTGTACAAGCATGGTAGGTCGCTCTATATTTATCATATACCCAAAAATAATCAAATCTTAGAATATATTGGCATAGAAGACTTGTCAGCGTGAAAGCCTACACACTATTGATATATCAACGTGTTCAGTATAACAGTGTACTGCACAGAGTTCAGTATACAATTTATACTGCATAGGGAGCAGCAGTACGTAACTATCAAATATACAGCATGGGTACATAATAAAAGATCAATCTTCCTAGAATAGAACACAAAGTGTAAGTTATATGGCTGAGGGAAAATATCAATACTTCAGATGCTAAATAATGATTATACAGCACTAGTTCATCTTTATATTCACATGCAACCAGCGTAACACATTCTCTCTGCTACAGCAGCGCCACACTTATGTGCAAGAGGTGAATGCCATAGAGACCCAGGGATGATGTGGGTCAACTTTATTCGACTCTTATGGACGGCCTTATGGACGGCTAAGACTTTATCATCCATCGTATACAAACACCCCATTGGAATTGTTCAGGGACTCAATAAACCATGACCCATTATATATGATACCACAACTGTGGTATACAGATTCAAATATCTGGTATACGGCCTTAAAGCCGTGGTATACGGGAAAATAGTCCTTTTTGTACTATAGAGCAAAAGAATAGTCTCTATACTTCCAGATGTATATAGTCAAATGGCCATGGAACGAGTGCGGTTCGGATTTTATCTCACCCTATCACTGAGCAATTCGCTAACATTTGTGACATCATCCCTCTTTGATTATTAAATATTAAATGGAGAAAAATACTAGGGGTGAGATAAATCATAGTATGGACAATTTCTTAAGATATGCAGACAACAGCATGCAGTGTGATATAACAGTCAATATCACATGGGAAGGTGATACTGGCCCTGCATTCCATGCATGGTTCTCTGTTCCAAGTAAAAGGCAGTTGATCATGCTCGTGGAAATAAAGAAATAACCTATGCAAACTTGAGCTGAGATCAAACCATTCGTAGATAAATAACATCTTAGATACTCGCTCAGAATGTAACAGTATATTTACCGGGAAATGAGCGTGCATGACTAAATAAAATACAGTAAACTAAAAGTTCTCCCATGACGATTAAGTAGAGACCACTTTTCCATTGGCAGTGCACGGTAAAAGCCATCGAGACCCTTCAATGTTTCAATCTGGTATTGACTTTTCCATTACACTTCAAAGCGATCAAATCCCTGGATTACACTCATGTATAGGCTCGAAAAGCCTTCTTTACAGGAGCACAAACAACACAGAATTGCCTACATGTCCTGCCAAGCATCACCACACTCTCTACGGTGCTGCTTGTAGCGCCACGCTTGATTCGTGCTAATATTTGGGGTTGAGGTTATGTGAAATGGCTACAGCCGATCACCTACCTTCAGTTGGATACAGGTGGAGTAAGGCTGCTGGTGGTAGGCACTGTTTGCACTGCTGGGTGTGTGCAGTGACCGTAGCGGTCTACTGTGACCTCAGGTAAACAGTGGGGAGGTGTGGTCGCTGATCCGTGACTGAACTGCGGCTGGAGTGATCAACTTTTACCAGGACCTCGATGAGTGAGAGTCAAATTGGATTCACACAGAGAGACCCATGTACTTGGGATTGGTGTACTTTGCATGTTTCCCCCAGTGTCCAATAATTTTCCTTCTGTCCAATAATCTCAGAGCAGAATGCTGAAATTGAGCTTTCCTAGTCTCTCGGGAAAATGACGGATCTGATTCACACAGAAGGACAAACATGGTATATAGTCTTTCAGAATAGCTGCCTTTCAAAAGGTACATCGTCTGTGGCTTGCAGGTTTTTCCATGTGAATGCCTTCCTTGATGGACCTCAATGAGTGAGTGTTAAGGCTCAACTGCTGATTCAGAGACCTTGAACTGGGGCCCGTTTAATAATCTAGGATCGTACATGAAGACACCTTTTTCTGTACCTTGTACAAGGATTAATGTTTAATAATATTTAAGTCTGTCAGCTAACACATAGACAAAAAACGATGGTTTTGTGGACAGGCGGCCGTAAACCGCAAATGGTTGACGCGTAGTAATACACGAGCGCTATATATCACGACGTCAACCTCGAGTGGTTTCCGGAGCCACCTGTCCACAAAACCATCGTTTGTTGCATTTATTATCCATCTTTTCGAATAGATTAAACCCAATAATTGCCACATTAAAGGGTTTAACAATAGGGACTATTTCTTTGATCTATAGCACAAAGGAACTATTTTCCCA
This sequence comes from Alentia gelatinosa, assembly GCA_950022655.1. Classification (NCBI taxonomy): domain Eukaryota; kingdom Metazoa; phylum Annelida; class Polychaeta; order Phyllodocida; family Polynoidae; genus Alentia; species Alentia gelatinosa. Next base: position 3,177,163 of record OX465586.1, read on the forward strand.
TATACCATGGCTTTGAGGCCATGGATTTGAATCCGTATACCACAGGTATGGTATCTGACAGGTTTTATACAATGGGTCATGGTTTACTGAGTCCACACACGTTTAAAATGGGCGCTTTGTATACGATGGATAATAATTTCCTATATACCATGGCTTTGAGGCCATATACCATGGCATTGAATCCGTATACCACAGGTATGGTATCTGACAGGTTTTATACAATGGGTCGTGGTTTAGCGAGTCCACAAATATTCTCAATAGGGACGATGGATAATAAAATGCATTTCACTGGAGTACAGATATATTCACCAGACCCGTCTACACCTTTTTACCATTGTGCGCGTGCATTTCCTCACGTGCGTACATGAGGGCTGGTGGTGTGCACGTGTTTGTCATGCATGACCTTCACGGCCCAGTGGTCACAGGTAAACAGGTGGCTGACAAGTGACTTTCACTCGACAAGGTGAAAAGTACAAGCCAGCATCATCAAGCAGTGTGGACTGGTTCCCTGCCTAAATGAAATAAGGGACTGGTAACTACTTCTTACGTAATACGAGAGAAAACCTTGAACTGACAGTCACGTCAGCTGTTTTGGCTCGACATAGACTTTCCCAAGTCTTTGATTATGAACATTCATTAAATCATTAAACAAAATCAGAATAAAGTTTATTATATCCTTCTCCGACTGGCCCATGAATCAAAGACTTCTGCACTATGAATAGAACCTCATAATATATATTAGCCTCCGCTACAAACATCACTCAGCTCCGCTTCGTGATATCATTCCGCGAAGACAACTCATGCCATATAAACAATCATATAAAATTTCATGATGTTTAATGATGATATTGGTTAGGAGATATTGGGATAAACTTAAAACTGGAAACTTAGTTATTGGGGATTGGGGATGGGTTTAAGCTACGGATTAAGGAAGGGTTGCCAACGATATTAGCCGGTCAGGTATAGGTACCAATTTGGTAAAGGGGCGAAAAGCCCCAAAGCGATTGTTCAGGTCAATGGCATGCAAAAGAGTTGTGGAGTCTTTGTATGTCCTGTAACTGTACATAATGTAATCTATACTACCCCTCATATAAATCTCCATAGACTTATCATGCTATGACTTTATACCACAGCTATGCCATAAAATATTTATATGCCACAGGTGACATATGCAATCAAAAACATGTGATGGGGTAGAATAGGATCTAAACGTCACTCAAATTCATATAATTGTTTACATGGCATTCGTTGTCTTCTGCTGCAGATATCAATCAGCTGTGCTTCGTGATATCATTCCGCAAAGATACCTAACGCCATATAAACAATTATATGAAGTTTCTGGACGTTTCTTGATTATGTATTATGTTGACGCCAACATGGAAAATCGCCTGGTTACGGGTGGACACTTGTATCGACGTTAAATCTATTTTGAATAAAATTTACAAATACATGTAAACTGCAAGTATAAGCATATTCTAAACCATTCCCCAGCTTCGTTCCAGTGACTTGCTTCAAAGCGGGAGAGTCTAGTTCCTGAAGATTGTCGATCTGTCAGAGGGTGCTGGGGATACTGTCGCTGCTGGGATGGGAACATTCGGGGAGACTGGGGAGGGTCACGGTGGGGGCAGAGACTGTAGGTCAGGTTCACTGGACCATGAAGCTGAGTGTACACAATGAAATAGGCCAGACAGAGGAACCCGCCTGAACCGAGACACGTAGACAAACCGGTCCATCACAGACTGATAAAACACACACCTGAGGTACTATCGTAAGACTGGATGAGTTTTAATCTTGGCCACCGTATGACACGACTGGAGTTTGGCAAAGTGACTTCATGAGGCGAAGCCGAGTGAAGTCCGGAGTCAAAACTCCAGGAATGGCATGCGGTGGCCAAGATTAAAACGAATCAGGTTTTGATTTTATCCTACCCCGTCTCCTCGATTTTGGAATATTACATGATAAAAATTAGTGGCATATAAAGCTCCATATGCCAGTCAGCGTGGCATACGGAATCTCAATGTTAAGCCTATGGGATTTTATATTAGGGGTAGGATAATACAGAGGGAACCTGTGAGAGTTTAGGATCTGAGCTCGTATCCCATCGAGTTTGAATCGCGTAGTCATTCACAAGGCAAAGCCACGTGAATTATGTAGCGATTCAAACGAGATGGGATTGAGCTCTGACCCTAAACTTGAATGGGTTTCTGAATTTATCTCACCCTTCATATTGACTTATGGGCTAATATTTGTGACATAATCCCCCATTAGATATTTCCCCTAAATATGTCATGGGCATTGGATACGAGTTCGCAATGTTAAGTCTATGGAGAAAAAATAGAAGGGGTGAGACAATAAAGAAGAAACCAACACGTTTGGTCAAAGTCGTCATTCTCCACAAGTTTGATGCAGAGTGAATATCGCGTAGCAATCAAATGAGTTGGAGATCCACTCTGACCAAAGCCAGTTGCTTTCTGTATTTATCTCACCCCCGAGCACAGTATAAGGATAGATGACACACAGAATATAGACCATGGAGAATGGACTGTAATACTCATAGGGGCATAGAGAACGACTTCCCAATGTTAATCCTTTGGAACAAAAATACAAGGGGTAAGATAAAGGAAACGGAAAATAATAAAGATAAAGGAAATACCAGGGGTAACATCAATGGCAATATCAGAGAATCCTATACAACAAGCCCGTTTCTAATGGCCGACGAATGCGGTGGAGAATTTTTTAGTTCTCCTAAAAGCTCGTTTCCACTGCTTGAAATTCCATCAGCAGTGCTAAAGGTCCGTCGGTGGTTCCTGACTGTAGATCGGAGAATGTGTATTTAGGAGAACTCCGCCGTTTTCGTCGGCCATTGGAAACGGGCTTTTAGAGGATAATTTTAGAACACTTATTTTCTAACCAGATAACCATTACAAGTACCAGTCTTTCCATTGTGATACATTTTTCACATGCACCTTAAATTCATCGATTCAATCTTGCCGTTCTTCTTGCTACGGCGTAATAGCACGTTACTTGCGTTCTTCTACTTGACTGTCCTATCAGCTCAAGACATGCAATATGATAATTGCCCATATGAGCCTGGTATAAACGTCCATAGGCTTAAAATTAGGAACTCGTACTCAACAGGCTTGCGAGTACGGCAACTCATACTCAATGGGCGATAAACAGATAAATATTTCCAGGCTCAGATAAAATCAGAAACGTATTCGTATTTGGTTAGAGTCCCCATTCACCATCTCGTTTGGAGCGCTTCAGAATATTCACTCGACTATCACCTCGTTCATAATGCGGAACATATATAACCCACCTAATACTACCATACTAAACCTATGGAGCCTACAGATCGCTATTATTACCCACCTAATACAGAGTCTCCCTACTAAACCTGTGGAACCTACAGATCGCTATTATTACCCACCTAATACATAGTCTCCATACTAAACCTATGGAGCCTACAGATCCCTAGTATTACCCACCTAATACAGAGTCTCCCAACTAAACCGGTGGAGCCTACAGATCCCTATTATTACCCACCTAATACAGAGTCTCCATACTGAACCTATGGAGCCTACAGATCGCTATTATTACCCACCTAATACGGAGTCTCCATACTAAACCTATGGAGCATACAGATCAGCTAAAGTCATGCCATATAATAAATGAGCCATTGTAGGCTCATTTGGTTAGCCCCCATTCACCATCATTCAGGCTTAGTATGGAGTCTCCGTATTAGGTGGGTGATGATAAATACAACAATACCATTATTTCGATCCGAATGGCTGCATTTCACAACACATCAACTACGCGGAGAATACGACCACTCAGATCAAAATCATGGATATATATATATGGTGTATATCCTGAATGAAAATGAGTACTATGTGTGAACTGTTTACACATGCGTGTATGATACGGAACGTGTATAGATCCTGTATATGGTGCGACTGAGGGTGTGTTTTCTCATACGTGGTACACTCCATCTTCTTTCATACAAAGGCCTTAAGTCAAACCACAAACATTACGACCTGCAGCCTTTCATTTCTATCCTAAGAGGTTTTTTTCTTGTTTTCCAAGTAGACTACAAAAGATACTAATGCTGACAACAAACAAGCCAATCCCATGAGTCAGGGATTGGTACTACCAATTGTAGGTAGTTTGTATTCCCTGTAAGTGGATATCATAGTTGCTTATTATGATGCAACGCTTGGCTCGGTTCTGTGTGACGAAAGCAACATCCTGGATAGTTACAATAACCTATTTATAAACACTTCACCACTAGAATACATGAAAACATACAACCAAACAGATGATAGGATAATCATAATATTTATGTAAAACTAGCACGGTGAGCCCCCCCCCCACCCCACACACACACCTTTTAAAGTTAGATATGTGTCCTACAACACCTTGACATTATCATATCCAGCTTTTAGGAAAATGACATGAGTTTTAGTTTACAAGGAAAATTGTACGATGTGCCTTTAAGGAATTTGATCACAGGCAATTGGAATAATTCAATCTAAGCTGACACATTGAGTGTATTTTTCTAAATATTCAATGGGCATTGGATACAAGTTCCCAATGTTAAGTCTATGGGGGAAAAATACCAGGCTGAGATAAATATAGATATGTCCTCAATGAGAAACGCCATATACAAATAATTACGGATCCCGCAAACAGACAAATATACACTTTTTTTTTCAAATTGGAAATAAATATCAATACCACCCCACCAGGTGCGAGATACAAATTTTTATATAATTAGAAAAAATAACAAAAAAAATATACACTTTACTCTCTATATTCGATATAATAGCTGGGAATAACCTTTCTGCGAGAGCTAAATCTACATAATATTTTGAGAGCAACAATAACTCTCGGCACCCGGAGACCTCGTGCTCTACTGTTATCATTGCTGAGTGGTAGGACACTGTTATTAAGTGTAGGTGGTGGGTAAGCTTGCTTTATCAGTCTCTACCACCCACCTCATACACATGCACTTGTAACACCAGTTTTATACTATGATGAACCCTTAGTACACGCCATAGTACCATAAGTATGGCAAGATGTGACAGTAATCATGCGTTACCGAGTGTTACATGGAGTGTCCACAGTGTAACTATCAATTTATATTGCGTTCCACGTTCAGTTGAATTGCAATGTAAAACAACGCCATTTCATGGCTCTTACATGGTAAGCGCAATGAAAAAACATGAACGTATATCACGTCGTCATTATGTATTTATATAGAACGGCCTGACCATGCTGTACAAGCTACAAAAGGAGATGATAATTTACGGTTCGTACGGAATGAGGCGTTTATGCAGAGTTCCGTACTAAACGTAAATTATTATCAAGTTTTGTGGCTTGTACAAGCATGGTAGGTCGTTCTATATTTACTATATACCCGAAATTAAGAAAGATCATTAATTTTATTTGGCCTAACAACTAATGTTTTAATACATCTTTAAGGAAGTGTATCTGTATTTTCGGGTACGGAACACTGTTCCGTACAGTATTTTTACGTTATATGACGAAACGTTGCGTATTTACAGTATATACGGCATGGGTATACAGTAAACTATCTCATCTGCACATCACTACTATGTAACTATTACTATATACCTATAGGCGAAAGTCTCACTTTTACTGACCAGGAGTACAAATTCCTTTTGTCACTGAGTGACGAAATGATATCCATACGTCCCTCTGTACTATGTGACCATTCATTCTGCTATATAGTGAGTTGGAGAATGGGCATTTTTAATGATTTCTAGATATTGATAAAGAGACACAGTGAGTTTGACTGAATTCCATCTGTTCCTCGATATTTAGGTCAGAAATACTCACCTCGTTCTTCAAACTCTGGGAGTATTTCTGATCAAAATATTGATGAACAGATTCCATTCAGTCACACTAACTATGTCTCTATATAGTCCTAAGATTGTTCTGTTATCATATGTATGATCAACCAAAAGTCACTATTTCATATCAAAATACTGTATGCAAGTAAATGGTTAAAAAATAAGATGATGGAAAAGCGAGGTATAACGCCAACGAATCTTGACTCAAAAAAAGAAGAAGAAGATAATCGTAACAGTTCTTTTTAGTACTCTGGTAATGTCAATGGGAGTTTTTTTCCAAACAATTACGATTATTTCAAGCAGCCAAAATATGGACTAAACTATTAGTCTCATTTATCCATTAATGATATCAAAGTAGTCCTTTCACAGCTGGGTCAGACAAGGAAAACCGCTCTATCATTACAAATTGTACTTTAGAATTGTCTAACCCAGTCAGGATTAAATTACAGTAGACTTTAAACCATTAAATGAACAATCAGAGCTCAGAATTAGACCCAGGTAATTTACATACTGACTTTGCCCCACTGCCCCACAGTACCTATTGTCATTTGAGTAGTTAGTACAACGAGAGGAGAAAAAGCTTTCTCTGTGCATTAGTTAGTGTAATGAAAGGGTTAAGAGATGTAGTAAATAGAGTGTTTATTGTAGGATATCTGGCCATTTAGCTTGTTTTCTTATCCATGTAACAGGCCATTAGCTAGACTGGCTCCAGTCCCTGCATCCTAGAGACCTGATATCGCCCCGGGTAAGTACTGGATCCGCTCCCGATTCTCTAGCCACACATCGGCCGCCAGTTCCCCGATATTCAACCGTTTTACTATTTCTAACTGGAAAACCGAATATAATTTCAAATGTATAAGTAGAAATGAATAAAATTTCCATTGCTGCCATCAGATTTCTAATTTGAAGATTCATAAAAACCATTAGACTGCAATAATTGTGGGAAATGGGTCAGTGGTCTATCACCATACAACAATGGGAACCAGCTAACACCGGATCCTGTAAACAGACTGAATAATCGGATACCTCAATAAGGTCAATAATGAACTTTATTCTGATTGTGATTAATGATTTAATGACCAGAGAACTGGAGGAGGGGGCGGGGGCGGGAAGGAGGAGGTGTAGGGTTACAGGGAGCGACTTGGGGGACATATATACAGGAGGTTCTGTTCCTACTGGACAAGTCTTTGATTCATGGACCAGTCAGAGAAGGATACATACTAAAATGAACTTTATTCTGATTGTGTTTAATCATAGAATGAAAGTTCATAATCAAAGACTTGATTCAGAGGCCTGTCAGAGTAGGATACATACTACAATGAACTTTATTCTGATTGTGTTTAATCATTGAATGAATGTTCATAATCAAAGACTTGAGTAAGTCTAGCCGTTAGCCAACACCTGATGGTGATGGTGGGTGTCTACGTGACTTGGCCGCGGTGGGCAGAAAACAGCATTTCACACAGTGAGCGTTTGGTGCAGGGATTGTGTTACAGAAACAACATCCTTTAACCTGCGCGGCGATGTTTTATTTAGCCTACTTCTCCCCTCTTTAGGCAAACTTAGACCGACTTCGCCTCAGTGCACTTTTGGGTCGTTTTCCACCAACTAATTCCACCTGCGACTGTCATGGCCAGTGATATTTTTATTTGTATCGTCTCAGGGGGTCGTTGCTCCTACAAAATGTGGGAAAAGCGTTGCTCCAGTAATATTGGAACGTATCGTGTAATCCTATATACCTATGAGCGAACAACCTATGATTACTTAACGCTGCTGGGGGTGGAATAACTTTCGCTTAGGCTTGGAAAAATTACTGCCCGCAGCTACGCCTTGGGCAGTAATTTTTCCAAGCCTTACCTCGTAACTTTGACTTATTCCCACCGGAACATAGTTTCCCTCTAGTATTGTTGTTTTCATGTTGTATCGCTACCTTTTACAACACCATATTTTCAGTTAGTATTTTCACATTGTCATAGGTGAAAGGTTCATTAGATTTTTAGTTGGATATAGATTGCGACATAATTATTATGCGATCCGCAAAGAATCTGGAGCAACGGTTTCGACTTCAGATCGCTATTCTGCGATCCGCAAAATTTGGAGCAACGCGCACCTGTCGATATATCGGACAATTTGACATGAAAATTAAAACCCATGTTATTTACCTGAAAATTGAATATGACGATCTCTAAGTGTTATAGAACACATTACTAGTTTAGAAATGGGGGTCACCGTGCTAGCTTTTGATCTAGAGATCATTATTGTGAGAATCTTAGAGAAAAACGAGTTGCTTTCTTTATTTATCTTACCCCTGTACACACTAAAATAATGGACGACACACAGGATATAGACCATGGAGAACGGACTGCAATACTCGTAGGGGCATGGAGAATGAGTTTCCAATGTTAAGCCTATGGGACAAAAATACCAGGGGTGAGAGAAATTGATCTATAGATGTATATAGCCAGATTCACACCCAATGCTCTTTCGAGTTTGAAAAAAAAAAAAAAAAAAAATTCACCCGGCGTTAAAGGCACGCTAATGTTTATTCTCTAAAAATATATCATTTTGATGAGTTCAGACAAATTTGGAACTCAGGGGTGGGATAAAATTGAAAGCAATTAGAATCTGATAAACATGCAAAGCTACATGCTACGAAGGACTATGGTTGGTATACAAGTCGTAGCTTAACCTTAAAGGTTGTGAAAGTGCACCAATAACGAGGTACCATGTTAACAGTTGCCTTTTCATGCATTATGAATTGGCCATCTTTCCTCGAGAAAACTGATAAAATAATTATCAAAAATGCATGCCTCTGGAGAAGATAATCTACATGTTGTAACCTTGAATTTATCATGAGGTGAAAAATCATTTCCCTTCTACTATTTACAAACAATTCGGGGCAACGAGGATTATAGTGCGGTAGAAGGTCGACTTTCTAGATCCTCAGGGGAGCGAATTCCATTCAGGAGATTTGAAGGGAAGGGAGAAAGAAACCTAAACGAAACACAATATTATCTTATCGTTTAGCCTGTGGCTAGTAAAAACCTGACTCAATGTTGCAGCGAACTTAATACCAAAGCTGGGATCTGGGCGAGATTTTTCTGTTGTTACCTAGGTGCTATACAACGGCCACGGTTAAGTCCCTTTATACACTGAATAAGTCCTTTTAACTCCAGCTTATACCCCGAACTAGGAGCTTCCACTGCACGAAAACCACCAGTTTATATATTTATCCTACCCCTAATATAAAATCCCATAGGCTTAACATTGAGTTTCTGTATGCCATGCTGCCTGGCATACAGAGTTTTATATGCCACTAGTGGCATACAGAATTTTTATGACGTAATGTTCCAAAATCTAGGAGACGGGGTAAGATAAAATCAAAACCTGATTCGTTTTAATCATGGCCACAGCATGCCACTCTTGGAGTTTTGGCTCCGGACTATCACTATGCCAAATTCCAGTCGTGGCATACGGTGGCCAAGATTAAAACTCATCCAGTTTTACGATAGTATACACCCGCCCTATATAGGTATGATTATTGCGTATACAAGGCAGTCCTATTTTTCCGTTGTGTATACGCCTCATCTATAGATGTGTAAAATGTATACGACCCGCGTATACATGTCCCACACATGATATTTCTCTTCATATACGCTTGGCGCTAAATACAGCCATTACGCTTACGTATAGAAGAGGAAATGTGTCAATATACAGCCGATACATGGACTTACGCGATGGCGTATATATGAAAAAACTGGTGTTTTCGCGCAGTGTTCTAATCTAAGTAGGCTTGTATGTAACAACACATTTGACGCACACATTGACCACATGTATCCCTAGTCTTATTATCTATGGTCTACAAAGTCCCCATTGAAAATGTGTGGGGACTCAGTAAACCACGACCCGGTATATATGCAACCTGTCAATTACCATAACTGTGGTATATTGATTCAAATCTGTGGTACACGGCCTCAAAGCCATTGTATACGAGAAAATAGTCCCTTTGTGCTGTAGAGTAAAAAGAAAAAGAATAATAGTCCATATCAATAAATCCTTTAATATGGCAATTCCACGGATAAATTCACTCGATAAGATGAATTATAAATATACAAAAAAACGATGGTTATGTGAACAGACGGCTCTGTAAACCACTCAAGGTTGATATTGTTATACGTAGCGCTCGTGTATTACTACGCATCAACTCGTTGACGTCGTAATACACTCGCTAGTCCTCATGTATCACGACGCGTCAACCTCTCGTGGTTTACGGCCACCTCTACACAAAACCATCGCTTATTGCCTATTTATACAATCTAGCGATGTTTTGCTAGTTATGGTTGCCCTAGATAAATTGTGAGAGCTTGTTACACCTGTTCTGAATATGAATGGTGAAGGTCTTTCAGTGGAGAATGGGTTGAAGGAGCATGGTAAATGGGACCCCCTCTACCGCTATGTCAACACCATAGAAACTATTTCTAAAGCTTGCGAAACTGCAGTTCCTAAAGCGTGATTCATTGGAAGTCCCCTTCTATAGACTGCTTCCCATTTTTATAACTCACAATATAATGATGATTGTGTTCAACGTTTTGCCTTCCACCACTTGTTGACTAGGACTGCTATACGGTCTATTCCCTTCCAGCACCCTCAGTAGTATAAGTCTCAATCTGTCTTGCTGAGGTTGCAACAAAATTCAGTTCCCCCTCCTAAAACCTGAATAGTTCGGTAAGCGTCGACATTTTACGATAAACATGTAGACCTGAGTCGGGGACCCACTGCTTGCGACATGGCTCCGAGATGGCTATGAATCAAAATTCTTGCATCATCAGAATGTTGAAAAATTCAGTTTTATAGAATATCAGAATAGGAAACAAAATTACTGCATCGTCGCTGTGTCAGAAGGTTGAGCAATGCTGTGTCATAGTGGGTCGGAACTCTTGTTGTTCTGTGTTGGGAGCTGAGTAGGTTCTCAACTATAATCGTATAATGTACAGAATCATAGTCACCTTTCGTTCTTTATTAGAATTTGACAAGTTGAGTGTTGTTAGAAGAAAAATGCTAAAAAAAGAAATTCAGCTGAACGTGTTTATAACCTTATTGCTCTCATCTGTATTCTTACTGACAAACGAGGAATTGATGCTTTATCTAACCATATAATCATTATATATATACAATCATGTACTCTGTTCTCATGTACCTAAAAGGTTTGCAAAAAGTATATAAAGATTTCTTTTTTGAAAACCTGATGAAAAGGAGAAAAATAGAAAAGAATTAGAACTCTACTGAACAGTGCTGACTCACACTAAATTCCCTACTCTCCCCCAGATCTTTCGCGGCGTTAGCGCTGTGCTTAGTCTCTGCCTCAACCCAAAGCTTGTTCCCTGGGTATCCACAAAGGACAGGGGAGACCAGCGAACATTTCAGATTCAAAACAAGGCAACTGTCAAAAGTTATACGAGTCAAACAACTCACATATCATTAGTTTGGAAATATAGGAATTGACAAATTGGGTTAACAGACAATCCAGCTGTTTCTTTTTCATCTCTAAACAGTTGATCAGACTGCCCCTTCGAGTGAGCACATGTGTTATGTTGACAAACAAAACCCTGTAACACATGAGGTGCCTTCCAATGAAGAAAGTAATCCCTAAGACATTACCTGATTTGATATAACAAATAACAGAAATTAATGTAAATCATTTACCATATAAATACATGCATATCTATTTACATGTAAACCACAAAATACTGCCCAAAGCGCTGAGAATTTAGGATATTTCAAAAACTGGCGTATGGGCCAGATTTGAGCCCAAACAGGCAGGTTGGGGCAGAGATATAAGCGGCCGCAGGAAGTAGAGCGCAAGATCTCTGCTGGGAGAGTGTAAATTCCCCTTGACTTGATTATGGTTGCATGCTGAGGTAAGCTCACTCAGAGAAGTCAAGATATTTCTCACGTGGTAGTTGTGTGTTGTGGTCGCACCACATGGCGTCATTATACCAGCTTGAACAGAAACATGTGTTAGAATGCAGGCCCAGTCAGGGGCAAGTTCCTACTATGACACACTCCGATAGGCCTCAGTCTCTGTGTCCTCCCCATGTAGACTGGTCTCAGTCTCTGTGTCCTCCCCCTGTAGACTGGTCTCAGTCTCTGTGTCCTACCCCTGTAGACTGGCCTCAGTCTCTGTGTCCTCCTCCTGTAGACTGGCCTCAGTCCCTGTGTCCTACCTCTCCCCCTGTAGACTGGCCTCAGTCTCTGTGTCCTCCCCCTGTAGACTGGCCTCAGTCTCTGTGTCCTCCTCCTGTAGACTGGCCTCAGTCTCTGTGTCCTCCCCCTGTAGACTGGCCTCAGTCCCTGTGTCCTCCCCCTGTAGACTGGCCTCAGTCTCTGTGTCCTCCCCCTGTAGACTGGTCTCAGTCTCTGTGTCCTCCCCCTGTAGACTGGTCTCAGTCTCTGTGTCCTCCCCCTGTAGACTGGTCTCAGTCCCTGTGTCTTATCCCTCCCCCTGTAGACTGGTCTCAGTCTCTGTGTCCTCCCCCTGTAGACTGGTCTCAGTCCCTGTGTCCTCCCCCTGTAGACTGGTCTCAGTCTATGTGTCCTCCCCCTGTAGACTGGTCTCAGTCTCTGTGTCCTCCCCCTGTAGACTGGTCTCAGTCTCTGTGTCCTCCCCCTGTAGACTGGCCTCTGTCTCTGTGTCCTCCCCCTCCCCCTGTAGACTGGCCTCAGTCTCTGTGTCCTCCCCCTGTAGACTGGCCTCAGTCCCTGTGTCCTCCCCCTCCCCCTGTAGACTGCCCTCAGTATCTGTGTCCTCCCCCTGTAGACTGGCCTCAGTCTCTGTGTCCTCCTCCTGTAGACTGGCCTCAGTCTCTGTGTCCTCCCCCTGTAGACTGGCCTCAGTCTCTGTGTCCTCCTCCTGTAGACTGGCCTCAGTCTCTGTGTCCTCCCCCTGTAGACTGGCCTCAGTCTCTGTGTCCTCCCCCTGTAGATTGGCCTCAGTCTCTGTGTCCTCCCCCTGTAGACTGGCCTCAGTCTCTGTGTCCTCCCCCTGTAGACTGGCCTCAGTCTCTGTGTCCTCCCCCTGTAGACTGGCCTCAGTCTCTGTGTCCTCCCCCTGTAGATTGGCCTCAGTCTCTGTGTCCTCCCCCTGTAGACTGGCCTCAGTCCCTGTGTCCTCCCCCTCCCCCTGTAGACTGGCCTCAGTCCCTGTGTCCTCCCCCTCCCCCTGTAGACTGGCCTCAGTCTCTGTGTCCTCCCCCTGTAGACTGGTCTCAGTCTCTGTGTCCTCCCCCTGTAGACTGGCCTCAGTCTCTGTGTCCTCCCCCTGTAGACTGGCCTCAGTCCCTGTATCCTACCCCTAACCTTGTAGACTGGTCTCAGTCCCTGTGTCCTCCCCCTGTAGACTGGCCTCAGTCCCTGTATCCTACCCCTAACCTTGTAGACTGGTCTCAGTCCCTGTGTCCTCCCCCTGTAGACTGGCCTCAGTCCCTGTGTCCTACCCCTCCCCCTGTAAACTGGTCTCAGTCCCTGTGTCCTCCCCCTGTAGACTGGCCTCAGTCCCTGTATCCTACCCCTAACCTTGTAGACTGGTCTCAGTCCCTGTGTCCTCCCCCTGTAGACTGGCTTCAGTCCCTGTGTCCTACCCCCTCCCCCTGTAGACTGGTCTCAGTCCCTGTGTCCTCCCCCTGTAGACTGGTCTCAGTCCCTGTATCCTACCCCTAACCTTGTAGACTGGTCTCAGTCCCTGTGTCCTACCCCTCCCCCTGTAGACTGGCCTCAGTCCCTGTGTCCTACCCCTCCCCCTGTAGACTGGTCTCAGTCCCTGTGTCCTCCCCCTGTAGACTGGTCTCAGTCCCTGTGTCCTCCCCCTGTAGACTGGCCTCAGTCCCTGTATCCTACCCCTAACCTTATAGACTGGTCTCAGTCCCTGTGTCCTCCCCCTGTAGACTGGCCTCAGTCCCTGTGTCCTACCCCTCCCCCTGTAGACTGGTCTCAGTCCCTGTGTCCTCCCCCTGTAGACTGGTCTCAGTCCCTGTGTCCTCCCCCTGTAGACTGGCCTCAGTCCCTGTGTCCTCCCCCTCTGCCTGTGCTGCCACCGACTCCCTGACCCTACCACTCTACTTTCCACCTCACCTGTCAGGCTTCAAGTGGGATTCACACGATGGGATTCATGTGCCTAACAGGGTGTTTTTCTGAGATTCTACACCTCAACACATTCTCACTTTGTCTGTCTGGCAGACACAGCGTTGGGCTACGTATGACTAGCGTTTGGGGAAGTCCTAATGTAGTTCTATTTCTTAATTATAAGTTAATAATATCCATGATCATAGACTTGAGCAAGTCTAGACCACGCTGTCAGGGAACAGTCAAGGAACCTCTCCACTCATCAGTGTGAGTGGCGGATATATCTCAGAGTCAGTCCTCACCGGGGGAATATCTGGGTCAGGTTCACTCAGAACATCACGTTTAGGAAATCCAATAAATTATTTTTAATGCGTCTTTATTAACTTGTTTTTCTATCATAGTACAGCGAAATATTCCTTGTACCTTTATCTTTATTGATAACTTATTTTGTAATAGACCCGTTTTCTACCGGTTACATTCTGTTATTATTCATCATTATCATCATTTTTTTGCAAGACCAAGAGGCCATATAGGATACGTTGTACTTGTCAGTATACAATGTCAGATGTGAAAGTTAACAGGGGTGGCAGTGACATTCAACATGGAACTAACACACTTAAGGAATCAAAATTAGAGACTATTTATTAATATCTATAGCGAAACCACGAAGACTTCCTAGTTTCACATGTTGTAGAATAAAAAACAAGACATGAAAGACAAGCCTAAAAGTATGAGTGGACCTGAAGTGGGCTAATGGGAATCAAACAAACACAATTGAAAATATATATGCACACTATTACAATTATTTTGATCTGTTGGTCATATTCGCTGTGCAGTTGACACGTAGTAAAACTCCTGGCAAAGCGAGAAGTATTGCGTAGTGTAAACTACAAGGAGAATATGGTCACACAGATTAAAATAACCGTAATGTTATATGCGACTAATTGATAGGAAACAAATCTTGAAATCATTTGAAACTATAAATAAACACTGTGCATTATTCATATAAAGTAGTTCCTAAATTTCCCATTAGGTGGCAGAAAAATTTGTATTCTACTGAGTAGAATACAGCTTTCCATATTCTACTCAGTAGAGATCTGTAGGGTCTATAGGTTTAGTATAGAGACTATGTATTAGGTGGGTAATACTAGCGATCTGTAGGCTCCATAGGCTTAGTATGGAGACTCTGTATTAGGTGGGTAATACTAGCGATCTGTAGGCTCCATAGGCTTAGTATGGAGACTCCGTATTAGGTGGGTAATACTAGCGATCTGTAGGCTCCATAGGTCTAGTATAGAGACTCTGTATTAGGTGGGTAATAATAGTGATCTGCAGGCTCCATAGGTTTAGTATGGAGACTCTGTATTGGGTGGGTAATACTAGCGATCTGTAGGCTCCATAGGTTTAGTATAGAGACTCTGTATTAGGTGGGTAATAATAGTGATCTGTAGATTACATAGGTTTAGTATGGAGACTCTGTATTAGGTGGGTAATAATAGCGATCTGTAGGCTCCATAGGTTTAGTATAGAGACTCTGTATTAGGTGGGTAATAATAGTGATCTGTAGATTACATAGGTTTAGTATGGAGACTCTGTATTAGGTGGGTAATAATAGCGATCTGTAGGCTCCATAGGTTTAGTATAGAGACTCTGTATTAGGTGGGTAATAATAGTGATCTGTAGATAACATAGGTTTAGTATGGAGACTCTGTATTAGGTGGGTAACAATGGCGATCTGTAGGCTCCATAGGCTTAGTATGGAGACTCTGTATTAGGTGGGTAATAATAGTGATCTGTAGGCTCCATAGGTTTAGTATGGAGACTCCGTATTAGGTGGGTAATAATAGCGATCTGTAGGCGCCATAGGTTTAGTATGGAGACTCTGTATTAGGTGGGTAATAATAGTGATCTGTAGGCTCCACAGGCTTAGTATGGAGACTCCGTATTAGGTGGGTAATAGTAGTGTTCTGTAGGCTCCATAGGTTTAGTATGGAGACTCTGTATTAGGTGGGTAATAATAGTGATCTGTAGGCTCCATAGGTTTAATATGGAGACTCCGTATTAGGTGGGTAATAAAAGTGATCTGTAGGCTCCATGGGTTTAGTATGGAGACTCCGTATTAGGTGGGTAATAATAGTGATCTGTAGGCGCCATAGGTTTAGTATGGAGACTCTGTATTAGGTGGGTAATAATAGCGATCTGTAGGCTCCATAGGTTTAGTATGGAGACTCCGTATTAGGTGGGTAATAATAGTGATCTGTAGCCTCCATAGGTTTAGTATGGAGACTCTGTATTGGGTGGGTAATACATAGACAATAACTGCTGGTTTTGTATTAAGTGGGTAATAAATATAGATTCTCGGATACAGGTGACATTGACATACATGTTTACATGGATCTACACAAACACAGAAGGCAAATCTAATGTCATCGCAGATTTCACACACATATTATTTACTATACTGATACTTATACATACTTGAACTACAAATAACAGAACAGGTTATGTACATATAATCATATGACATTTTACTTTTTTTAGCATATAGAGCAATCTATGCTTCGACCCTGGTTTGATCATTCACATGATTCAGAGGAAGGTCTGATTCAGAGACATTGTGGCCACTGATTACAGGGGAGTTGTTTGTTGTAGTGACCGCCAACAACATGTGATAAACACAACATCCTTTATCAGTGTTTTTTTGTTTGTTTGGTTTGATTTCACGTCCAGTCAACCATTATAGGTCCTTTCCAGACTTTCTCAAGGTTCTTTTACACCACTAGGGTGGTGATCGAATCTATGTGATGAACTCAGGTTGAAATCTCACCCCTACACATTTACCGAGACGGGAGTTCTTTTACTTCCCACACCACATAGACATGGTATGAGAAGGATAGCCTTTGATATAGCAGTAAATTTACCACTGCTGGGGGTGGGACTCGAACCCATAAAGTCTTACAACCTTAGGGTTACAAGTCCGGTGCTCTAACCACTGAGCTAACTCCCCCTCCCCCCCCCCCCACCATTGAGTATTTTTTATAAATACTTAATGAGCGTTGGATAGGAGTTCACAATGACCGCCTACGACATGTGATAAACACAACATCCTTTATCAGTGAGTCATTGGTGACCCTATAGTGCTGGTTCCACCAACACACAAGATGTAGCGAGATTAGTCACAATTTGGTTGTCTTGCTAAATCTTGCTAGGTTTTGAATAATCATGTGCATATTTGCCATGATGCACCGGTCTGGTTAATTATCCTACCCCTAAAATAAAATCCCATAGGCCTAACATTGGGTTTCCTTATGCCACGCTGACTGGCATACGGAGTTTTATATGCCACTAGTGGCATACAGCATTGTTATCACATAATATTCCAAAATTGAGGAGATAGGGTAGGATAAAATCAAAACCTGATTCGATTTAATCATGTCCACCACATTCCACTCCTGAAGTTTTGGCTCCGGACTTCACTCGGCTTCGCCTAATGAAGTCACTTTGCCAAACTCCAGTCGTGGAATACGGTGGACAAGATTAAACCTCATCCAGTTTTACGATAGCACCTGTGCCGCGTTCTTGTCGTGATAGATCACGGTATACCACGATGTGTCGGCAATAGATCTTGAGGTGTCGCGGTGGTGGAGCACCAAAATCTATGCACGACATTGTGAAAAAGTACACATATCATTGTGCGCGATGTATAGCGACAAAGGAGGTATCACATATCGCAACACTGTAAGATAAAAGCATCTAGCATCAGGTCGTTTGAAATTGACGACTGACCTTGAATTGGAACCGTTTCGTGCCGAGTAAGGACGTTTCCTAATATTACTAACAGAGAAGAGTATAATCTAAGACTGAATGGAAACGTGTCCAAACTTTCGACTCACTGGATTTACATGGTTCTCCCCATTTTCCTAAAGAAAAAGGGACTAGATTGTCCTCATATTAAATATGCTTCAATCAAGCTCTATCTTATCCAAACTATCATATGATTTTATTCACGAAGTTTTCTTTTCGCAATATAATCAATCATCCAATCCACAAACTTTGATTAACACGTACATGAGGGGAGATGATACAGATAGGAATTGTCATCTCTAAAAAGTATATGGAATATACATTTATTCCTTTTAGCAACTTTTATTAATGGAATATTGTGTATAATCACCGAATTCGGCCGTTCTTCTACTCAGGCCTTAGCCCACTATTCCTCATTCTAAGGACAGGTGTTAAGCCGAATGGTCAGTGGGTAATTTTTTGTGTAAGTCTTTGGTATAACCCGACCGGGGTTTGAAACCACGACCTCCCATGCTCAAGGCGAACAACCCTATCATTTAGCCACCGAGCTTGGTATCATGTCATCAGTTGCATAGTTTTCAAATATGACATACATTTATAGTTGACGATATACATAATTTCAAAATATCTAAACACTTCTCTATAGTCACAGTATTCTGCTCCATATTGACGATCAACCTAAAGCACCAGATCCACTAAGGCGATTTTCCATGCGAATTTGGGTTGGCAGACATTGGCAGACATTGGCAGACGTTCGCATGGACATGCGAATGCCTTGCGACAATATTCAATATATTGAATATCATCGCATGAGATTCGCACAGTCGCATGGATCGCAGACGCATTCGCTTCGTCGCCTTACAGCACCAGATCCACTAAGGCGACCAAGCAAATGCGTCTGCGATCCATGCGACTGTGCGAATCCCATGCGATGATATTCAATATATAGAATATTGTCGCAAGGCATTCGCATGTCCATGCGAACGTCTGCGAACGTCTGCGAACTTCGGCGAACCCAAATTTGTATTGAAAATCGCCTTAGTGGATCTGGCACTTAGTGAATCTGGCGCTTTAGGTTAAGGATAATTCCCAATTCTCCCCTCCCGCACTATTGGCTATATCTGGTAACAGAATGGTGATATTTATAGTACCTCTAGAGAGTCCCCCAGGGGAAGGTGGTATTCTGGCTGAGTGATCACAAACACTCTCCAGGTCAATGTTTCCACACCTCCCGGCGGCCGAGCCACAGATGTGTGAAAACATCTGCCATTGACGCCTGCCTCCCTTCGTGTGGCCGCTTACAATGGGGATTCAGGCCATATGGCGGGCCAGACCCGTAACCAGTGGAGGGGGATTAGTGAGGTATATCTACGAAAACCAGCCATTATTGCCAATAAAGTTATATATATATATATATGTGTGTGTGTTTTGTAAGATAAATGACGATTGTCCATAAACAACTTGAAACAAAAGAAAATTATTAGTGAATATTCGGGCGCACTGTGACCAGCAGGTCAATTGGTACATTTAATAAGTATCTAAAATGGCCGTTTTTTATATTTAGGTATGTAATAATAAGAAAACGTAGTGACTGAGTCCGTAGGGATGCCATTCTCGGCCTTTTTATGCCATAAATACGTCCCTCTGCCTGCGACGTAATTATGGGATTAAAAGACCTCGAACGGCCATCCCTTCAGGCTCAGTGACCACGTTCTCTCTTAGAACTGCATCGAGAACCATATGAATAGACAATAATCCATGAGTTTGGATGCGCTGCGAAGCTGAGTGAAGTGCATCCAAATGAGTGGAGTATTGTGTATTCTACGATTCCAATGCAGTTCTGGATTTATCTCACCCCTTTCATGGACATTAGAATAACATCACAATATCAGAGTAATTTAAATTACTTTGCAAATCCAGTTAGGAACGTTTCAATCTCCATGTT
The DNA here is from genome assembly GCA_950022655.1 of Alentia gelatinosa. NCBI lineage: Eukaryota > Metazoa > Annelida > Polychaeta > Phyllodocida > Polynoidae > Alentia > Alentia gelatinosa. The sequence goes on from OX465586.1 coordinate 3,196,906, forward strand.
GATATCTTTTCCTTTCTCTGAAATCCTAGCCGGTAATTGGTCAATCGCATATGACGTCATCTTGCATGCGCTCCACCATTGCCATAGCGCAGTATTGTCACTTTACGGGGGTGATCGTTGAGTTTTTTTTTCTAATGTTATTCCTATGCTTCTACTTGTATCAGGGGTGAGATAAGGTATAAGGGTCTCTCCATCCCACTGAGTACCCTCTCACATAACTTCTCACCGGACTCTAAGCCGTGAGATATCTATAGCTCAGGCCCAGTCAGGGTGAAAATTCCAATATTTGTACTTGCACCCCACTATTTATAGCACATTTTACTGGATAGCAGAAGTGCCATCTCAGGAGACTTGCTCAAGTCTTTGATTGTGAGAATACATTGAATGATTAAGATAAATTACAATGTGTACGGTTCCCCTGGCTGGCTATAGGAATCATCCAAGCAGAGGGGAGTGTAGGGGGAGGGTAAGCATGGCGGACGGTGGTGGTAGGCAGGCAGGGAGAGGTGGGGAGGACACAGGGACTGAGGCCAGTCTAGGGTAAGGCTGGCGGTAGGCTGGAAGGGAGAGGTGGGGAGGACGCAGGGACTGAGGCAAGTCTAGTGTAAGGCTGGCGGTAGGCAGGCAGGGAGAGGTGGGTAGGACACAGGGACTGAGGCCAGTCTAGGGTCAGGCTGGTGGTAGGCAGGCAGGGAGTGGTGGGGAGGACACAGGGACTGAGGCCAGTCTAGTGTAAGGCTGGTGGTAGGCAGGCAGGGAGAGGTGGGGAGGACACAGGGACTGAGGCCAGTCTCGTGTAAGGCTGGCGGTAGGCTGGCAGGGAGAGGTGGGGAGGACACAGGGACTGACGCCAGTCTAGGGTAAGGCTGGCGGTAGGTAGGCAGGGAGATGTGGGGAGAACACAGGGACTGAGGCCAGTCTAGGGTAAGGCTGGCGGTAGGCTGGCAGGGAGAGGTGGGTAGGACACAGGGACTGAGGCCAGTCTAGGGTAAGTCTGGCGGTAGGCAGGCAGGGAGAGGTGGGTAGGACACAGGGACTGAGGCCAGTCTAGGGTAAGTCTGGCGGTAGGCTGGCAGGGAGAGGTGGGTAGGACATAGAGACTGAGGCCAGGCTAGGGTAAGGCTGGCGGTAGGTAGGCAGGGAGAGGTGGGTAGGACGCAGGGACTGAGGCCAGTCTAGGGTAAGGCTGGCGGTAGGCAGGCAGGGAGAGGTGGGTAGGACACAGGGACTGAGGCCAGTCTAGGGTAAGGCTGGCGGTAGGCAGGCAGGGAGAGGTGGGTAGGACACAAAGACTGAGGCCAGTCTAGGGTAAGGCTGGCGGTAGGCTGGCAGGGAGAGCTGGGTAGGACACAGGGACTGAGGCCAGTCTAGGGTAAGGCTGGCGGTAGGCAGGCAGGGAGAGGTGGGTAGGACACAGAGACTGAGGCCAGTCTAGGGTAAGGCTGGCGGTAGGCTGGCAGGGAGAGCTGGGTAGGACACAGAGACTGAGGCCAGTCTAGGGTAAGGCTGGCGGTAGGCTGGCAGGGAGAGCTGGGTAGGACACAGGGACTGAGGCCAGTCTAGGGTAAGGCTGGCGGTAGGCAGGCAGGGAGAGGTGGGGAGGACACAGGGACTGAGGCCAGTCTAGGGTAAGGCTGGCGGTAGGCAGGCAGGGAGAGGTGGGTAGGACACAGGGACTGAGGCCAGTCTAGGGTAAGGCTGGCGGTAGGCTGGCAGGGAGAGCTGGGTAGGACACAGGGACTGAGGCCAGTCTAGGGTAAGGCTGGCGGTAGGCAGGCAGGGAGAGGTGGGGAGGACACAGGGACTGAGGCCAGTCTAGGGTAAGGCTGGCGGTAGGCAGGCAGGGAGAGGTGGGTAGGACACAGAGACTGAGGCCAGTCTAGGGTAAGGCTGGCGGTAGGCTGGCAGGGAGAGCTGGGTAGGACACAGAGACTGAGGCCAGTCTAGGGTAAGGCTGGCGGTAGGCTGGCAGGGAGAGCTGGGTAGGACACAGAGACTGAGGCCAGTCTAGGGTAAGGCTGGCGGTAGGCTGGCAGGGAGAGCTGGGTAGGACACAGGGACTGAGGCCAGTCTAGGGTAAGGCTGGCGGTAGGCAGGCAGGGAGAGGTGGGTAGGACACAGGGACTGAGGCCAGTCTAGGGTAAGGCTGGCAGCAGGCAGGCAGGGAGATGTGGGGAGGACACAGGGACTGAGGCCAGTCTAGGGTAAGGCTGGCGGTAGGCTGGCAGGGAGAGGTGGGTAGGACACAGGGACTGAGGCCAGTCTAGGGTAAGTCTGGCAGCAGGCAGGCAGGGAGATGTGGGGAGGACACAGGGACTGAGACAAGTCTACCATTTCAGTTACAATAGTGAGTCCAGCGTAGTTTTAATTTCGTAATGTTATTTTTTTACTTCCCAACAGGAGACAGGGTCATATCTCAGCGAGATCGAAGATAATCGCTCTCTTTGTGACCCTTTAGTGCTCAGAGGCAGAGACACATTTGAATCTGGAGCAGATGTGTTTGTTGTTGCACTGAATGTCCTGGATAAAAACATTCACCCACCATTGAAGACCATATTCTATGTAGACCGTCTCGTATTTCACAATGTAAATGTATTCCCTAGTACGTGTTACATATTCGATAACATACCTTTTCGCAGTACATACAAATGACACATTGTCGATTTACAGTCCTCTATGTTATCCTATAACCATGGCTGAATGCCTATGAAATACTACCGGCTGCTAGGGGTGTTGTATAAGTTATGTTCGGGCTCAATGAGACATAGTTAATGAGCGATATATCGATGACTTAATAAGTCAGTAAATTGGCGTATTTTTCATGTTTTTCTGGTTTAATAACAAGAAAATAAAATGACTGAGTCGCTAGGGATGCCCTTTTCAGTCTTTTATAACATAAATACATCCCTCCGCTTATGGCTTCAGGACGTATTTTATGTAATACAATAGACCACGAACGGCCTCATCTAAGGGCTCAGTAACCACGTTTTCTATTATTTGTGTGTGGTGAATACCGTATTGGTCAAAGAACTACATCTGATACAGTTCATATTATTTGTTCATATCTTACTTATTGCCTTTCCAGTTAGGAGAATCGGGGTTGAATAGACAGAATGATTGCAGAATAGACAATTTGGCTTTCAAGTTTGTTCTACTTTTGCCCTTCCCCCCTCCCAGTAGTATCGGAAATGAGCACTCTCCTAGCAGATATCCAGTGCTCTACTTCCTGCGTCCGCTTGTATCTCTGCACCGACCTGCCTGTTTGGGACAGAATCTCTCCCATCCGCCAGTTTTTCAAATATCCTAAATTCTGGACGCTTTCGGAAGTATTTTGTGTTCTACTTGTGAATAGAGATGTCCATATTGAATTGTAAATAATGTACACCCATTTCTGTTATTTGTTATGTCAAACCAGACATAGTCCGAGGGATTACTTTCTTCAGTGGGAAGCACCTCATGTGTTGCAGGGTTTTGTTTGTCAACATAACACATGTACTCACTCGAAGGGGCAGTCTAATCAACGGCAGATTCATATATCATACAGTGGTTTAAAGCTACAAATGAATCAGCTGTATTGTCTATGATGCCCATTCCTATATTTACCAACTCATGATATATGAGTTGTTTGAATTCCATAACTTTTGAGAGTTGTCTTGTTTTGAATTCCAAATGTTTGCTGGTTCCCCTGTCTTTAGTGGATACCCAGGGAACGATAGTTTGTTTACGCACCGCGCCGCCTTAGCCTTACGGTACGTGAAGGTCTAACAGAGCATAGCCACTATTGGCCAGTCCCCTTCAGTGAAAGTTATAACTCTCCAAGCTGATCTATTTGGTACATGCCCATTAAAAGATACTCTAAGACCCATGCTTGAAGAGTAACACACTGGTTACTGGCAAATCACTCAGGGTGGTTGAGTACCAGCAGAGGCATGAATTCATGCCTCAAAATGGCAGCGCATAACAACAGTCTGAGTTTGAGCCTGTGTGCCCTGGCCCTGGCGATAACAGACTGTACTAAAGTCTAAGGGAACCATTGTTGGTTTGGGGCAGGGATTAGTAAGTGCTAGCACCGTGGAAGTTGTGCTGGGAGAGTGGTATATGAGGGGCACAGTGCCAACCACACTAATACCACACTAGGTGGCAGCTTGTCTCTGGACCTACTGATCCCAGGGTCAGCTCCCTTTACATGTAGAATCCAGGGGAGAGTTCCAGAACACAAACCATCTTTACCACAGGGATGGCAGTTTTACACTTTTCCATATGCAAATCCTCGATTTAATTTCCAGTTTATGAAATCAATTTTCTCACATAAAACAGAGATATAAATCGTGAATAGACGAGCGATCTTTTGTCGAACAGAACTCCCACACCCCAACGGGACAGCGGATTTTGTCTCCTGCGCAAAATATTTTGTCATACAAAGATAAGAATCATGCCCTATTTATGCCAATGAAATAGTGATTTGAACCTGCCCAGATACCCTAAGTTCTATTCCATGGCTGGTATATGCTCCTCAGATGTATGTAGATCGTGTTACGTAGTGAAACTTGTTTACCGTATTGGGACGGCCTGTGGTAGCGCGTTTCTTTCAATAGGAAAATGTCATAAGTCCAGCGCAAGGTACGAATCTCGTCGAATGGTCGTACCAATAAGGTTTCACTTGTATCATATGCATTTATACCTGTAAATGTCGATACATGTATAATTAATTGATACCCACCAAAATGAAACAATGTCTAACCAATCTTTAGAGTGTACTGAGCGAGCGGAAGTGACTTTCTGCTGTGAAGTATGCACATGCGCGGACGTCAATCGGTGTGATGTTCGCAACTACATTTTCGTAAAACAATTATCATAATTTCATTTGGAAATTTTCGGAATAACTTTTTTGTCCATATGATGTTTATCTTTCATTTACATATTTCTGTGTTAAGTGCAACCTATCATATTCAAAGTATGGTGGTTCATTGCCATACCAGCACAGTATGGTGGTACGTGTCAACTACCACTTCTCTAGCAGAGGTTGGTACTTATAGTTTTTTCTGGCATAGGTATATGATACATGATTATGATAAGATAGTCAATGTTTTCAGTATATAATACATGAATATGATAAATAGTCAATGTTTTCAGTATATAATACATGAATATGATAAAGAGTAAATATTTTCAGTATATGATACATGAATATGATAACATAGTCAATGTTTTCAGTATATGATATATGAATATGATAATATAGTCAATGTTTTCAGTCTATGATACATGAATATGGTAACAGTCAATGTTTTCAGTATATGATACATAAATATGATAACATAGTCAATGTTTTCATTATATGGTACATGAATATGGTAACATAGTCAATATTTTCAGTCTATGATACATGAATATGATAACATAGTCAATGTTTTCAGTATATAATTCATGAATATGATAAGATAGTCAATGCTTTCAGTATATGATACATGAATATGATAACATAGTCAATGTTTTCAGTATATAATACATGAATGTGATAACATAATCGATGTTTTCAGTATATTATACATGAATATGATAAGATAGTCAATGCTTTCAGTATATGATACATGAATATGATAACAGAGTCAATGTTTTCAGTATATAATACATGAATATGGTAACATAATCAATATTTTCAATTTAATTTCTGTTTTCACAGAGGCGTGCGGGCGGCGACGTTCGGCGGTCTCTACGCCATGCTGCTCACCATCCTCGGTTTTCTGCTCCCCATCATCTTCTTCATCGAGGGCCAGAGAAGTGACAATGGACTCTACCTAGCCGTACGTATACACTCTTTTATTATCCATCGTATACAAAGTCTCCATACTAAACCTATGGAACCTACAGATCACTATTATTACCCACCTAGTACAGAGTCTCCATACTAAACCTATGGAGCCTCCAGATCGCTATTATTACCTACCCAATACAGAGTCTCCATACTAAACCCATGGAGCCTACAGATCGCTATTATTACCCACCCAATACAGAGTCTCCATACTAAGTCTATGGAGCCTACAGATCGCTATTATCACCCACCTAATACAGAGTCTCCATACTAAACCTATGGAACCTACAGATCGCTATTATTACCCACCTAATACAGAGTCTCCATACTAAACCTATGGATACTACAGATCGCTACTATTACCCACTTAATACAGAGTCTCCATACTAAACCTATGGATATTACAGATCGCTACTATTACCCACCTAATACAGAGTCTCCATACTAAACCTATGGATACTACAGATCGCTACTATTACCCACCTAATACAGAGTCTCCATACTAAACCTATGGAGCCTACAGATCGCTATTATCACCCACCTAATACAGAGTCTCCATACTAAACCTATGGAACCTACAGATCGCTATTATTACCCACCTAATACAGAGCCTCCATACTAAACCTATGGATACTACAGATCGCTATTATTACCCACCTAATACAGAGTCTCCATACTAAACCTATGGATACTACAGATCGCTACTATTACCCACCTAATACAGAGTCTCCATACTAAACCTATGGATACTACAGATCGCTATTATTACCCACTTAATGCAGAGTCTCCATACTAAACCTATGGATACTACAGATCGCTACTATTACCCACTTAATACAGAGTCTCCATACTAAACCTATGGATATTACAGATCGCTACTATTACCCACCTAATACAGAGTCTCCATACTAAACCTATGGATACTACAGATCGCTACTATTACCCACCTAATACAGAGTCTCCATACTAAACCTATGGAACCTACAGATCGCTATTATTACCCACCTAATACAGAGTCTCCATACTAAACCTATGGAACCTACAGATCGCTATTATTACCCACATAATACAGAGTCTCCATACTAAACCTATAGAGCCTACAGATCACTATTATTACCTACCTAATACATAGTCTCCATACTAAACCTATGGAGCCTACAGATCACTATTATTACCCACCTAATACAGAGTCTCCATACTAAACCTATGAAGCCTACACATCGCTATTATTACCTACCTAATACAGAGTCTCCATACTAAACCTATGGAGACCACAGGTCACTATTATTACCTACCTAATACAGAGTCTCCATACTAAACCTATGGAGACCACAGGTCACTATTATTACCCACCTAATACAGAGTCTCCATACTAAACCTATGGAGCCTACAGATCGCTATTATTACCTACCTAATACAGAGTCTCCATACTAAACCTATGGAGCCTACAGATCGCTATTATTACCCACCTAATACAGAGTCTCCATACTAAACCTATGGAGCCTACAGATCGCTATTATTACCCACCTAATAAAGAGTCTCCATACTAAACCTATGGAGCCTACAGATCGCTATTATTACCCACCTAATACATAGTCTCCATTCTAAACCTATGGAGCCTACAGATCGCTATTATTACCCACCTAATACAGAGTCTCCATACTAAACCTATGGAGCCTACAGATCGCTATTATTACCCACCTAATACAGAGTCTCCATACTAAACCTATGGAGCCTACAGATCGCTATTATTACCCACCTAATACAGAGTCTCCATCCTAAACCTATGGAACCTACAGATCGCTAGTAGGTGGATCTTTGGTAAACGGCCTCAAAGCCATGGGATATGGGAAAATAATCCCTTTGTACTGTAGAGCAAAAATCTATCCCTTCACTATCTGCGTGCTATTCGCTGTGCTATTGGAAAAGGAGCAGGGTGCCAGTGTGCCAGGGTCTTAGAGGCATGCCCAGCTACCCATGACCAATCACTCAAGACCGAAACACCTCACTGACCTACTGTTGCTTGATATATTTTGATCCTAGTCTCAGGCAGTTAGAGAAATGGCAAGTTGACTGGGTGAAAGTGGGTTACAGAAAACGATCCATAAACTGAATATAACCCATTTCATTATTCATTCATAATCGCATGCTCATTCATCAATGATGAACATACCATTTGCTCCTAGTTGTCTATTACTATATACCCATGCCGTATATACTGTAAATATTTACCGTTTCGGTATATGACGTAAAAATACTGTACGGACTAGTGGTCCGTACACCAAAATACGGACTACCTACTCATACACATTTATTCAAATTTTGGTTGTTAAGAAAAATCAAATTGATTTTTTTTTAAAATTTCGGGTATATAGTAAATATATATCGTCCAACCATGCTTGTACAAGTCACAGAAGTCGATGCTAATTTACCGTTTGTACGGAACTCCGCGTAAACGCCTCGGTCCGTACATACCGTAAATTAGCATCTCGTTCTGTGACTTGTACAGCATGGTCAGGACATTATATATAATTACTTCACTGCTAATTGCGTTCTTCGTTGATATTCCGCACAGATCTTCCACATCTACATCTACACCGTCTCCCTCTTCTTCCTGCTCTACTTACAATGCTGTCTGATGACCAAGAGACGTAAGAAGTCCTCCTCCCTGACTGGGGCCGAGTCGGTGGACTTCGACGCCCTGGAGGAGCAGGGGTTCAAGGACACCCTCCCCCTCCCCTCCCGCGACATTGACCCTCCCGCACCGCTAGGGGGCGACATTGACGGGTCTGCGCACGACGACACGCCGCCATTTGCATTCAGCGGAGATGGCGTCAATTTCTTCTTCCGGTTTGGAATTATAGGTGAGTGATAGGTGCCTACATGCCTTGGGGGCTGGTGCTCCTAGAAATGTGGGAAAAGCGTTGCTCCAGTAATATTGGATCGTATGGTGTGGTATTGTTATTTTCATGTTGTATCGCAACCTTTTACAACACCACATTTCGACCGAACAAGCTGAAGTGATGCGATCTGCAGACGATCTACTATATTGTGAAGGTCTGCGTAAAAGTATCGCTAAAAGCAGTATTTTACGCTAAAATGCATCTAATAAGTAATAGGTTCCGACTCGACCTGGCACTATCTTTTTGTGCCAGGGAGTAGGGGAGATGTGAATGCCGGAACTAATTAGTAATTTAGTTATGATCATTCTACCCATAGTATCGCTCGGGGGGCATTGCTCCACGATTTGCAGATCGCAGAATAGCGACCCGAGAATAGCGACCCGAGATCGAAACCGTTGCGCCAGATTCCTTGTAGATAACTATGTTGCCATCTTTTTTCAATTGAAAATCTAATGAACCTTTCACCTATGTCACAGAAAATGTGATGTTATAAAAAGTAGTGATACAAAGTGAAAATGATACCATTTGGGCGGATCCGATATTACTGGAGCAACGCTTTTTCCACATTTTTGTACCAATATATATATATATATATAATATGTATGTAATATATGTATATATATATGTATATATATATGTATATATATATATATATATATATATATATATATATATATATATTATATATATATGTATATATGTATATATAGCACCAGTTACTATGGTGTCACGGAAGTGCATAGCAGGACACGATAATATCATAATCCAGGTAACCAAGACCCTCCATGTAGGTGTTACTGAATAGGTCCTTCTAATCTGACATGATCAGGGATTATCGTAAGTGGTTGTTACGATGGCTGAGGTCCGTAATCTCAAACCCTCAAAACCCACATTCAACGTTACTAGACATACGAGAGAGATACAGACAAAATACTGACTAGATTCAGATACAAGTGGCTGTATGCTTGATGCCTAGTGATATCCGAGCACATACGAGGATATTGCGCAGATTTAACTCCGAGGCCGGTATTCTAACCCACAGTTGATTAGAAGGATATCATTATATACCTGTGGTAGTATATCCTACACATTCGTCCCGCTCCTACCCGAGTCGTATTTATATCCGTACGACACCTAGGTGACGTACGGGATATGTATGTGGCGTACGGGGCATGTACAGCAGCAAAATCCAAAAAATCGATAAAACGAACCGATGCCCAAGGCATCGGTTTGTTTTATCGTCAATTTTACCGCGTATTTATCACGTACAGCCACAGTAACCCCGTTTCCGTATAATATTGTTTTCTATATACCCTGACAAAATGAAAAACCATTTCTCAAAATTAGTTTTTTTTCTAAATGCCCCAAAAATGCCTGGAGGTACCTACAGGACCCTCCTGGGGAATCGCGACTGAAAGGGTTCAAACCGGAAGTAAGGGCTCCGTTCTGCCCATGCGCATCGCGTGCTGTGCAGGCCCTGGTGGTTAGGGTCCGTTTTGCCAGCTGTATGGTTTCGTGCTCTCTTTAACTAAATGACACTGCACTCCCGATAAGCAGGGTGAGAAAATTACATGCAATTGCTTTGCAATTTCGACGCCACGAAAGGGTAGCGGGTAACGGGAAATGTGTTTTTGTCTTTGTAGACTAATTGACATAGGGGCCCTGTGTTGTTCCATAGTGGAGAACTACTCATGCATGTAGTGCGGAGAATCACTCTTGAATGTGGGATGTAGAATCATTTATTCATGTGGGTTCGGGATATCAACTCAGGGGCGCGTTGCTCCACGTTTTGCAGATCGCAGAATAGCGACCCGAGGTCAAAATCATTCCTCCAGATTCTTTGCAGAGCGCATAATAACTATGTCACCATCTATATTCAATTGAAAATCTAATCAACCTTTCACCTATGTCACTGAAAAAGTGGTGTTGCGAAAAGTAGCGATACTCCGTGAAAATAACAATACCGCACAACACGATCTGATACTACTGGAGCAACGCTTTTCCCAGGGTCTATCAAATGCAATGTCAGTAGAATGCCAGGCCACACTTCCCACTGAAATGTCTATAATAATAGCCATATATTATAGCCGTTATCAGCACTTACTGTATATGGACAGACCCTATTATCATTCTCTAGGCATTGAGATAATGGCCCTTTATATCACATGTGTATAGATAAACCTACACACAGACTATGGTTACTTATGCTCTGCCAAACAGAGCATCCATGCATAATACAGGAACAATCTGCCAGAATCTATGTGTAGAGTGTAGTTTAGATTGTACACCCTGGGAAATCCCCTTCGCGTAGGTACCATTGGGCATTGGGTTACAGTGACAATAAACGATGGTTTTGTGGACAGGCGGCTGTAAACCACGAGTGGTTGACAGATTATAATACACGATGCATACTTTATGTCTGTATTTTCCCTGTTTTCTCCGTCTCTCAGAGCTCGGGATGGGCAGTGTGATACTGTACGCGTACTTTATATCTGTATTTTCCCTGTTTTCTCCGTCTCTCAGTGCTGGGGATGGGCAGCGTGATACTATATGCGTACTTTATGTCTGTATTTTCCCTGTTTTCTCCGTCTCTCAGTGCTGGGGATGGGCAGCGTGATACTATATGCGTACTTTATGTCTGTATTTTCCCTGTTTTCTCCGTCTCTCAGTGCTGGGGATGGGCAGTGTGATACTGTACGCGTACTTTATATCTGTATTTTCCCTGTTTTCTCCGTCTCTCAGTGCTTGGTATGGGCAGTGTGATACTGTACGCATACTTTATGTGTGTTTTTTCCCTGTTATCTCCGTCTCTCAGTGCCCAGTATGGGCAGTGTGATACTGTACGCATACTTTATGTGTGTTTTTTCCCTGTTATCTCCGTCTCTCAGTGCCCAGTATGGGCAGTGTGATACTGTACGCGTACTTTATGTCTGTTTTTTCCCCGTTTTCTCCGTCTCTCAGTGCTGGGGATGGGCAGCGTGATACTATATGCGTACTTTATGGCTGTATTTTCCCTGTTTTCTCCGTCTCTCAGTGCTGGGGATGGGCAGCGTGATACTATATGCGTACTTTATGTCTGTATTTTCCCTGTTTCTCCGTCGCTCAGTGCTGGGGATGGGCAGCGTGATACTGGACGGCTTCCGCCTGCTGCAGTTCGTGGAGACGAGGGCGTCCTGGCTCTGCTACGGAAACTTCTTCCTGGTGGACACTGTGCTGCGACTCGTGTTCGTCTTCGCGGAAACCTTCTTCATCTTCAAAAACCACAAGGTGGGACTTCTTTTCACTTATCATCGTTAAATCATCGCTATGAATTGCTTTTATTACCGTTATTATCCCTCGTAAGTCGCTCCGTAATTTTTCTGTATTTTTTTCTCTTATTATCATTATATAGGTCCTTATATTACTGTTATTACCATTCATATGTCGCTCCGTAATTTCATGGATAACTCGCTCCGTTTGGGAGAAGTCACACAGTAATTTAGTCTAAGGCCTGGAATTTAAAGAAGAAACCAACAAGTTTTGGTCAAAACCGTCGTTCTCCACGAGTCTAATGCGGGGTGATATAAAAGACAGCTGAGTAAATTTCATATAGTATTGAAATGAGTTGGAGAACAACGACTTTGACCAAAACGAGTTACTTTCTGTATTTATCTCACCCCTGTACACATAAAAATAATGGATGACACACAGGATATAGACCATGGAGAACGGACTGCAATACTCGTAGGGGCATGGAGAACGAGTTCCCAATGTTAAGTCTATGGGATAAAAAATACCAGGGGTGAGATAAATACCGCAGAGTATCGCGTTTGACTTTGGAGTTATTTACTCAGCTTCGCTTCGTGAATTACTCCAAAATCAAACTCGGTGGAGTGCAGACCAGGTTATTTTCATCTCGTGGGTTCCCCTCTATGTCACCTCATGTCAACCCGTGATTGTATGGCGGTGTGTGTTTTGTTTTCATGGTAATGTTGTATTTATTACTCACCTTTCGAATAATTATTAGGAAAAAATCTTGTAAATAATTAGAAATGGAAGCGCCATGGATTGTTTATATACATTAGTTCCCATAATGCCCGTCAGGTGGCCCAAAAAGCCGTATTCTCCTAGGAGATTCCGGAGGTCCATATTCTACTCAGTAGCGATCTGTAGGTTCCATAGGCTTAGCATGGAAACTCCGTATTAGGTGGGTAATATTAGGAAACGTCCTAACTGTGGACGAAACGGTTCCTGTTCTCGGTCAGTCTTTGATTTCATACTGCCTGATGCCATAGGCGGAAGGCAGTATGAATTCAAAGACTCACCGAGAACAAGAACCGTTTCGCCCACAGTGAGGACGTTTGGTTATTATTATATACCTTAAATCGATGAAAAAACGTTATTTTGATGACTTACTAAGTCACACTCACAGCGGGCACGAACATTATTATTACTGCACCCCTAGAAGCGGGCAGTATTTCATAGACATTCGCACATATGTATATAATAATGAAAGCTCAGACCCTTAACGTTCACAGTTTCCTCTATATCACCTCATGTCAACCCATGATTGTATGGCGGTGTGTGTTTTGTTTTCAGCTGGTGGTGAACTTTAAGAAGTCCTTCATCCGCTTCGGTCTGGTCCATCTCGTCGCCACCAACCTCTGTGTCTGGGCCATGGTGGTCGTCATGGAAACGGCAGAGTCCTACAAACTTCTCCGCCAGGGGGTGCCTGACGACGACATGAAGGGGGCGCCAGTGGTCCTACCCACCGCCGGCCCTGGGGGTGAGTACGGGAACTATTTTTTCCCGGTTGTTCTTCATCCGTAGATCGTATTTTCAGTAGGCTCCAACACCCCTCTCATAAGATCTCACACTCTCTAAGTGGTATTCTGTACAAGGTTCTCACTGGGCTTTATAGGAGAAGAATTCTTAATGAACTAGGCTTAGAGCCTTGAGAATCCACTGGCCTGCCATCCGTGCTAAACATGTACATCAGATTCCTATAATGATGCCACCTAGCGGGAATACTGTGTACTGCGCGCCCTTGTGGCTTTATTTGGACTTGAATACAGAATACCACTTAGAGAGTGTGAGATTTTATGAGAAGGGTGGCTCCAGGGCTATAATGGTTTATTTCTGTATTGTTCCTTGCTATATAAGTATAGAGTGCATATCCACATGATAAATGAGGAGATATTTCACATTCCGTATACATTTTGTTGGGTTTGTAGTCTCTTTGACTTTCAGTATATTCAAATTATTCTATAAACTGAATTTAGACCTTATTCTGTGTTAATCGTAAATCAAAGGGAGAGAAAAGAAATGATGAATATAAATGAAATACTGTTTAGCATTGTCTTTTATCATTGGATATGATTAACCAGAGCGATATATTTCATTTTTCTGAACTCCAGACCGAATACAGTGACCCAATGTTAAGCCTATGTAGTTTTTTATTAGGGGTATAAATACGACATGGGTAGTAGCGAACCTTATATGTAGGATATGGTGTGATATTTTTTCCTTCACTGAGTGTGATACCTATCTTGTATCCTTTGAGGATTTAGATAGGTGCCTCAGTGGGTGTGGGGGGTGCCCCTCTTGGAAATTTTTTTTTATATGTAGGATATACTGCCACAGGTACATAATAATACTAAATCTCCCGACACAGGTTCCATCGAGGGCCCGCTCTACATGAACGTCAGTCTCCAGATGCATCGTCTGTGTCACGGCCGGCCGACGCTCGCCGACAAGGCCGCGCCCTACCTCTACCCGACCGCCGTCCAGTTCTCCCTCCTCGCCGCCGCAGTCCTCACCAAAATCTTCCTCCACGTCGGTGGCGCCGTCTCGCGGCTCCCGCGCGTACCAGGCGCGCGTCGCGGCGGCGTCTGCCACAAAGCGAACACGGGGCTCTTCCTGGGGCTGATCGTGATCGTGGTCACGTGTATCGTCACGTGCTTCTACTTGCTGGACAGAGCGGGACACTTACCTCTAGATCGCCTCATCACCACCCTGGTGTTCTTCTGCAACGACCTGGCCGTGCTTACTGTAAGCCTCCTGGTTGTGTTCATCACGTTTTGTAAGATGCGGCGGTTGCGGAGCGAGCAGCTTACGGAGCAGCTCAGTCAGTGGGTGTTGTTATTCGGAGTGGCTGGGTACTACGGGTTCTACGTGTGTGTCCTGGTGCCGGCGATCGGGGCGGTGGTGGCCGGGAACGGGGAGGACATGCTGAGTTCCCAGCTCCTCGTGGCTGTGTGCGTCCTCGCTGCGGTGCAAGCTACTGCGCAGGTCACTTTCGTCGTCGACGCACTGCGCAGGCGCGCCACCACACGTCAGCAACTGAAAACCAAACCCGGGCGTTCCCTCATCACCTTCCTGCTCATTTGTAACCTGGCCATGTGGATGATTGACTCCTTCCAGCTTAAGGAGCTGCACACCTCGGTTATGCTGAGGTCCTTCTTTGGCGATCTGGCGTGGCAGGTACTCATCCACGTCTTCCTGCCCTTGGCCGTGTTGTTCCGCTTCCACTCGGCCGTGTGCTTCGCTGATATCTTCTCCAAGGCGTACAAGCGACGCATCGGAGCCAACCTCCACAATGTGTCCCTCACTTACAGCGACACAGAGGAACAACACAAGATACAGCACATAGGTTAGACTCAAACGATTCCATCGAGACATTCCCATTCATTTCGTGGCTTCTCAAGCCTAATGACATTTAAAATACTCGTGAATGAATGTACACAGAAGGTTCAGTAGATCTACTCGATCTACCGTAACAGAAGTAATACTCCTCAATGGGTTTACACCTATAGCACGATGCACATACTCATTATAGGTACTTGTAGGATGCAGATATTCTGTAGATCACCTGAAGGTCACCTGAAGGTCATCTGAAGGTCATCTGAAAGTCATCTGAAGGTCATCTGAAGGTCATCTGAAGATAATCTGAAGATAATCTGAAGGTCATCTGAAGGTCATCTGAAGGTCATCTGAAGGTCATCCAAATATAATCTGAAGATAATCTGAAGGTCATCTGAAGGTCACCTGGAGGTCATCTGAAGGTCATCTGAAGGTCATCTAAAGGTGAACTGAAGGTCACCTGGAGGTCACCTGATGGTCATCTTAAGGTCATCTGAAGGTCATCTGAAGGTCATCCAAAGGTCATCTGAAGGTCATCTGAAGGTCAAGTCTTCAAGGTTCAAGGTCGACGAGTATACGGGTCATCTTTCCCTCTTGGTCGCCTTGCTGGAGACAGTCACTGATAATTGATTTGACTGATTTCTAAAGATCTGTGTTATATTTAATACCTTTCTCACATCCATATGTAAAATATTATTCAACTTACATTTTTTTCTGAGGTACAAGGCAACCTATCAAAGTGGGGACAATACAAGAAACACTAAGGAAAATAGACTTAACGTAGGGGATGGCTTGGACGGTAAAGTCACGGTTCAGCAAAATAGGATAAGAGTCACAGTAAGAGCATAATTAATGATTCAGGTTTTAAAATGCTTCAGACAAAAATGGGATATCAGCAAATGCTGTCTGGTCATTGCAGGCGTCAGGGGTTCGTTGCTCTTAGAAATGTAGGAAAAGCGTTGCTCCAGTAATAATAGATCGTGTCGTGTGGTATTGTTTTTTCACATTGTATCGCTACTTTTGACAACACCATATTTTCAGCGACATAGGTGAAAGGTTCATTAGATTTTTGATTGAATATAGATGGTGACATAGTTATGATGCGATCTGCAAAGAATCTGGAGCAATGATTTCGGCCTCGGGTCGCTATTCTGCGATCTGCAAAACGTGGAGCAATGCGCCCCTGGTGAATGTTAGAAGATGTAGGCCATGACTGCAGCTTAAAGTAGCTTGAGTTTCATGAACACTCCCCCACAACGACCAACTAAACATGGACCACAGCATTACCACTACTTTAATAATAACAATCTAATCAAATTCAACATGGTGCTTTCTGAACATGAGGATTCTGACTTAGAAATTCATAATTACGTGTGATCCTTTCTAATACATATTTTATTGACAAAATGCCTTATAAACTGCAGTTCGCATGAACTGGAATGTCTGCCTTCATCGTCAGGGTTGATCCAGGTTATCACAGTTCACACGGGTCCCCCACCCTGCTTATCATGCACAGTAGAACCCCGTGTAAGGGGAACCCTCTGCCCTTTAACGCAGGGTGGTCGCTTACGCAGGGTGTTCGTTAAGTGGGGTCCTACTCTATTGGTGTTTGGATATGAGTACTTGCATAGACTGATTCCCTGCTGCAATGATATATGGGACAGGTAATGCCCAGCTAGACCAATGGTTGAGTGACCTTGAACTTTCGCTGGTTTCCAGCTGATATGCAGTGGTAAGGATAACCAGCACAACCTCTCTCCCTCACGAGGTTCCCCAAATAACTTACTTATGCTTGTTTATAATGAACAATGATACAACATAAAGTAATATCAACCTTTCAAATGATGAAAGATAACTTATTAGAATATTCTTCTTAGTAAAGATAGCATATTTTGCCACACCATCTATCGGGCTAAAGCAGCGTAAAAATGGCGGCATTACCAATAATGCACCAGAAAAATGGCGGGCGTAACCTGGCCTAGTATGTCACTTAACACATAGGCCAGGCTTCCAGGATTTTACTGGCAAAAACCACTCTCCAAACACAATCTCCTTCACTGTTAACGCATGCGCAATCATATAGATTTAGCTCTGATAATATGTATGTATTTTTTTCGCAACACACCAAATGAACAAGCTGGATGGCACAGCGTCCTAACAGTGATGTGCTGAATATTTTCTAATTCAAAATAATGAGCTCACTATGCTATTTTTGCATACAATACCCACCGAAATAAATGAAACATAGTCCTGAATATATTCCTTTTAATAGATAAACAGAAGACATATATGATAACTATTCATATACCATATTTTGTAGGAGTGTATAGAAAATAATGCTTCAATAATATAAAACTATAGAATCCTTAATGACAGTAGAACTAGAATGTTTGATGAAAGAAATGTGTAGATACATATAGAAGTAGATGGAGGTTAATCGTGTAAATATCAATTCAAATCTCAAAGACCTCTTTTCTATAGATTTTATACATTGTAGCAAGCTGACTAAAGACTGCTGATATTATGTGAATAAATAAATATACACAAGATGAGTTGGTCATTGTATTTTTGAAAGTATTTGTATCCAGATAATTCTGTTTTACTTTTTTATGCAAACCATTCTGTGACTATCAATTGCGCGTGCTATGTTGAAAACCACCTACAAATTATATGAGCTAAATGCCAGTATATAAAGCCTTTTCCCAAAAGAAAAAAAAAGATATCTATAAGATATAAGTATTATATATAGACTTTAGGGGAGCAGATTGGGCAGTAAACATAGAAAGAAAATGGGCTTAGCCGGCGTTTACATTGGACGACTTAAAACGTGAGGACTGGATATCGTCAGGCCATAGTCGCCATGTGGTGGCACTGTCCACTGCAAAAGTCGTCGACCTCAGAATGTACTGGTGCTTTTAAACGACTTTAAGTTTTCACAGATTCGCCACGTATCTTGACGACTAATTGAAGCCCTTTTGGGATAGTCGCGGGCGTCAAAGCGTGACCAATAGTCGTCAGGTGGTTCCTAATTGCATAATCTGATGTAATCAGGCAGGCTGCAGTCGCCACGCGCTTGGCGCTTATACTAGACGATTTCTTGCTGGCATCGACCAGAGGAGGTGTGAAGCGTAGCGCCCCCTATACCGACATGAACCATATACATGTATACGATCACACAGCCTCAGGGTGCCACTTTCAGCCAGTCAGACAAAGGGTGGAGGGGTAAGCACAGCGTGGCGGTAGGCAGCAGTAGGAGTGGTGGGTAGGACACAGGGACTGAGGCCAGTCTAGCCTTAGTCCGAGAAACCTTTACTGCCTAGGGACAGCTTTCACAGTCAGAGCCTCTAGGACTAGTCTAGCCCAAGCCTAGCAATACTTGTAAGAAACTAGGAGCAAATAGGATGTTCATCATGGATGAATGAGCGTGCAATTATAAATGAATAACAAAAGGTTTGGGTTACATTCAGTATATGGATCGTTATCTGTAACCCACTTACACCCAGTCAACTTGCCATTTATGTAACTGCCTGAGTCTAGGATCCGTACACATCAAGCACCAGCGGGTCTTGAGGTATTTTGGTCTTGAGTGATTGGTCATGGTCAGCTGGGCACACCTCTAAGACCCTGAGACACTGGCTCCCTGCTCTGTTCTCACTATCACAGTGAACAGCATGCAGATAGTAAAGGGATAGTTTTCTGGAAGCACACTGAAAGTTCAATGTGACCCCTCTATTCTCTAGATGATGTATTTAGCGCGTGCTAGCACGCTCTAATGAGGCAGTATTCTACAACAAAAAACAGGCATACAACATGGAGCTCTATTGAGGTCTATTGTGGTTTGAGATAGATTAGATATCACTCTATCAATATCTGAAAAGATCTTTGCTAGAGCTCTAACAGTTTGTATGTAGTAGCTGTTTCTAGTTAGCCTATTTCTGCTATATTTTTGCATAGGAATCTGTATAGCTGTCATTTGAGTCCATACCAAAACAATAGGGGGCGCTGCGCTTCACACCTCCTCTGATGCGGTTATACTCTACCAGAGGGCTCCACCTACACTTCACACACCTGTCGCGGGGTGCGTGGTCACTCACACTGCACCGCTTGAGCAACCTACGGAAACAGGTTTTGCGGCACAATAAACCGGAGCGGCGCAGTGTGGATGGTCACTCACCACTCAACTAAGCTCCAACA
The DNA here is from genome assembly GCA_950022655.1 of Alentia gelatinosa. Taxonomy (NCBI): domain Eukaryota; kingdom Metazoa; phylum Annelida; class Polychaeta; order Phyllodocida; family Polynoidae; genus Alentia; species Alentia gelatinosa. The sequence continues at coordinate 3,216,436 of OX465586.1, forward strand.
CACTCACGCTAAAGACTATCTGACTATCCGGCAATTTTTTTCTTTCTCTTTTTATCGTTATTCTTGTTACTAATAAATACTATTGGGAGGATATGACCAAGCCTCCTCTCACCCAGTCCCGTGTTGTCTTGTTCAGGATAGAGTCTGCACCTTGGGAGTATAACGTTTTACTGTTGAAAGTCGTCAGGAGCTGCAAAATGCCAACATCGCCAGCCGGAATCGTCTATTCCTATATACCCATTATTGAACTAACTAGAGTTACATACCACTGCTGAGGGGTGCATTAAAAATAAGTTATGTGTCAAGGTTGACGTTTTCGTCCCGCTCTCATGTTTTCGTCCCGCTCTGACGTTTTCGTCCCGCTCTGATCACGTGATACAATACAGCAGCGGGACGAAACAATAACTGTTGTGGTTACTCGATAAGGGTGGCCATTTGCTTCGGAAGTGTTTCAGGTAAAGAATTAAGCATTTTTGTCGATATTTGAAGGTATATAGGAATAGGGAAACCAAGTACCAGTAAGCAAAAGTCAAATTTACTGGGTAAGGCTTGGAAAAATTACTGCCCGCGGCTAACGCCTTTGGCAGTAATTTTTCCAAGCCTTACCACGTAACTTTGAACTTTTGCTCACCGGAACATAGTTTCCCTCTATTTCAAACGCCGGGTTAGCCTGCAGCAATATGTAAAAATCAGATTTGGAATATAAAATTGCCCGCTTTGGGAATTTCGTATTAGTTAAAGGAGATATGTTAATCACGAAATGGCAGCAACTACTCTATATTTTGAATATTTCTAAAAGTTCTTTTGGGGGAATAGTTTAAATGATTCCCATGTATCTAGGGCATTGTAAGGCATAGTCTAGAACCATAAATACCACATAACTTCAATATTTAGAGAAATTATGGCTAAAAACGTGAGGGCGTCACGTTACGACACCGGCATAAAATCATGCATAAAATAAAATCAAAAAGAGGTAGAATCAAATAGTTTTCACAGTTTTTAATTACTCTCATATATGTATCTTCCCAGCATAAAATGATAGGCCTACATAGCTTTCTTCATATAAAACTCAATTTGTGCTATTTGGTGTAGTTTAGGTAGTCACGTTACGACACCCCTTAAACTATTAATAACTTCGGTTCCCTTTAATATTAGTAATATATTGTGGGTCAATATATACCTACAACTTGGCGAAAAATGAAGTCTCTATCTTTACTAGAAAAAAAGTTATCAGCCCCAACGTATTTTTTCGTCACGTTACGACCCCGTCACGTTACGACCCCGTCACGTTACGACCCGCAGTGGGACACGTCGGGTCAGGAAAAAGGTAAAAGTAGTATTTCTGTATTGGGTACATATATACCTATAAAATGTCGAAAGAATGAAGTCTTTATCTTTACTAGAAAAAAAGTTATGAGGCCCGTCACGTTACGACCCCCGTCACGTTACGACCCCCGTCACGTTACGACCCCCCGGTGAATATAAAGCCAGGGAAAGCAAAAAAAAGATAGAAATGAATTTTCTTTGGATCAAATGCATTTCCCCATTGTCAGCCCAATCCCTGGTGGGGGTGTGGGCATAATATCTAAATATGACCAGATCTAAGGGGGGGGGGGGGGGTCGGGGGGGGGGGGGGGTCGTAACGTGACGTTTTTATTTTCATATTAGCCCTGTGCTAAAGCTATTTATGGTAGTTAGCGTTCCCAATTTCGCACATAAGTCTTTTAATATATAGAGATAATATTTGCAAAAGGAATTAATGATCCTCTCAGTTTTGATTTTTTGGGTAGTTGCTGCTATTTCGTGATTTTCGACCAAATTCTTCTGAATCTGATTGTAGACACGCGTATTATTATCTCACCCCTGGTTTTCCTCCTCATAGACTTAACATTGGAATCATACATCATACATGTAGTTTATTGTATCAGGTGTTTTCACAATAATTTCTCATATTATTTCCTTAAATTTGTTTACAAGTACTGTACTAGCTCAATAGCTTGTCTATTCACCAGACATGTACTCAATATATGTATGGAGATTATTACCCAGGATATGCTATGAGGTTAAATCACATATTTTCTGAATACTTTTGCAATTGAAATAAAGAAATTAAATAAATCCAAAAACCTTTATGGCAGGAACAGCTGTTGCTGTGTAAAACAGCCTGTGCCCTGACTGACTGAAAGTCTATAATGCCCCATACACGACACCCCCCTGGTGGCCACTTCGTAAAGCTTCAGTGTAGCTTCATGGCGCCCCCTGGAGTTTCCTTGTGGAGACACACACAACATACACTGGGCGCCAGAACCACACTACGTTAGCTCTGGTTGGGTTAAATCCGTGACTGCCTTGACCCATTAGCTGTGAGTGTTTGATACTCTCCCTGCTGATCTTTCATGTGACCTATACCTATGGTTGGAGAATGTGGCCAGTCTCACTCTAGACTGGTTCCCTGCCCATATGAATAAGCTAATTTTCCATGTTCATATTTCCTTTTGTGTGTATTTTGAATAAAATAACCATAAAGACAGACATTATTTTACATTTTATGAGCTATAGATATTTCTTGATAGGTATAAAAATTTTGGCTCTCAGAATCTACAGATAAAGAAAGCTTCTTGGTCTGAGAGTGAGAATTCGTGGACACGACCAGGGTTTAACGTTACCAACCTCTAAGTTAGAACACAGTGTAGACAGAGGTGGCGGCCAATCTATACACAATATTGACTGGTTTCAGATACAAACGGCCGTATGCTCCGAGCAGTTGACATCTAGTAATATCCGAGCGTATGCGATGATATTGCGCAGAGTCAACTCCGAGGAGCAAACAGCTGCTTTTATCTGAAACCAGTCTATATTGTATTTATTATCCATCTTTTCTGACAAGTTGGGTACTGCTATTAGTCCATTTAGGTATGCACTATTTTTCTGTACGCCCTATCTTGCGCCACTCGGAGCATACAACATATCCATATGCACTGGGTATGTCCATACAAACTCCCTATGTTTTCTATGGACACCTTGTATAGAGGTGGATGCCATCTAGTGACTGTTTGTCGCACTTCCACGTAGCTCCAGCTCTTTTTAAAAGTAGGACTGGATTTATACTTTCATCATCTATGTCATTTGATTCAATAGATAAATATGGAAATACTCTAAAGCCTATAAGACACCGACATTTGTTCCCGATTCATCCCGACCATCGGCTCGGTGAAAGTCGGGAATAAAATGTCGGTGTCTTATACCTATACTAGCGACTTTGTCGATTCATATTTGGCTAACGATTCCTAACCACAGAGTGAAAATGGATACTCTGTGTCCTAACTGCCGTCGTGCTCTCTAGCGGATGGATGGGAAACGATCATTATTTAGTGGTAATCATTTCGTATGACACAGGTTCTTGAGCTGATCATCAGCGATCGGAACTATTTGGATTGACACCAGCGAAAGTTGGGATCTCACGAGAGAAGTACATCAGAAAACTACAGTACTAAACTTTAATTCCGCATGGATCGAAATGAATCATAACAGAAAATGTATGTCTGCATATAGAAATACAAAAAACAGTAGCTGCTTACAGTGTAAAACTGCACGAGAATCTCACTCTCGTGGCCCTTCAATCTCCAGGCCTAGGTTGGGTTCACTATGTCTCTATGTGCGGGAAGATCTCCAAGCGGATAGTACCGAAAATTACACGTTTTATATGTGGTAGGCAAAGACACCGACATGTAGACTCTTCCCGACGACACCTCCTCCTTTTATAATCTCGTAAATTACCGGGGATGAGATCAAAGAGAGCTGCCGGGAGCCGAGCCGGGGTGAGCCACAGGCCGCTGGTGTGGAATCATAGAAATTAATTCAAAGTTTGATAACTTCGGATCCAACTAAGTTATCGGGAAACAGTTTTCAGAACTATAATCGCCTCTGTTTCACCTACAAATCGATATAAGGCACTTGTAAATCGGACTGGGGGGTAGGTAGCATCGCTGTTCAAAGGGCCTTCTCAGAATCGGGAACAGTCGGTGAAGTGCGTACAGCGACACGATTATGGTCGGTCATTACCCCAAGGCAAGTAATACCCGACCCTATTAAAATCGGGTCTGTGAAGTCCGTACAGCGACCCGATTCTGCCCGACCCGACGCATTCGTCGGGCATATGTGTGATCGGGCGCAATGGTCGGGTCGGTGTCTTATAAGCTTTAGACTAGGTACAAGGAGGAGTAAGGCAGCCATACTGCGTCAATCTTCTACTCAAGCATATCTGTTGAGTTGAATGTGTCAGTTATATATGGTATCACAATACTGATTTTAATGTTTTTCATTTGCACGGCCAAGATACAGGTTAGCCTGGGAGCCTGGCATATGTGCCCACTCACATTATAGGCCAGGTAAAGCCCGCCATTTTTTTGGTGCATTAAGGTTAATGCCTCCATTTTTCCGGTGCGTTATTGGATTGCACCACCTTAGCAGCACTCTTCAAGCAGATCTTTCGCGGCGCTAGTGCCTACTAATCTCTCGCACAACCCAACGCTGGTTCCCCGGGTATCCCCTAAGGACAGTGGGAACCAGCTAACATATCAACAATTCAAGGTCCTTCACTTGCTGGGCGTTACCTGTCCCATATTTCATTGGAGCAGTGAACCAGTCTAGGTAGCACCCTGTTTTTAGTAGGCTCCAGTGGCCAATCATGGTTTAGGTTTCGTTGATATTCTATTTACCAAACGTATTTACAGGTAAGTTCGATATACATTCTTCCATTTATCATTCACAGTAGCATGGGGTAATCATCCTTAAAGCTATACAGCAAAACTTCACATGGTGTATACAACAAGACAAACAATTTCAAATGATACAGTTGTGTCGGATTTGTTGGGGTAGGTATCATAGAGGGCACAATAATGCTTCACTAGAGTTACTCAGTAAGTAGTTTGACTTTAATGATATTGAGATAATTTAGCTACGAGGGTCTGCTTGGTTGTTTCTCTGAAAACAAGTGTGGACCCTGTATAGCAGGTTTTCAGACCGACACAACAACCATCACAAGAGTCTCGGACAAGAACAGTTCCTCTTCGACATACAGTAAAACCCCGCTTAAGGGATCACCCTCCGTTAAGAACAAAGTGTCTCCTTAAGCGATGTGTCCTCTTAAGTGGGGTTAAACTAAATTAAATAAAGGTTTCTGTTCCGAGCAAAGTGTCCCCTTAAGCGGTTTGGTCCCTTAAGCGGGTGTCCCAGAAGCGGGGTTTTACTGTATAACTAGCGACTTCGTCGATTCTAATTTGGCTACCACCTACCACAGAATATTTTTAATCTGTGCACATACCCCCACCGCCCTTCCCCCTACGATTTCTGACTGGCACTGGGCCCTCTAGCGGGTGAACGGGAGACCATCGTAAACTCGTGGTTATCATTTCGTATGACACAGGTGCTTGAGCTGATCATCGGCGATCAGAACTCTATGGATTGACACCAGCGAAAGGGTGAGACCTCATCAAGGAAAGGAGAACGGAAAACTACAACTCTAAATAATGTTTTCAGTATGGCTAGAAACAAATCCCAAAGATAGAAGTACATCTGTGTGGAAAAACACAAAAAAGAGTAGCTGGATTCAGTTAAGAACTGCACGAGAATCTCAATCTCGTGGCTCTTCAGTCTCCATGCCTAGGTCTGGTTCACTCTGTCTCTACGTACGGGAGCAACTTCAAGCGGATACGACGGAATTCTAACGTTTTAAATATGGTAGGTAACAATATGTACATGGTGTTTATGATGAAATGAGCATAAGAGTGAATACGATCATTCATGGCTACAATAATTGCAATTTCAAACTAGAGAGCGGATGGACCTATCAAATACAGGAAAAACAAGGCAGACACTACACCCTCACTGATGTTTAGACACTGACGTGCAGTCGTTGCCCACCAGCGACCAACTTTTAAGAGAACTAAATAAATCGGTACCGTTTTCGTCGGCCATTGGAAAATGGTTTTATGCAGAGATGGCTTTCTTTACTGCTTCTTGGACCTCAGAATGTTTACCTACCATATTTAAAACGTTAGAATTTCGTCGAATCCGCTTGAAGTTGCTCCCGTACATAGGGACAGAGTGGACCCGATCTAGGGTTGGAGATTGAAGACCCACGGGAGTGAGATTCTCGTGTAGTGAAACACTCGAATCTGTTCTTATTTTTTGTAGGACTATACTCAGACAAATTTCTTCTCTTATGATTCATTTCGAGCCATGCCGAAATCCAAATTTTATATTGTAGGATTCTAATCTACCTTTCTTGTGAGAAACCAATGAGATCCCAACTTTCGCTGGTAGCCCTTTTAAAACTTCGCTGATTCCCCCCACCCACCACCAGCCCTGCCACCAGCCTAAGTATTTGACCCCTTTAGAGGACCTGACTTAGTGGAGCTGTCAGTAGGGTGTTTGCGAGAATGCGATTGTCGGGAGTTCGAACCTCACTATCAGTAGTCCTGTATTTCAATTTTCTATATTTTCCCCTCTAACTCGGACTCGACGAAGTCGCTAGTAACGTCTCAATTCGTGCTCCACTCAACAACGAACGAATAAAAGAAAACAGTAACAAAAATTATTCCTCCATGGCAAAAGAAAATAATCAAAAGAACAAATATGACAATGAAAACAGTCGTAACCATTTCATCACCATGTAATAACATGAAACCCTCACTAAATTTATGGCCTCCAAGCAGATGTTTTTAATTGTCACTCTTCCTTCTCGCAAAATCACCGGCGGGAAATAATTGGTTTTCACATTTGATTAAGTCGAGCCCTGGCTTCGCTTCACTGTCGCTCCAGCCATTCGGTGCGGGACTGTTGCGTGCGTGCGGAGCTGCCATCGTGACGTCACATCCGGCGGGGTGACCTTGAGGCGCATGACCCTGCTGACTTCAAAGTGCATCTCCTTAATTACATGTGTTTCATGTCATTAATTACCTGTCCAATAGAATTTAAAACGAGATGGGGAAGAAGCGAATAAATTCCTCATAAAAACTTGATGTTACATTGCGATGGAATTATTCGACACTTGAAGATTCATAGGCTGACTGTTCTAACTTAAACTGATTATTCAACTTGTGAAATGTATCATGGTAAACCACTTGACCTGTGACTGACCTTACGGTGCAAATAAATTCTGATTCTAAAATAATTCTCACATTTATTATTATTGAAATAAACACCCCAAAAATAAATGAATCAATTTCCTTACAGATGCTGGGACTTGTATGAATGTGGAAGCAATTTCGCCCATTTTCTTGATCCATATTCAAATTCACATTCCGTATTAACGTAATTACAAGGAAGTGTGATAGGAGTAATTACAACCTACGTTGATCAGGCTGTAAATCTTGTGCGACGGTCGTATCACAGCAGTGTGCCTGGGTTTAACTTATAAGTCAGGCGTGTATAATCTAATTTGCCATACTTTCTGAAACAGGGATGCTAGAGAGAGAGAGAGGAAGAGAGAGAAAGGCAAAGAGAGAGAGAGAGAGGGAAGAGAGAGAAAGGGAGGCAGAGGGGGAGGGAGAACAGGAGGGAGAACGAGGAAGAGAGAGAGAGAGCGGGAAAGAGAGAGAAAGGGGGAGAGAGAGGGAGAGAGGGAGAGAGAGGGAGGAATTAGAGAGAAGGAGAGGGAGGAAGATAAAGAAAGAGAGGGAGAGAGCGAGAGAGACAAACAGAGGGAGAGAGTGAAAGAGACAGGGAGAAAGAGACAGAGACGGAGGCAGACAGAGAGAGAAGCAGACAGACAGAAAAAGACGGAGACAGAAGAGAGTGAGAGAAAGAGCGAGGGAGTGGATAGACACACGGACAGAGGGGAAGAAAGGGAGGTGGGGAGAGAGAGAGAGAGAGAGGGGTGGGGCGGAAAGAGAGAGATACGGTGAGAGACAAAGAGACAGGGAGACAGAGACTGAGACAGAGACAGACAGACAGAGTGGGGCGGGGAGGGGGGTGGCTCTCAGCCAAGAAGCTGGTCAGTGAGGTGTCACAAAACAATTCACTTACGTGCTTACATCCACCGAACATTTTGTTTCCTCGCATGATTCATTGCCTCTTTCCCTGATCGCATGAATAAACAGATTTACATGAATCAGCCTTAGTTTATAAGAGAATTTCCAGACTGTGACGCATATGGGAGGCTCACGACCACAAGTGAACAGAAACACAGTGGGTTGAATCGAGGGCTCCTGGCGCCCTTAACTCACGTGTCAGTTTCTCACGATCTGATTGGTTCTCAGTGCCCATTGTTCCCATGTCAGTTTCTCCTCATTTGATTGGTTCCTGAAGTCCATCGTTTCTATGACGATTTCCCATGATCTGATTGGTTCCTGGAGCCCATCGTTCCTATGACAATTTCCTTGGATCTGATTGGTTCCTGGAGCCCATTGTTTCTATGACAATTTCCTTGGATCTGATTGGTTTCTAGAGCCCATTGTTCATATGAATTTTTCCCCTTTTCTGATTGGTTCCTGGAGCCCATTTTTTCTATGGCAATTTCTCCTGATCTGATAGGTTCTTGGAGTCCATCGTTTCTATGACAATTTATCCTGATCTGATAAGTTTCTATAGCTTATTGTTCTATGACAATATCTCTTGATCTGATTGGTTCCAAGAGGCCAGGGTTTTCATGACAATATCCCCATATCTGATTGGTTCCTGGAACCCAGCCTTTCTAATGCAATTTCTCCTCATTGGTTCTCAGTGAGAATCCCCTGATAAATGTAAAAATGACCACCGTTTCTATGTCAGTGTCATATTAGTTCTTGAAGCCCATCATTTCCATGTCAATTTCTCATATCTATCATAACTATGTCAATTTCTCATATCTATCATTTTTATTCTTTTCCCAGACACATCATTTCTATATCAATTTCCCATACCGATCATTATTATGTTAATTTCTCATGCAAATCATTTCTATGTCAAAATCTCATACCCATCATTTCTATGTTAATTCCTGTCCATACATTATCATAGTAGTTCACGAAGATATAACCATCAGCAGTACTCATACAAACAGATATCAATAACAAGACAATTCTTCCATTTTTCCTGTATTTTTCCTGTATTTTCTGCTCGTTGTAAACAGTGTAGGCGGACTTAGAGTATCGTATTCCGTCTTCGAGCTGCTCCTAGACTCGGTCCCTCTCACGCCGAGCAGTTCAGACGGCGGTCACCTGAACAGGTGTATACGTTACGTGCTGTTAGTAGCCGCCTGTCTGATAAACACGCCCCTCTCCTCCCGTAAGTCCCTGCTCAGTCACCCACCTTACAGCTGTACGTACTCACCTGTAGGGCTATATTACCACCTACCATCACCTACCTTACCCCTCTCTATAAACACATCCCTCCACCTCTACATACCCGCACCCCTTACCTCTCTCATACACACCCTCTACATCTACATACCCGCACCCCTTACCCCTCTCATACACACCCTCTACATACCAACTCCCCTTACCTCTCTCATACACACCCCTCTACATACCAACTCCCCTTACCCCTCTCATACACACCCCTCTACATCTACATACCCGCACCCCTTACCCCTCTCTATAAACACATCCCTCCACCTCTACATACCCGCACCCCTTACCCCTCTCTATAAACACATCCCTCTACATCTACATACCCGCACCCCTTACCCCTCTCTATAAACACATCCCTCCACCTCTACATACCCGCACCCCTTACCTCTCTCACACACACACCTCTACATCTACATACCCGCACCCCTTACCCCTCTCTATAAACACATCCCTCCACCTCTACATACCCGCACCCCTTACCTCTCTCATACACACCCCTCTACATACCAACTCCCCTTACCCCTCTCATACACACCCCTCTACATCTACATACCCGCACCCCTTACCTCTCTCTATAAACACATCCCTCCACCTCTACATACCCGCACCCCTTACCCCTCTCTATAAACACAACCCCCTCTACATCTACATACCAACGCCCCTTACCTCTCTCATACACACCCCTCTACATCTACATACCCGCACCCCTTACCTCTCTCTATAAACACATCCCTCCACCTCTACATACCCGCACCCCTTACCTCTCTCTATAAACACATCCCTCCACCTCTACATACCCGCACCCCTTACCTCTCTCTATAAACACATCCCTCCACCTCTACATACCCGCACCTTTTACCCCTCTCTATAAACACATCCCTCTACATCTACATACCCACACCCCTTACCTCTCTCATACACACCCCTCTACATCTACATACCCGCACCCCTTACCTCTCTCTATAAACACATCCCTCCACCTCTACATACCCGCACCCCTTACCTCTCTCTCTAACACATCCCTCCACCTCTACATACCCGCACCCCTTACCTCTCTCATACACACCCCTCTACATCTACATACCCGCACCCCTTACCTCTCTCATACACACCCCTCTACATCTACATACCCGCACCCCTTACCCCTCTCATACACACCCCTCTACATCTACATACCCGCACCCCTTACCTCTCTCTAACACATCCCTCCACCTCTACATACCCGCACCCCTTACCTCTCTCTATAAACACATCCCTCTACATCTACATACCCGCACCCCTTACCTCTCTCATACACACCCTCTACATACCAACTCCCCTTACCCCTCTCATACACACCCCTCTACATCTACATACCCGCACCCCTTACCTATCTCATACACACCCCTCTACATCTACATACCCGCACCCCTTACCTCTCTCTATAAACACATCCCTCCACCTCTACATACCCGCACCCCTTACCTCTCTCTATAAACACATCCCTCTACATCTACATACCCGCACCCCTTACCTCTCTCATACACACCCTCTACATACCAACTCCCCTTACCCCTCTCATACACACCCCTCTACATCTACATACCCTCTACCCTTACCATAGACTGGCCTCAGTCCCTGTGTCCTACACACCCCTCCACATCTACATGTATATACCCTCACCCCTTACCATAGACTGGCCACTTGCTTATCAAAGTCTCGCTTTGTTCGTCGATGTTTAGTGATATACCGCGACTGTAGGCAAATGAGTATTCCTATTAGAACAGACCCCTGGAAGTTAATATGACCGTAGCAAATAGGCTCAGTACAAATACGATCAGGACTATATAACATAGAGCCAACAGCGCTATACTCGTAATAAGGTCCCCAGATTATGTCTGCCACCCTGCGCCCCTCTGTGGGCAAGTAGATTACAGCAAATCATCCCAAATCAGATGAGCAAATCAGAATGTACAAGTGATATACCTGTGGCCGTACCTCGAATGTAAACCACCCACTGTTGTATTTATGGCCATGTTGTATTTATGGCTGTACCCCACAGAGTGACGTATGGAGAAGAGCCATTTAATCGACATCAACAGAATGTAGAATTTCGTAACTGTTTGCTGCTCTCCTACTAGATCTTTTGTAATGCTTGGAGAGTGTATTATTTCATAACCTCAAAGCCAAATTTCTATTTTCTTATTTCCTTTGGTGTGAATTTTTGAAAAAGACAAGGAACATATATCTAGGTTTTATTGTCAGTGTATATGCTATGAATGTTTATTATTACGTATTTCTGCTTTTAGAACCTACATAGTACAAAGCTACCTGGTTCAAGGAGCACCCCACTGATACTGCATCAGATGTAACATGACCAGTCGCACCTCAGCTTAAACAGGCGTTGGTTGCGACATCTTTGAAGTATAACTACATTTGCCCTATTTCCACATAAAACAAATCTCCGCATCAACAAGATTTACTTTTCAAACTTGGGTCTGTCCTAACGTCACCTGATTTGACCTCTGGACACGGTACCATCATGTTTCGGATCCCTCACCTTTTCCCACACTATGTATAGAACCACATGGATCCACTTTCATCAAAGTCGTCTGCTTAAGTGGGATTCACACATAGAGACTAATGTACCTGAGAAGGATGTACTTCAGATCTTTCCCTAGTCTCAGACAATTTTTATTTGCTATAGAATTCTCATGGCAAAGTCCTTTCACTAGTCTCAAGGAAAACTGATGAATTTGATTCACATGGAAGGACACAACTGGTACATGGTCTCAAACATAGTCCCAGTGAACACTCACCCTGGGATTTAAGTACCCTTGAGGTGTGAAGAACATGTGACCTTGCTTGCTGACCTCCTATTGGCTAAGTTAGGTACTCAGTCGCATCTCAGCAGTGGGTCCATTTGTTTCACCAAGATACACCTACAAATTATAAACAAGTTTGAAATCAAAATCTCAAGAAATTCTATACCTGGTTAGGGGTCATTGTCGCTGCTAATTAAAGGGAAAATATCTTGTCTTAGGGAAATGGAACCCTACAGTTCAGACTAAGAGATTGTGTTTGAGTATAGAATATCAGCAGGATTTGTCTCAGACAAACACCCTGTGAGGTACATGAATCCCATCATGTGAATTCCGCTTTACAAGGTACAGAATCTCAGCAGGATTTGAATCAGACAAACACCCTGTGAGATACATGAATCCAATCGTGCGAATCCCATTTTACAGGGTACAGAATCTTAGCAAGATTTGTCTCAGACAAACATCCTGTGAGGTACAGAATCTCAGCATGATTTGTCTCAGAGAAACACCCTGTGAGGTACATCAATCTCACCGTGTGAAATCAACTTTACCGGCGTTTTTAAAAAAATCTAGCCAATCAGCGTTCAGCTTACAAAAGCAGGTCGTCTCAGGTGACGTCATGCAGCGACACCTACTGACGTCATTAGTTCACACACAGGCATACCGTGGTTGTCAAGTTGCCTTTCTGACTGAAAATAATATCACGCATAAAAGAATTACACAAACGCTGGACAGTGCGTGTGAATCGAGGCGTGGGAGATGAAATTCTGTATGCGGACCCCTGCGGGCGTGTACGGTCTCCATATCTGACGGAAATCCAGTAAGGCCCGGCGTCCACCTACTGCGATATGGCTCTAATATGGGAGCTGTTTCAAAAGTCGGGAGGGTGCTAAATACACAATATTGACTGGTTTCAGATACAAGCGGCCGTATGCTCCGAGGAGTTGACGCGTAGTAATATCCGAGCGTATGCGAGGATATTGCGCAGAGTCAACTCCGAGGAGCATACAACCGCTTTTATCTGAAACCAGTCTATATTGTATTTATTATCCACCTTTTCTGGGCAAGTGGCAGTACGATATAAGTTCATTTTAGTTATGCACTATTTTTCTGTGCGCACTACTTTCTGTATGCGCCACCCGGAGCATACAACATATCCGTATGCGCCGGGTATGTCCATACAAACTCCCTATGTGTTTTCTATGGACACTTTTATATTAGGTGGATGATAAACGAGAGTACTCACCGCCAAAGCGAGAGCTAACCATGGCACTTGAAGCGTCGCTGTCGAGGTGGAGGTGCCGCTCGCTATTGGGTATTGGTACCGGTTTTGCTGCTGCTTTGATTCAAAGTGCCGCTCACTGTTGCGGCTTCTCGCTTTAAAATGCGCTGGCGAGACTTTACTCGACTTTTGAAACAGCTCCCTGGTTTACGATGCACCTCCCGATACAAAATCAAAATCGCGTCAGAAGGTGACCTAATATCGGGGCAGTTGACCACGTTTCTGCGATAAGGCACAAAAAAAACCCTTCTGGTGCATAGTGGATTGGCATGTCTGACATATGTCTACGATTTTGCACCTTCCCGATATGCCTCCAATATTTATTTTTTTGTATCGGTGCCATATCGGTAGGTCTAAATTTCTATCGTAGTAGATGGATGCCTGGCCTAACGGTAAAATAAAATGATTAAATTTTCATTTGTGAGGGTTTAATGCTGGTGCATTCTGATCGTAATATGATGCAATGAATCTTTTATTTTACCACAGTCATACATTGTTCATTGGAGCATACCTGGATGCTATATACGTTGCTAAAGACTAGATGGTGATTGACATGTTTGGATCCTAAACTCAGGCAGTTGCAAAAATGGCAAGTTGACTACACTGGTTGATTACACTGGTTGCATCGTATCGGGACCATGGCACCTTTTTCATGCACCCTCCCGACACGTTACGACGTGCACCGACGCGAACCGACGCGAACGATACGCTACGATATGCCTTCCGACGCGCTGCGATATGGTCATTTTGTATCGGCTCGCGTCGTCTCGCGTCGGCGTTGGTGGGTGCCCGGTCTTACACTTCTTCTATTTTTCCAGTTGGGAAGCATCCAGTAGGGCTGTGCTTCTATAATACCAAGCATTTTCGTCTTTAAGAGAATACGAAAAAACAGCAGAACTGAGATCCAAAACAAGTCTCGGGCAAACCTCAATTTAACATCCTTGGTAGACAGATCCAACTCCTGGTTAATCCAAAACAAACGCGGGAACTTTACATACCATCATTGCGCGTGGTTTGTTTGTCCACAGTTGTCCGGTTGCTAGGCAACGGGCCCCGAATCTGGCTTCAGCGGAAATTCGCTCATTTTGCCCCCAGGACCAATTAAACAGAGACAAAGCAGTGTCCATCCATCTAGAGTGTCTCTGACGACCGGAGTGGAATGGCAGGAGGAGGCAAACCAAATCTGAGCGGTTCACTAAAGCCTATAACGCCTATAAGACACCGACCCGACGGCTGTGCCCGATTCTACCTTTGCCCGACGGATCCGTCGGGTCTGTGACAATCTGCATCAATCGGGTCGATGCACGAACTTCACCGACCCGATTTTATTGCTTTTTCCCGACGCGTCAGGCATTACTACCATGTCAGATATGACCGACACTCCCCGACCTTAAGATTTCGATGTATGCACTTTCACCGATTGTTACTGATTCTTAGTTGGCCTTCAACTGCCCCGATATTAGGTGACCTTCCGACGCGATTTTTATTTTTTATCGAGAGGTGCATTGTAGACCATCGGAGCCATTTCGCAGTAGGTGAATGCCGCGCCTACTTTGTTTATATCTTCTATTATCCTGGATAAGATAAGGCATTGTCTGCCAATTTACAATCTGCAATGAGTGGGCCGAATTATAATCGAGGATGAATCATATATATTGTCCTCTGATCGTCCTAGGACCAGTGTCTTTGTGTAAGCCATTTGTTCTTAGAGCAAGGAAAGTTCAAGGATACGATCTCATGCAGCCTTTGAAATGTCATAATATAAATGTATCGTACAACTCTCCTTTGTCCTCCAATATTGTCCTAAGTCGTCTAAAATGCTCCTACATCAAAGACACCTATAGAACTGTCATACATTTAGCTTGTTTTTAAAATGCATTATAATAAGTTGCGATTTTAATTGTATTCTGTGTTTTTTTTAAAACAAAATGGCTGGTCATGGTGGAAGAGAAAGGAACGTGCATCATTTAGAGGACGAAAAGAGGCTCTGGAGGAGCTGGATAATTGTAGGTTTATTCAACACTTCCTAGGACACGTAGCCTGTTGAATAATCCAGGATATATCGTAGAAATTGTACCACGTCTTTGGGGCCTTATCCTTAAAAGACTTCTGCCACTCACTAAGAAAACACGTTTCCTTTATCTCACTCCAGGGAGCTGTTTCAAAACCATAGACTTATCCCACGTTTTGAAACAGCTCCCAGGTATTCTTACCCCATAGACTTAACATTGGAAACTTGTACTCAACGCCCATGGGGTATCTGCGACCTGAGTCTCGCGTTGCTACTGACCTAACTGCGCCTGCGCAGCACGCATCAGGCAGTCTCCTTGTCTCAGGTGCGAACTAATGAGCGCCCTTTGTGAGTCCACCTTTTTGTCGAGAAATTTCTCTCTCCACCCGATTATTCGTGACTGGAAAACAGTTCTAAAACACTTCTTTTGTAATTCTGGTTAGACTAACGAGACGACAGCCCCAAAATGGAACCCCAAAAAAGAGAAAAATACACGAAAACCGCAACAACCCAGTCTGCATTCAATTTTTTATCGGGCCCTTTGTACTCAGTCGCCGGCTATTCTGTCCATAATGAGGCAGGGTGTGATTTCTGAGTCCCTTTTGGAGCTTTGCAAAGTGGCAAATCTCCACTTTTAGACGTGATATGATACACTAGTGTCATGGGAGGGGAGGCCGTAAAGTGAGAAAATTAAACTGCATTTAATCTGTGAATGTATAAGAACTCATAATAATACTTGCCCTGTCGCTGTTGGGCGGAGCGGTGTATTTCCGAGTCCGTAAGTGAGTATATATAAATGCCTGGTCTATTTTCTCTTTATTATACAGCTTGAATTTTTTTAAAGTATATACTAATTGTCGTTATATCACCATTCAAAGTCAAATTTGGGCACATAAAGCTAGTCCGATCATGCTTATAAAATGCCTACATGTCAGACTGGGCCGTACATGTCAGACTGGGCCGTACATGTCAGACTGGGCCGTACATGTCAGACTGGGCTGTACATGTCAGACTGGGCCGTACATGTCAGACTAGGCCATACAGGTTTATTGGGGGTTCATAGAACATCGAGAAGGGGAGGAAAATGTTGAGATTTGCGATGTTTCGTTCAATTTTATTAGAATTCTTCAGGCAATTATACTTTTTAAAACTTTGTTGGCGCATGGGTACATTTTGAAAATGTTTTCCGCGAAATTGCGCCACTAGCACCTCCATGAGGGAGAGAGACGTGATAGATTGGAGAACGATTTTTTAAAACATTTTGAAGATCATATTTATTAGAGCGTGCTTGCACGCGCTAAATACATCATCTAGAGTTTAGAGTGGTCACATTGAACTTTCAGTGTGCTTCCACAAAACTATCCCTTCACTATCTGCATGTTGTTCAATGTGATAGTAAGAACAGAGCAGAGAGCCAGTGTCTCAGGGTCTTAGAGGTGTGCCCAGCTGACCATGGCCAATCACTTAAGACCAAAATACCTCAAGACCCACCAGTGCTTGATATGTTTTGATCCTAGTTAGTCAGTTGCAGAAATAGCAAGTTGACTGGGTGCAAGTGAGTTAGAGAAAACTGTATCTAATCCAAAACTTTTAATTGTTATTCACTTATAATTGCACACTCATTCATCTATGATGAACATACTATTTGCTCCTAGTTATGATAATACAGTGTTGCTTAGTAACGGTTGCTAAGTAACTGACCAAATCCTTATTCGATCTATAGATCAAGTATCTTGAATTATCATTCTGTAGTATATGCACAAGTTAATTTCTTCAGTAGTTGTGATATTGTTTTATGCAATTATTCTGTTTAGATTTGAACATGATACTAGTTTTTCTAGTACTAACAGGTAATATATATTGATAATGAGCATATGACATTCATATAGGATAATTGTATCATATATTCAAAAATATTGGTTTGTATCAATTTTTGAACGCCACCCCAGTACTTATACCCTAATTCTCATGTGTCACTACAGCTCCTTTCATTCAGAGCTTATCTGCATTGTTCTCACATGAGATTTAGTCTGAGAGACTTTGACTGCCTAGTGGACAGTCAGAGAGCACAACCGCTTATTCCCATAGTACAAAATATCAGGTCCTTGGTTCTCTGTAATACTGTCAATGTGAGTACTTGTTTATGCTTCCTTACCTTCAGAAATGTATAATAATTCCTTTTTGATAATACAACTCCTGTTTTGTTCCTTTGTGTTACTTTCGGAAGCCTTTTTGTACAACTCATTTAATCACATTTCAACACTTCCAACTCATATCGGCCATATTTGATAAGCTGGTTCCTGGCAATCCCCTGTGAAGGATTTCCTGCACTTTTGAAACCATTTTTTTGTTAATTTTGGCGCCTGCAGAATGCATTGACATGGATTTTTTTTTACAAAAACTGGCTGTTCTATTACTTAGAACTAATGCAAAGGTAGGAAATTTTACTGTCATTTTACTGCACTTTGCTATCACAAAATCAGAAAGATTCAACCTATATTTATAAGGGAAACGGCTGCTGAGCTGAGATGTACATTTTTGGTCGACCAGTTAGCCTAGGCCTCTATGGGACTGCTCTCTGACTGTCTGCACCGCTTCACAGTCAGAGCCTCTCGGACTAATGAGATTGTGCCAGAAAACCTCGCTGTAATTGTTAGGGTACGATAAAGTGATTCCAAAATCCAGGGAAGTATCGAATATATTGAGCAACTGTGAATGAAAACAGTCGATAGGTCTGGAATCGATAGACTGGAAATATGACTAACCAAAATAGTATTTGGCACATACGGATGTTGAATTGAATCTGTAATTGTTGTGCCACATATAGATTTATTGATTCAAACTGTCAGGACTCAATAAATCCTATCTGAAAACCCAGGAAACTCTCGCGGATAAATATGACAATGAACATCCAGTCAACATTGACCAGGACTATATTTGATTTCTATTATTTTCTTCTCTAAAATAACCCAAGTGGTATTGTTTCTCGATGGGTGAGTGACAATGGTTCATGTAACAACAGCGTACGTGTGACATGCACACACAATATTGACTGGTTTCAGATGGCCGTATGCTCCGAGGAGTTGAAGCACAGTAAACGGGATTCGTATCAATGAATACTAGGAGCAAAAAGTAAGTTCATCATAGATGAATGAGCGTGCAATTATAAACGAATAAGAAATAAAAGGTTTCAGTTAGATTTACCCTATGGATAGTTTTCTACAATCCACTTGCACCCAGACAACTTGACATTTCTGTAACTGCCTGAGTCTAGGATCAAAACATATAAAAAACAATGGGTAAATGAGGTATTTCGGTCTTGAGTGATTGGTCATGGTCAGCTGGGTACACTTATAAGACCCTGAGACACTGGCTCCCTGCTGTGTTCTCACCATCACAGGGAACAGCATGCAGATAGTAAAGGGATAGTTTTCTGGAAGCACATTGAAAGTTCAATGTGACCACTCTAAGCTCTAGATGATGTATTTAGCGCGTGCAAGCACGCTCTAATAACAGACATTCGTTGCCTATACAAGTTTAGAGTGGTCACATACACTTTCAGCGTGCTGAGAAAAATCTATCCTTTCACTATCTGCATGCTATTCGCTGTGCTATTGGATAAGAAGCAGGGTACCAGTGTCTCAGGGTCTTACAGGCGTGTCCAGCTGACCATGACCAATCACTCAAGACTGAAATACCTAATTGACTTACTGGTGCTTGATATGTTTGGATCCTAGACTCAGGCAGTTACAGAAATAACAAGTTTACTGGGTGCAAGTGGGTAACAGAAAACTATCCATAGACTGAATATAACCCAAACTTTTTAATAGTTATTCATTTATAATGGCACACTCATTCATCAATGATGAACATTCTATTTGCTCCTAGTTAGATCGTGCTTGCACGTGCTAAATAAATACATCATCTAGAGGTTAGAGGGGTCCATATATAGACTTTCAGGGTACTGCATAGAAATTATACCTTCACCATCTGTGAGCTATTCACTGTGATATTGAAAACAGAGCAGGGAGCCAGAGTCACAGTCTCTTAGAGGCGTGCCCAGCTGACCATGACCAATCACTCAAGACCAAAATACCTTAAGACCCACTGGTGATTAATCTGTTTGGATCCTAGCTAGGCAGTTGCAGAAATGGCAGGTTGACTGGGTGCAAGTGGGTTACAGAAAACTATCCATAATCTGAGTTTAACTCAAACCTGTTAATTGTTATTCATACATAATTGCGCGCTCATTCATCAATGATGAACATCCTATTTGTCCTAGTATTTATTATCCATCGTATACAAAGACACAATTGAAAATGTATGGGGATTCAGTAAACCACGACCCATTGTATTTACACCTGTCAGATACCATAACTGTGGTATACGGATTCAAACCTGTGGTATACGGCCTCAAAACCATAGTATACGGGGAAAATAGCCCCTTTGTGCTGTAGAGCAAAGAAATAGTCCCTGTTGCTATACCCGTTTGGGAATTAATGGATTTAATTCATATGAAGAGATGGATAATAAATACAACAAACCACTCTGTAAACCATTCTGTAAACCACGAATGGTTGACGTCGTAAAACACCCGCTAACGCTCGTGTATTACTACTCATCAACCTCTCGTGGTTTACGGCCGCCTGTCCACAAAAACAACGATTATTGTCTATATATCCTGCCCTTTACCACATGCTATTGCCACAGGTACCCGCCCTTTACCACATACTATTGCCACAGGTACCCGCCCTTTACCACATGCTATTGCCACAGGTACCCGCCCTTTACCACATACTATTGCCACAGGTACCCGCCCTTTACCACATGCTATTGCCACAGGTACCCGCCCTTTACCATATACTATTGCCACAGGTACCCGCCCTTAAAGGGTTAAGACCCACTGGCGCTTAATCTGTTTGGATCCTAGATAGGCAGTTGCAGAAATGGCAAGTTGACTGGGTGCAAGTGGGTTACAGAAAACTATCCATAATCTGAGTTTAACTCAAACCTGTTAATTTTTATTCATACATAATTGCGCGCTCATTCATCAATGATGAACATCCTATTTGTCCTAGTATTTATTATCCATCGTATACAAAGACTCCATTGAAAATGTATGGGGATTCAGTAAACCACGACCCATTGTATTTACACCTGTCAGATACCATAACTGTGGTATACGGCCTCAAAACCATGGTATACGGGGAAAATAGCCCCTTTGTGCTGTAGAGCAAAGAAATAGTCCCTGTTGTTATACCGGTTTGGTAATTAATGGATTTAATTCATACGAAAAGATGGATAATAAATACAACAAACGATGGATATGTGGATAGGCGGCTCTGTAAACCACTCGAGGTTGACGTCGTAATACACTCGCTAACGCACATGTATTACTACGCGTCAACCTCTCGTGGTTTACGGCCGCCTGTCCACAAAACCATCGATTATTGTCTATATATACTGTAGGTGATAGTCAACGCCTGAGTCTCTTCATGGCAGTACTCAGGTGGTCTGACCTCTGGCCTTCTGATGGGTTCACGGACTCAGTCGGTGCCCGGTCCTGGCATGTTGAGCTCGGCGAGCTGCTCATAGCCCTGGGCTCGGCCTACCCCGGAGAAGACTGGCATCTTCCTGTCCCCCTCCTCCCCGCCAGAGGAATGAAAGGTCACCAAGTCCGGACCTGAGGCAGGCCCAGGTCACCAGACACAGTCTGCGATGGACCTCCGACTCTGCCGGTAAGATTTATACAACCTCTCTTGTACCTATCTTTCACCCTAGTTGTGATTATTCTTATATACTTTTTAATTTTTTTTACTTAGGTTGGGTGTTAGCTTCACAAAACCGGACTCGTTCCGTTTCAGTAGATGCCGTTTATTGATGATGTACAAGCAGAATGATGAGATGAGCGATAAGTGAAGGTTTTTAAAAAATCATTTATTTATTTATATTTTTTATTTATTATTTTCAATTCTTTTTCAAAGGAAATGTTATTACTATGCAGTTTGAGAGTGGCAGATCTTTTGTGTGCCTTCTTGAGAATGATAACAGATAATTTCTCAGGGATATACAGGATGTCTTTGATATTCTGCATTACATTAAGATTTAAGAAGGATGTTGGGTACTCCTTTGAGGAAATCGGTAGTATTTCATAGACGTTCGGCCACAGGTACGTAAATCATACATGGAATAGAGAAAAATTATGTTCCCGTGAGAGAAAGTCAAAGTTACGAGGTAAGCCTCGGAAAAATTACTGCCCAAGGCCTTGGCCGCGGGCAGTAATTTTTTCAAGCCTTACCTAGTAACTTTGACTTTCTCTCCCCGGAAACTTGGTTTCCCTGTTCCTATATACCTTCAAATGTGGTTTAATAACGATAATTAGCGTTATATGCTCACTTACCGTCAAACCCGAAGCCAAATCCAACCTTATCGAGAAACTTAACACTATGTTTTCTCCCCACTGCCACCTGCACTTTTTATATGAATTTTGTAAGAGACAATCTGATTAGTCCAGATGTCAACCTTGGGTAGTATACGGCAACCTTGCGTAGTATACGGCAACCTTAGGTAGAATTCATAAGTTACTCCACCCCCAAGAACGTGGTGTAAGCATAAAGTGTATGGCCGTAGGTATATAGGAATAGAGCTTGAGAGTGGTGTACTTGTTGTTATGTTTCTCCATGCCACTCCCAGTACAGAATGTGTATTTATTCCAGGACTTTGTTGGCGGTTTCTACGATATATACAATCTGACTGGAACCACATCCTCAGAATAATATTGAAGCAGGAGCATTAACCCGTAAACTTCCGTGTCCTATGGAGCAAATTTCAGCCAGTTTCTGTATAATACTAAGAAATATGATGAATGTTTGGTCTGTGTCCTTGTTCAACACAGAGTTTGGAATGTGCCGAGAAAATAATACTGAGTGCTCCAAACAAGATGGTGAACAGGGACTCAGTCCAAACATATATGTTTCTGACTTTATCTCACGATGGAAATATCTGTCCTCGTTCTCCGTAGAGATTGGAGTGTGCAGTAATTTTAACGAGGCGATAGCCGAGTGAATATTTCGAAGCGCTCCTTACGAGATGGTAAACAGGGGCTCAGATCTTGCTACCGAAATTAGATGTCATTTTGTTAACCTTAATAACATAACTCATTCTAAGCCATATAACTAAGATCCGCTCTTTTTCCTATTATCCTATGCTATAATCTTATACAGAGATTTTAAACTGATTCTAGGGTAGATTCTCGTTCTCCGAGACTTTCTAATATCATCGAAAAGGAAAACCACATTTCCCCTCTATTATGAAAATCATCTTATCATAAAGCCAGGCACTCATTCTGCCACCTCCTTCTACTCTATCCATTTCCTTTGTATACATATTTCAATGTCGTCTGCCTTTTATTTACAAACTCAGCAAATGTGAAAAGGGTCTCCACCTGCTGAAAAGCCATTATTTATTTGTCTGGGGCAGGAGGCAAAGAACAGGGGTGAATCTGGGGGATCGAGGGGGGGGGGGGGGGGATGAAGGGGCGGGGCTCCCCCGACCCCTATTTACCTTCCCGGAAATTGAGAGAAAACAAAACGAGCGGGTTGATGGAGGTGGTAATGAGAGGATGGGATGAGAAGCAAATAACTGCATGGGGCGCGATGCATAGAGGTGGGATGTTTATGTACGATATCCGTTATGCTACCGGAAGAGACTATTGGGAATTCCTAGAAGGGGGAAATTTGTTGATGCAGCAGATTTTTTCGTGCGTTTGGCGCGACATAAAGCCGTTTTCCACTGGCCGACTACTCGCCACCGATCGGCAGTCGGTTCAAATTTAAGTGATACAGACGCCATATCGGTGATTGGTAAAGGACCGTTTCTATTGGCCGATAAAAACGGTGTGGATTTTTTGTATTCTCCTAATAGCCCATTTCCATTGGCCTTCACCGATATACAGTCAGGGACCACCGATGGACCTTTAGCACTGCTGACGCAAAATGTGAATAGGCTATTAGGAGAACTAAAAGAATCTAAACCGTTTTCTTCGGCCAATGGAAACGGGCCTTAACAGACATGCAGAGCAGCGCTCACTGATTAATTGTGCATAGATTATACAATGAGGCCACTATCAAATGATTTCAGTCGATATGGACTTGCCAAATGCAGCATAAACAAGGAATGAGGCCTGTTTCCATTGGCCGATTTCCTGTCATCGATCTACAGTCAGGGACCACCGACAGACTTTTGGCAATGCTGACCCAAAATCGGTCAATGGAAACAACCCAGCTAGTGAAATGACCCGCAACTTTTTCTGCTTAGATTATGCAATGTGGCACCACCCACCACTGAGTGACAATCTAGTCACTGAGTGAAATTTACTACCCTTCTATACCGACGCACAGTCAGTGGCACCACCGACAGACTTTCTGGGTAGACCCGTTTCGTCGGCCAATGGAAATAGGCCTATATACTGCAGCACCACAGATTTTCAGACACCTACGTTCAACATTTAAGATGCATGTCATATAACAAATCTCGCCTGTACAAATGCATATTACTGCGGAACGAACTGCCAGTCACCGTAGAAACGCCAGGAACAAAAAAGATTTCAAATCAATGGTTCGGCAATGTGAAGGAAAGAAAACCTCCCCCAATCGTCTCAATCTATTACCCCGAATATATCACTATTCTGAAGGGTGATACCGCCATGGGGACCTGACTCACATCAACTCCTTCATATCAACCTCATTCAACTTTCTAATTAAATACTTTATGGCACTGGTGAGTATTGTCTTGGAAGTGTTAAACAAGAAATTCACTAGAAAAACTGCATGAGAATTACAAAAATGAATAAAAAAACTTGAAAAAAAGAGAAGAAATTCCTAGAAGTAATAGATTTATGGGCGCAGCAGATCTTCGTTGTGCATTTGGCGCTGCATAGCGGCCTGCTGTACTCTAGATACAGCAGATTTTTATTCTACATTTGGTGCAGCATAGCGGCCCCCTGTTCTCTAGATGCTGCAGATTTTAATGTGCGTTTGACGCGGCATAGCAGCCTGCAGTACACTTTTGTTGTGCGTTTGGCACAGTAGAATGGTCCATTGCTCTCTAGATGCAGCAGATTTTAATGTGCGTTTGGCGCGGCATACCAGCCCGCTCTATTCCGAATACAAGAGGATTTTATTATACATTTGGCATGGCATAGTGCCCTGCTGTACTCTGGATGCAGCAGAATTTAGTGTGCTTTTGGCGCAGAATAACACCCTGCTGTGCTCTGGATGCAGCAGATCTTTATCATACATTTGGCACGGCATAGCGCCCTGCTGTACTATAGATACACATTTCGTGTGGCATTGTGACCTGCTACATACTCTAAATGCAGCAGATTTTAATTGTATGTTTGGCTTGGCATAGCAATCTGCTGTACTCTGAATACAGCAGATCTTTATTATACATTTGGTGCCGCATAGCGACCTGCTGTACTCTCAGTGGGAGATTATTTCATATGTTTGGCGCGGCATAACAACCTGCTGTATTTTTGATGCAGCAGATTTTTATCATACATTTGGCGTGGCATATCAGTCCCCTGTACTCTGAATACAGCCGATCATTTTCTGTGCGTTTGCCACACTTTTGCTGTACATTTGGTGTGGCATAGTGACCTGCTGTACTTTAGATACAGCAGATCTTAATTGTCTGTTTGGCACGGCATGACAACCTGCTGTATTCTGAATGCAGCCGATTTTTTCTATACATTTGGTGTGGCATAACAATCTGCTGTATTCTAAATACAGCAAATTTTTATCACACACTCGGCGCGGCATAGCGGTCCCCTGTACTCTGAATACAGCAGATTTTTATCATACACTTGGCGCGGCATAGCGGTCCCCAGTAATCTAGATACAGCAGATATTTATCATTCTAAATACAGCAGATTTTTATCACACACTTGGCGCGGCATAGCGGTCCCCTGTACTCTAGATACAGCAGACTTTTATCACACACTCGGCGCGGCATATCAGTCCAGTTCTCTGAATGCAGCAGGCGGCTGGTAGGCGGGGCCCCACTGCGCCTGCGCCAGTGTCGTCGGCGGCGGCAGCGTTCGGGTTTGTTTTGATGCTGCGCGTGCCTGGCGGAGAACGGCGACGTCGAGCACCGCCACAGCGCGCCGAGAAAAGCGCGGGAAACGACCGTTTGTCGTCTGCTTCTATCACTTTCCACTGAGAGTATCAAAAGGATAGCAGAGAACCCAAGCAGCTGGCGATAATAACCACATCCACCACCGCCATGGGTGAGTACCACTGTCATTGTCAGATTACAATCCATTAATTGTCAAATGTCGTCTGGATACAGCGTTGCCATGGCGAGGCAGCGTCCGAAGCCGCCTCAGCGTTGGCGACATCTTCAGGACCTTCCAGGCGAAGAGAACGTAGGCTAATGAGGCTGCAGCTGGTTCCCGGGCACAATATAGGTTTAGAGAAAGGGCGGCCGGGAAATAGCTCCCAATCTAAATATGAATACCCAACAGCTGAGTGGGGCCTGGAATAGCTTGGAGAAGTAGACTGCCGCCCAGACGGCTCCGGGAAACTGTCACTGGTCTATATGTCAAGTAATATGTCACAGGAACACTCCTATATGCCACACATGTATAAGCCACCTATAGACTATACAGTACACGGATTATTAGCCTTGTAGCATCACACGTTTGTGGTTTAGGGGTGATAACCCATCCCCATCTTACAAAATGTAAACAGGTTATGAGGAGTTACTCCGTATTATACCCGCGGTGGGGTCCTAGGCTTGACGCCAGGAAGGGGAGGTTTCCCGGACACAGTAACCACTGGAGAACACCCAGGAGTGGGAGGCGGGGAGGTGGGAGAAGCAAGCTGCTCTCCTCGGGCTCCCTGGAGGGTTCGTTGCTCCTAGAAATGTGGGAAAAGCGTT
Organism: Alentia gelatinosa; assembly: GCA_950022655.1. Taxonomy (NCBI): domain Eukaryota; kingdom Metazoa; phylum Annelida; class Polychaeta; order Phyllodocida; family Polynoidae; genus Alentia; species Alentia gelatinosa. The sequence goes on from OX465586.1 coordinate 3,242,803, forward strand.
GCTTAAGTAATAAGAGAAAACGTGGTTACTGAGCCCGTACGGATGGCCGTTCGAGGCTATTTGATGCAAAAATACGTCCCGACGCCACTTCAAATGACTACGTTTTCTTATTACTATACACCTACTAATTGTTTAAAACGCTGTTTTATTGACTTTACAAAAACCACTGCCATTTACTACAGCCCGCTGTCACGGCGGGTGCGAACATTATTTATTCTACACCCCTAGCAGCGGGTAGTATTTCATACATGTTCGGCCATACCGTATAGGTGTACAGAAATATTGTATTATGTCATGTGGTATCATTATTTCCAGGTTGTATGCTATTTTTTAGAACACCACATTTTCAATGAAATAGGTAAAAGGTTCATTAGATTTTCAATTGAATATAGATGGCAACATATATTTGTTCAATCCCTTCATTACTCCTAGAAATATAGGAAAAGCATTGCTCTATTAATATTGGATTGTGTGGTGTGGTATTGTTATTTTCATGTTGTATCGCTACTTCTTACAACACTACATTTTCAGTGACATAGATGAAAGGCTCATTAGATTTCCAATTGAATATAATTGGCGACATAGTCATGATGCGGTCTGCAAAGAATCTGGAGCTACGATTTTGACCTTGTGTCGCTATTCTGCGAGCGGCAAAACGTGAAGCGACGCTCCCCCATAGAGGGGCCGGGATGGGGGGTTCTAGTGACAGGTTACTAGGTTCATGCGTAGAGACTGCACACGTCAATATCCAATAGGTTCACAGGTCTGGCGACGCCTCCCCCCACCCCCCCCCCCCCCGCACGTCCTCCAGGGTGAACACCCCCTTTAACAGCCCCTTTCAATACCCTCCGCTCTCCCTTCTGTCCACTCATCAACCACCGCCCGGCCCCTCCACAGAAACCCCGTCCCAGCCCGCCAGTCTCCATTTTACATCGGGACAGCCTTCTTTCCACTCTGTCATTCCTTTGTCATCTTCTTTCTATAACTCAGAAGACAGCTTTACTTTCCTCCTAGGTCCCATATTGTGATTCTTTCAATCGTTTCGTGTATTTATCCCACCCCCAGTATTTTTCTCCGTATAGGTTTGACGTTAGGAACTCATACTCCACGGCTGTGAATATTTTGTACCCAATACTAAATGGCTAATGGGATGAGTTTTTCATTGATTGATAATATTTCTGATCACGATTATGGGGTGAGATAAAAGTAGGCTGAACGTTAAGAACTCATAATCCACTGCTTTGAAGGTATTGTACCCAATACTCAATGGCTAATTGGATGAGTCTTTTTATGGATTATAATTCAATAAGGTTTCTGGTCAAATATATGGGGTGAGATAAAATCAGAGACCCACTCGCAGAAAATATGTTGGTCCACACTCTCCACCTAGTTTGCTTCGTGAATTACTCTGCGGTCCAACTCGATGGAGTACGGACCAAGTTATTTTAATTTTATGAGTTTCCTTCTAATTATTCCCCAACTATATACCTACTTCTGAATCTTCTGGCCAATTTAATCACTCATCCTCCTATCCATCCTCTTAATATTCAAATATAGGGCACAGAGTGATTGCTAGTTCTGCCATCATCCACCAGGAGATTCTAGGATAGCGCCACTGTAGTCGGGGGACAACCCTCATTATCTGCAGTCATAATCTTATAGATAATCGTGAGACAAGGCTAAAATCCCACTATGACAAGCCCCGATCAAGATCAAGAAAATCTATTGATAACTTGACCCGCCACCTGGTATTTTGTTTGGCATCGGGGGCAAGATGGCCGCTTCCATAACACAATAGCTATGTGCCCTATATGGCGATCCGCTCTCTGGTCACCTGTACCCACCCCTGTCTCTTTGTGAAGTGGTCTATTCTCTCGCCATGTATTGTCCGTCGATTCATCCAGACATCTATAAAATCTAGGAGCAAATAGTATGTTCATCAATGATGAATGAGCGCACAATTATGAATGAATAACAATTAAAAGGTTTGAGTTACATTTAGTCTATGGATCGTTATCTGTAACCCACTTGCACCCAGTCAACTTGCTATCTATGAAACTGCCTGAGTCTAGCATCCAAACATATCAAGCACCAGTGGGTCTTGAAGTATTTTGGTTATAAGTGATTGGTCATGGTCAGTTGGGTATGCCTCTAAGACCCTGAGACACTGGCTCTCTGCTCTGTTCTCACTATCACAGTGAATAGCACACAGATAGTGAAGGGATAGTTTTAATGCAGTATCCTTGAAGTCTATACGGACCACTCTAACCTCTAGGTGATGTATATCGCGCGTGCAAGCACGCTCTAACAAATACGTCTATTATTTTTCAATGGCTTGCATAAAAGGGAAGCAACAAGGTCGAACTCATAACTTGTAAATTGTTTGAACCTGTTATCCTCTCATTCCCATTTCAAACTTCATCCTTATTGTTACTAATATATACCTTTCCTTTTTGTATATATTACACTATATTACTATATACCGGTGCACGAATGTCTCATGTTTATACCCCAGTAGTAATGATTTCATTCGATTTCATTCGTTGTAGAAATACTCACCGAATTCGAAGAATTCGGTGAGTATTTCTGACCAAAATATCTCTGGACAGATTCCATTCAGACACACTAACCATGTCTTTCTATATTGCTTTATCATTATTGAGTAATAGTATCTGGATATAATCCGGTAGAATGAGGATATCTCAATGGGCCTCATGAATTGACAATATTATTTACAAAGGGTATAGTGGTAGACCGCTAAATGTACTTCATTGGCGAACTATATCAATAAAAAAACAAAAACAAACCAACAACCTCTGAATGATATACCCAGTCGTGTTAAGTTCACCCGTCATCTCTTCCATTATCCCTGCATTCAGTCGCTCTGGGTCCCTCTGGTTATCACTATAGGTCACTCAGTCCATCAATCCCAAGTTAAAATCAATATTCTACAGTTCCATTAGCTCCAATCTCTCTCCACACTATGTCGGTTCGGTTCATGAATCCATCAGGCCCTTGTGCCTGAAACCTCAGTGTTTACATTTAGTTAACACCACAGTCAAATGCTTCTGTTTACTTTTGTCGCTGGCTCGATTCTTGCACCTATGAATCATGTTTATTCTATCCTCTATCTCCTTGTGTCTATTTTGCCCTCTTATTGTTATTTCCCACTGGCCGACGAAAACGGCACCGATTTATCGAGTTCTTCTAATAGTCGGTTGGTGGTGACCAACGACTGCACGTCAGGATCTAAAAATCGGTAAGGATAATTCTTTATAAACTATTTTTCACTGGTCAATGAAAACGGCACCGATTTATTGAGTTCACCTAAAAGTCGGTTGGTGGTCGCCGATTACTGCATATCAGTGTCTAAAAATCGGTAAGGGTACAATATACAAGCCATTTTCTACTGGCCAATAAAAACAGCACCGATTAGTTGATTTATTCTAAAAATTGGTTGGTGGTGGCCAACGATTGCACGTCGGTGTCTAAAAATCGGTGAGGGTGCAGTGTATACCTTATTCCTACTGATTTCAACAGATACATACTGACAGAACTGTCCTTTAAACACAATGACCATCGCATTATTATCCATCGTATACAGAGACCCCATTTAAAATGTATGGGTAAACCACGACCCATTATATAAAACCTGTCAGATACCATAACTGTGGTATACGGATTCATATCTGTGGTATACGGCCTCAAAACCATGGTATACGGGGAAAATAGTTCCTTTGTATAGAAAAGGTCCCTATTGTGATACCCTTCAATATGGCAAAAAGTGGGTTTAATTTATTCAAAAAGATAGATACTAAATGCAACAAACGATGATTTTTTGGACAGGCCGCTCTGTAAACCACTCGAGGTTGACGTCGTAACACACTCGCTAGCGCTCGTGTATTACTACGCGTCAACCTCTCGTGGTTTACGGCCGCCTGTCCACAAAACCATCGATTGTTATCTATTTATTGCATAATCCATGCAGAATTAATCAATGAACACGTCTCTGCATGCCTCTTTCCATTCACCAATCTGACCTCGGTGGTTCCAGACTGCAGATCGGTGGCTAATGGGTGGACACTGGAAAATGTCTCTATATCTTGTTTCTGCTGCATTTAACAGGTCCATACCGACTGAAGTCGTTCGGTGGTGGCCTCATTGTATAATCTATGCACAATTAATAAGTGAACACTTCTCTGCATGCCTGTTTCTATTTACCGATCTGCCATCGCGCGACCAAACTATAATTAAGCAACAATCTTAATAGGTTAACCTGTATACTTGGAGGATTTAATTTTACCATAAGATATGAGTTTGAGGTGGATATTGATTAGTGGTTGCCTGTGGCGTAACGATTATTGATGTTGATAAATTGTGTGAAAGATATAGTGTTATAGTCGTACGACTATCCCTTTAAAAACACCCTTACGTTGGTGAAAGTGATTGTCGAAAATAAAAAGTTGAAAAAATAATATATATCGGTGGTTCCCGACCGCAGAACGGTGGCGAATAGTCGACCATTGGAAAATAGCTATAGAGGGTGCGTCCACCAACCACAACAAGGCTGCGACACGCGCCGACAAGAAAGTTCCTATCGGCTCCTTGTCGCAGCCTTGTCTTGAGGAGGGGAACTGTCGTGAGCCCTTGTCGCAGCCTGTCGGGAAGTGCACGCTCCACCTAAATATTCTATCGTAGACCACTGCGACACGCCACGACACGCCACGACACGGCTCCAAAATCGAACATGTTCGATTTTGTCGTAACCTTGTCAGAAGGCCCCCGACAGGCCCCTGACAAGGTTCATGTCGCAGCCTGTCGTGGCCTTGTCGTAGCCTCTTGTCGGGAACTGTGGTCCACCAACCACGACAAGGCTATGACAAGGCTTCCTATCGTAGAGCTGTCGTGGACCTTGTCGGAAAGCCGTTGTCGCAGCCTTGTCGTGGTTGGTGGACGCACCCTCTTATCTTGTGTCCTTGTGTATGTAAACGTGGCTATCAATTTTCACAACCTCCTCCCACCGCTTGCGACCACGTAATATCTTGTGTCCTTCTCCGACCAATTGCTCATTGACTTCTTCGCCCATTATCCCTTCGCCTTGTCCATCGTGCGTTCAAAATGTATGCCGTCATCCAGCACCTCCTTCCTGTATCACTCAGCCCCTGTCCACTCCCCCCACAACCTCCCCCACCATCCTGGTCCAGCGTCCTAGCCTGACCACTCTCCCAGCAGATCTTTCGCGGCGCAAGCGCTTACTTATGTTGCCTCAACCCAAAGCTTGTTCCATGTGAAGCTACTGTTGAATAGATTACCCCTTCGAAGTAGTACTTGGATCTTGTTGGGAAAATAAAACCCTGCAACACAAGATGTGCTTTCCACTGAAGAAAGTAATCCCAGAGACTATGTTCGGTTTGAAATAATAAATAACAGAAATAAGTGTATATTATCTACGATATTAATAAATGATAACAGAAATGAAAGTATTTTATTTACCATATAGATATGTGCATCTCTATTTACAAGTAGAACACAAAATACCCGAAAAAGCGCTCAGAATTTAGGATATTTCAAAATCTGGCGGATGGGACAGATTTTTCCCCAAACAGGCAGAGATACAAGCGGCCACAGGAAGTAGAGCGCAGGATATCTGCTAGGAGAATGAGGCCTGGCGTCTCCCGCGCGTCCCTTAGCTGCATCATCCAATCAGAAGCGTCGATGCAAATTGGGGTTCTCTCCACGCCTCGTTCTGAACTGCGTTATCAGCACGCTGCAACGCGTCAGAGAGCGGGACCTTGATAACCCTGCCTGGAAATATGTACATCGTTACATCCATCAGAAAGCCCTCATTGCCTCCAAGGCTACTCTCGTCCGAGCGGTACTGAATATTGCTGTCATTTTTCACTTATTATAGAGGTGCTATTGATTAAGTACTTTCCCTTTCAGAAATGATATATTGTTCTTTGGATGGCCTTTCATTGCCATAGACTCACACGTATGTCAAATACCAACACGGTATATTAATGGTTCGAAAACGGGCTGACTGTGTTAGTGCGCCAAAACACTTGGTTAAATTGGTCAATAAAGCCCAATGCCCATCTACCGATTTCGGAACATTCATGTACCTTTGTCGGCGAGAAACGGACGGTAATTTGGCTCACCGAAGGCATCCTAACGGAGTCGACCGTAGTCGGTAGATGTAGGACAGCTAGCCAAGGGTCAACCAACGATTAGTAGACCGATTTGCTTAGGACTAATATCCACCACCCCATCTCCTCAATGTCTGCCGGTCGAGAGAAGGGTCACATAATTTGCCTGCGACAAGTTCACCGACTCCTATACGATTTGGAAACTAATCGCTCAACCCTGAATCGGAAGATGGGCATCAGGCTTAATTCTACCGCGTATTTCAGACGTACATAGACAGTAAGCCCTTTTCCGTATAATATGCATTAGCTTTGCCAAATTGGCAGTTGTAAATAGACACGATTTTGGAAGGCTACCTTAAAATCTGTGGTAATTCTGTGGAATTTCTACTCTAGTCACAACAATATCTGGAATTTTCCTGTAATTTTATGATCATATCGTTGCCTGTATAACGTACTGTCCTTGTCTCGTTCTGTTACGGAATTGTATAAAAAACGCCCAATTAGGGGGAATGTAATTTCTTTATTTGAATTTAAAAAACCCACCAAAACCCCCCAAAACCCCTCAAAATAGTTGTAAAAGATATAATCAAATCCCTTTAAAATCCACTATTACATCAAAAACAGACCAAAGAGATTGTCAGCCCTCGGTATGCCTGTAGCTTCCATGATAGAATTGATCTCTGGTCGAGAAATACATCACTTAGCTCTGCGTGTTTTCTGACACTCACAACCAGTAAAGTGGCATGTACATGTCAGTCATATGACATGTGAGTGTCACACAAAGTGACAGCAGTCTGCGATAGTGTCAAACAAAAGTTAACCTCAATTCTACTTCCTAACCCTATCCATGTCAGTGTCCCACTACAATGAGAGTAGAATCACCATTGGATCCATATCTCTCCTAATGGTAGGTTTACACTGGGCCATGGCGGCCATGTTGCGTTGAAACAAACGGGCCGTTGCAGATGGTCACAAAGCCATAGATTTTTGTTTACACTGAGCCCCCGGTGGCTCCGGTTTAGGGACATTTAAAGGGTCTGTTTTGTCCATGGTTCCCTGTATGGCCAGCTGCGGTCAGTTGCGTCCCTTATGTTTTGTCAATGGTTCCCTGTATTGCCGCCTATGTTTGGTCATGTGACACTCATCACTTCTCATGAGGGCCCGGTACATTTCTCCTTAGCACCGAGGCTGCTGGGAGAAATCTTCAAAATTCTTCCATGGCACCCACGTTCCCAAAGTCGAGCTACATTTGCCAATGGCAGTCCGTTACGTTGTCTGATGTTTCTCTCGGCATGCTACAGTCCTTCCATGGTGGCCCTGAATGTGGCTATCGTTGCTGCCATGGCCCGAATGTAAACCTAGCAAAAGGATTGGGGTCTGGGGCTCTCTACTGAGCTGCTCATATCCTGCTATCATTGCCACTGTGTTTCTTGCTTATCTGTCATCAACATCTCATAGATTTGATTTGATAAAAGGGTTATCTTTTAATAATATTTAAGCATATTCGCTGAGACAGTAATAGCCCTCCATAAAGTCTTCCATAAGTGTTGAATAAAGTTGACACACATCGTCCCTGGGTCTCCATGGCATACAGAAAAGGGTCTTCGTGTAGGATCTTAGATTATTAAACGGGCCCCAGCTCTATTTTTCTATTATTCATTCTAGATGAACCTGTCACAAACTTCTTTTACCCTGAAAAGTTGTCAAGAAGTTTTGATATCTAATTACATTACACATGCTAAAAATTCTAATTAAATTTCAAAGTAGATTTTTCGTGATTATCAATCAGCAGTAGAGGGTTCTAATGTCACTCGCAGGGAGAGATAACCCACAGAGAAGAGATGAATGATTACAGGACATAATGAGGGTATTGTTCTAGTGACCCGCTTGTGATGTTATAGTCCAGTTCCTAATGCAATCCATTTCAGGAGCGACCATTATTTCAGACCCGCTCGAGAATACTTTAATTAAATCGATAAAGAATGATTCGATAGTGCTGGGGAGAGGCCCTCAAGGGATGTGTAGGGTGAGCAACTCCGATTGTGGTTGGAGATTGATGCTTGATGCATTTCGCGCTCTTGTGAATTTTAAAGGCATATCCCACAATACACAGTGCTGCCAACTGGTGATTTTCAAATACTGACAATTATCAATTCATTCTTGTTCATTTTACTTATCCTAATACCAAATGAGTGAAATATAAAATATTATCAAGTTTGACCTAACTTGATAGGTAAATTAAGCCAATTTATATTCGATTGATTTATGTAGGAAATGTGCGGGACGATATAGTTTTCAAAAACAAGGGCGGTGGCCAATGGTTTTAATTAACTTTAACATACAGTACATCACATTTGCTATTTGCTGTGAAAGTCTGAAGATACTGACATTAGTTTTGCCATGTGAAAAACAACTTCTAAGAATTTCTCTATATATTGCCCGTTTTTGAAGTTAGATATGTGTTCTACAATAATCAATGATACTGACATCAATATATCCGACTTTCAGGAAAGTGACATGGGTTTACATCATCAAGGTAAATTGTCCGATATGCCTTTAATATCTATATTGACATAAACTGGAACTCAACAATAATGTAACCTCAGTAATCGGAATGACATTAGGATACTGATCTGCCTCGTTACCCTCCACAGAAGTCACGAAGATCTAAATGGCAGACATTCTCCAGTGACATATGCATGTATACATGTATATGTCAGCCTGATATTTATACCTTGATATTAACGAACCTAACCATGATGCCATATCTAATTGGGCACTAACAAAAAAACATATTATATATATAGATATATATATTCAATGCCCACATTTCAATCATGATTTCTCTTTAGTGGGACGTACCTCCCAGGGTTTTTGTCGGAGACAAATCCTGCTGAGATTCTCTGCTGGAATTCAATCTCCTCTTCTGAATTGTAGCGTTCAATTTCCCTGAGACAAGTCTTTTTCTCCTACAACAAGTGCAGAATCCCATGAGATTTTGATTTCAATTGAAATTCACACGGTGGGATTCATGTACCTCATAGAGATCAAAATCTCATGAGATTCTGTTCCTTTTTAGGGGCAAATGTTTCCAACACTTGCAGTTACAATTGTTATTTATTCATAATCGACGATTAACATCCACTTTTTCCCTAGCTTTTGAGTCAACAGCCAAATCGTTGCCGAGGGTCCCGTAAGAGAGAGAAACTTGGGTTAGGAATAGACAGAGATAGCCATTTGTAGTTTAGAAGAGTTACCTATTAACACCAACACTAATTAGACAGTAGAAACATCTGACCACGCCCTAATTAAGTGTAACAGATGTACTATAAGTGTGCAACCTGTCCCTTAATTAGCGGTAATTACAAACATGTAGTTATTTCACCTTATGTCTCTGAAAAAAAGACAAGGACAAGTGATATGTAAATACATACACAATACTGACTGGTGTCAGATACAGGCGGCCCTATGCTCCGAGGGGTTGACGCGTAGTAATATCCGAGTGCATGCAAGGATATTGCGTGGAGGCAGCCTCGAGGAGCGTACAATCGCTTTTATCTAAAACAAGTCTATAGTGTATTTATTATTAACCTTTTCCTGACAAAAAGGGTACTCATATCATTTCATTATAGGTACGCACTATTTGTTCAAACACACTATTTTTCCGTATGCGCCGGATTTTGCAGCCCAGGGCATTCAACAACATATCCATATTCTCCGGGTATATTATTACTCACTGCCTATGTGTTTTCTATGGACACTATGTATTAGATGGACAAATATCTGTAAGCTCGGGGTATGTAGATACACACTCCCTATGTGTTTTCTATGGACACTTTGTACTGGGTGGATATATCTGTATGCTCCGGGTATGTAGATACACACTCCCTATGTGTTTTCTCTGGACACTTCGCATTAGGTGGATATATCTGTATGCTCCGGGTATGTAGATACACACTGCCCGTGTGTTTTTTATGGACACTTTATATTAGGTTGATATATATGTATGCTCCGGGTATGGTGATACACACTCCCTAAAGTGCAGGGAATCTTCAATTTTTCTCTGGGAATCAGTAACCACCTCAATGCTACGTTTAAAGTGGTCTACAATTACAATTACCTTTAGCGGGTTCTGAAAGGGTCATTCAACCTTAAACAAAGCCTCATAGAATCTGAATCCAGTATGTTAACCGATATACAATTAAGGCTTTGGAATTTTGAAAAGCGCCATCATGGAATGAGTGTGTGGGACAATCATGGCGAGGAGACTACACTCCGAGCGATTGTCTCGTTAACAGAGACAGGAACAACGATAGATTCGTAGAATGCACGTGGTGTGCACTCATGCGGAACCACGCGGCCACCTCCCAGGTCCAATGACTGGAACCTCTATGCTCATTTCATGACGACAAGCAGAAATGTTCCGACAAAAAAAATGTGGGGTCAAGTGACGGTTTGCGCGCCGTCAGAACAAGGGGTTGTTGTGGTTGTGTTTCGTGCGATGTAAATGGTGTTTTTGTTGTTGGAGATGTAGATATAAGTACGGGTATCATAATTCATCTACAATAAAGCACACGCTCCGTGTTAAACCCTTTATCCATGGCATTATTCTGGTGAAAGATTTGGATTTAAGGCGCAATATTCATGTTGAGCTATACCGAAAATTGCAATTGTTTATGTGTGAATGATAAATGAATTTTGTTAAATAACATTGTTTGGTTTTTATTTGGCGCCTAAGAATTTAAATTTCTATGATGATAGAAGAAAACTCACGAGATAACTTGGTTTGCACTCCACTGAGTTTGACTGCGGAGTAATCATAAAGGGATTGTTTGGTTTTTATTTGTAACTAAAGTATTTAAATTTCCATTATGATAAGAAGGAAACTCATGAGATGAAAATAACCTGGTCTGTACTCCACTGAGTTAGACAGCGGAGTTATCACAAATTGAAGCAGAGTGTATTGTGGAGCGGTCAAACGAAATATAAGTTAATTTCATCGAGTAGGTTTCAGAGTTAATCTGACCCCGTATAACATTATTAATTCATAAAATATATACTAACCTAATTAGCCATTGAGTATTTGGTACACTACCTTCACGGCCATGGAGTATGAGTATTAGTATGAAAAATACCGGGAGGAGATAACACACAAGATTCGGTGAATGAGCATCTATAGTGCTTGAGAAAATCTCAGCCGATTTTTTAAGTTATCAGCTTTAACAACGGGAAGAGAATAGGGGTTAAAACATCATGTATTTTTTATATGCCAATGTGCACTTTAACCCCATTTGAAAAGAAAACTCTTGGTTCTGTCTAGGATTCTAGATTTTCCTCTCGGATTTATAGTCATAACGTTCTCTGAGACGATTTCTTTTATCTAATGGCATAGATGACAGTTCTGCAGCTATTAGTCTCAATCTTAGCTGTTTTTTTTATATACGTGTTTAGATGGTTTTGTACAAAGGTGAATTTTCAACCTTTGCAGGCGCTCACTCATATTCACATACAGTAAAACCCGCTTAAGAGGTCACCCCGCTTAAGGGAACAATCCCAAATAAGGGGGCACCCCGCTTAAGGGAACAACTTGCTAGGAATAGAAATTTCCATCTCTATTTCGAGTCCATTCTAACACCGATTAAGGGTACACACCCATATAAAGAACATATATATACATATATATACACATACATATCATATTCGCCTGCTGTCGTACTTCCATATAGTAATCTGGACAAAAGACATAGATGCAAGATAAAGCACACAATATAGGAGTCGAGTTCTCGGGCGAATTCTCTTTTAAAATACAGGGAGATTTTGTTTCGGGTCGACTTCGTTCCGGGTCGAGTTCTCCAGTAACCTCCCACACCCTCCATCGTCCCACGTTCCTACATTCAGTCCCAGTCTCATATCACGCAGCCACACACAACGGTTATGAAATACGAATAATAAGCCGGGAAGGTGCAGTGTTTACTCGGGATGTTCATCTTGGTGAATGAGAGAGAGAGAGAGGGAGAGAGAGAGGGAGATGGAGAGAGAGACAGAGACAGAGACAGAGAGGGAGAGAGAGAGGGAGAGAAAGAGGGAGAGGGAGAGAGAGACAGAGACAGAGAGAGAGGGAGAGAGATAGAGGGAGAGAGAGACAGAGACAGAGAGGCAGAGAGAGGGAGAGAGACAGAGAGAGGGACAGAGAGAGGGACAGAGAGAAGGAGGGAGAGAGAGGGAGAGAGAGAGAGGGAGGGAGAGAGAGAGGGAGAGAGAGAGGGAGAGAGAGAGAGGGAGAGAGAGACAGAGACAGAGAGACAGAGAGAGGGAGAGAGACAGAGAGAGGGACAGAGAGAGGGAGAGAGAGAGGGAGGGAGAGAGAGAGGGAGAGAGAGAGGGAGAGAGAGAGAGAGAGAGGGAGAGAGAGAGGGAGATAGATAGATAGAGAGAGACAGAGACAGAGGCAGAGAGAGGGAGAGAGGCAGAGACAGAGAGACAGAGACAGAGAGACAGAGACAGAGACAGAGAGAGGGAGAGAGAGCGACAGACAGACAGAGACAGAGAGACAGAGACAGGGAGACAGATAGAGGGAGAGAGAGACAGAGACAGAGAGACAGAGACAGAGAGGGGGAGCCCACGATATTTCTGCCCTCGGGAGATTGACGTGCTCTCACTGACAATCCTCCACCTTAGACACACTGCATGCCCAACTTCTTATTGTAATACACTATTGTAAACACCTCACAGCACACACAGAGCCTGGGGCACTAAGCGAGACCACAATGTATGATGACATCTGCTGCTCCTCAGCAGAATTACTTCAGTACGTTCCTATCATAGGGACATCCATAAGAATGATGCAGTCTTTTTACTACAATTTGATTTGATAAAAGGCATATTGGACAGCTTGGCCTGAAAATTAAAAACCATGAAATTTTCATGGAAAGTGAATATGATGATCTCTAAGTGTTGTAGAACACATAGATAATTGAAAAACCTGAGGTCATTTTACTAGTTTGTGATTTAGAGATAAATATTGTGACAGTATTATATAATGACATACAGAAATTCTAAGATGTTGTTTTTCACGTAGTAAAACCCATGTCAGTTTCCTGAGGCTTTCACAGAATATAGTAGATGTATATTCCTGCTTATTTAAGTTTTAAAATCCTTAGATCCCTGTCCTTGTTTTTAAAAGAATTGAAGAAAACCACATTTTCTGTATATTTCCCATTGGTCTATTTTACCTATTTAGATTGGATAAACTGGGCAAAACTTAGAATTTAGTCACATAGAATTAGAACCAGTTTTAACTGATAATATTAAAAAATCACAAATTGGCACCAACGTTAATTGTAAGGTATGCCTTTAATAATAGCACTCTCTAACATGCGTATGGAAAAATCCTATGATTCATTTCGTTTTTGTCTGAAATCTTATCCTATGCTGGTAATGCATTTATTTTATAATTTTTCTAGGAAACCTGGGGGTGATATCCCAAGGGGGGGGGGGGGGGCGCCCCTCAAGCTTCCAACCCGGGCGAATTCTCTATATTCACTCAAAGGTCATATTCCAAAGGGCAACATACGCCCCACGACCCGATTCTAAACCCACTACTTAAAACTTCTATCACCTCACTCTATTGTTTGTATCTACTCCATATGCATCATCACATTGGTCTAGGCGGCGCTAGTAGCACAAGTGACCCAGTTGCCTGCCCCCCTCTCCACCAGGTGTCACTGCGATGTGGAGACTGACCTTAGATTGGCCACCAACCTCTGTCTCCGACTCAGAGGGCCGATCACTTTCTAGGCCAAAGGGATCTATTAAACTCTATTAGCTCAGCTAATTGATAATGATGTCTAAGTTTCTCTTCATGAAACTACATAAAAAGGAGATAACATGAATAGCAGGCTTCAAGAATACTGCACTCTCCATGCACGATGAGAGATCTGCTGTGAGAATGAACAAATTTAATTCACTCTCCCAACAGAGATTCTGATTCTGGTAGTGAGAACATCAGCCTCCGATCGGACTCCACCAGAGCTGATGTCCCTGTGCTCTGGGGGTCATTGCTCCTAAAAATGTGGGAAAACCGTTGCTCCAGTAATATTGAATTGTGTCGCATGGTATCATCATGTTCACGTTGCATCACTCCTTATTACAACACCACATTTTCAGTGACGTAGGTGAAAGGTTCGTTAGATTTTTAATTGAATATAGATGGCAACATAGTTATGATGTTATCTGCAAAGAATCTGGAGCAATGATTTCAACCTCGGGTTGCTATTCTACGAACATTGCTCCAGTAATATTGGATCGTGTTGGGTGGTATTGTTATTTTCACATTGTATCACTACTTTTTATAACACCACATTTTCAGTGACATAGGCGAAAGGTCCATTAGATTTTAATTGAATATAGATAGCGACATAGTCATAATGTGATCCGCATAGAATCTGGCGCAACGATTTCGACCTCGGGTCGCTATTTTGCGATCCACAAAACATGGAGCAATGCCCCCCCCTCCTGGTGGCCCCCCACATGGAGGTACTTGGCCGCGTGAGCTATGAGGGTACAGGTGGGGAGGGCGGGGGGCGGGGGTGGCGGGGTTGGGCGGGGGAGGGGGTGATCAGCATATCCTAGGTAGCCGTGAGAACTGATAGATACAGAACCGCCGCCTTTGTCAACTCAGACCATAAACACAATCTCCCTGTTTGTTTACGGCCCCCGTTGTTTTTTTTCCTGTCTTTTTCACCTGTAACGTCCTGGCAGAGCCTCGTGCATCCTGCACACAGCAAGCATTGTCTTGTGCTTGGAGCGTGTTGTTCGGTGGGAAAGTCTTCACCTCTTACACAACCGCTACATAATGATAGAGGCGCCGTCAAAAAATGACCTGTGTATCTTATTAAAGACACATATTACCTAGGTATAAGCCAATATGAAGCATATTGCAATGATGGGTAGTGGACACTACTAGGATAAAGGGTTGAGTTTTCTTTAGAGAATATCTAAAAAAATATCATTTTAATACGGGTTTCCAAGCAATACACTAGATATTTTCCACAATTCCAGATAGAACCTTGTTTGACAGTAATGAGGATAATTCGTTGTATGGCTATGTGACTCAAAGAGAGGATGGGGAATAGTGGTAGATAGAATTATCTACTAGCTGCCAATGTCTCACATATGATACATAAATATATATATACATATATTTATATATGTATATGTATATATATATATGTATATGTATAGGGCAGGAAATGAATTAAGACTGGTATTTTCCCCTCAAAACCAAATTTATTTGCGAAAATTGACGATTTAATGAGGCTATATTCCATCTATTCATCTTTGATAAGTGTATCTCGATATCTTCCTCTTTGGATCTTCTTCCTGCTGATTCGTCAGAAATGTTTACTGATATACAAGGCAGGGCCACGGGTCCACCAGTCACCCATCTGTATTTGCTGGTGTTATATTGGCCTCTACGCCAAGACAATTAACTTAGCTATAGACAGCTGTTGACAGGGAACTGCCTCTGCCAAATTGGCATTAGTGTATATTTCTATTGTTAGCCCTTGGCTTAGTATTTGCAGGTCAAGGGCTGGTACCACCAGCACAATGGATTTGCCGTATCATATCTCGGTATGCCTTGTTATATCTTATAGTATCCTGATATGCTTAAAGTGGGATTCACACGATGGGTCAAATGGACCTGGGACTGGTGTACTTCACACGTTTGCACCAGTCGGCTACTATTTCCAGCTGGGTACAGTCTCACATACACAAAGGGGAGTTATGTCACAAGTGTTAGCCCATGAGTCAATGTGAGGAGTGATAAATTCAGAAACCTAGTTTACTATCCAAGCTCTATCCCTTCTCATTTGAATCACTATGTAACTAACACGGGTTCGCCTTGCGAATTACTACACGATTGAAACTCGATGTGATACGCACCCTGACCCTGAACTCTCATAGGTTTCCTCTATAGTGGAAATGTCATTTTCACTGATTATTTGTGCATAGATTATGTAATTCCACTGGATAGACTAAATAATTCCAGATAGATTATGTATTTCCACTGGATCCTACCGAAAGCAGGGACTTGCTCCCTAGTAGATCCTCCAGGATGAACAATAAAAAAAACTAACAAAAACAAATATTTTGGCCGGCCAGAGTAGGCTCTTGGATGTGCCTTGTTCCTCCAGGCTCCAATGGCCTGGACATTATGTGTGCATTCTTTTAGTAGAATTAAAACAATAAGGGTTCCTCAGAGAAACATTTGCCAAGTCCTTGGTGGCCTTCTTGTCAGGACATCCAAACATCCATTTACCCAAAATGATGCTCATAAATCGTCCTACCAATTAACTCTTTCTGTCCGAGCCTGATTGCAGAGCACAGGCACTATGGCACTAGGACGAGGCATAATACCTCTATAAACCCCAAGGGGACGAGACTATCGCCGTATGGTGTCTGTTTGTCGTATGTGCGTCACTTAGCAACCTTTAGATACCAGTTACTATAGTTACTTATCGAATACCCACAGAGTATAATGATGAACATGGTATTTTTTATTGATTGTGAAAAAATGGTGTAAATCTATTCATTATTTCTCATAAAACATAACGTTTGTGATGATGACACATAAACATAAATATATTTTTAAACAATGCCTGAAGGCATTCCTCGTCCCCTGGGTGGGAATGCCTCCAGGCATTCCTCGTCCCCTGGGTGGGAATGCCTCCAGGCATTGCTCGGACTGAAAGAGTTAAAAGTCTTGTTAAAATGAAAAGTGCGGCCGACGTGACACCCGTGCCCTATTCAGGACCGTGATGAAGCAGAGATCCCGTAAACTACAGACTGGAGAATAATAAGGAACTGCATCGAGATCCATAGCCACTGATAATATACCATGAGGTTCGGTTGCGGGGTAATATCACGAGGCAAATAGATCGAGTGCGGTTCAGATTTTATCTCACCCCTATCAATGGCAAATTGGCTAAAATGTGGGAAATCGTCCCCCATTGAGTATTTTTCTACAATACTCCACGGGCGTTGAGTACAAGTTTCCAATGTTAAGTATATGGGGTAAGAATACCAGGGGTGAGCTAATGTGGAGAAACCAAACAAGAGTTAGTCGTGTTGTTGTTTATCGCACGACGGTAAGATCGCGTATTACTGCTCTCGGCTTCGCCTCGCGCAGTAATACGCGATCTTGCTGGAGTGCGATGAACAATAACATGACTAACTCAAGTTTGGTTTAGAATTTATCCTACCCTGCCCGTCTAAATTACTTCTACATTAACAGATGACGTCATTTGTCAAGTGTATCCCACTAGAGCGATATTTTTCATTTTTCTGAACTCCAGACCAAATACAGTGACCCAATGTTAAGTCTATGGAGTATTTTATTAGGGGTAGGATAATGGGAGAAGCGCACCTTCGAGCCGTCGTAATTCCCACCTACTCCAGAGCTACGCTAAAAGCCCTTTCCATTGGCCAACTATTTGGCACCGATCTGCAGTCGGGAACCACTGACACCAGATCGGTGAATGGAAACAGACATGTAGCGATCACTGATTAATTGTGCATAGATTATGCAATAAGGCCACCACCGAACGAGTTCCTCAACTTCCAACAGAATCAAAGGGGTTTGAAATCGTTGGTGATAGAGATTGACTCTTTAGGACTATTTCTTTGGTATGAACCTTCAAATGCAGCAGAAACAAGGCATACACCGATTTTTAGACACCAAGGTACAGTCATTGACCCCCATCGACCGACTATCAGGAGAACTCAATTAATCGGCGCTGTTTTCGTCGGCCAGTGGAAAATAACTTAATCGCTATCCCCACCTCGATCTTAGTGTGGGTGAAGTGAGAGCAATCGGTCAGTGCAGAGGTTAAGTCCTGAGAGTTGGCAGGTTGAGGGTGCTTATGCCGTATCAACTGCCAGGCTCATATCACGGTTATCTATAAGATGAGGATGACAGACAAACAGCAAACACAGCGGCATGGATGTGTTCTGAAATTAAGGTAAAATGGGCGTGTAAACATCAGGAATCCGAATGTATATTTTTAACCAAACGAAGTCAATCTAACTCTAGTAGAAGCAATGGAAATTAAAGTGGAGTCACTGTTGGGGTTAGAACCAGTGGTGCCCTCTAGTGGACAATATAGGATTTAAACACCCCAGAACCCTAGATTAGCAACGAACCCCTATTTGTGCTGAGCTACGACATAGGGGTTGGTCGGGTTAAATCCCACACTGTATCTGCCTGTGTGCGCCTCCAACTTAATACTTTTGTTCCATGCAGGCCCTAAAAGAAGAAATACCCGATAAGAAATATTCACAACTTAATAAATTTATAATGAAACCTAGCTTTGTGTTCATTATATTTAAATATGTATGTATATATATATATATATATATATATATATATATATATATATATATATATATATATATATATATATATATATGAATGAGAATGATAAAATGCTAAATTGGGTTTGAGAGAACAAAATGATACACTCTCCAAGCAGTACAAACAATGTGGGTGGAGAGTAACAGATACCTATGTACACTTATGTATATCTACTAATTCAAGGTGGTCACGGGTTTAAAAACCGACAAGGGTTCTGGGCGGAGAGTGTACGGGAACCGGAACTTAGTCATGCTGCGTCTCACATGGTGGTCACGTGACGTGGGACGCCTTGATGCCGGCGTCGTTGGCGTGTTGTGACGTCATTAGCGTGTTTCTGGCCCTCTGTGTGTGTGTGTGTGTGTGTGTGTGGGTGGGTGGGTGGAGGGGGAAGGGGTACCACGTGATCGCCCCACGTGATGTGTACGGGACCCGGTTATCTCGTTGCACTGGTCCCCGATACATCGTCCTGAGCCGTACAACACTTTCCCCAAACATGGCTATACACAGTAGCCGTAGATTGTCCGTTAGGTGGCAGCACACGCCATGTAAATTACATGTGTACGGCTACCTGTTTATATGTGCCCCTTAAGGGACGAACCCACCAATGTATGTGCATACATTGTGGAAAGGAGAGAAAATTAGATACTTCTATACACAATACACACTTGTCCGTTTTAGGTTCCTTTTGGATTGTCAATTGGAATGAATCTTTCTATGGGTATGCGATGTATCCATATCAGTATCATTCAAAATGATTATAATATGTAGTAGGGAAAATTCAATACGAAAATATAGAAAACCTGCCTTCATTAGGTATACCGAAAGTCCTATATATTAGTATCAGTCATATATTCTTATCTTATATATCCCTCAGGCATTATGTGCTATCCGTTTCATTATGGGAAATACCATATATCTCTCATTATCAAATGTATAATCAATCATAGGACTTGTCTATCGACAGACAGTAGTATCTCACCCCTGGTAGTCGTTCCCCACAGACTTAACATTGGGAACTCATATCCAACGCCCATTGAGTATTTTTAAAAAACACCTCAATGGGGGATTATGTCACAAAGGTTAGCCCATTAGTCAATGTTAAGGGTGAGATAAATTCAGAAACCTATTCAAGTTTAGGATCAGAGCTAGATCCCATCTCATTTGAATCGCGACGTAATGCACGTGGCTTCTCCCTGTGAATTACTATGAGATTCAAACGCGATGGGATTCAAGCTTTGACTCTAAACTTTCCGGTTTCCTCTACAATGTCCGTACATCTATTCATTAGAGTATCTCTCTTGTCTATTCGTCATCTCCATTTACTCCCCCTCGGGGTCTCTCTATCCATTAGCAGCCAAGGCCCTTTAAGAGATGCCCTCACCCTCTGAGGGCTTTCAAGAAGGGCACCTATAGGCCGTGCAACCATATAGGAGGCCCTATTAATTAATTTCTACTTTGTATACAAAGATTCTCATATCTTAGATTGTAAACAAGACACAGGTATGCAAAAGGTACCATATTACATATTATTATAAATACTTAATTTGTTTAGATAATGTATCTGTTTTTATTTTCGACGTATTTTCTCAGAAATCATCTTAAAAATTAGACAAAATGTCTGACTTCTAGAATATGAGTTCAGATTTTAAAGAATTCCGCTTGGAAGCAAAATCTAAACCCAGTTTAGTTAAGAAGATATTCTTTTGGAATTATTCTGATACCTCGACTTTTGTAGCAGAAGTCAAAATGGACAATTCTTTTTAATGAAAATAGAAAAGTAGCAAAAGCACCTTTTTGTAATATGTGCCATATGTCAAAGCAATGTCATGGTATGCGAGAAATGGAGAAAAAAGGCTGAGTTGGAAATGATGCAATATTTGATATCTTAACTTCAAAGAATGGTTTTCTTTTAATTGTTATATCTTAACATATTATCGTAAACTGGATGAGTTTTAATCTTGACCACTGTATGCCATGACTGGAGTTTGGCATAGTGGTTTCACGAGGTGAAACCGAGTGAAGTTCGGAGCCAAAACCCCAGGAGTGGCATGAGCTGGCCAAGATTAAAACAAATCAGGTTTTTATTTTATCCTACCCTGTCTCCTCAATTTTGGAATATTACGTGATAACAATTCTATATGCCACTAGTGGCATATAAAACTCCGTATGCCAGTCAGCGTGGCATACGGAAACTCAATGTTAAGCCTATGATTAAAACAAATCAGGTTTTGATTTTATCCTACCCTGTCTCCTCGATTTTGGAATATTACGTGATAACAATTCTATATGCCACTAGTGGCATATAAAACTCCGTATGCCAGTCAGCGTGGCATACGGAAACTCAATGTTAAGCCTATGGGATTTTATATTAGGGGTAGGATAAATACTTATCTAAACTGGTTAAATATGCAGCGCAAGTCAATCTATACGATCTTCTAAGGGAAAACCTAATAGAATCTGGATCCCACCATAGTCCCTTATATGCCTTCCTGGCCTATAGAGATCAATTACTGGAACCCTGTCATGCCCCCACTCCGACCTATTCCCATGGGTCATAGCTGTGTCGCTGCTACACTGGCCACCAGAGCTTCACTACGTTAGCTCTGGTCAGGTTTATATCTGTGGCACCTTGACTTACTACCTGAAAGTGTATGTTACTCCCCAGCAGATGTTTCATGTGACATGGACTTATGCTTGGAGAGTGAGATATTTCTGACTTATGTGCTCACTCACATTATGGGCAACATATTTTGGTGCATCATGGGTAAAGACTGCATTTTTTCTGATGCATTGTGGGATTACGCCACTATCATTTGTAAAGCCGTTTTTACATAGTCTTGTTTCTTTTTGTGTGTATTTCTTCTCTCAGAACCCATGTATAAGAATCGTAAAATATCTTAGTGTAGTAAAATTGTAGCATATTTCCAACATGTCACGAAGAGAACGAAAACAACTAGATCTGAGAGTGGGAATTCGTGGACACGACCATAGTTAAATCATATCAAACCCCTAAGTCGCAGCTCAGCGCAGACAGGGGTGGGTGGCCAATCTATGACACTATACAGACTTAGGATAATAGATAAAGTCTGGAACCGTCGACAGAATATTGAATCCATGCACGGAAGCTGTGATATCGACTATCTGGGTAGGCCTCGTAATATGCAGATGCCTAATACCATGTACAAAAAGTCAATGACCAGTAGTAATCCCAATCACAGAGTAAGGAGATCTATAAGCGATCGTAAGGTGGTATTTAATAGTAGACACATTCTGTGCAGCAATTACTTACATTCTCCGTATTATCAAGGACAAATGTTATGGAATAGACTGGATGTGGCGGTTCAACTGAGTGACTCGTGTAAAATGTTTAAGAAGGAGGTAAAATGCATGTGTTCTGTGCAGGACTGGGAAACGTAATAGATTATAATAATCCCTTTCTCTTTCATATATAGTTTTTTTTGTAATGTTTTTAGGGAATATTGTGTGCACAATCACCAAATTCAGCCGTTCTTCCATTCGGGCCCTTGCCCCTACTCCTCATTCTAATGGCGGGTGTTAAACCAAATGGGCAGTGGGTACCATTTTTGTGTAAGTCCTTGGTATAACCCGACCGGGGTTTGAACCCACGACTTCCCATGCTCGAGGCGACCACCCCTACCACTTAGCCACCGAGCTTGTATATGTCTTATTTTCTCAGTGTGTATTTAAGTGTATGTATATACTTTGTTAATTGATTAAACACACAGTGGAAGACAATAAGTGTCGGTATTTTCATTTAAAAAAAAGAAGAAAAAAAGCACTGCTGGATATGGCCGGAAAGGGACGCTCAGTCGGTCAGTCCACGAGCCCCACGTGATCCTGCCATCTAGCGGCGTAAAAAGGCAGCCCGCATTAGGCATGCCCGTCACATGATGACGTCATATCACACACGTGATCCAGTCATCTTTACAAGGTCTGCTCTGTGTACCTGGAAAGAGTACACCCAGTCATCTACGGCTAATGAGTCCTGTGGATATGAGCCCTCGTATTCTGTTTCCACCTCTCCTGGTCTATGTGTATTATAGGAGAATGCCTAGACTTGCTCAGATTTTATATTAAGCCGGAGACACACCAAGCGAGAAACGCAGCGAGTTCTATAATCGCCAACACAAAATGACCTATATGTGAGCTATTATTTCGTATTTCACCTGATCTTCATCTTCCAAGATGCTAAATTATAGGCAAGAGATATTCCTATGAAATAATATCTCACATACACGCCAATTTGTGTTGGCGATTCCAGAGATCGCTGCCTTCACTCGCTTGGTGTGTCCCCGGTATTATAGACCCTCCAAAGGTCAATAAACCCCCTAATATCGCCCAGGGTAAGTACAGGATCCGCTCCCGACTTGCTGGCCGCACCACAGCCGCCTGCCCCCCTATAAACAACCGTTTTCTGATTTCTAAGGGGAGAAATTCCCATTTCTGGCATTGGATTTCAAGTTTGAAGATTGATAAAAACCGTTCAACTGCAATAATTGTGGGTTACAGGTCAAGGGTCTATCACCATACAACGACGAAAACCAGCTAATACCGGATCCTGTAAACAGACTGAATTATGGGATACCCCAATAAGGTCTATAGATGTAATCAAGAAATTAAACTATTATAAGACATGTGGACTTTCACTAACGCCTGGCAGGCACAGAAATCCCGGCAGGGAGGGGTGGAGTAGGTGGAGGGGTAGACATAAGACACAGGGGCTGGAGCCAGTCTAGAGAATGCCCTGGGAAAATGTTATTCATCGTGAACGATATTATGTATTTGATATATAAGTACATGTATCCCGTTCTGTATTCTATTTATCTTTGTATATATTATCCATCTTCTCGAGTAGAATAAATCCAGGAATTGCCATATGAAATGGTATATTAATAGGGACTTTTTTTTTTGCTCTACAGCACAATGGGTTGGAGCCGTATACCACAGTGTCCCGATACATTCTCAATGTATTCTTTCCATGCCTGTGTCATTCCTGTATTCTATGTATGTGGTGTATACATTTCATATCTGTATCGGTCCCATATTCTCTGTATGTGATACATATTCCATAACTCTATCATTTCCGTATTCTATATATACGTGATATGAATTCCATATCTGTATCGTGCTACAGTCTATGGATGTGAGACATATATATGCATATATATATATATATATATATATATATATATATATATATATATATATACATATGTGACATAAATATATAAGTATACATACATCAATCATATCTGTATTTGTCCTGTATTCTACCTATATGATGTATACTCCATCACTATATAGGCCGTGTATTCATACCCTATTGGTATCGGTCCTGTACTGCTATCATATCTATACTAGTGACAGTTCACGGACGGGTCCTACAGCAGCAGCGCCTGAATCTCTCTCTGCATATCGTCTGGTTCCTCTTTTTTCGTGTCCCATCACGGACAGATTGAAGATAAATGAGCGATGTAACACCAAGTTACGGCGATCTGCAGTCTCGTCTGCTCTGACTGTATCAGAGTGAGCTGTTTACTGATGAAGTGTCCCCGCCAGTCGGGTTCCGCATTGAGACTTGTGTATTGCTGTGGCTTTGTATTGGTGTGGCTTTGTATTGGTGTGGTTGTGTATTGGTGTGACTTTGTGTATCGGTGTGACTTGTGTATTGGTGTGGGTTTGTATTGGTGTGACTTTGTATTGGTGTGACTTTGCATTGGTGTGAGTTTGTATTGGTGTGACTTTGTATTGGTGTGACTTTGTATTGGTGTGGGTTGTGTATTGGTGTGACTTTGTATTGGTGTGACTTTGTATTGGGTTGACTTTGTATTGGTGTGGGTTGTGTATTGGTGTGACTTTGTATTGGTGTGGGTTGTGTATTGGTGTGACTTTGTATTGGTGTGACTTTGTATTGGGTTGACTTTATATTGGTGTGGGTTGTGTATTGGTGTGGCTTTGTATTGGTGTGACTTTGTATTGGGATGTATCCTGGGTTTAAGTTTTGGTTGCCGTTCTATACGAGTTTGAGGCGGAGTGATATGAACAAGGCGACAGCCGAGTGAATATCACGTAGCATTCAAACGTGTTGGAGAGCAACCATTTTGATGAGTTGCTTTCTGTATTCATCTCACCGCTGTACACACTAAGAGAATGAACAACACACAGGATATCTATAGACCATGGAGGATACAATACTCATAGAGACATAGAGAACGAGTTCCCAATGTTAAGCATTTGTGACAAAAATACCAGGGATAAGATAATAGTCTATACCGTATTGCTTTGAGATATGTATCCATGCATGTTGTATATGTTTATAGGTCTTCGACGTGTGGAGCCTCTGTATTGGTCCGCATGTTATATTACATACAGGCGCACCATCAGGCACACTCTCCCCCGATCACCACTTCATCCCCATGCCCGCCCGTCTAAGCCCATGTATTATTCACCTCCATCGCATCTTCGTCCTCTAAGTATGCTCAAAGGGGATAGGCGTGAAAGCTTAAAGACTGCCATCGCATATGGATATAATCCGTCAAGAGACTGCACTGACTGCTCCGACAAAAAACTGCCGGATCTCGCACAGGTACAGTCAATACAGGGCCGTTTCCATTGGCTGACAAAAACGGTGTAGATTTTCTGTGTTCTCCTAATAGCCTATTTACATTTTGCGTCAGCAGTGCTAAAGGTCCGTCGGTGGTTCCTGACTGTATATCAGTGACGGCCAATGGAAATAGGCTATTAGGAGAATACAAAAAATCTACACCGTTTTCTTCGGCTAATAGAAACGGGCTTTGACTGTAATCCTGTAAAAGCATCTGTTGCACTCAGGGTTATGATAACAAGTGCGGCTCTGAGTGTATGGCTGTATCTCTGTCTGCAGGGCATAACACAAGGAGCTGTCGCTCTGGGAATGCCCTGAGTTCAGCAGGTTGGTCATATTGTATGCCGCCAGAGGTTGGGGCACGCGGGGAAGATAATTCATCTTCCTCAGTTATGGCGGGTTTGGAATATGCGTCTTTCTCAGTTGGGGGTGGTTTGTAAAGTGGGTCTTCCTTATTTGGGGGTGGTTTGTAAAGTGGGTCTTCATTATTTGGGGTGGTTTTGTAAAGTGGGTCTTCCTTATTTGGGGCTGGTTTGTAAATTGGGTCTTCCTTATTTGGGGGTGGTTTGTAAATTGAGTCTTCCTTATTTGGGGGTGGTTTGTAAAGTGGGTCTTCCTTATTTGGGGCAGGTTTGTAAAGTGGGTCTTCCTTATTTGGGGTGGGTTTGTAAAGTAGATCTTCCTTATTTGGGGCAGGTTTGTAAAGTGGGTCTTCCTTATTTGGGGTGGTTTGTAAAATGGGTCTTCCTTATTTGGGGCTGGTTTGTAAAGTGGGTCTTCCTTATTTGGGGTGGGTTTGTAAATTGAGTCTTCCTTATTTGGGGCAGGTTTGTAAAGTGGGTCTTCCTTATTTGGGGTGGGTTTGTAAATTGGGTCTTCCTTATTTGGGGTGGGTTTGTAAAGTGGCGCTTAACTGTTCTGTATAGTGCATCTATCACAACCAGGGAGGTTTTAGAAGATGAATCTCTTTTAATCAGGCTCGGTATAAAATGGTGAGAAATGAGTAGGTAGTCGAGGCGTATCAAAATTCACAACCTTCTCCCACCGCTTGCGAACACTTAAATGAAAAAAAATTTACTTTATTTTTCAAGATCCCATCAAACATATGGTATATTCTCTGATGCACTATTCATCAATTATTTTATGGTTACAATTGTAAATTAGCAGTCAATATGTTTTTCTTTGTTCTATGATTTGACGCTTTGGTGAATATGGTGATAAAGTGTCCCTGATACGTTAGGATGGAGATACAGTGTTCCCCGTCACGTATCACCCTCCATACACCCTCCCACGTTGGAGTTAACAGGTGTTTCTGACCCGCTCGTTCTCACAGAATGACACCCGCGACACCACTAAGCACCGCTCTAAACGTTACTCAAACGACACGAGCAGCTCCGGCGTTTCCCGCCGAGCTGACGGCGGTGAGGGGCGATCATTAGTCCTCCAGTCACTGCCGGCACGCCGGGGGGCCGTCCGGGGGGACGTCCGGGGGACGGGATCGATACCCGCTCCCCACCGCCCTGTCCCTGGCCTCCCGAGCTACTCACAACCACTCCCCACTGCCCGGTCACCAGCCTCTTGAGCCGCTCACACCAGCTCCCCACCGTCCCGTCCCCAGCCACCCGAGTAAATCACACCCACTCCCCACAGCCCTGTCCCCAGCCACCCGAGTAAATCACAGCCGCTACGTGCCACCCACAGCCCTGTCCCCGGCCTCCAGAGTAACTCACATCCACTCCCCATCGCCCTTCCCCAGCCTCCCAAGATAACTCACACCCACTCCCCACTGCTCTGTCCCCGGTCTCCCGTGCAGCTCATACCTGCTCCCCGCCGCCCCGTCGCCAGCCTCCTGAGTATCTCCCACTCGCTACCCACCGTCCCGCTCCCGGCGTCCCTAGCAACTCACACTCGCTTCCCCTGCCCCGTCCCCGGCCTCCCGAACAACTCATAACAACTCCCTGCTACACTGTCTCCGGCCTCCTGATTAACTCACACATTTTCCCCACCATCCCGTCCCCGGCCTCCCGAGTACCTCACACCTGCTCCTCGTCCCCCCGTCCCCGACCTCCTGAGCAACTCACACCTACTCCCCACCACCCTGTCCCTGGCCTCCCGAGCAGCTCCTACACACTCTTCGCTGGCCCGTCACCGAACTCCTCAGCAATTCACACCTGCTCCCCGCCACCCCATCCCCGGCCTCCCAAGCAAATCACACCCTGCTGCCCTGTCCTTGGCCTCCCAAACAGCTCACATCCGCTTCCCACTGTCTTGTCCCCCGTCTCCTGAGCAACTCACAGAATCTGAGCAGGATGTGTCTCAGACAAACACCCTGTGAGGTACATGAATCCAACCATATGAATCCCACTTTACAAGGTACAGAATCTCAGCAGGATTTGTCTGAAACCAACACCCTGTGAGGGACATGAATCTCAGCAGGATTTGTCTCAGACATACACCCTGTGAGGTACATGAATCTCACCGTGTGAATCCCGCTTTAGGAGAGAAGGAGGTACAGACTCCGCTGGGCCTGCTGGGTTCGTCCTGACTGGGGTGAGGACAGTGCATGTCAGTCGATGTGATACCCACGTGCCAATCGACGTTTATGTTATCGGCCCTCCTCTGGCTCAGCCAACCCTTCCTCCTGGTCTCATGTCCCGGCCACCTGGCGGCCATGTTGACTCGTGCGTGCTTTCTCCGGGTCCCTCAGCCTGCTGTGTCTGTGTGTCTGATGGGGAGGCCCAGGTTAGGTTGATGGGGTACCCGGTTGAGATGACTGGGTAACCGCTTGGGCTAATGGGGTGCTGGGTAGGGATGAGGGGGTGCTAGGTTGGGATGAGGGGGTGCTGGGTTGGGTTGACGGGTACCCAGTTGGGTTGACGGGTACCAAGTTGGGTTGACGGGTACCCAGTTGGGTTTTGTTGGTTTGTTGGTTTGATTTAAAGTCCAGTTAACCATTGCAGGTTCTCACCAGACTTTCTCAAGGTTCTTTTACACCACTAGGGTGGTGATCGAATCTATGTAACTAATTTAGGTAGAAATCTCACCCCTACACATTTACCGAGGAGAGAGTTCTTTTACTTCCCACACCACATAGAAATGGTATGAGAAGGATAGCCTTTGATATAGCAGTAAATCTACCACTGCTGGAGGCGAAGGAGAAAAGTGGCTGTACACCACACCACATAGACATGGTATGAGAAGGATAGCCTTTGATACAGCAGGAAATCTACCACTGCTGGGGGTGGGACCCGACCCCACAAAGTCTTGGGGTTACAAGTCCGGTGCTCTAACCACTGAGCTAACTCCCCACCCCCCAGTTGGGTTGACGGAGTATGCAGTTGGGTTGACGGGTACCCAGTTTGGTTGACGGGTACCCAGTTTGGTTGATGGGGTATGCAGTTGGGTTGATGGGGTATGCAGTTGGGTTGATGAGGTACCTGGTTGGGATGATGGGGTACCAGGTTGGGTTGACAGGGTACCTGGTTGGGTTGATGGGGTGCCTGGTCGGGATGATGGGGTACCCGGTTGGGGTTGGGTTGATGGGATACCCCGTTGGGTGACTGGGTACCCGGTTGAGTGATGGGGTACCCGGTTGGCTTAACGGGGTACCCGTTTGAGTGACGGGGTACCCGGTTGGGTTGACGGGGTACCCAGCTGGGTGATGGGGTATCCGGTTAGGTTGACAGGGTACCCGGTTGAGTGACAGGGTACCCGGTTGGGTTGACAGGGTACCCGGCTGGGTGATGGTGTACCAGGTTGGGTTGACAGGGTACCTGGTTCGCTTGACGGGGTACCAGTTTGGGTTGACAGGTCACCCGTCTGGGTGATGGGTACCCGGTTGGGGTGACAGTGTACTCGGTTGAGTGACAGGGTACCCGGTTGGGTTGACGGGGTACCCGGTTGAGTGACAGGGTACCCGGTTGAGTGACAGGGTACCCGGTTGGGTTGACAGGGTACCCGGTTGAGTGACAGGGTACCCGGTAGGGTGACTGGGTGACGTTGTCGCACGGTGGGCCAGGCCGGTGTACGGGTGTCAGTTGGGATCTGATTTTAGGAGCAATGTTTCTACAAACTGACATGGCTACTTAGTGCAGACAAGAGTGAGGCTTACACGCGTACTGGAGTAGTGTCTTTGAATGAGGAGAGTGTGTCGTTGCAGAGCTGGTTGTTCTGGCAGTGAGCTTGAAGGTGACTAAATGAGTGTTAGCACTGTACCGGCACTGTCGTAGGAATGGGCAGGCCTGGGGTTCGTTGCTCCTAGAAATGTGGGAAAAGCGTTGCTCCAGTAATACTGGATCGATTCGTGTTGTATCACTTCTAGTGTCAGTTGTTGTGGAAGCAGGCAGGCCCATGACTATATATGTACTAAGGTGTAGGTCAGTACTGTAGTGGATGTTATGTACTAAGGTGTAGGCCAGTTCTAAAGTGGTTGTTATGCACTAAGGTATAGGTCAGTACTGTAGTGGTTGTAATGTACTAAAGTGTAGGTCGATACTGTAGTGGTTGTTGTATGAGCGGGCCTATGACTATGTACTAAGGTATAGGTCAGTACTGTAGTAGTTGTTATGTACTAAGGTATAGGTCAGTACTGTAGTGGTAGTAGGAGTGGGCCTATGACTATGTACTAAGTTATAGGTCAGTACTGTAGTGGTTGTTATACACTAAGTTATAGGTCAGTACTGTAGTGGTGGTTATACACTAAGTTATAGGTCAGTACTGTAGTGGTTGTTATACACAAAGTTATAGGTCGGGCTGTAGTGGTTGTTATATACTAAGTTATAGGTCAGTATTGCAGTGGTTGTTATGTTCTAAGGAATAAGTCAGTACTGTAGTGGTGGTTATGTACAAAGGTATAGGTCAGTGCTGCAGTGGTGGTTATACACTAAGGTATAGGTCAGTGCTGTAGTGGTTGTTATACACAAAGTTATAGGTCAGTGCTGTAGTGGTGGTTATACACTAAGGTATAGGTCAGTGTTGTAGTGGTTATTATGTACTAAGTTATAGGTCAGTACTGTAGTGGTGGTTATGTACTAAGGTGAAGGTCAGTACTGTAGTGGTGGTTATGTACTAAGGTGAAGGTCAGTACTGTAGTGGTGGTTATACACTACGGTATAGGTCAGTACTGTAGTGGTGGTTATGTACTAAGGTGAAGGTCAGTACTGTAGTGGTGGTTATACACTAAGGTATAGGTCAGTACTATAGTGGTTGTTATTCACTAAGGTATAGGTCAGTACTGTAGTGGTTGTTATACACTAAGGTATGGGTCAGTACTGTAGTGGTGGTTATACACTAAGGTGTAGGTCAGTACTATAGTGGTTGTTATACACTAAGGTATAGGTCAGAACTGTAGTGGCGGTTATACACTAAGTTATAGGTCAGTACTATAGTGGTTGTTATACACTAAGTTGTAGGTCAGTACTGTAGTGGTTGTTATACACTAAGTTATAGGTCAGTACTGTAGTGGTTGTTATGCACTAAGTTATAGGACAGTACTATAGTGGTGGTTATACACTAAGGTATAGGTCAGTACTATAGTGGTGGTTATACACTAAGTTATAGGACAGTACTGTAGTGGTGGTTATACACTAAGTTATAGGTCAGTACTGTAGTGGTTGTTATACACTAAGTTATAGGTCAGTACTGTAGTGGTGGTTTTACACTAAGTTATAGGTCAGTACTGTAGTGGTGGTTATACACTAAGTTATAGGTCAGTACTGTAGTGGTTGTTATACACTAAGTTATAGGTCAGTACTGTAGTGGTGGTTATACACTATGGTATAGGTCAGTACTGTAGTGGTTGTCATACACTAAGTTATAGGTCAGTACTGTAGTGGTGGTTATACACTAAGGTGTAGGTCAGTACTATAGTGGTTGTTATGTACTAAGGTATAGGTCAGTATTGTAGTGGTGGTTATGTACTAAGGTGTAGGTCAGTACTGTAGTGGTGGTTATACACTAAGTTATAGGTCAGTACTATAGTGGTCCTAGGGGCAGGCAGGTCTGTAGATTTAGGTAAACGAGTTACTGGAGGGTACAGGATTCCCCCACTGCTCTATGAGATTACCCGTGACGCGCCTATCTCCGCCCTCATCCCCGACCCCTCCGCCCTGGAGCAGTGATCCATTGGTCTGGAGGAAGAGCCCGGCTTGTCTCAGATAAGACCCTGCAGACTAGACAGAGAAGCCATGTACTGATGGTATCATGAAATCTCAGATGGGAATTGTGGAGGAGTATCAGGAGCTCAGAGCTACTTCTCTCTATGCTAATGTAAACGTCTGAGAATGTGCATTCCCTTGTGAGTTTCTTTTTTGCTACGAGCAGCTCACAGAGAATCTACAGACGTAGAGACTCATACTAAGGGAGCACCTCAGGGTCTTTCATATACAAGATAACTGTATAGAACTGCATCGAGAATCATATGAATAGACAATACTCCACGAGTTTGGATGTACCGGAATCGTCATGGAGGCGAAGCCGAGTGACGATTATGGCTTATGAACATAGATACATGGAAACATGTATGGTTTTCCATATATGGTCTTATGCAAGGCAGTTTGGCATTCAAATCGGAACTGTAGACAAACTTTGAAAGTACATGTATATCTGATTAAAAATTGGCAAACCCGCTGACACCTACATTGACACTACACTGACACCAGACTGACACCAGACTGACACCACAGTGACACCATACTGACACCACACTGACACCACACTGACTCCACACTGACACCACACTGACACCACACAGACACCACACTGACACCACACTGACACCACACTGACACCATACTAACACCACACTGACACCACATTGACACCACACTGACACCCCACTGACACCCCACTGACGCCCCACTGACACCCCACTGACACCCCACTGACACCCCACTGACACCCCACTGACACCACACTGACGCCCCACTGACACCACATTGACACCACACTGACACCCCACTGACACCACACTGACACCATCTGACACCATCTGACACCCCACTGACATCACACTGACATGCTGTCTGATACCTCGCCCCTTCTTCCCGGTACTAGACTCCTACAGAGCACGTCAAACCGCCATCTCCATGCACTACTCACACCACACAGTATGATGCTCACCTCACAGCCGGCTTTATGGTGCTGCAGAACACCCGTCCCTCCTATACACAGGGACATCTACACCTCTCAGTCGAATTTCACATTATGACAAGTCCCACTGACACCTCACAGTGTATACGGGATATTACAGTATGGAAATATATTACACGTCTACCTCATATGCCACACGCATCCTTATATATATATATATATATATATATATATATATATATATATATATATATATATATATATACATATACACACACACAGATATATAATATACATATATATATATCTAATTTCTAAACCATTCCAGACATTATACATCTCACTGCTCTCAGAACGAGACGAGTTTTTTTTACTGTCGGGCTTTGTCGGCAATCATATTTTGCCGGTTTCTCGTTGATTCTGGTTAAACCAATACTAAAATCATTATACCTGTTGCATCTATTCCGACTCTGATGTTATTTTATATTTCATCAAGTTTTGTTACGGATAGTGCATCGTACATTTTGTCACCGGGTCCGGCAACACTGCCGTTCTTCCACCCACACCCTCTTAAATAACAGTAGACACAGCATAGATTTTTCATACATAGTTATCTCACCCCTATCACTGACTAATTGGCTAACATTTGCGATATCATCCCCCCATTGAGTATTTCTTTGAGATACTCCATAGGCATTGAGTACACGTTCCCAATGTTAAGTCTATGGGGAAAATATACGAGGGGTGAGATAATATGGAGAAACCAAACAAGAGTTAGTCCTGTTGTTGTTTATCGCACAACGGCAAGATCGCGTATTACTGCGTGAGGCGAAGCCGAGAGCAGTAATACGCGATCTTGCTGGAGTGCGATGAACAATAACACAACTAACTCGAGTTTGGTTTAGAATTTATCCTATCCCGCCCGTCTAAATTACTTCTCCATTAACAAATGATGTCATTTGTCAAGTGTATCCCACTAGAGCGATATTTTTCATTTTTCTGAACTCCAGACCGAATACATTAACCAAATGTTAAGCCTATGGAGTTTTTTATTAGGGGTAGGATAGTATAGAGGAAACCCATGAAAGTTTAGGGTCTGAGCCCGTATCCCATCGAGTTTGAATTACGTAGTAATTTACAAGGCGAAGCCGCGTGAATTACTATGTGATTCAAATGAGATGGGATCGAGCTCTGACCAAATACTTGAATGGGTTTCTGAATTGATCTCACCCTTAACATTGACTAATGAGCTAACATTTGTGACATTATCCCCCATTGGATATTTTTCCTAAATATCTAATGGGCGTTAGATACGAGTTCCCAATGTTAAGTCTATGGAGAAAAAATATCTGGGGTGAGATAAAGCGAGGATCCAACTGCAATCAGCTGCCAATACATATATATGGCCGCGCTATCTGCAGATAAGCGGCCGCTCGCTGTATATAGACAGGGAAGCCACAGCCACGCATAGGGCTGGCGGCTTTTTACAGGGTGCTGCCTAGATATGGGAAAACGTTGTGGTTCCCAGATAAATCAGTCCGCTTAACTCTGGCCACCAATGCTGTGGTATGAGCATTAACGTGTGCATACCTATAGGTGATTTATCGACGGAAAGATTGTGTTTGATATGATATGATAGGAAGCCATTGAAAAGCTGGATGCGGCTGTGGAGGTTTATTTTCGTGCTGAATGTTAAAAAGAAATATTGGTATGAAATATTACCTCTAAAAATTTGATATCTTAGATAGGTATTCTAATCTAACCTGAGCTCACATTAACTAAATACCAGGAAAAGTGATACATTTTCCATGAAAAAAAGGTCCGCACTAAGAAGTAGTTCTTCTTACAATAAACTCATGTATCTGAACACATGCTAATGACATTTCATGATATCCCTCAGTAACACCAATGTATTGACCTTTATCTTACCCCTGGTATTTTTTCCCCACAGGCGTAACATTGGCAACATTATATCCAACGCCCATTGAGTATTTGGAAT
Organism: Alentia gelatinosa; assembly: GCA_950022655.1. NCBI lineage: Eukaryota > Metazoa > Annelida > Polychaeta > Phyllodocida > Polynoidae > Alentia > Alentia gelatinosa. The sequence goes on from OX465586.1 coordinate 3,277,077, forward strand.
AAATATTCAATGGGGGATTACGTCCCAAAGCTTAGCCAATCAGTCAATGTGAAGGGTGAGATAAATTCAGAAACCCATTCAAGTTTGGGGCCAGAGCTCGATCCCATCTGGTTTGAACTGCTATCATGTATTTCATGCGGCTTTGTGAATTACTGCGTGGTCAAACTTGGTGGAGTACGGACCAAGTTATTTTCATCTCATCCTCACTTCTCAGTTCTTCGCAATTCTATCTCACCCCTGTTTTCCCCCCTTAGGCTTAACAATGGAAACTCGTTCTCCATGTCCCTACAAGTATCGCAGTATATTCTCCATGGTCTATATCTTGTGTGTCGTCCATTCTCCTAGTGAGTACAGGGGTGAGATAAATACATCATTTGAACACTACGTGATACTCATTCAGCATCAAACTCGTGGAGAATGACGATTTTGAAAAAAATTGAGGTTTTTTCTTTTAGTCTGTCATCATCTGAGATGAGAGATATTGTTACAGTATGAGTGTGATTTTAATGTACAAATACACTGCTGTCAGTGCTGGGATGTCAGGCTCTTCAAGTGCTAATTAGATGTCAGACACACAGACACATGTCCTCTTTTATATCCACCTATCACGGCCTGCTGTATATCGAGTCTCCGTTATTAAACAAGGAGCCGTCTAGTATATATATGTATACATATATATATATATATGTATATACATATATATATGTATATAAATATATATATATATATGTATATATATACATATATATATATATGTATATATGTATATATATATATATGTATATATATATATTTATATATATACATATATGTCTGGCATTTCAAGACGTCAGACGAAATGTCTTCTTCACAGAAACGATGTTAATAAGAAGACAGTGATATACCATAACGACTGGGGGGGAAGGGGGGGGGGGGGGGGTATGTCTGGGATGGCTTCTCCTCTGTATGTCTGAGTGGGTGTGTAATTCTACCATTCTATCATCCACACAAATAAGGAGTCTATATACTCAACATGTAGAGCTTAAGGATTGGTTCCACTAACACGATGGATTTGCCGTGGTATATCTTGGTATATCTTGATATATCTTACTGTGTCGCGATGTGTCGTACCTCCGTTGTCGCAAAACGTAGCCGTGCGGTGTCGTGTGTCTATTTTAGTGCTCTGCCACAGCGACACCTCAAGACACGTCGCGACAAATAGGCACGCGATTATTCAAACCTAGCCCGATTAAGCATGTTTACCAGATCGGGACTAATCTTGCTATATCTTGTGTGTTGGTGGAATCACCACTTTACAGATCGCTACTGAGAAGAATACAGAAAGCCGTATTCTACTCAGTAGAATACGGGAGAAAGGTCCCCAACATGCAAAACAGTGTGTGAGAATATTGGCGGCCATTTTGTGTTTCCTTTGATCATTTATATTTGAAATATTGGATGAATAAATACAACATTACCATGATTGTGATCTGCGAGGTCGTATCCTACTTGTAGCTGACACTACGGAATATCCTTGCATTCACTCGGATATTACTACGTGCCAACTACGCCGAGAATAGGACCATGCAGATAATAATCATGGTAATATTGCGTATGCTTTCAAATGAATTACCTCATTCTATAATTACTTAATTCAGTGGTATATTCTGGCATACGAGCTGGTTCTCAGGTATATGTACTGATATTCAGATAAAAAGGCAGATATTTAGGCATATAAGTTATATTGGTGCCGTAGCACAGAACGTTATTTCTTGTCAATTCATTCAAATACAATATACATTAATACACAATGAAATCTGAACAACTACGGCTAATGCCTTGTATGAAAAAAGACGACTACGTGATGTGAATTTCTGCCTAGAAATTATGTGCATGGCATTGCGTGTCCTTTGATGCTTACTTGTAGACTTAGTATTTTGATGAAAGGCAGTTGAAAGCTATCCCTATATTTCATGCTATTCAAGACATTCTGTAGATAAAAATATTAACTATATTCATGTAGCCCATCACTTACACGTTTGCATCAAAGAAAACCCTGTGGTCCATTGAAAAATTACCTGTTTTGCTTCTATCGCTTAGAGCAAGAAGTGTAATAATTGCATGGCTAAACCCTTGTATCAGAGTCATTGGAGCTATGTTTAATGATGTGTACCGGCTACAAAATGTACCAGGAACAACTTATTCCGTGTTTACTTCGGTGCGTTACCCACAGAAAATAGTTCAACATCACAGGAACACCACGCAGCCACCCATGAATACTTCACATTCCTGCATGGACTATAAAGGCGGGTAACATGGAATGATTACTTTCCCGTGCTATATATAGCAGTGGCGGAAGGCTGAAGATGCTTGTTTAATGCATCGTGAAATATTGAGCTCTAAGGCCACTAAAAAAAATTTGTTTCTCATCACGAAGCCATGAAAAATATGACGAGGGCGCTTTTTTTTCCTTTTTTTTTTTGCTGGATCAAAGATGGCTTTTAAAGTGTCATAAAGTGGGCTTCAGATATACAGTAAACAGTATAAACCTGTGTAAGGGGAGATCCTCCGTTCCGGGCCAAAGTGTCCGCTTATGCGGGATGTCCGCTTACGCAGGGTTTTCAGATTTATAGTGGTTATACATTGAATGCATCCCTGGCATCAAGAGCTTTAATATGATACTAAATACACATACCTTTTATAATATTCATCAAGGTTCATCTTATTTTGTAAAAAAAATCTTCTAAAATCGTTTTTGCTGATGCGCGCGGTGATGAGAACCAAGTTTTTTTTTGAGTGGCCTAATCTCGCCGAGCCAGCCTACAGGCCGTTGACGTCACATGGAAACGTCAGAGACGCCATGTCAGCGTCTCTCCAGCCCGTGCCCAGACGCAGGTGAACCCCGCGGTCCCCTTTTCTGATCTTCCATACATCCGGGACCTCAGGGGCACCGGAAGCCGCCATCTTGAGCTCCGCGAAGCACCACCAGCGAATGCCACTTTACGACAGACATCTGTCAGGACACTCCGGAACCAGCGTGTGCCCGACCAGCGCATGCGCGATGACCACCTGTACACTCTCCATGCAGAGTAATACTCGCGGCTAATCCGAGATTGTACAGTTAGAGATAATACATACACAATATTGACTGGTTTCAGATACAAGCGGCCGTATTCTCTAAGGAGTTGACGTGTAGTAATATCCGAGCGTATGCGAGGATATTGCCGAAAGTCAACTCCGAGGAGCATACAACCGCTTGTATCTGAAACTAGTCTATATTGTATTTATCATCCACCTTTTCTGGACAAGTGCCATGTTAATATCAGTTCGTTTTAGCTATGCACTATTTATCCATACGCACTATTTTTCCGTATGCGCCACCCGGAGCATACAACATATCCGTATGCGCCGGGTATGTCCATACCAACTCCCTATATGTTTTCTATGGACACTTTGTATTAGGTGGATAATGAAATGAGAGATGGCTTAATAATCATCTTTCCTGGGCAGGATTGCAAGACGAATTTAATAATCGTACCTTGTCGGGATTGCAAGGTGTAACGAGATTTAATTTCTGCCTTCAGCCTCGCGGGCCGAGTCTTCAATGCTTTGTAGTCAGACTGAGAAATGCGAGCCTTGTCCTAACACTCCTAAAACACGTGCTGATCAGGTTTCCGCACATCAAACTTCACAGTCTCACACACGTTATGACGGGATTTCCTACCACGTACAATTCCTATGGCGCAGTGCAGTTGGCTATCGTAAAAGACAATTGGCTAGCATACAAAGCAATTGCCCATAAATACTAATAATAGTTAGATTACATAGTACATGTATGTAGTAGGATTTAGAAATGAATATTTGTTTATTCAGCCTGTAGTCATGAGTGTTCGTGGAACTTCCCAATACCTTCAACCTTAAGCACATACCTCTCGGTCTATATAGTTTAAATAATAAAAAATATACTTGAGAAATAGTATCAAATAAATCTGCAGAAAGTTTTACAAATCATTGGTTTCATCAACCGATAGAGATATGAGCTATGCTATCCTAGTCCATGATTTAATCTTATAATAAAGATTTTATGGTCTCACCATATACAATGGAGAAAGAAATATAGGTGTGTTATGATCGGCCATATAAATACATTTAAATAGCTTGTCCACTGTACTGTACAAATGCCTATTGTGGAACTATCTCTCTGAGGTACAATATCCTATCAACGCAGTTAAAGTAAAATGTACCCCTCGGCATTTAAATTGCCTATCACACAGTACAAAGGACAATTATACATTAGCCAGTGCAATTGCCTAATGCGTAATGCAACCACTAATTGTGTAGTGGAATTCAGTGCAATTGTTTTGGGCAAAAAATGTATTCCAATATCATGTAGAATTAATGCGATTTAAATCACAGTATTTCTAAGTATATCATTGATTTATAAAAAAACGTAAAGGTAGATATCTGCATATTAGGAGGAATAGAGGGAATACAAAGGGTCCAATGGGTGAATACCTATATCAAATGCTAAGCTAGACTTAAACAAAGCTATATGCAATTGCAGTGTAATATGAGCAGCTCACCTAGCATTCTTAAAGCTGAAAATCACTACCTGGGAATAGACTTAGCGATTTCTCAATGTTTCAGTAGAAGAAACTTCGGTGAGCGGAACACTTCAATGCGTTTTAACACGAATCCATTGTTCGGGCGACAAAACTCTGCAGCGCCTCTGGAGAGTGATGGATACACTTAACAAGAAGGTGGAGAAATGGCTCTGAGAGAAGAAGAAGGGATAATGGATCGACTAGAGCGGGAGAGCTGGCATTGTCGAGGCAGTAGACTGCTTAGGGAGTGGAGGAATTAAGCAGAACTGTCTTTAGAAACATATTTTGAACGACTACGCCACGAGTTTGGATGTGTAGTAATCGTCACGAGGCATAGCCTTGTGACGATACGGAGCATCCAAACGAGTGAGCGTAGTCGTTCAAAATACGATTCGAAAGCGGTTCTGTTTTTATCTCACCCCCAACACGGACCGTACAGTCGATTACATGTCGTAAGCCATGTTGCAGCAGCTCTGGTTCAAACAATGGCGCCGGAACTTTTTTTTTTTCTGCGACGTTCATTGGTCGCACCATACATAGTTTCTCCGCCACTCCAATGGCCGAGAATTGACACTATTCGTAGGTGAGCGTGGCATATTTTATTTCAACGTTAACTCAATGGCACAACCTGAGATAATAAAGAAGAAACCAACAAGTTCTGGTCAAAGTCGTCATTCTCCACGAGTTTATAGCAGAGAGTTGATACGAACGAGGCATGAGGATATGAACGAGGCAATAACAGATTAGATATTATATAGCGTTCAAACGAATTGGAGAACAATGACTTTGACCAAAACAAGTTGCTTTCTGTATTTACCTCAGCCCTGTACACATTAAATTTTTTTTTGTTTTTTTTTTTGAAAAATTGTATTAGGGTCGAATCATACAGATAACCCAGACTCGGCCAGTGCCGTTCTTCCGTCTGGTCCCTCTTGAAACAGTAGCTTTACACACTTTTAACAAACAGTTTTTACTGCTACCGGTGACTTCATTGTTACAGTTTTCTTTGGATGATGTGTACATGTTATAGCATAACATTATAGCATAAAATAATGGATGACACAGGATATAGACCATGGATAGCAGACTGCAATACTCATAGGGGTATGGAGAAAGAGCTCACAATATTAATTCTATTGGACAAAAAAGCAGAAATGAAATAAAAACTTGTGACTTTTACAAATCAGGGAGAAAGTGGTAGACTAGAGGGAAACTGGTTCTAGGTAGAATAATTCTTAAGTTAAGCTCACGATGTCGAACCACACTTCAATGTGTGTGCTGGGCGGGCGGAAGTGACTTCCTGTTATCCACTAAGCGCAAGCGCAGAAGTCACTCGGCATTTAGTTTATTACTTTTAAATTTTCGGTATGGATTTTTAGACCGTATACAATATCTATATACATGTATCTTTTATTTACGTAACTAATCATAATTCAAAGTATGGTGGTACGTCGCCATACCGGCATAGTATGGTGGTACGTGTCAACTACCGCTTCTATAGTAGAGGATGGTATTTAGAGGATTTTCTGGAAGAGTTATATAATGCAGTACCTAAGGAGTGATCGGCCATGGGTAATAAACTCAGGACGAGAGAAAACTGCTTAAATATCAGTGACGGACCAATATGAGGGGTAGTCGACCATTAGGTTTATGAGCAAATTCCTCTGGTTTCGGAGGCTTATCACTCGCCCTTAGCCCAATAACACCCCTACTCCATTTAGTAAATCCTAGTTCCACCCTGAATATTCAGTAGGTTGATAGTGTTTTATGCCATTGCAACATTCGGGGTCATACCAGGGCAAGAACAAATCTATGAAATGGGATTGACAGATAAGCAGGAAACGGAGGGGCATGGCTAAGCCACAAACCCTGGATCCTGGAGGCTGGCATGCTACTCCTTGAGCCTTTCGCCAGCGTAACGATATGCAAAGTGCTGCCGCTCATGCTAAATTTGCGGGTGACTGGTTTGTGGGCATTCCTGTAAGGCCTGGCGTCCACCTACTACGACAGAAATTTAGACCTACCGATATGGCACCGAAACAAAATGCAAATATCGGAGACATATCGGGAAGGTGCAAAATCATAGACATATATGTCTAAACATGCCAATCAACCATGCATCGGTAAGGGTTCGTTTCGGTGCCTGATCGCAGAAACATGGTCAACTGCCCCGATATTAGATGACCTTCCGACGCGATTTTGATTTTGTATCGGGAGGTCCATCATAGACCATATCAGAGCCATATCGTAGTAGATGGATGCTGGGCCTTATGATAGGTTTACACTGGGCTACAGTGGCCATGGTGGCCATGTTTCGCCGAAACACAGAGCCTTTGCAGATGCTCATGGGCCATAGATTTATCTTTACACTAAGCCCCGGTGGCCAATGTTTAAGGACATTCAAGGGGTCCACTTTGTCCACAGTTCGCTGTATGTCTGGCTGCGGTCAGTCACGTTACTCACGTTTTGTCCATGGTTCCTTGTACGGCTGCCTACGTTTGGTCACGTTCAGTCAAGTTATGTGACGCACGTATCATCTCATGAGGGCCCGGTACATTTCTCATTAGCACCGTGGCTGCCAGGGCAAATCTTTTTGTCATTTCAAAATTCTTCCCTAGCAGCCATGGCAGCCAGGTTGTGTCACGGTCTGTCAAGTTAACAAAAGTTAATTGGTGGTTTTCCTTGTGAAAGTTCGGTGGTACATAATCAGTGATGGTCACCAACTTTTGGTAGTAAAATAAAGAGCGTCACCAATCAATTCAATGTGTTATGATTTTTCCCATTTCCATTTGCAATCACTGATATACAGTCAGGAACCACCAATAGACCTTTAGCACTGCTGACGCAAAATGTAAATAGGCTATTAGGAAAATCTAAGCCGGTTTTGGCGGCCAATGGAAAAGTGCCTATACTATCCACCAAGAGTTTCCGTACTGCTTGGAGAGTATCTTATTCCATAACCTCGAAGCCAATTTTCCATTTTCTTATTTACCTTTTCTGTGTATTCTTTTTCAAAATACAATAAACATACGTCTTGGTTTCTTTATCAATATTTTAGCCATGAATATTTCCTATTAAGCTCTTATCCGAACCATGCCCTATACCGTAGCTCGGCGCAGACAGGGGTTGGTTGTCAATCTAGTGGACACTAGACATCAGGGATCAAGGGAGATCACCGCCACTCCCCACCAGAGAGCGCTGCCAGAACCGGACACACCCCTGCGCACGCGCGACCTGACCAACCGGAAATCAGCGACCGGAGAGAAGGTCCCGGATGAAGGTCGTACAGACGCGCAGATCGGAGGATATGCTCCTGGGAAGGTCACGGGAAGGTCATGGGAATATCGGATGTGTTTTGCTTAATGCGTTAAAGGTGTAGGCAGAAGTATACTGGGGCCCGTTTAATAATCTAGGATGGTACGTGTAGACCCTTTTCTACATGCTATAGAGACCTAGGGACGATGTGGGTTAATTCTATTCAATACTTATAGACGATCTTATGGACGGCTAAGACTTTATCTCAATTCTGGTGCAAGATTAGCCATAGAAATAACACTAGGGAAAAAATACTAGGATCCTATACATGTAGAGCCTTTTCTGTATGCCATAGAGACCCAGCAAACTCAAATGTATGATATGTTGATGACAGACAAGCAGGGAACACAGTGACACGTGCACCCCTCTCATAAGATCTCACACTCTCTAAGTGGTATTCTGTACAAGGTTCTCACTGCGCTCTATGGGAGAATAATTCTTAATGAACTAGGCTTAGAGCCTTGAGAATCCACTGGTACACAGTATTCCCGCTAGGTGGCATCATTGAGATTATAGGAATGGTTGGGTTGCATTGATGTACGTCTTTAGCACGGGAGGCAGGCCAGTGGATTCTCAATGCTCTAAGCCTAGTTCGTTTAGAATTCTTATACATAGAGCGTAGTGAGAGTACAGAATACCACTTAGAGAGTATGAAATCTCATGAGAGGGGTGTGTAGTGAGAACCTTGTACAGGATACGACTTAGAGAATGTGAGATCTCATGAGAGGGGTGTTGGTGAGAACCTTGTACAGAATACCACTTAGAGAGTGTGAGATCTCATGAGAGGGGTGTGTAGTGAGAACCTTGTACAGGATACCACTTAGAGAGTGTGAGATCTCATGAGAGGGGTGTGTAGTGAGAACCTTGTACAGAATACCACTTAGAGAGTGTGAGATCTCATGAGAGGGGTGTGTAGTGAGAACCTTGTACAGAATATGACTTAGAGAGTGTGAGATCTCATGAATGGGGTGCTCGGCTCAATAGATTTGGCGCTTTACAACTACTCTGGTCTGAGAGGAGAAGTTATAAAAGGAAATCTTGTATTCCCAGAGGAGCTGTCATCAGAAGTCGGAGACTTAAGAGTAATTCATGAGAAGGTCATCCACCCGTGTACTCTAGACGTTTACAGAGGCCATTACAAAAGACGTACCTTGTCAATGGAAAAGGTCACAATATGACCTATAAATATCCCCTTCACATTCTGCCCCTGTTACTATCGTAAAACCGGATGAGTTTTAATCTGGGCTCCCGTATGCGACGACTGGAGTTTGGCGTAGTGATCTTCTGATGATCTCTGATTTTCCTAAGTACATAAAATGGCCGGTTTTTCCTGGTGATTTTTAGGTACATGTATATAATAATAAGAAAACGTAGTGACTGAGCCATAGGGAAGGTATTCTCGGCATTTTGATTTTGACAGATCTTCCACTAGAGGTTCGTTCACTTTACAACATACATTTGTACATTAGACACGTCAATACATATTTGGTGATAAGTGATTGAGATAGATGGTGATGGGATGAGGGTGATATTGTTCACATTACATACCTTAAATGGCCATGCCTAAAGGCTTAGTAACCACGTTTTCCCTTATTCCTAATTGAAGTTCTATCAGTATTTGTAGACATCAAAATAACCAATAAGAAGGTCAACCCCTCATGTCCTCTATAGTGTTAACATATGTCAGGGCCTTACAGAAGAAGAACCTTGTCAATGGAAAAGGTCACAAAATGACCTATAAATATCCTTTTCCCCATCTGCCTCTCACCGTTACAAGGCATTGTCCTCCTGATCTCCCAGCGTCTGGACTGTTTGAATAAGCTTCACACCAACACACAAAGCACGGTCTGAGGAGGGGTTTAATCGTCCCTGGATTAAGGCTGTGTATGACAAGTCATGCGTACAGTATATAACAGCAGGCTGAATGAAAAGAAAGCGGTCTGATTCCCATATGAATCGTCGGTATTTTTATTTTGAATCTTTTATTTATACTAGAGTATCTACTCGGGTGAGGGTAGCTTTTATTATCCACCTAATACAAAGTGTCCATAGAAAACACATAGGCAGCGTGTATGGACATACCCGGCGCATACGGATATGTTGTATGCTCCGGGTGGCGCATACGGAAAAATAGTGCGTATGGAAAAATAGTGCAGAACTAAAACGAACTGATATCGACATGCCACTTGTCCAGAAAAGGTGGATAATAAATACAATATAGACTGGTTTCAGATAAAAGCGTTTGTATGCTCCTCGGAGTTGACGCAATATCCTCGCATACGCTCGGATATTACTACGCGTCAACTCCTCTGAGCATACGGCCGCTTGTATCTGAAACCAGTCAATATTGTGTATGTATTCGACGGGCCCCTGTGGCCATTTCTGATATATATTTTATGTGTTTGTTTTAAACCAAATCCCCTGGATATTAGATTTTTAAAACACATAAGGGATTGATACACTTTAATAGGGATTCCACTCCTCAAAGTATACTATGTGCATTGAAACCATAGTTAATATTAAGGTTGAATGTTCAAACACCAAACAAAGAGAATTGCTTATAAAATACATCCCCAGAAATGTTACTGTTAAAAATGAAAGAAATGAACAAAAATTACTATATAGTTCGCGTTACTATCTAGATGTAACTATTTGAAAAGAAACTGATAAGATATCCTTGTTACAAAAACCCACAAGAAAATCTACCCAAAGACAATTTTCGGGCAGTCACTTTGAATGGCTACCCATGAAGCAGAGATACGTTTTCTGGTCATCAGGCTTATCGTGTTTATGGTAAACACCGTCTTCCACTGCTCCGCCCCTCCCCTCCGACATCTTTATCCCATCTCCGGCAGCCACTGAGCTGCGCTATAGCGCCCTCCGTGACTATCGTCAACACTATAGGCCGCTCCGAGGTTGAGTAAAGCCTGGTTCCCACGAAGCGATTTTGTGGCATCCAGAGGGCACCCAGAGGCAACTATCAGCCAAAATTTCTAGGAATTTGCCAAGTCATGCAAAATGGCAAAATCGTTGGCGACTATTGCCCTTGTTCGGGCTTGAGTTGGCAACTGTGGCGGTTGTGGCTTGGAGCCATATAGTTACTTGTTCAAATATAAGGTAGAGAGAAATTGATATCACTTTGGACAGTTTTGTTCATACAGTCAGTGATTCTTGCCTTTATTTGTTAATTATTGGTGTGTCTGTGATATTTCGGAATGGTTTGCTATGTCGTACATATCTTAAAGGATTGTTTCTATTTCATAGCTTTTAAAGTGTAGGGAATAAACTTCATTGACACAACACAGAAAAGACAAAACTTTACAAGTGAGAAAAATCAAGGAAAATCTAACATATTTGCACAGAAAACCTTTTCTGTGCAAATATGTTAGATTTTTAGATTTAGACTTGCGCACGTCTAAGGAAAGGTTGCTTGTCTTCTGGCTGAGAATTGGGATGTCCGACTGCAAATCGATTTGTCCACTGAATCGTGGAGATCAGGACAGCCGGGTGTGGGTGTGGGTGTGGGTGTGGGTGTGGGTGTGGGAGTGGGTGTGGGTGTGGGTGTGGGTGTGGGTTTGGGTGTGGGTGTGGGAGTGGGTGTGGGTGTGGGTGTGGGTGTGGGTGTGGATGTGGGTGTGGGTGTGGGTGTGGGTGTGGGTGTGGGTGTGGGTGTGGGTGTGGGTGTGGGTGTGGGTGTGGGTGTGGGTGTGGGTGTGGGTGTGGGTGTGGGTGTGGGTGTGGGTGAGGGAGTGGGTGTGGGTGTCGGAGTGGGTGTGGGTGTGGGTGTGGGTGTGGGTGTGGGTGTGGGTGTGGGTGTGGGTGTGGGTTTGGGTGTGGGTGTGGGTGTGGGTTTGGGTGTGGATATGAGTGTGGGTGTGGGTGTGGGTGTGGGTGTGGGTGTGGGTTTGGGTGTGGGTGTGGGTGTGGGTGTGGGTGTGGGTGTGGATATGAGTGTGGGTGTGGGTGTGGGTGTGGGTGTGGGTGTGGGTGTGGCTGTGGGTGTGGTGTGGATATGAGTGTGGGTGTGGGTGTGGGTGTGGGTGTGGGTGTGGGTTTGGGTGTGGGTGTGGGTGTGGGTGTGGGTGTGGGTGTGGGTGTGGGTGTGGGTGTGGGTGTGGGTGTGGGTGTGGGTTTGGGTGTGGGTGTGGGTGTGGGTGTGGGTGTGAGTGTGGATATGAGTGTGGGTGTGGGTGTGGGTGTGGGTGTGGGTGTGGGTGTGGGTGTGGGTGTGGCTGTGGCTGTGGCTGTGGCTGTGGCTGTGGCTGTGGCTGTGGGGGCTGCTTGCGGGCATGCTAATAAGGTTATAACCGCCAGGAGGCTTTGGGGTGTGTGTGGAGGTGTGTAAGGGATGCGTCATAGATCTCCAAGCAGATCTTCGATTTGACGCATCCCTACCTCTGACTTAACTAGGGACAGCGGCTCTCGGAACGGAACACAAATCATCCCACGCCTCACAGGAAGACAACCATCGACCTGGAAAGGAAGCAACAATTACTCCCAGCAACAGATAGAGACAGCGGGAAGGAAACGGGATCCCTGTCCATGTAAAAGAATATCCCTGCTGAACAGTTGACAGCCTACCAGAGTTACGACACACTCAGTAATGCGACCCATATGAAGGGTGCAAGGGTTCAGCCAATATTGCCTGGAATCAAGATACTTATCGCATTGGTGTCTACATGTGTATGGGAAATGCCAGAACACATTATATTACGTTGAAATTATTCAAAGAAACTCTACGGTTTCTTTGATTAATAATTATACACACAGATCTTTGTGTATAATGAAAAGGTAATAAGAAGATGTTTATTACCTCATAACATCTCATTTCATCAATACCATACCTGATGACTGCTAAACTTTAATATTTTATGTACTTTTAAAGATCAAAGGGTATAACAATAGGGACTATTTTCTTGCACTATAAGAGAAAGGGACTATTTTCCCGTAAACCACGGTTTTGGAAGGCCTTATACCACAGATGTGAATCCGTATACCACAGTTATGGTATCTGACAGTTTTTATATAATGGGTCGTGGTTTGCCATTTTTCAATGGGGACTTTGTATACCATAGATAATATGAGTTATGATACACTAGGTTGCAATACAACTACACTTATATATCAGCATGTACACAAAGTAATGTCAGGCTCGCTGTCTGTCCTTTCCATTTGGAACATCTATTAAATGTCCTTTACTGAAGAAACTTGCAATATATCACAGGCCTATCAACGTCAGTAAAGTTACGGATCTATTCACTGATATTTCCCCGTAACCCCGAGTTTAGCAGCTAAGAAAACTGATAGGTGATAGGTGTTGCTCACTAGATAGGACAATTTATAAACAGCTGTAGCGAAACTTGTCAATGTTAAACAAGGCATTGCTATATCATTCTAAAAACCTAAACCTTACATATTCCTTAAATATGAATATCAATGTCATTATCATATTTCCATAATCACATTTGTCGGAAGGAGAAAGACATTAGAATTTAGATCTAGACACATGGTATTTACATGGGGTGAAAGAAGCAGAAAAAGATAATGATTGATTGACGTGTAGGTAGTAAGGTGTAGGGGTGTGGGGTACGACCTAACTGGTTTGGGGCAGCTCAGTGGATCAATGTAGGGCACATAGAGGAACAAAACCGACCGCCAGCCAACAACAATATTGTCCCAACACTCATAGCGTACCACGCCCCTTCTCTGATATTTATCATTGTTATTTCAGAAAGCTCTCAAATTACACAATTACCACCGGTTCTATTTGCTGCTACCTTGACGCAAGCTAAATGAGGTTCCACTATATAGCATTCCTTCATCTTTTGATATTAGGGAGCCGACACTTATTTAAGTTGGTAAACGGATATGCCTCTATATCGTTCAGGGTGAATATATAAAGCACTATGGATTTTAAGCTGCCTTTTTAAAGGCTATAATGCATTCGATTAGGCCCGGCGTCCACCTACTACGATATGGCTCCAATATGGCCTACTACGATAGAAATTAAGAACTACTGATATGGCACCGATATAAAAAGGAAATATCGGAGACATATCGGGAAGGTGCAAAATCGTAGACATATATCTTGACATGCCAATCTACCACGCATTGTAGGTTTTTTTTATTCGCTGCCTAATCGGGGAAACGTGGTCAACTGCCCTGATATTAGGTGACCTTCCAACGCGATTTTGATTTTTTTATCGGGAGGGGCATCGTAGACCATATCGGAGCCATATCGTAGTAGGTGGACGCCGGACCTCTCTATAATTCAAATGTGGTCCTATTCTATGTGGACCTTACTTCTCTTTGATCAACCACCTTTGTTGGGGACTGCCGACTGTAGCGTCGCCCAGATCTAACCTGGGGAGAATGCTATAATTTATAACGCATGGGAACCGCTGTATATCCCTCTCCATACAGAGTCTCTGCCTCACATGTGTTGTAGGTCACGGACCTTTACCAGACCTGTGTATGGAGATTGCATGGGGTCGTGGTTTGTGACAGGTTGGCGTTTAGGACGAGTGGGTTCGAGTCCCACTTGTGTAAAATTACATATATTTAGGTTAAACTACATACATTCATAAAGCTTGGGTCTTATTCACTGTAAGATCTTCCAATCTGAAACAAGTGAATAAACTTTATATGAAAAAAAACCCCAAAAAGTGTGACACAGCGAGTTGCTTCCTTTCTGTTTACGATAATCCAAAAATATTTAGATATTTTTTTATGAAGATTGTTAACCACAAAAAACAGACCTGTTATGTTTCAATTAAGATTCAATTATTGATGAGAAATGATGTGTAATAGGCAAACTGATGAGATGAGTGATTGGTCAATGTATTTGAGAACTCATCGTTTCGATAGATTTATCTCACCCCTGGGATTTTCTCACCATAGACTTAACATTGGGAACTCGTATCCAACGCCCATGAAGCTTTCAGGAAAAAAACTCAATGGGGGAATTATGTCACAAAGGTTAGCCCATTTGTCAATATGAAAGGTGAGATAAATTCAGAAACCTATAAAAGTTTAGGGTCAGAGCTCGATCCCATCTCATTTGAATCACTACATAATTCAAGCAGGTTCAGCTTGTGAATTACTACGCTATTCAAACTCGATGGGATACAAGTTCTGACCCTAAACTTTCATAGGTTTCCTCTATATTATCTCACCCCTGGTATTTTTTCTCCATAGATTTAAAATTGGGAACTCGTATCCAACGCCCGTTGAGTATTTAGAAAAAAATACTCAATGGGGGAATTATGTCACAAAGATTAGCCCAGTAGTCAACATGAAAGGTGAAATAAATTCAAAAACTATAAAAGTTTAAGGTCAGAGCTCGAACCAATCTCGTTTGAACCGCTACGTAATTCAAGTGGGTTCACCTTAAAATTACTATGCGATTCAAACTTGATGGGATACAAGTCCTGACGCTAAACTTTCATATGTTTCCTCTATACTAGTTAATCTTCGCCGGGAGTTTTAGCTGGTATGAGCACGCTGTCAGTGTGGTTGGACCTCCATTTGTTTACCTGACATGTGTGACTATCACACATTCTTCAAGCCAACTTTCCTTACCTCATGTCTTTTGTATGTTGACACATATATTCATGCCATCTTTCATTGGCAAGCGTGCCTATATTCAAATCTTTTAATATTTGTTCTATCTATACTTTAATACTTATCCTCCCATACTATTCCTAGCTCACACTTATTCCCTTTATACTTTCCAATATACTCATGTAACTGCATCGATGCAATTTGGTCATTTATGAGAATACACATGTATGGAAGTACACCTTATAAACGTTATAGTACGCACCTTGGCTGGGTTTCAGGTCTTGGCCGAGCCCTCTGACCTCACCCTATCTCCTGAACCATGTCCTTGTTCCATTTCCCGACACCCAAAATAGACGCGACCATAGTGAGGACAGTGAGTATGTATACTTTCTGCCCGTTGTGACCAGTATTATAAGCCACACAGCCAGGGATGCTGCTGGGAACACCACACACCCTCCTCTAACCGCATCCTACACCTTGATTTTTGGGCATCAAAACAACCGCAATCATGTTCTCAAAATGCACAAAGAGCTCTGAAGAAGATGAGGGGAACAACGAATCCCGACTCCCCTTTCTACGGTGAGTGGTTTTTAAGAAGTGTTTAGAGGTTGTCAACAAGATTGCCTTCAACCTGGGAACCCGTAGAGGGGACAGCAATAGGCGGTAGCATACGTATCTATAGGAGTGTGTGTGAGTGTGTGTATGAAGGTAGAAGGGAACAGATGGGGAGCGGCTGAGGTGGTGCAATTCCCATGTATTTAAGTAATTATGGCACTTAGTTTGAAAGTATAGCAATTAAGATTTATATCTGTGATTTGGGGTTTCTGTAGGGGTTTTAAGCCATAGAGACTTATTACTGCAATATTTCATACATTTTTCATTTTTTAACCATCTTATATTAGCTGCAACTATCCATGTTGATTACATTGGATACACGTTGGCAATGAATTGGATAGACTGCCAACCGAGGCTGGTTTTCATAGGTCGACAGGGAAAATAATAATAATCCTGTACGGTTATGCATCTCGCCCACACGCTTCTCCTATGCTTACATATCACATGCCATATTAAAATCTCCGTAAAAATTGATGTACAATGTAAATAGGCGTATAACCACATTTTGCTTTGTTTGCTTAGGGATCCCTACATACTATCAAGGTGGGTTAAATAAATAGTAAATGTAGGCATTCATCTTATCTGCCATTTGTTTTGGTTACTTACTGTGGGGATTGAGCCCTTTAGAATTCGTTCATCTTTTAGGGGGGGGGGGGGGGGTTGGGGTGAAATCGGTGGTAATTTGCCCTGAAAGTCAATAATCTATCTATTGGCTTTAATAGATAATCAGTAGCTTTCTCATATTGCATTAGTCTGAGTGGGTATAGACTGGATTCTGAATCGGGACTCGAAAGGAGTGAAGTATTGTCTAATTTATGATTTGAGTATGGTTCTGGATTTATCTCTCTCCTTTCAGGGACATTAAATAGCATCAAAATATCAGAATAATTCAAATTACTTCGCAAATACATTTAAGAAAGTATAAATGTCCATGTTAAAATCTTATATACTTTCTGCTGATTGGCCAGATCCCTGTGACGTCATCTCACATCACTCTGCCACAACTATGGCGTAGTATTGTCACTTTACGTGGCTGATCGTTGCATATTGCATTTTTGTAATGTTATCCCTATGGCTAAAGCTGTACGAAGGGTGACATAACGTTCAGTATTTCTACTTTCGCAAACCGATGGTGTAAAAACCATCTTATCCAGGATCATATTGTCATAATATTCAAGATATCCACGTTAGAAAGTATGGCAGTATTCTGATGTTACGGTCAGAATCAATATGAGAAATTACTACTCGTTTGCAAGTCAGGTAGTAATTCTATCACTACCTGCAAGATGCAAACATATTCAAGTCCGATCTATTTCATAGCAAATATACAAGTTTAAACATTCTTATCTACACTGACACAGAAATTGATAAAAGTAAAATGAGGTTTTGAGTAAACAATGTGGTCACGAGATTGGCGAAATGGCGAGGTCTATATACCGAGGAATTGTTGCGCAATGAATAAAACTAGGAGCAAATGGTATGTTCATCATTGATGAATGAGCGGGCAATTATAAATGAATAACGTTTGGGTTACATTCAGTCTATGGATGTTTTCTCTAACCCACTTGCATCCAGTCAACTTGCCATCTATGCAACTGCTTGAGTCTATGATCCAAATATATCAAGCACCAGTGGGTCTTGAGGTATTTCGGTATTGAGTGATTGGTCATGGTCAGCTGGGCATGCCTCTAAGACACTGAGACACTGGCTCCCTGCTCCTTTCCCAATAGCACAGTGAATAGCACGCAGGTAGTGAAGGGATAGCTTCATATTTGGGTACTCTAACCTCTAGGCGATGTATATATAGCACCTACAAGCACCCTCTATAAAGAATTCCTACAAAGAGTATCTTCCCGTATGTATTATTAGTTACATCATGCTTATTTCTATTGTATTGTTCTTTTGCTATGCGTCCTAGTTCTTTGTTTTGGTGTGAAAAGAAAGTATTATGAGGACAAATGGATTCCCCTTCTCTCCTACCTTCAGCACCCTCGAGCGTTAAACGTCCAACCACAGAAAAAAATATAAAAGAAAAGAATTGTCTCCCGAAGGTTTATAACAAGATATACAAAAGAAGAAAAGCAACAGAATATTTTTGAATGAACAGAGAAAGAAGAAAGAAGGAGCTAACTGGAATCCTATTTGACAATGAGGATGTACAGCATAGGACAGTTTAAACAATTTATCGACAACTATGTAAATAGAGGGTCTGTCGTGATGCGCTGAATCTAAACTTGTTATCAACTACATGATGATGTTAAAGACGCTTAAACAGATCCATATAGGGGCTGAAACCTCAGAAGTGAAGATTCATGTGGAGCACAGAGTGATTGCTAGTTCTACCATCATCCACTAGGAATAAACAAGATAGCGCCACTGTAGTCGGGGGGCAAGCAGTGTTATCTCCTGCTATAATCTGTAGATAATCGCAAGACGAGGCTAAATCCCACCATGAAAAGCCCAAAAAATATATCTTTAACTAAGTCCACTGATAACTGGACCCGCCACCTGGTGTTTTGATTGGCGTCAGGGGTAAGATGGCTGCCTCCATAAAACAATAGCTATGTGCCCTACAGAAAGATTCCAGAAAGTCATAGCTACTCTATAATGTTGAATTGTGGATTGTAACGGACACTTTTTTTCAAGCAGTTTCTTTTTTGAGATTGATAAGTCAAATCATTCCTAATATGAATAGATGTATCTGATAAACATCTATTAGAGAGAAAAATTTACGTTCTGAGGAAAACTGTCCTTTAACGCGGGGTGTCGACTTACGCGGGGTCTGATTGATATGGTCTGCGGGACAAATCTTTTTCATTTTAAATTTCTCCATGGCACCCACATTCCCAAAGTCGAGCTACATTTTGCAGTGACGGTCCATTACATTTCTCTCCGCATGCCATGGTCCTTCCACGGTAGTTGCCGTGTTCTCAGTGTCAATCTAGCCTTACCTATGTCATATACCTTTCAAAATATTATTTAATAAATAGAGGGTGCTTCTACAAAATTCACCTTTGATATTTCAAGATATTATGTTGTAAAGCACTTAAACACTTCGCTTACAAACCGTATGGCCATAAATGTATTTCATTTTGCTACCAACTGAAAATGAGCAATGTTCAAAGACATGAACAAGTCTACAGTAGCTTCCCACGAGCTGCTCTCAATATGCTCATCCCGGGCCTGGCCACTATAGAGTCGGTCATCCTAGTCATATGGCGGGGCCCTGGAACCTGGAGAAACAACCTCAATACCGTTATAATGCGCGCCCACTGCGGGTGTTGATGTTGGTTTAATGCTGTATGACAACAGAAACAATTTCCTGTCGACAGATGGTGAGCGTATGGCATGGGGAGGTGATACGTAAACTGTGACAGTCTGAGGGTTATATCCACCCACAGGAATGATCTATGGACGTTCACAGGCAAGCTGTGGACCTTGGCTAAGAACCAAACTACTTACAAGACACTACAGATAAATCACCTTATGTGAATTATATTACAGGGATGTCAGTTTTCCTTGTTTCCGCGGAAATCCGTGTTTTTATTTTGAAATGTGCAATCCTTTTCCTTGTGTAAAATGAACATATAATAACACAAAATAGCGAGATACAACCGATATATTACTCACATCAGTAACAAGCCTTAATTCCCAACTCTACCTACCCACAGACCCTTCTTAGAAGCATATGTTTAGTAGTAATAACGTTACTTGTATCTAATACATTTTCGGTGTTTTGGGTTTAATCCCTAAATTGTCAAGGGAAATATTTCCTTGTTTTTTTCTGACCCCAAATGACATCCCTGTTATTATAAGGACACATAGCTATTGTGTTGTAGAGGCGGCCATCTTGCCCCCCGACGCCATCCATAACACCATTGGCGGGAACAATTATCAATGGATTTTATAAAGAAATTTCTTTTGGCTTGCCATTAAAGGATTTTGGCCTAGTCTCAATATTATCTATAGACTATAACAACTAATATACTTAAGCATATTTTGACATAGGGACATTAATTAAGATTATAAAACGATGCCAATGTCGAATATCCTCATGTGATTATATTCTGTGAAATGGATTGCAATTTATAAATGTAGAGGCGAAGGAGTGTGCTTAGTCTATAGGGCACAGAGTGATTGCTAGTTCCGCCATTATCCATCAGGAAATTGTAATATAGCGCCACTGTAGTCGGGGGACAACTGCTGTTATAACCTATGGACAATCGTAAGACTAGGCCAAAAACCGTCTATGGTAAGCCAAGAATAATACTCTTAGTAAGATCCATTGATAACTGGACCCACATCCTGGTGTTTTGCTTGACAAGATGGCCGCGTCCATAACACAATAGCTATGTGCACTATATGTGTGGGGCGAAATATGATAGGTGTTGTAAATAATGATAATAACCATAAATTCAGAAGAAGATGAGGCAGGAGTTGATATGTGGCGTGATAAATGTCCACAGTGATTCATGCCGAGGTTAAAGGGTAACAGGAAAATACTACAATTAACCCTTTATAGTCACCATAATATGAAGAAATCAATTATAAATCCCAAACAAACTCCTAAGCATAGTTTCCCACCATGGAAATGTCAGCTTTTTAATTATTCTTTTGTCCTATAATTACTTTGGACAACATTTGCAGTTTTTACAGCGGTTTAATAATCGGTTTAAACATTTATTACTTGATTATTCCACCACTCAGCTGTAGCGAGCACTTTGCCACCCCCGTGTGGCCCCAGGTATTCTCATCAGGCTTGCATGCTCACACCGACACAACAAGTAGTTTTTTAATCTCTGATTCTAACAGCAAACATTCATGGCATATTTCCAGGATGTTGGCTACTTGTACGCGAAACGAGAAAAAAATAACATTGATACAGGAAATGCCGCAGTCTTGCTTCCACAAGGAAAATAGTGGTAAACCATGAAGTGGGCTGATATTTTAACTAGAAAGAGACCCACAGTTGTTGTTTAATGAACTGGAGATGCACTGTTAACGTTGAAATACAAGTTGTGTGATTTCAAAAGGCCATTCAGAAAACGCCTTATACGGAGTTTGTTTTTTTTAATCTTTTTTTTTACTTGTTTATTGTAAACTCTCACACATGGCAAGTTTTTCAGTTTCCACCTGCAGACTAAAAACCCACCGATAATTTTCACGCTGTACAAAAGTCGGTCGGTGGTTCTCCTTGTGAAAGGTCGGTGGTACATAATCAGTGACCTGCACTGCAAAAATGCGCTGGACACTCACCGACTTTTGGTAGTAAAATGCAGAGCGTGAGATATCGGGACGAGGCGTTGAGAGACCAAACACCCTAGTCTAGACACAAAGTTTATAAACTTGGTTCTAAACATTTAGAAATCATAAAATATAGAGCATCACTGATTAATTCAATGTACTTTGATTTCGTTGGTGGGTGCAGAAGTCGGTTGGTGATGCCATATTGCATAAGGCAGGAGAGAAAAATCGTTGACCATTTCTATTACCATCTGACGATTATTGCACTAAATGTGTCGCATAATCGGTCGGCGGTGCGAAATGCCAATCGGTGGTCATTATCGTCAGGTGGAAACGCCGCATAAGGGTATTATTTTTCAGTTTTGCGTTACTGAATTATACAATCCATGTCTCCTTTACCATACATACATACATGTGTAATATATATATATATATATACCTACGAGGGAATACTACCAGGTTAATGCCCGGCGTCCACTGAGCTACAATAAGCGTAAGGATGCTCATAAAAACAAATAATGATGCACGCCGATGTCCCTACTCCAGACGTTTGTGTGGGATAGAGAGTTTCCCGATTGTCTATCTATCTTTTTACATGTTGCATTGAAGTCCATCGGGAGGTCTTTGATATCTATCGTAGGAGTTGCTGTAATTATAAGCTACATGCAATAAAATGGCTGTTTTAATAATATTCAGATATATGATAATGCTTGTTTCGGTGTTTTTAGACATACCTCGTTCTTCGTCCTCGGGTTGACTAGACCAACCAAACTACTCCGTACGGATTTCATTCATGCACCCTCACCCTGTCTCCTTATAATACTTAACATCTCAAACTTTGAAAATCCTGTCTTTTGCACAAAGGGACCGAACGTAACACGGTTGAGTTCACAATTTAAAACTCCAGGTCATGGGACACAGGCGGTGAGGGTGGAATGGGGGATATGGGGAGGGTCACCCGCCATATATCCACCACTGAAAAAAAAAAAAAAAATCTCACAAATTTACCAATGTCAAATGAACGTTACAGTCTCACCCATGACCCAAAATATGTCCCGCATTCCGAAGCGCTCCCAGGCGAATCGCAGCATGTGTCTGACCACTGTCGTGTCGTCATGTGTGCAGTGGGAGCGATGTTTGGGTTTTTAGGGTCGGTGTCAGTTACTTCTAGGGGCCGGGCACATTAATCTACCCATGAAGCACATATAGGTATGTAGGTCACACACCCTGGAGCGGTTACTGGGTTCTGCCACCGGTCCCCGACCCCCCGGTCCCATGTACCAGTCTCCACGCACATCCTCTGTGTGTTACATAGGTGGGAAATGGGCGGAGAAGCCCAAGACTGTGCTAGGAGGTGTGGGCTACTACCATGTGGTGGGTAGGACCAAGTCATGCCCACCCAAGGGGCCCCTTCCATTATCTCACCCCTGGTACAAGTTTAGACAGAGGAATAATATTCGAAAAAAATACTCAACGATCACCCCTGTAAAGTAACAATACTATGCCACGGCCATGGCGTAGTGAATATGAGATGACGTCATGGGTTTGCTAAGTATATTCTTATTATTCTGGTATTGTTAGGCTATATAATATCATAGAAAGGGGTGAGATAAATCCAGAACTGCACTCGAATAGTAAAATATACAGTACACCACTCATTGAGATGTGCTGTAACCATCACTCGGCTTCGCCTCAATGACAATTGCCGCATATCCAAACTCGTGGAGTACTGTCTATTTATATGATTCTCGATGCAGTTCTATATTACTATTTATCTCACCCCGGTATTTTTCTCCATAGGCTAAACAATAGGAACTCATACTCCACGGCCGTGAAGTTCGTGTACCCAATACTCAATGGCTAATTGGGTGATGCATTTTATCAACAAATAATGTTATACGGGTCAGATAAAATCAGAATCCTACTCGATGAAAATAACTTGGTCCGCGCTCCACCTCGTTTGACCACAGAGTAATTCACTCAGCTTCGCTTTGTGAATTTCTACGCAGTCAAACTCGGTGGAGTACGGACCAAGTTATTTTCATCAAGTAGGTTTCCTTCTAAGTACTTCCCCCCAGAGGAGAACATAAAAAGCTACTAAATAAAAACAAAACAAAGCTGATCGTAGTCGCCGGTCGGGACAAGCTGTTTGGAATTTCCTCTGGACTCTTTTAAACAGAGCCTGGGAGACTGAGCTGCTCTCTGTGAGTGTGTCTCCTGCTCATACTTCTCACGGTACACGGGGGTTAACTGGGGTCCCCGTCACACCCCTCTGTGTCGGGTAGAAGGGAGTTTGGATATCACTACATCGCGCACAGCTTGTGGACCAGGACAATGTTCGCGTCCAACGAACCTAAGGAGGATTCTGACTCCCAGAAGGATGAGTTGCTCTGGGTTAAACGTTCTTCATTTATACGGTGAATATATGTTTCAGTTTCCCTTTTAGAATAAGGTCTCTTTTTTTTAGTAACTTGTTTGATATGTGATATGTGTTAACTTTGGAGTACATTGTTTGTTTTTTTTCCTCAAAAAGTAACAATAAAGAGGGCGAGCCGTCAGCAACACAAGTGCTGGTTTCAATCGGGGCCCCATAGGTGTGTTATCATACTTATACACCATATACATACAGATCAGGTACAGTGACCGTGTTGGAGGTCATGGGGTGAGCAAAGCTAAAATGTCAATCAACTGGTAAGTTATCCTTAATAAGTCTATAATTTTCCTATGGTTGTTTGATGAACTAAGTCTGTATATACATGTATATATATATATATATATATATATATATATATATATATATATATATATATATATATATATATATATACAGTAAAACCCCGCTTCTGGGACACCTCGCTTAAGGAGCCAAAGCGCTTAAGGGGTCACTTTGTTCGGAACAAAAATAGTTATTTAGTTTATTTTAACCCCGTTTAAGGGGGCACCTCGCTTAAGGGGGACACTTTGCTCAGAACGGAGGGTGTTCCCTTAAGCGGGGTTTTACTGTATATATATATATTTTTTTTTTATTGACATCACAACATCTGACACAGTATCAGTATTTCCTGCTGGATTGGTGAAAAGGGTTGCTACCCGTACATGCCGTAATCCTGGTTTAGCAAAGCACAGCACATTAAAGTGTTTTGGTAACGTCACACAAGTAACTTTGAAAGACTCTCTGGTGTATCAAATGCCCAATATCACATCTCTTGTCTATTCAATTCAGTATCCTTAGTTGAGACACACAATAAAACCCCATTTCTGGGACACCCTGCTTAAGAGGGACAATTTGTTTGAATGCATATATTTCCCTCTATTACGAGTTTATTTTAACCCCGATTAAGGGGCCACCCCACTGTAAGAGGCACCCTGCTTAACTGGTCAGTTATTTCGGTACAGGATGTGTCTGAAGCCCGCTTAAGGGCAGACTGTGTCGGGGCACCTTATCAAATCTGGCGAGACAATGTGGGGACAACACTCCAGATTATCTTGATGGGTTGTTTATGGTGTTTGTGTGAGTGTGTGAAGCGGGTAGACTGATATCTAGACAATCATACACCAGTGAACGGCCTGTGTAGGCTCCTGTAGATATCAGCTAGGTGTCTGTAGCGTGTTTTTGTGGTTATACGAGAATTGGGCTAAATACTTAGGCTGGTGGTAGGGGGTGGGGGAAGAAGGGGAATCAGCGGAGTTTGGTAATGGCTACCAGCGAAAGTTAGGATCTCATTGGTTTCTCACGAGAAAAGTAGATTAGAAAACTACAATACGAAACTTTGATTTCGGCATGGCTCGAAATGAATCATATAAGAAAAAGCATGTCTGTCTATCGATCTAGAAAAAAGAAGAGCAGGTTCGAATTCAACCTTGCACGAGATTCTCACTCTCGTGGGTCTTCAGTCTCCAAGCCTAAGTCTGGTTCACTCTGTCTCTATGTGCGGGAAGATCTCCAAGCGGATTCGCCCAGAATCGTAGTTTTTTTTAGATATAGTAGGTAAATAGTGTCTCTATGTCGTAGTATCACGTGTGTAAAGATACTAATAGCCTAACCATCGGCAGACTGAAAATACCGGTTAAGGGAGCACCCCGCTTAAGGGGCCAATTTACTTGGAATGGAGGGCCACCCCTTAAGCGGGGCTTTACTGTATATATGCTAGAGGAAACCTATGAAAGTTTATTGTCAGAGCTCGTATCCCATCGAGTTTGAATCACGTAGTAATTCACAAGGTGAAGCCGCGTGAATTACGTAGCGATTCAAGTGAGATTGGATTGAGCTCTGACCGTAAACTTGAATAGGTTTCTGAATTTATCTCACCCTTCACATTGACTATTTTGAGTGGGTTTTTTTTCCTAAATACTCAACGGGTGTTGGATACGAGTTCCCAATATTAAGTATATTGGGAAAATATACCAGGGGTGAGATAGATCATGATACCAGTAATCATTCACCACATACGCCCATTTATCTCACCCCTGGTATTTTTTCTCCATAGACTTAACATTGTGAACTCGTATCTAACGCCCATTAGATATTTAAGAAAAGTATCCAACGGGGGATTATGTCACAATATTAAGCCCATCAGTCAATGTTATGGGTGAGATAAATTCAGAAACCTATTCAAGTTTATGGTCAGAGCTCGATCACATCTCATTTGCATCACTACGTAATTCACGCAGTTTCGCCTTGTGAATTACTACGTGATACAAACTCGATGGGATACGAGCTCAGACCCTAAACTCTCATAGGTTTCCTCTATAGTATAACATTATCAATTACCTTTTCCAGGTTAATGAATAGTTACTTTCTTTTAGTCGCCATTTTGTTTTTGCTTCAGAATTGTGGTCAATTGCATTCCAAAGATTGACTTTACAATGATTAGTTCTACGGACATGCACAACCCTTCTTAGGCCCTTTGTTTGAAGTAGGTTCTGGACTACGGGAGTCTGTCTAAAACCTCCAGACACCTTGACCTTTAGTGATAAAGGACCCCTTTTATTGCCGATTGGATTGACCCTCCTTATGGCTTGTTACAACTAACTGCGCTGTTAGTGAATTGAGAATCTGTTTAAACAATAGCCAGACTCTGTGAAGCTAAACAAGCCTATGTCTGTTATAACGATGACTATAGATCGGAAGTGAGGCAATTGGTAGAATCCTTATTCTACACGATATCGGGTAAAGCCTTTATTACCCACCGAATACGGAGTCTCCATACTAAACCTATGGAGCATATAGATCGCTACTGTTACCCACCTAATACAGAGTCTCCATACTAAGCCTATGGACAATACATATCCCTATTTATAAAAAGTATTATTACCCGCCTTATACAGAGTCGCCATACTAAGCCTATGGAGACTACAGATCGCTACTGAGTAGAATACGGACCTCCGGAATCTCCTAGGAGAATACGGCTTTTACGGCCACCTGACGGGCATCATAGGAACTGATTCATACACACAAAGCACGGCAATAGGGTCTAATTTCTAATTATATATACAAGATTTTGTTCCTAATTATTACTCGAAAGGCAAGTAATAAATACAACATTACCATGATTTTGATCTGTGTGGCCGTATTCTCCTTGTAGTTGACACTACGTAATACTCCTCGTTATCGCTCGGAGTTTTACTATGCGTCAACTACGCGGAGAATACGGCCACTCAGATCGAAATCATGGTAATATTGTGTATTTTTTATAGAGTTAAACCCAATGCACATATCGGAACATTGATGTACCTTTATTGGCGACGAACGGACGGTAATTTTTTTCAAGCGAGGCATCCTAACTGAGTCGGCCATAGTCCGTAGATGTAGCACATGTTAAAATATTGTAGAATATCTTTGCACACAGCTAGGCAAGGCTCAGGCAACGATTAGTGAACCACCTCCTTCAGATGTTATTTTGTCACTGACAAGTTGTGGTTTCAAATCAGTGGGCAAAGGTTTATCAACATGTTGATAAATCTAGTCGCAGATATGGCGAGTTGGTAAATGGCGCTTCTTCCGTCGGCTGGAGTGCATAATCGTATATCTGTTGGTAAGTGTTAAAGAAGAAACCAACAAGTTTTGGTCAAAGTCGTCGTTCTCCACGAGTTTGATGCGGTGTGATATGAATGAGGCGACAGCCGAGTGAATATCACTTAGCACTCAAACGAGTCAGAGAATGACTTCTTTGACCAAAACGAGGTGCTTTCTGTATTTATCTCACTCCTATAAACATTAAAAGAATGGATGACACACAGGATATAGACCATGGAGAACGGACCGCAATAATCGTAGGGGCATGGAGAACGAGTTCCCAATGTTAAGACTATGGGGATTTATTCCAGGGGTGAGATAAAGACTGATACTCCACCCCTTCTCTCTTGGATACGGACCTGTCAGGCGTTAGGCAAAGTCCACATGATGCAAAGTAGCTCTATTTCTTAATTGTATCCATAATCAAAGACATTAGCAAGTCTAGGTAAAGGGATAAATGGTCCTCGAAAAACAGCAGCAGTCTCAGTTGTTATGAGAGGTATAGGGTATACTTCTGACAATGCAGACATTAAATTCTCACTTATTAGTATCATTAGCTAATTGCCATGTTATTTTATTATTAATTTAATTTTTTTTATTTTGTTCTTTATTCTGGATACTCTACTAGGGTTGCGAAACCCTATTTTAAGTAGGCCCCAGGACCATCTTTAGTCGATTTCTGCTATCTGTATGTAGTAAGGGCATAGGTAAAGTATTCACCCCCGATCTCCATTCAGGGGTGAACAGCTGTCCTATGTGAATTGGCGAGGCTCTTTGCAGTTGGGGAACCGGCGAGGAAGACTGAACAAAATGACTGGACTTGAGAACCAGCAAAGCTCCACTGGAAAACTATGTCTAAATACAAAGTTATAACATAAGATACAGCTGTTTTGAAGGTTGGCATAGCCAAATGGGTATATATTTATCGATTCGATTTTGTTTTCATAAATGTCAGAGTGTGCGCAGTATGAAATGACGACTCCCAAATCGGCGACCAGAAGAACTCTGATTGTGTCATGGTTGATATACAAAAGTAAACATTGTATAATCTTAATGGTCACTTAGCTGTTCTGCTTCGTGTAAGTGGTGGTATCCTCGTGGTTTGCTTTCAATTCTTTAGTTATTTCGCGAATGATAACACCCATGCGGTTCTTTCTGGCTGGTCACGGTGCCGGTGCCTCTTTGCTGCGGATCACGTCTGCCAATTGAAATCCACATTCGTATACCGGGTCCCTGGTAGCCTTGTAGTAGTAGTACCTTGCTTTCGTCTGGATGAGTTTCAGGGCGATTTCAGGGTTTTGTTCAATCTCCTTCAAGATTGCTTGAGTCTATCTATAGGATCTAAACATATCAAGCACCAGTAGGTCAATGAGGTATTTCGGTCTTGAGTGATTGGTCATGGTCAGTTGGGCATGCCTCTAAGACCCTGAGACACTGGCACCCTGCTCCTTATCCAATAGCATAGCGAATAGCAAGCGGATAGTGAAGGGATAGATTTTCCTCAGTACACTGAAAGTGTATGTGACCACTCTAACGTTTTATAGGCAATGTATATAGCCCGTACGAGCACGCTCTAATAAGGGACTGGTAACTATTTCTTACATAATGCTAGAGAAAGACCTTGAACTGACAGTGGGCCGCCTCTCTTGGCTCTACATAGACTTGCTCAAGTCTTTTTTTCTTCTCTTTTTTTTATTATGTCATAGATTCAAACATTACATTTGGTTTTCAATTATGGTTAGATCACAACAAAAAAATGTCAATTTAAAAGTGTTACCATCAAATTCAGGTTTAGAGTCATGAATTAAAGTCCAGATAAAATTAATGAAATTAAAAAAAAAAAAAGGATATAGGGACTGAGGCTAGTCTAAGCTATATAGTCTAAGTGACCTTCGAAATAAATTCCGTCTCCTTTCTCAATGATTGAGCGTGCTTCCTGACTTAGATTTTCTGGCAAATCATCAAAGTTAATTCTGCTGTAGTTTTTGCCGCCAAATTCAATATTTTGCCCTTTGATTTTTTTTGTCTTGGATTCCTTGACTCTTTGCGGAAGGACAGTAACGCTGCAGACAAAAAAAACAATGAAGCTACAGACAAAAGAACTTTGTACATATGATAAGGGTAACAGAAATTGCCATCTCGGGACATTTATCAAATATGTCCTCACATTAGCTGATGGACCAATGAAAACAGACGTTATTTGGAGCTGTTTGGGAGGGATGCTCGGATGGATCTATTTGGGTCATCTCTGGGAGGTATACGGGTGATACGCATCATTATACCACATCCCCTTCACCACAGAACATCTACTAGTGGTGCGAGGAAGGATGGTTGATGATACTGAGTCTGCAGCGATAAAAAATGGTAAGAGCACTGGAGGATTATTACTTTACTCTATTGAGGTGCACGTGGGTGGGATTACAATGGACCGTATTAATACAACGCCATATATAAGGCCCAGGATTGAAGGGTAGACTGGCCTCAGTCTCTGGCTCGTGTACATTTATCAGTTGTTATCACTTGTTATTCCTATATCCTTAGTTATATGATAGACTACAAGCCTGGATCCATACAACACCCGTTGTATTACCTTTATTATCATTGTCATTATCATTATTATTATTATTATTATTACTATTATCATTATCATTATGATTATTATCATTATTATTATCATTATTATTATTATTATTATTATCAATATTATTATTATCATCATCAATATTATTATTATTATTATCATAATCACTATAGCATTATTGGAATATTATATTATACTCAATATTACCGTACATAATTTCAGGTCTTTAAACCTCCGTTCTTATACACATATAAATTGACGTATTCAATTGTATGAGGAAGATGAAATGGATTACAATTGTCACATAGGGTATTTTGGCAGATTGCAGACTTGTACTAACGAATAATACCTGATAATGATACAAAAAAGAAAACATGCCCTTCTCACTGTAGGAGTTAAGGAAAGGCTTCATATTGCAACATATTTGGATTATCAATGAATGTCTACAATCAAAGACTTCAGCAAGTTTAGAAATGAGGGTCGTCAGGATTCCTAAGCCGGGGTCAACTGTAAACTGACTTGTAGACCAAGGGCACTGAAAGATGACCGCCTTTTGAGATATAGATAATTTTATGTCTTTCTGGTATGATATATAAATGTTCTTATGATAATTCTTATTAGTGCCGTCATCTATTTAACATTAGACAGGGGCGTCAGAACATTGTGAAAGTGAGGGGAGGGGGGAACTGAAAATTTGTTGACTTTTCTCTTGGTATTAAATCAGAATTTGATATTGGCCTGTTCCACTGGATTTACCGTGAATCTGCGAAAAGTCTGTGAGAAGTCAGGTATTAACCTTCATTGCATGCTAAAAAGTGAGACTTAAACATTGTTCGATGCTGAAAGGTCAAGACAGTTTTTACACTTGATTGAGTAGAATTTGAAGCTGCTGACTTTTTTTGAACTGGCAAGAAAAGTAGGGGGCAGTCGCCCCTGCCTCCCCCCTATTCTGACGCCACTGTTAGATAGCGCGCATAGAAGACTCTTTGTTTTTATAACTGGACAGGTCGCCTGGTGCACCCTGCTGCCGCCAAACCCGTGGGTATTCACCTACTTCTACTATACTCTCTACTCGTTGACCCTACACATGTCCCCGAGCAACTCACTGACTCAGGACTAGACTTGCTCAAGTCTTTGAATATGAACACCCATGAAATGATTGAAGAAAATCAGGATACGGTTCATTATGATATCAATCCTTCCCTGACTGGTCCATGAATCATATGTCACTATGAGGTGGAGGGTAGGAGGGCGGTTGTGGCCCATTAGATTGTAGGTCAACTCTCGACTGTAGAACCGTCACAAGGCGCTATAAATATCATGTAAGGAGGTCAGGGTGAAGGTCGTGGTTTGCTCCGAATGCAGTCATTGGCTTCTGGGACTACTGTATTCCTTATATGGTAGTTAATACGGGGGGACAACTCCATGCAGGTAGGGAGTGTAGGGAGTGGGGTTGGGGTGAGGGAGGCGGCAGACATAGAGGCAGGGCACGGGGACTGAGGCCAGTCTATATGAGGTGGAGTGTAGGGAGGTATGGGGGTGAGGTAGGCGGCAGACATGGAGGCAGGCCACGGGGACTGAGGCCAGTCTATATGAGGTGGAGTGTAGGGAGGTATGGGGGTGAGGTAGGCGGCAGACATAGAGGCAGGGCACGGGGACTGAGGCCAGTCTATATGAGGTGGAGTGTAGGGAGGTATGGGGGTGAGGTAGGCGGCAGACATAGAGGCAGGGCACGGGGACTGAGGCCAGTCTATATGAGGTGGAGTGTAGGGAGGTATGGGGGTGAGGTAGGCGGCAGACATAGAGGCAGGGCACGGGGACTGAGGCCAGTCTATATGAGGTGGAGTGTAGTGAGGTATGGGGGTGAGGGAGGCGGCAGACATGGAGGCAGGGCACGGGGACTGAGGTCAGTCTATATGAGGTGGAGTGTAGGGAGGTATGGGGTGAGGGAGGCGGCAGACACAGGTCAGGGCACGGGGACTGAGGCCAGTCTAACACAGGACCAGTACCGAGCAGTAAGATGAGCCATGTGGTTGGAAAATGTATTTAGGTTCCTTTGAAGTCTCCCACTCTTTCATTATCTTCTACCTCTACTTGTGAACAACAAAGTGAGGCAGGCTGGAACTAGTTATGTTTATCAATAAACTAAGAAGTAGAAGGCAATTAGATATATGATATATTTGGTGATTTATAGATATTAAGATAATACTAAAATAATTTTT
Source organism: Alentia gelatinosa (assembly GCA_950022655.1). Lineage (NCBI taxonomy): Eukaryota > Metazoa > Annelida > Polychaeta > Phyllodocida > Polynoidae > Alentia > Alentia gelatinosa. The sequence goes on from OX465586.1 coordinate 3,309,216, forward strand.
TTTTTTTATTGGGTCCGTTCGCATACAGTCATAAGCGGTCTACCACTTTCCCGTTTCCGTCAATAAGTTTCATACTACACGTATACCGTTATTTGTAGTCGTGTATAGATTACAAATTTGACTATATATATATATATATATATATATATATATATATATATATATATATATATATATATATATATATATATATATATATAACTCTCCAGCCGTGCTACGGGGAAATAAGAACAAAAGCAGTTTTTGGCGTTATTGTGATTCATGTTGTTGTGAATAACAAGGAATATCATTCTCTTTATTCCAAGTAAACATAATATAAAAAAGGGGCGTGGGGAACATAGTCTAAATCTAGCATTACTGAATGAGACATTTAGAACCAAGTATAATATCCTCCTCTACAGAAGATGGAGAAAACTGACGTCAAAATGTAAAAAAAAAATTCAAATTTATTCCGCACTGTGACTTTAATTGAAGGAAATTTCACTCAATGACATAATTCGCTCTTGATCTCATTCATTTGAGCGAGTTGATCCATTGATTGGTAAATAATCCCTGGATTATATTTGGATGGATCAGATTGCAACCCTAGACCACAGCACCACCTGGAAAATCAATTATATTGATTAGACTATTTCGGCCTGGCGACAGAATCCTAACAGACTTTTCTTTTTCTAAAGAGGGTTTCAATCTATTTGAGCCACATTATGCTATATTTAGCCATCGCGGTCGAACCTGCTCTGAGGCAGTTCGCATTAAGCGAGACGGTCTCAATGGATACCAATCATTTGTATTACGAAATAAGCTACAACCTGAACGGCAAGTTGCTCAATTTTTCATGCATGCCACCTTGTATAATTTATCCTTTTTTTTACTCTAGATCTATATCAAAAGGGAATATTTTCCCCTCATCTCACCCCAGATATTTTTTCTCCATAGACTTAACATTGCAAACTCGTATCTAACACCCATTAGATATTTAGGAAAAATATCCAATGGGGGATAATGTCACAAATATTAGCCCATTAGTCAATATTAAGGGTGAGATAAATTCAGAAACCCATTCAAGTTTAGGGTCAGAGCTCAATCCCATCTCATTTGAATCGCTACATAATTCACGCGGCTTCGCCTTGTGAATTACTACCCGATTCAGACTCGATGGGATACAAGCTCTGACTCTAAACTTTCATGGGTTTCCTCTATAGTATACCATGGTTTGAGGCCGTATACGACAGATGTGAATCCATACACCACATTTATGGTATCTGACAGGTTTTATACAATGGGTGGTGGTTTACCATACATCTTCAATGGGGGCTTTGTATTCATGGATAATGAATGCAACTCTACTCCTTGGTAGTGATGGCTGCTGGGTTTGCTGATGCTATTTTACAATGTAGCAATAGTTAGGGTAACATCAAAAACAAGGTCTGATTAATGGGACGACTATAACAGATAAGCAGGAACCACAGCGGCCCGGCTGAGCCTTGAACTCCAGCAGAGCTCCCTGCCCCCCTCCTCCTTGGATCTGGATTCTTAACTCCACGTATAATGAAAGGGTCGGCCACCTGGCCTCATATTTTTCTTCTCAGGAAATTTCACACCTCATACCTCACACTGTCAACGTCCTGGTTTTTTTTGACAAACCTGGGGCCTGTTAAATAATCTAGGCTCGTACATAAATCTAAGCTTCTCAACGTTGTAAATGGTACGCAGACGATCGTTAGCGTTGATCGTCTGCGTACCATTTATCACATTGAGAACTTAAATGTAGGAGGATGAACCAGATGAGTATGGGTTTAGTAAACTAACTTCTGTGGCTCTAAAGTGGGATTCACACGGTGGGATTCATGTACCTCACAGGGTGTTTGTCTGAGACAAATCCCGCTGAGATTCTGTACTATGTAAAGTGGGATTCACACGATGGGATTCATGTACCTCACAGGGTGTTTGTCTGGGACAAATCCTGCTGAGATTCTGTACCCTGTAAAGTGTGTTTCACACGATGGGATTCATGTACCTCACAGGGTGTTTGTCTGCGACAAATCCTGCTGAGATTCTGTACCCTGTAAAGTGAGATTCACACGGTGGGATTCATGTACCTCACAGGGTGTTTGTCTGAGACAAATCCTGCTGAGATTCTGTACCCTGTAAAGTGAGATTCACATGGTGGGATTCATGTACCTCACAGGGTGTTTGTCCGAGACAAATCCCGCTGAGATTCTGTACCCTGTAAAGTGTGATTCACACGATGGGATTCATGTACCTCACAGGGTGTTTGTCTGCGACAAATCCTGCTGAGATTATGTACCCTGTAAAGTGAGATTCACACGGTGGGATTCATGTACCTCACAGGGTGTTTGTCTGAGACAAATCCTGCTGAGATTCTGTACCCTGTAAAGTGAGATTCACACGGTGGGATTCATGTACCTCACAGGGTGTTTGTCCGAGACAAATCCCGCTGAGATTCTGTACCCTGTAAAGTGTGATTCACACGATGGGATTCATGTACCTCACAGGGTGTTTGTCTGAGACAAATCCTGCTGAGATTCGGTACTGGAACACAATCCCAAAGTTAGAATTGTATTGGTATTTACCCAGCATTCCCCGGAAGTCAGACGATATTTCCGCCAGAAAAGAGGGAAGGGTATGTCAGAAGTGTGTCATGACCCTGGGTCAAGGTCATGACCGTGTTTCAAGGTCATGGTACTCATAAAACTCAGGGTACATATATACAGTAGAACCCCGCCTAACGGACACCCGGCGTAAGCGGACAGTTTCCCTGAGACATGTTTCCTTCCTGTATTTGTTTCAGACATTTAACCCTAAAAATTTAACCCCAAAAATCTCATGAGATTTTGAACCCTGTGAGGTACATGAATCTCACCGTGTGAATCCCACTTTTCATTTGCGTACACTATACCTAGTATTCCCTAATTATCTCATAAAGCTTTCCTAAGTATGCCGCGGCAAATCATCATTGCAGGTAGATAGTACGCTTCTGAATGGGTTTAGCTTAGACCATGGGTGTTACATAAGACTCGTGGTATCAGTCAGGAACATCTCCAGGGGAGATTGAATCTGTGTTATTAGGGTAATAGAGGGTAAGGATGTGAACAGCACAATGAAATGTGAAGGACGGAAATAAAACTCGCGACCACAACTCAGGACGATGCTGACTTAGGACCTGTTTATTGATATAGAATCATACATGTAGACCCTTTTCTGTACGCCAAGGAGATCCAGGGACGATGTGGGTCAACTTTATTCAACACTTACGGAAGATCTTATGGACGTCTAATACTGTCTTAGCGAACAGACTTAAATATTACTAAACGATAATCATTGTATGAGGTACAGAAAAGGGTCTTCATGCACGATCCTAGATTGGTCAACGTCGACTTTTTTATTATCCTTACAATATCACCATATTTGTTCAAGTCCTTGATTATAGCCAGATATATGAAGATCTCAGTTTTGGCTCCAGACTTCATTCGGCTTCGCCTCATGAAGTCACTATGCCAAACTCCAGTCGTGGCATACGGTGGCCAAAATTAAAACTCATCCAGTTTTACGATAATAATGGCGATTTATATGCACTGCTGCATATTCGTTCTTTATCAAATCTGATATTATTATGACTCGCAATCCGTACCCTATTGTCAATATTACTCTGTAATTTAGATTGTTTCTGTAAGCTTCGCTCCCCCAGCTTGTTTTGAGTTTCGTGCCAATATCCAATGCTCTGAGTTTTGCGTACCAATACAGTGTAATCAATCTGTGCTTGACAGTTTTAATATGGAGAAACCAAACAAGAGTTAGTCATGTTATTGTTTATCGCACAACGTCAAGATCGCATATAACTGCTCTCGGCTTCGCCTCGCGCAGTAATACGCGATCTTGCCGGAGTGCGATGAACAATAACATGACTAACTCGAGTTTGGTTTAGAATTTATCCAACCCCGCCCGTCTAAATTACTTCTACATTAACAATTGACGTCATTTGTCAAGTATATCCCACTAGGGCGATATTTTTCATTTTTCTGAACTCCAGACCGAATACAGTGACCCAATGTTAAGCCTATGGAGTTTTTTATTAGGGGTAGGATAAAGAGAGGAACCCTGTCTTGTTGGCTGTCAAAGCCCTCTTCATCTGTTATCTCCCAAAATGTCTGACACCATAACCGGTAACCTCCGCCTTTTTATTCGGTCGCTCCGGAATGACAACAAAAACCCAGCACTTAAAAACGGCCTAAAAACGTGCAGATTGAACACAAAATGATGTCCGCGGAAAAAAATACCATCTCGGGGGACTCACAATTCAGTAGAGGATGAACAAAAAATGATCCCAGGGTTTAAAATGAGAACCCCCACGAGGTCATGGTGGTATTTTTCTGTGATCTGTCGCTATTAATAAGCGAGGTGCGTATAGGGCACAGAGTGATTGCTAGTTCTGCCATCATCTGTCAGGGAACTATAAGATAGCGCCACTATAGTTATACTGGTGTTATGATCTATAAATAATCATGAGACGAGGTATAAAACCTCTCTATGGCAAACCCCGAAAAAGATTTTTTATTGAAATCTATTGATAACTGGATCTGTTTTGTTTGGCACTGGTTAATAAAGAAGAAACCAACAAGTTTTGGTCAAAGTCATTATTCTCCACGAGTAGGATGCAGAGAGAGGCGACATAACATAGGATTCAAACGAGTAGGAGAATGAATCTTTAACCAAAAGGAGTTTCTTTCTGTATTCATCTCACCCCTGTACACGCTAAATGAACGGACGACAGACAGGATATAGACTATGGAGAACGGACTGCAATATTTGAGGGGTATGGAGAACGAGTTCCCAACGTTAAGCATACGGGACAATAATACTGGGGGTGAGATAAAGATAGCTGTCTCCATAAAACAAGAGTTATATGTGTGCCCTATACGGCACATAGCTATTGTGCTATGGAGGCGGCAATCTTGCCCCCGCACGCCATCCAAAACACTGGTGGTAGGGCTAATTATCCATGATTTTACAACAAATATTTATGTAGGAATTTTAGCCTCGTCTCAATATCTATAGATTATAGCAACTGATAACAGTGGTTGCCCCACGCTTTCATACAATTTCCTGGAGGATGATGGCAGTACAAGCAATTACTCTGTGCCCTATAGGAGTGTCACAGGGAATAAATAAACATCTCTAAAACATGTGTACATCATACACCCAATCCACAGCATGGTGCTGTGTTGTCCACACAGGCCCAGTGTGTTAAGAACCTCCATTATCGCTCAGTCCAGCACTCTCTATAATGCTTCGTGCTCACAGACCCAATCTAAAGACTTTCTGTCATCCACTACTCAGTCTCCCCCCATCGCCTCCAGCCTTCAGTCGATCACACGGAGCTGCATGCTGACTCCTCCTTTTATCGCTCATCCGCTGCTGGGAGAGTGGAGAGGCGCGTTCGGAAACTCCGTATGGGTTCTGGGGTTTGGTACCATTCGGAAACCCTGAAATAGAGATGTTTCGTGAAGTATTAAAATCAGGAGTCAATCTCCGAAACACAGCAAGTCCTTACTTGTCTCTCATCTTCACTTCACATATATTTTTTATCAAAACATTGAGATCTCAACATCTCTCTTGCCGTAACCCCCCCCCCCCACCCTCCTCCTTCCTGCTACACTGAGCTTGGTCCAGCAGGTATCGTATTAGACTGGCTCCATTCCCTGCATCCTATGGCTACCCTCCTCGCTGGGATACAGGGACTGGCTCCAGTCCCTGCATCCTATAGCTACCCTCCTCGCTGGGATACAGGGACTGGCTCCAGTCCCTGCATCCTATAGCTACCCTCCTCGCTGGGATACAGGGACTGGTTCCAGTCCCCGCATCCTATGGCTACCCTCCTCGTTGGGATACTGGCTCCAGTCCCCGCATCCTATGGCTACCCTCCTCACTGGGATACAGGGACTGGTACAATCGGTAATGGTGTTAGATTTCTGGTGCTGCTTAGCTCTAGTATTCCCAATACTCTCTATACAGATATCCTGGCTACTGGTCAGGATATCTGTTGGAAGATTGATACCCTCTCACTTTGATCGCAATCGGTCATAGCCAGGGAACTGGAGGAGGGGGAGAAGGAGGGATAGGAGGAAGTGTAGGGTTACAGGGAGTGACGAGAGGGACATATACAGGAGGTTCTGTTCCTACTGGACAAGTCTTTAATTCATGGGCCAGTCAGAGAAGGATACATACTGTTACTATTTGTTGTGAATAGTAAGCTGAATGAAGGACTCCAGGCTTTGTCCTGTTACAAGCTTTATTGCTGATGATGTTACAATGCGCTGCACTGACCGAACTGACAAGAGCATGTCCAGATCAGGCTGGCTCGGTGTTTACCGCGTGGGGGCGACCCTGTTGATCGTAACCAAGGGGTCACCTCCAGCGGCGTGCCATGCAACCAGCTTGCTCAGTTAGGCCAAGGGATAGAATCTGTATGTTTGACATACCAATATTTTGGATCGTGACAATACTATAATGAACATTATTTTGATCGTAACCAATCATTTAATGAAATGTTCATAATCAAAGACTTGCGCAAGTCTAGTATCGTGCCTCTCCCTTGTACTCACCCTCACTCTGATTCTGTCACACATTAAGCCTGGCTCTTCCGGATGTCACATGAATCTACACAAACAGCCCCCTGCGCCTGCGTGATGGCTCTACTTCCGGTCCGCCTGACCGGAAGTCATGAGACCCCGGTGAATGGCCGCTAGGTGGGGTTGGAGGTGGTGGGAGGGGGCTGGTGTCGGCGGGAGAGGGGTGGGTTATGGTGGAAGCTCCATTCCCGGGTCTAATGACCACACTGCGAAGCTGGTCGCGTCTGAAGCCATCAATGTTCCCGCCTCACTCTCCCCCCCCCCGCTTTCCGCCTACGTACGTGCATGGTGTGAGAGTACGAGTTCTTCGGTATTTTTCTCCATATGCTTAACAGTAGGAACTCATACTCCATGGCCGTGAAGGTAGTGTACCCAATACTCAATGGGTAATTGGGTGAGTTATTCTATTAATAATGTTCCTGATCATGTATATGGGGTGAGATAATATCAAGAGACGTCACGAGTTTATTTATGCCACGCATTCTGTTGGCTCCATAATTGCACTAGTTGAAGACGAGTGACATTACGGAGCCAACAAAATGTGTGGCATAAATAAGCTCAAACTCAAACGATTGGCGTCTAGATTTTATCCTACCTCTTTTCGATATTTTTTTCAGTATCAGAAAGTAGTGGCATAAACAACACTTTATGTCACACCCGTGACATAAACAGATCCCATGTTAAGCCTATAGTTTTTTTATTAGGGGTAGGATAAAATCAGAAACTCACTCGATGAAAATAACTTGGTTCGCACTCCATCTCATTTGACTGCTACGTAATTCACTCAGCTTTGCTCTGTGAATTACTCCGCGGTGCGACTCGGTAGAGTATGAATAGAAATATTTTCATCTCGTGAGTTTCCTTCAAAGTGTTGCCTAAGGATACTCAAAAAGAATCTAGATTCTATATCCATGTATGTCTATACGAAACACCTACGACTGAAGCTGGACACATAATCATGATGAATAACCATGCACTACCATGCTGAACCCAACATCCCAAACCTCCCAGTAGTTTCCCCGAGCAGCTCTGAGCTTCTCTGAGTAGATCAGTCTTTCAAAGCCAGCAATCTCCTTCAATTCTAACACAGCATCTGTAGACCCAATCCGATTAGCCCTAAACGAAAAGAAAAGAAAACAAGAAGAGCAGGCAAAAAAAATAAAAGAAGAGTAAAAGATAGGAGGGGAGCAATTTCTGGGTTTCTACTTAGCCTAGATCTTAGTAGCTCCTTTGGCCACTAGAGGGCAGGTGAAGCGTGCCGCGGTGCATTATGGGTGTGCGGAAGGCGGGGCTAACGGCGGGTTTGTGGAGTGGTGAGTGTGTTGTGCGGGAGGCGGGCGGTCGGGTGGGGAGTCGGCAGGCCGGGCCAGGCTTAGGCCAGATTCCCACTAGGCGATTTTACAGGGATTTCCGACAAATTCCGACGGAATTCCGACATTTCATATACATTGGCAACACTCGCAGGGTTAGAAATTATATCGATTCATGGCCATTTTGTTTCGAAATGATATTATGAATGGTTCTTTTTAATGGGCGTTTAAGATTTCCGATTTTTTCCACAGTCCCGATTTTCATCCCTGATTTGGGGCATATGTGATGCTTCAATCGGTGACTATGAGCACACATTTCTAGGAATCTCCCATGGCGCTAAGTGGGAATGCAAAAATGCTAAATCAGCAGCGACTCTTGCCCCGCACAATGTGGAGCATGTATGAGTCGCCAACTCCGGTCCATCCCCAAAAGGCACTAGTTTCTTGCAATTTGATTTTGAACTAATTGCTGACCTTGCCCTCCCACCGTTGTGCGAATGTCGTTTCCCAGTGACTATGCCGGGCACCAGTCTCCGGGGTAAGAATGTCCTACTGGCAATCGGCCTAATTTAAAACATGTTTCAAATCTGCCGCTAGTCACCAACCATGCCCTCCCACCCGCTATGCAACTGACGTTTCCCGGCGACTACACCAGGCACCAGTCTCCGGGGCAAGGATCTCCTAGTGGCAAACGGCCTTAATGCACTGCACCGCGCCTCACAGGGCTGATTGCTGGCCCGGCCTTGCCCAACATGCACCCCCGGCGACCCCCTAAATACCACACGTCCAGGGGCCGGGCAATGGAGCCGGAGTGATTTAGGATCCAGGGGGTTAATAGGAGGACCTCATGGCTTACTAGGCTTGATAGCGGACAGGATCCTAACAGGCCGTTTTACATGGACGGTTATGAGACCCCGCCATCGTGCGTCACTGTTGAGTTATGATAGGCACTGACAGGCTGATTTTACGCCAACATGCTACGAGCGGCTTCCCACTTTTCTCCACTTATCATTTCACACATTGTTTCACTCAGTGCTGCAAAGGGAGTCGGACAGGACATTAAATACGTATAGCTTGTTCGCGAGGGAGCTAGTAGGGCAATTTGCATGGTGCTTCACGGCATTGTTTCATGTCATGATATTTCTTATGGCTTGCATTCTCACTTGGCTCTTTGGAAGGTTTCTGGAAGACATGGCATGAGAAAAGCCATTTAGTACTAAGGTTTGCGACATGGCATTCAAGAGTGGGTATCTGTATTTAACAAGGCATTGCAAGTGGTATTTATTGAATAATCCCATGTACAAATATTGGGAATTTTACATTCTGTAGGGCAGATCTGCTCCCATTTATGCCCATCATGTACTCCTAGAAATGTGGGAAAAGCCTTGCTCCAGTAATATCAGATCGTGTTGTGTGGTATCGTTATTTTCACCTTGTATTGCTACAATTTACAACACCACATTTTAAGTGACATAGGTGAAAGGTTCATTAGATTTTACTTGAATATAGATGGCAACATATTTATATTTCGATCGGCATAGAATCAGGAGCAATAGTTTCTACCTTGGGTCGCTATTCTGCGATCAGCAAAACGTGGAAATATGCCCTTGTAGATAGTTGACTGGCTAAAGGGGCTCTTCCACCAGCACACAAGACATAGCGAGATTCGTCATGATTTGGTTGGCTTGTGAAGTCTTGCTAGGTTTTGAGTAATTGTGTGCATTTTTGCGCAGAAGCATCATTATGATTAAGCACCTTCACAATTCTTGTTGCTGTAGATCGTGGTATGCTGCAATATGTTAGGCAATAGATTGTGAGGCGTCACAGTGGTGGAGCACCAAAATATACACATTATCGCGAAAAAAATACACACATCATCCCATGCAATTCATTGCGGGAAAGGAGGCAAGACATTGCGCTACTGTAAGATATAACAAGACATACCGAGATATAATACTCAAATCCATCATGCTGGTGGAACCCTTTCAGACATATCAGTAGCACATAAAATGAAACTATTAGTTATTCATAGGGTATATGATGGATGGGTTACAGTGCAATGCTGCATACTCTACAGTGCTCATACCATGTCTATGTGGTGTGGGAAGTCAAAGAACTCTCACCTCGGTAAATGTGTAGGGGTGAGATTTCTACCTGAATTCATCACATAGATTCGATCACCACCCTAGTGGTGTAAAAGAACCTTGAGAAAGTCTGGAAAGGACCTATAATGGTTGACTGGACGTAAAATCAAAACCAAAACCAAACAAACAAACTCTACAGTATTACGGCATCATGTCTTGAGAAACACATTCTCATACATCAAAGTATAACGTGGTTAAACTTTTCTGTTCCAATTTTTCTTTTAAATTTCCGTTATTTTTTGTTCCAATTTTTCTTTTAAATTTCCATTATTTAAAAAAAAATTCTTTAAAAAAAAATCCTACAATTTTTTTTTAGATTTTCTTTTTTTCTATAAAAATCAAAAAAATATGAATAAGAATTTAAGAAAAGAAGTATGGCAATTAACATTTTCTTGCTCCTGTATTTGAGCTGATATGAAGTTCCATAGTTTCTCCTGGCAGCGTATTTCCAAGTTCGTATAAAGCACCTTTGTGTATACCATCAAGGAGTTCGATGATGAGTCATCAATCTTTTACATCTCTAACGCACAGCTTACGATTAGCTTCGTCTTTCACAAAAGAAGAACCATGCAGTCTTTGTTCTCAGATATTAACTGAGGCCGCATACTCCGTCGTACAGCGAGTATGAAACAGAAAGCAATGCTCCACCTATCATCTCCCTCTCAAAGCCTCTGTATTCTCTCCGTATTAGCTCCGAAGTGGCTATGATAAAGACACTTTGCAACAAGACAGCAGCCTTTATTTTGTACTAATACTGCATTCACTGCTAAACTTCTGGGGGGAGAGTGTGTCGGAGTGTGCTACTGGAGTTGTGGTTGGAGAGTATGCGGAAGTGTGCGTTTAGCATTCACTTAACCACTACTGAAGTTGTGGATGGTGAGTGTGTCGGATTATTATGCTCAGTATTCACTACTGCAGTTGCGAATGGAGAGTGTAGTTTTGGAGGGAGATTTTGCTGGAGGCCATGTCAAACATTCACTCCTGAAGTTGTGGAAGGAGAGTGTTCAGGAATGCATAATCACCATCACCTACTGAAGCTGCGAACGGAGAGTGTGCTGAAGTGTGTGTCCAACATTTACTGCAGAAGTTGTGGACGGAGAGTGTGCTGAATCTGTCGAGGGAGAGTATAGTTGAATGAACATCTAGGATTCACTCCTGATGTTGTAGAGGCAGATTTTGCTGGAGGGTACACCTAGCATTCACTCCTATTGTTGTGGAGGGAGATATTGCTGGAGGGTACACCTAGCATTCACTCCTATTGTTGTGGAGGGAGATTTTGCTGGAGGGTACACCTAGCATTCACTCCTATTGTTGTGGAGGGAGATTTTGCTGGAGGGTACACCTAGCATTCACTCCTGATGTTATGGAGGGAGATTTTGCTGGAGGTTACACCTAGCATTCACTCCTATTGTTATGGCTGGAGATATTGCTGGAGGGTACACCTAGCATTCACTCCTGATGTTGTGGCTGGAGATATTGCTGGAGGGTACACCTAGCAGTCACTCCTGATGTTATGGCTGGAGATTTTGCTGGAGGGTACACCTAGCATTCACTCCTGTAGTTGTGGATTGGGAGTATAGTGGAGTGTACAACTGCCTGTACCGCTAAGCGCGAACAAATTGCTGTAATCTTATCCGCCCTAGCTGCCTCAATAGGTTTTGTATGGCCAGGCTATTCCTGTTCGACCAAATCTGAGCTTCCATCTTCAGCGGATCAAATGTGCAACTCTATATATTTTTACTACTCCCAACAACTACGTGTATAGCTATTAGAGCTCTTGTGATATAGATTAAACGTATTCAAACTCTATATATCTTTACTACTCCCAATGACTACGTATAAAGCTATTAGAGCTATTGTGATTCAAACTCTATATTTATCTCACCCCTGGTACAAGTGTAGCCATAGGAATAACATTAGAAAAAAATACTCAACGATCACCCCGGTAAAGTGACAATAATATGACATGGTCGTGGCGTAGTGAATACGAGATAATGTCACAGGCGATTGACCAATCAGCGGCCAGGATTTCAGAGAGATGACAAGACAAGACAAGAAATTCAACTCCCCTAAAAGGGGTGAGATAAATACAGAACCGCACTCGAATCGTAAGATAAACAATACTCCACTCGTTTGATAGTGCCGTAATCGTCACTCGGCTTCGCCTCGATGAAGATTGCCGCCCTTCCAAACTCGTGGAGTATTGTGTATTTATACGATTCTCTATGCAGTTCTACATAATTCTTTACTACTCTCAACGACTACGTATAGAGCTATTAGATCTATTGTGATATAGATTAAACTTATTCAAACTCTATATATCTTTACTACTCCCAACGACTACGTATAAAGCTATTAGAGCTATTGAAATATATAAGTCCCCAATGGTAAGCCAATGGGACAAAAATACCAGGAGTGACAAAATGGTATTGTTCGGCTAGGAAATGTATGCTAGATAAACTGATAATACCTTCAATAACTATAAATTCCAATATTTTTGCAACCACACATTTTATATAAGGCAGTAACGTTAATATAACGTTCCCTTAGTATCCATCTCACAGCTACAAGAGAGGATGTAACGGTACATAAGGAGATATATCTCTCACACACCCCGCTTTGAAGTACCTTCTCGGCAATGCAGCTCTGGCTCGTCTTTTATCTTGTTATCACTTTAAAGTAGGTCGATGTCTCTTATTAATACCCGCGGGTCGAGTACCTACGTGTTTGGCATCAAAAGTGGAGATATTCTCTCCGGAATCTCAGTAATAGGGGGTTGAGGGCTTCTCTTAAGGACATTATTACCTACCTATTACGGGGTCTCCATTGGTAATGTATAGGGCGCCTAGAATTTAGACTTGCTTAAGTCTTTGATTATGGACATTCAACGAAATCGCGATAAAGTATGCTGCAGTGTGACTGGTTCAGGAATCAAATGTATCGAGGAGAGGAAAGGGTGGAGTAGGTGGGGGGATCCAGGGACTGGGGCCAGTCTACCTAGAATTTACTTTACCCGGGGATTCTGGCATATCAGAATCGCCGAAAAGATCCAAGGATGTGTCAGATGTATTAGGATGACAGTCGATACCTGCTGTTGCATCATCTCATATTTCTTGCATAATTATGTACCCAAAAATTTATTTAAGAAAATAAAGAAGAAGAAAAAAAAAGACCCACTGGATTATGTGGAAGAACTTTTTAAGTATAACACTAAAGAATGATGATTGTGGGGGATAATTCTGTCATTTTGTGTATTGTTAGGACCCCTTCACCAAACCTAAATGTCACAGTTAAACTGAGAAACATTGTCTTTGTGGTTGGATACAATTATATCAAAATATGAATAAATAGGAAGGCATCGGCAGCAGTAATATAGGCAACGGAAGGATGCTTCCCAGTGAATACAAAAATATGTTCAATGTGAATTTCCATTAATTCCGAGCAGTTTTCAACTCAAATATTGTGGAATTGGCGAATGTGTGATGAATAGAGGGGAAGCAGTTCAATTGGATATTAACAGTGGCGTTAGAAATATAAAAACAGGAATAAAAGGTGTTTGATGAAGGTGGGTGACTGATAGTCGCCTGTCAGGTCGCGTGTAGACCTTCTGTGGGGTATGATAAGCAGCTCAGTGGAGCAGGGAGCCAGTGTTAGTCACACCAGGCTTACATCCAGGGCTCATGTTGTACATCATTTTGAAAGCATGTCCGACAATTTGCCTTGAAAATTAAAACCCATCTCATTTTCCTGATACTTTAATATGATAATCTTCAAGTGATATAGAACACACATCTAATTTTGCGGGTCACTGTGCTAGATTTTGATTTAGAGATCAATATAATAATGATTTTATAGAAGATTGTATAGACATTCTAAAAGGTTGTTTTTCACATAATAAAACCAATGTACCTTCCCTCAAACCTTCCCAGAATGCAGTAAATGTATAATACTACGCATTTAGATTTTAAAACTCACCCTTCTTGCTGAAAGTTGGATATAATGATGTGAACGTGTTGTAGAACAGATATTGTTGTTTGGGAATTAACAGAATTATGATATTGATGTCAATTATAGATAGATGTGTTAGTATCTCTTCTAACATAATCCGAAATGTTGACAAACTGAAATACGTTTTGGAATGGGAAAGATAGTCCTTTGAATCTTTCTAGACACCTTGCCATTGACTGTAACTTAATATATATTGTTGGAACCCAATAATACTTCTTTGAAATAGAATTCTATAGTAATTGGGCAAAAGGCTTTGCTATGAACTTACTCACTAGGTTGTTTCATCATCAAACTCAAATCGAAAAAAAAGGAAAAAAATAAAAAGAATTTTTTAAATCGTCAAAAATTAATATCTTACTTACGAAGCTATATTTCTGTTATAAACTTTCCCGACTTGTTGAATACATTCTCACGCCTGCGGATGGGAGTGTGGAACCATTGAGATGATTACCATATAATGACTGTCATTACCCCCTTCTCTGGTCACATACAATGCCTTCATTAGTGATATCGGGCGAGCTAATCACTACGGCGGAATATAAAAACTACGTGTTGCCCCGTCACAGAACAAGTGCACATCACACCCTGATGCTTATCAGTATCTTATCTTATCAGAATCTTATCTTATCAGTACCTTATCACCAGAGAGTCACACAGCCACAGCCGGCAGATTGCTGAAAGCCATTTCACACTTGGCCGGCATCAAAATTACTTTTACTTTTTAACGTTTATTAACTTAGCTTTCACTTTTTATGATTTGTATTACTGTGGCCAATTACTATCTGGTGTTATATGCCGTAACATCTAGTCCTAGGTTTATTATATAGAGACATAGTTAGTGTGACTGAATGGAATCGGTTCAGAGATATTTTGGTCAGACATACTCACCAAGTTCGAAGAACGAGGTAAAAATTTCTGACCAAAATATCGAAGAACAGATGGAATTCAGTCACACGCACTGTATCTCTTTATTATTACACACATAGAAAACATTCAGAATGGCATTCTACAACTCACTAAATAGAAGAATGACAGTGGTCACGTGGTGCGGAGGGACGTATGGATTTTATTTGAAGAAATAGAAAGTTGACTGGGTGCAGATGGGTTACAGAAAACTATTCATAGACTGAATGTAACCCAAACATTTTAATTGGTTTGAGACGAGGCTAAAATTCCTGCATGGCAAGCCCCAAAAAATATTTCTGATAAAATCTATTAATGATTGATCCCGCCACCTGGTGTTTTGGATGGCGTCGGGGCATAATATCACAATAGCCATGTGCCCTATAGACTTAATGCGAGGTTCGTGGATGTTGTGGAAGGAAAGACTCAATTAAAAATGTCGCGCCAACAACGCAGACAGAATTCCCTTCACGTCTTCACTGCGGGGTATCTCAGTTTTATGTGGACGCAGGAAATCTGCACTGAGCTTTCTCTGTGGGGCACGTTTAGATAACCACCAATACATGGTCGTCTTTTTTTATAATACTAAAATGTGTCAAAATAATATAATAGAAGACTAGGGCTGCCTCCCCTGCCCTCAATGTAGATACTCTAGAGCTGGATATTATCTAGAAACTTCACATCTCTTATGCCGGGGACACACCAAGCGAGTCTCCCGAATCACCAACACAAAATGGCAGGTGTGTGAGGTATTATTTGATAGTCATATCTCTCACTGATAGTTTAGTTTAGTGTCTCAGAAGCAATAATCGGGTGAAATATGAAACGAATAGCTCACATATACGCCATTTTGTGTCGGCGATTACGGAAATCTCTGCAATACTCGCTTGGTGTGTCTCCAGCTTTATTTTCTAGTCATCTAAACTCGGATTTCCCTTCTTATTTCCTTTGCATCATTTACTTTATTGATGTAAGGTTAACCCTATGGAAGATACTATATTAGAAAACCCTCGTTCCAAATAGGCAAAATGGTCGTTAGAATTTTCAGAATTATCTCGCCCTGGTATTTTCCTCCATAGGCTTAACTTTAGGAACTCATCCTCCACGACCGTAAAGATAGTGTACCCAATACTCAATGGCTAATTTCACTTGTTAATGATATTATACGGGGTCAGATAAAATTAGAAATCCACTCGATGGAAATAATACTGCACTGAACCTCCTTTGACCGCTATGGAATTCACTCAGCTTCACTCTCTACGCAGTCAAACTCGTAGGAGTAATGACCAAGTTATTTTCATCTCGTGAGTTTACTTATAATTATCAACACTCCACTGATTGGATGAATCTTATCACTCTCCCATGACAACCTATATAGCATATAGTTTATTATCCATGGGCGCTGCCATGACGCCCCCGAGAGGGTGTTCTTCACTAATGGAGGTGCAAAAGAAGTGAGTGATAATTGGGAACTGTCACAACTCTAGAATCGCTCACATATTTATGTAAAGTGTTCCATGTGAGAAACATCATGTCCTGGGTTTGATCATTTTGTCATCCTGCTCTGGAGTGGGTGTAGAGATTCAAGGGAACCATGGTAAAACATTAAAAGGCAGTTGAATTCCGTAAGAACAAAGAGCCAGAATACAGATTCTGTCCCCCGAAGGGCCCCACCACATTGCTGGCCACCTAGTGACTGCTTCATGAACTAACAATGGCTCTGTCCCCTATAGATTGGCATCCAACCCCTGTCTACGCTCAGCTACGACTTAGGGGTTGGTTGAATCAAATCTCCAGCCCCAGCCAGCCCCTACCTAGAAGCAAAGCGTATATTTCGGACTGTGGATGTATAGATCACTACCGCTAACTGTCTAATAGTATACTTATAAGAAATTGATTATATTGTTTATCTTTATGAGAATTCCGTTTCATTTTTGTACAGTAGAAAATAAGAACATCAACAGTGGGTTTGAGACCATTTGTGTTCGCTGGAACATGGAAATGGCGCAAATGACGTCCTATGCATACATTACTATAGAGGTATCCCATAATTCAGTCTGTTCACAAGTTCCGGTTTTCGCTGGTTACCGACGTTGTATGGTGATAGACCCTTTACCCGTAACCCAGAATTAATGCAGTTTAACGGTTTTCAGGAATGTTCAAATTAAAATTCTGAGGCCAGAAATGGAAATTTCAGCTATTTCCACATGGAAATCCGAAATTACATTCAGTTTCTCCAATCATAAATCAGAAAACTGTGGTTCATGTTCTCGTAGTGTGGCCAGTCAATCGGGAGCGGAACTTTGCCTTACCCGGGGCGATAATATCGGGATTTTAGTAACCTCTGGAGGCTCTATGACGTTAGTTACCCGTTACTACGACGTGTCAAGGCCGCCCCTATCGGATTCAACCAGAGCTAACGTGCGTAGCAAACGTCTGCTCTGGTGGCAAGTGTATGTCCCCTATAGATTGCCTTTATAGTCCATTCAACCAGAAATACAAACCAGACATTTACATTATACCGTCTGGTAGGCAGATACCAGCAGCAGCACTTGTATATCTGTCCCTGTATACGCTCCAGGAACCAGCGGAAAGGGCACACTTCCGGTCTGTCGGGGTCGGTTTGTTGTGGTCTCGCAGAATATCGCGAGATCCGTGGCTCTCGTGGGAATTGCTGCGTCTGCTGCTATACTGCAGGCAGCAATAGTTCTGGTTTTATTTTTTAAAGCAACTTTCCACCCAGACAGAATCGATGATACACATAAAAGTAAAAAAAGAGCTCTGTTCTGTATGGATTCTCCTGTAGCAATTATGTTGGCAGGCCGTAGGAACTATTCAACATCTTTATGAGTTTACTGTAGAACTACAACTGGTACTGGAATAGGAGTGGATATCATATTATCCATCGTATACAAAGTCCCAATAGAGAATCTATGGAGAAAAGTGAACCACAACCCATTATATAAAACCTGTCAGATACTATAACTGTGGAATACGGATTCATATCCATGATATACGACCTTCAAAACCATGGTATCCGGGGAAAATAGTCCCTTTGTGCTATAGAGCATAGCAATAGTCCGTATTGATATATCCTTTCATATGGCAACTCATGGGATTAATTCACTTGAGAAGATGGATAATTGATACAACAAACGATGGTTTTGTGGACAGGCGGTCCTATAAACTGGTTCTTTAATACCCATGTATTACTACGCGTCAACCACTCGTGGTTTACGACCGCCTATACACAAAGCCATCGATTATTGTCTCTGTGAACATTGAAATTACATCAGCTAAAATATCCCTTATCTGATATCAACTGTATGATAAATCAACCAAAACCTTTCCTTATCTGATGTCACATGGAGTTTGGCTCTCAATATCCGTAAAATTTAATCTTGATATTGCTATTGCTTCGATGATGCTTATATTCTCCAGTTTCGATTCAGTGACCTTGCGCACTGAGGGGGGGGGGGGGGGGGGGTCAAGAATTTGGGAATTGCGAAATCATAAGTTAAAATAAACATAAAAGACATAACAAGCGAGAAATGCAGAGAGTTCCGTAATCGCCAACACAAAATGGCCAATATGTGAGCTATTATTTCATATTTCACGTGATTATTGCTTCCAAGATGCTAAATTATAGACAGGAATTATTCCTATGAAATAATATCTCACATACACGCCAATTTGTGTTGGCGATTCCAGAGATCGCTGCCTTCACTCGCTTGGTGTGTCATCGGTATAAGGCGGGGTTTTATGATATATACATAATCTATAATCTATAATCCATTGATATATATACCTCCATCGAGAATCGTATAAATACACAATACTCCACGAGTTTGGATGTGTCCCAATCGTCGTCGAGGCGAAGCCTAGTGACGATTATGGTACAAATCGTGGATTTCATTGACATCAAATAGCATCAGAATAATTAGGAAATACATAATAAATCCATATGGTGTCATTTCACATTCACTACGCCACGGCTGTGACGTAATCTTGTCACTTTACGGGGGTGATCGTTAAGTATTTTTTTACTTATGTTATTTCTATGGCTAAACTTGTACCAGGGGTGAGAAAGATCGATCCTTGGCTATATTGCCCTTCATGGCACTATGATCACCCATGTGGCTGTGGTTGTAACTGTAATTATACGTCAATAGCTCCGCTGGGTGTGCAAGGGAAGACGATAGTGTATTAGAAGCGTGCCCAACTGACCATGACCAATCACTCAAGACCGAAATACCTGATTGACCTACTGGCGTTTGATATGTTTGGCTCCTATAGATAGACTCAGGCAGTTACAGAAATGGCAAGTTGATTGGGTGCAAGAAAACTACCAATAGACCGAATGTAACCGAAACCTTTTAATTGTTATTCACTTATTATCTCACCTCTGTATTTTTCTCCATACGCTTAACATTAGGAACTCGTACTCCACGGCCTTGAAGTTCGTGTACCCAATACTCAATGGCCAATTGGGTGATTCATTTCATCAATAATTAATGTTACACGGGGTGAGATAAAATCAGAAACCCAGTCGATGAGAATAAATTGGTCTGTACTCCACCTCATTTGACCACAGAGTAATTACTCTGCAGTCAAACTCGGTGGAGTACGGACCAAACTATTTTCATCTCGTGGGTTTCCTTCTAATAATTGCATGCTCATTCACCAATGATGAACATACTATTTACTCCTAGTATGTTAATAGCGCTACAGGATGTGTAAGTGAATGATAATAGCCATGTGTTCACGCCACGTTTAAGCAGTATACAACACTAATCAGTTCACTTAATCCCCCACTCATGGAGTCTCGATGGCCACTTGACGATCTCATCAAGGTAATGTGTCAGAGGCTGGCTTACAACTGGAGTGGGAGCGCGGTTTATTTACGGAACCAATTCTCGTGTATTAGCCAAGTGGCTTAGGCTTTAGACGAGGAGATTGTGTTCAGTCAAGGATTAGGAGCACTTTTGGGAACCTACTTTGAGCTTTATTTATTTATTGAAGGTCACTTTCATTGGATATTAGATGTTGGTGCCCTTCAATAGCGCTATCCTATAAATTCCCAGGTGGTCGTTTTATTAGAGCGTGTTTGCACGTGCTATATACATCATCTAGAGGTTAGAGTGGTCACATTGAACTTTCAGTGTGCTTCCAGAAAATTATCCCTTTACTATCTGTGTGCTGTTCACTGTGATAGTGAGAACAGAGCAGGGAGCCAGTGTCCTAGAGGCAGTTGCATAAATGGCAAGTTGACTGGGTGCAAGTGGGTTACAGAAAAATATCCACAGGCTAAATCTAACTCAAACCTTTTAATCGTAAGTCATTTTCTAATTCTAATTTACGGTTCGTACGGAACTCGGTGTAAACGCCTCATTCTGTAATAAGAAAGAAACGGATGAGTGTTTGGTCTGTGTCCTCGTACGCCATCGAGTTTGGAGTGCGCAGTAATATGAACGAGGTGATAGCCGAGTGAATATTCTGAAGCACTCCAAACTCGATGGCGAATGGGGACTCAGACCAAGTATGAAAATGTTTCTGATCTTATCTTAGCCTTGGAATATATATTTGTTTATCCCCCGTTGAGAATGAGTTACCTTTCTCGCAAGCCTGTTGAGAACGAGTTCCTAAAGTTTAGTCTACGGACGTTTATTCCAGGCTAAGATAAAAACCTATTATCATCTCGTGTTGTAGCTTGTACAGCATGGTCGGGTCGTTCTATATAAATACATATTTGTGAGAAATATCACCCTGTTTCGTGTTTGGCAGTACCGACATCGCCAGCTCTTTCTAGTTAGTTGCCTTGGCACATTCTATACTGTAGTCTATTATTCACATAATACAGAGTGTCCATAGAAAACACATGGGCAGCGTGTATCTACATACCCGGAGCATACAGATATGTTTCATGGTCCGGGCTGCAAAACCCGGCGCATACGGAAAAATATAATGCATACCAATAATTGGGAACCCCACCTATCATGCAAAGGTGGATAATAAATACAATATAGAGTGCTTTCAGATAAAAGCAGTCGTATGCTCTTCGGAGTTGCCTCTGCGCAATATCCTCGCATGCGCTGGGATATTACTAAGCAATCACTCATCGGAGCATATGACCACTTGTATATGAAACCATTTGATATTGTGCATATATATACATATCACTTGTCCTTGTTCCTTGAGAGACATAAGGTGTAATAACTACATGTTTGTAATTACAGGTTGTACACTCATGATACAGCCATTATACCAAATTACGGCATTGGAATTGGCTTTCATGCCTGTAGAGCACGAATCGCGCTTACGAGACTTCGGGAATAGTTATCTTCTCCGAAATATGTCTTTACCATTGTCCATCCTGTTTTTAGTAGTAAAATCCCAGGTTTTGACGGACAACACTGTTGTCACATACGACCCCCCTAACAGTGGTACTGACCTCTCAGACATGGCCTGTTATCTCGTCGAGCATGGCACCAGAGCCGTTCACACATGACTGACCCCGCCCTGCCAGGTCCGTGGAGACGACCCGACACGCAGAGTGAACGGCGTGGTCACGCGACACCCCGCTCCCCGAGACTTGTACGACAATGTCCCCTGTCCGTGTTACAGCGAGGGGGGCAAACAATACGCAGCTAAAGTATCACTCACCTGCGCCTGGCAATGGTTTAGCTGTATGAGTAGACAAACATGCTAAACGCTACATCAACGTGGCAAGGGTGCTGACTACCTGGGCTTTGTCTTCAAACCCAGCAATTACACTAGATGACTAAAAACGTGACGACCATAGATCATCTAACCAATAGTCGTCTGGTGGTGCTCGATTATGCAATATCAGTTGCAATAATCGTAGACCCAAGAGGCACATCAAGCATTTACACTAGACGATTAAGGCCTGGCATCCACATACTACATAGAAATTTAGACCTACCAATATGGCACCGGTACAGAAAGCAAATATCGGAGACATATCGGGAAGTTTTAAAATGTAGACATATGTCTAGACATGCCAATTTACCATGCATTGTAAGGGTGTTTTCTCGGTGCCTAATCGCAGAAATGTCGTCAACTGCCCCGATATTAGGTGACCTTTCGACGCGATTTTAATTTTTATCGAGAGGTGCATCGTAGACCATATCAGAGCCATATCATAGTAGGTGGACGCTTGGCCTTATGTTCATTTAAATGAGGAACATATTACCTCCTGCTGTTCACCTGAGTCGGCCTTTACACTCGACGATTTTAGGTGCTGTTTCCCGAGTATTTTGATTTCAAGCCAGCTTCAAATAGTCACATCAAGTGGTCTACATATTCGGCATATGGTGCCAAATCCTATAATCTTATGATCTGCAGTCACCACACAATTGGCATTTACATTAAATAATTTCTAGCCTCTTTTTACCGAAAGACATCAGGTGGTGCACAATTCAAGAATCACTATCCATAATTGTCTAGTGTAAACACCGCGTAAGTGAACGATGCGATCACACGACACCCTACTCCCCGCACCATGTACGACAATGTCCCCTGTCCATGTGACAGCGAGGTGGACAAACAATACGCAGCTAAAGTATTACTCACCCGGGCCTGGCAATGGTTTATCTGTATGAGTAGACTAACATGCTAAACGCTACATCAACGTGGCAAGGATGCTTAGTACCTGGGCTTTGTCTTCTTAGTTTCTTTCTCTCCCTGAAATTAGCAAGATAATCGTTGAAACTGAGAATTATTGAATTGCAGTCTCAACCAAGGCAGAGCGGTGGGTCAAGACAATGATTTTTGATGCGCCCCATCTTGCTAATCTATTGCAGTCCCAACCTACGTTAATGTATTTTCTAACGTCGCTTTCTGGTATTAATGGCATCAGTTTTAGACGCCTGCATAAAGTATTTAGGTAGATTCTATCAACGAATATGTCGATAAAGAATGGATATTGTTTTCTTCAATATTTGATATGTAGCTGAGATTTCATTTCCAAAAAATATATCTTAATCAGAAACTCACAATTCAACTTTGGTTGTTGGTTGAATTCAGTAACTAATATTGCAAAACTATGATAAATCTCTCGACCTTTCTTGGGAATTATTTGAGAGGAACAGGCTAAAACGTGAACAATCAGTTCATCATCGCATATTTGAGTTTCCTCATAACTGGCTGGGTAAATGCCGCAGTATAGAACTATCCAATCTTAATGTTATGAAATTGCGTCGTCCACTACATCTCCATTCCCCGGGAACGACAATTACCAGCTTCGGGTTGTTTTTCTCCGGTTGCTCGGAATCGACGGCTATTAAGGCGCGTAAGTGGCTGGCGAGCTGCACGGAGCTGCTCGGGGCTGCTCGGGGCTGCTCGGGGCTGCTCGGGGCTGCTCGGGGCTGCTCGGAGCTTCTGGGAGCTGCTAGGAGCTGCTCGGGGCTGCTGGGAGATGCTAGGAGCTGCTTGGGGCTGCTCGGGGGTGCCCGGAGCTGCTCGGGGCTGCTGGGAGCTGCTCGGGGCTGCTGGGAGCTGCTCGGGGCTGCTGGGAGCTGCTCGGGGCTGCTGGGAGCTGCTGGGAGCTGCTCGGGGCTGCTGGGAGCTTCTCGGGGCTGCTCGGGGCTGCACGGATCTTCTGGGAGCTGCTCGGGGCTGCTGGGATCTGTTGGGAGCTGCTCGGGGCTGCTCGGGGCTGCTCGGAGCTGCCCGGGGCTGCTCGGAGCTGCTCATAGCTGCACGAATATGCACTGCTGCTTGGAGGTACACTGAGGTATTCAGAGGTTTTCGGAGGTACCTGGGGGTGTTCGGCATTGTTCAGAGGTGCTCAGAGGTGCTCCGAGTTACTCCGAGTTACTCTTAGGTACTCAGAGTTACTAAGAGTTACTCGGAGCTGCTCGGAGATACTCGGAAATACTCTGAGTAAATCGGAGCTGCTCGGCGCAGCTCGGACTTGCTCGGACTTGCTCGTAGCTACTCGGAGGTGCTCGGGGATGCTCAGGGGTGCTGAGAGCGTTCGCAGTTATTCGAAGTTTACTCGGGGTTACTAAGAGTTACTCACAGTTACTCGGAAGTACTCGGAGGCGCTTGTAGGTACTCGGAGGTGCTCGCAGGTATTCGGAGTTACTCGGAGTTACTCGGAGGTACTCGGAAATTCTCAGAGCTTGTCGGAACTACTCGGAGGTACTCGGAACTGCTCGGAGGTGCTCGAAGTTACTCGGAGGTACTCGGAGTTACTCGTATCTGCTCGGGGCTGCTCGGGGCTGCTCGGAGCTGCTCGGAATTACTCGGAGCTGCTCGGAGCTGCTCGGGCGCGCGGCGACCACTGCCCACTCCTCCTCCAGGCACGCCCGGAGCAGACGGCGCCTATATTTACTGTAGACGATCCCTGACGAGCCTCCCCGGTCCCCGCCCTGGAGGAACCCAGTCCCACCTCCACGATGACCTCTGCCTGGAGGTGTAACTCCGGCCGCCATCAAACGCTCCACGACTCGCGGATGCTGCGTGGAGCTCTATTAAAGGGTCTGCTATAGGGCGTCTTTTATCTTTGTTTATGAGATTTTTTATATCTTTTGGACAAGTAATTTACATTCAAGTATTAGGTCTCTGTGGTCTTAGGGTGGGATACCTTTTGGACAAGTAATTTATTTTGCCGTTTTAAGTCTCTCTTAGGCGTGCTTATTCAGCATGATGGAGAAATGGGTGCGATATCCCTTTGTGCAATAAATTGTATTAACAAATCATCATGTTAAACACATCGTTTATAGAGGGCGCATTGAAAGCTTCTCTATTAAAATAACCATGATTTTCATACATTTACTTCATTCAATGATTGTTTACAATTTAGCTTGCATAAGGGCAAGCTTAGAAAGGTTCATGGAATTCTGAAAACTACTAATACCACATGGATATAGTCACCCTCATAACAACAGAGGGGCCATATTCTTTATCATACCAACAGATGGCAACTAGCATATAAAATATAAGTACAAATCACAGAATATTGAGTAATCGTAAACCGAAAAATCTATGTCTTATATAAGGCACAAAGCTTTTGTGTTATGGAGACGGCCATCTTGCCCCCAGACAATAAACAAAACACCAGGTGGCGGGTCCAGTTATCACGGAAAAAATTAGTTTTTGGTTTGCCATAAAAGGGATTTAGTCTTGTCTCAATTATCTATAGATTATGACAGCAGACAACAGTGGTTGTCCCCTGACTACAGGGGCGCTATCTTACAATTTCCTTTAGGATGATGCCAGAACTAGCAATCACTCTGTGCCCTGTATAGTCATAGTGGGTTGTGTGTATTCATACGATCATAGGCCCCTGCACCTGTATAAAACCTTCAGATGTGTATCTTTTCTATGCTGGGACCATTCAAAGACAGAACTTTATTAACTTCTGCTAATCACCACAATAAAACGTGGCTGTAGATTGTTGTCTGGTGTCAGATTACTGGACGTGTGGAGCTTGAAAAGGACACTTATTACCACCACACCATTTAAAGGCATATCCTACCATTCACGGCGGCACCATCTAGTGATTTTTTAATTATGTCAATAACCATTCAAATCTGGTTTCTTGTGTTTAACTTTAATGACAAATGTGAACATTTAACGTTTTGTCCAGTTTATTCAATGCTAATAGAGGAATTCGGATAATTTAAATTTGCTTGATCTAAATAGGAAATATACTGAAAAATATGGTTTTCTTCAATTTATTCAGAGACAAAAAGGGTTACCTAATTAAGAAGTACGGTACATGTACTATATTCTGTGAAAGTTTGAGGAAAATGACATTGACTTTTTAATATGTAAAAAAAATATTTTTTTAAAATTCTAGATATTCTATTATAAAATCATCATAAACTTGATCTTTGACCAAAAACTATCATGGTGACCCGTTTTTTAAATTAGAGATATATGCTCTATAACACTTTGAGCTCATCATATTCAATTACCAGGAGAATAGCATGGTTTTAACTTTTCATGCCAAATTCTCCGATATGCCTTTAAAAGAGCAGCTCACACAACACCTCAGCCCAGATCTGCTCCAACACAACTACAGGCGGCTGGACGTTTTTTTAATCCTCCTCCGTGATGCATTAATAGGCCCAATTAATCCCATTTCCGACATGCCTTATGCATGAACGACGCAATTTGCTCGAGTTCCGCTGAGCAGTTCCTGGAGCAGTTCCTTGAACAGCTCCAGACAGAAAGAAGGCAGCTATCAGAGAGTATTGGCACCTACCACTTCATCTCCCTCCTCCCCCTCCCTACTCAGACCATCGTCCATCAACCTACTACTCAGACTCTGCCAACAATATTGAGCTTGGCCAACATGCAGAGAGATAACAGGTCTTTGGTGCTAGGCTCGTACTGTTGGGGGCTTTCTTTAACATGTGCTGAAAAAAAGTTAGAATTGAAGCAAGTTTGGATGCTCACACAATGTTTTTGTGTCTTTAGGGGAACATTGATCAAGCTTTGGTTGATTTATATATTTCTGGGAGTTTAAGCTTTAGAGGATCTCAGATGAAGAATCAAATGAAGAACTAAGTTTCTCGCATATCGTTCCAAGTATACGTCTAGATTCGGAATTAGTTGGATTTGTAATCTTCTGCACCTTTTGGTGGCATTCTGTGTCAAGATGAAAGAAGAAACCAACAGGTTTTGATCAAAGTTTGACGCAGAGTGATATGAACAAGGCAAAGGCGAGTTGATATCGCGTAGCGCTCAAATGAGTTCGAGAATGAAAACCTTTACCCAAGTCACTTTCTGTATTCATCATACCCATGTACAAACAAAAAGATCAGATTAAATAGACCATGGAGGACGAATTGTACTACTCGTAGGGGCATGTTACCCAGTTATCAATTCTAAGCCTATGGGACGAAAAAACCAGGGATGGGATTAATAAACATATAAATATTGCTGACGCAGCAAGTTGAAGATGGGTTCTGGTTCACCAACAGGCCGATTCTTTACATTAAGGGCTGAGATAAGTCCAGGACTGCATTTAAGTTGTATAAATACACAATACTCCATTCATTAGGATGCGCTGTAATCATCACTTGACTTTGCCTCGATGAATGTAGCCCATCCAACCTTGTGGAGTATTGTGTATTTTTATGATCCAGCATCCAGTTCTAAAGAAGAAACCGACAGGCCAAAAATGTCTCCACGAATTTAATGCAGAGTGATATGAACGAGGATACAGCCGAGTGAATATCAGGTAACATTCAAACGAGCTGGAGAACAATAACTTTGACCAAAATGGGTTGCTTTCTGTAATTATCTTACCCCCGTACACACTAAAAGAATGGGCGATACATAGGACATAGACCACTGAGAACGGACTGCAATACTCATAGGGGCATAGAGAACGAGTTCCCGAAATTAAGCCTATGTGACAAAAATACCAGGGATGAGATAATAAATATAAATCTGCTATGCCCTGTGTCAGTGCATGGAAAACGAGTTCCCAAGTTTAAGCTCTTGGGACAAAAATACCAGGGATTGCGACGATATGCTATGCCCTGTGTCTGCATTGAATAGGGAGATTGCCTGCGGTGTAGTATAACAGTGACGTATACCGTATATGTTAGATGCCTGAGGGAGCTGCTCGCTAGAACCGCTCTTAAAGGATTCCATTAACTCACTACAGCTCATGAGAACCTTAATCTGAATCTTAATCCACTGCTGCTTTCTCTAGAAGACCCCTGAAACCTTCCTGAGTCGATCGTGCCACTTTCACACCCAATGCCTCATCTTCTATTTGATATAATTATTTTTATTTTTATTTTTATTTCCGCGGATTCCCATTTTCCCTGCTGCTGCATGCGGCTCGCAGCAACCCACGCGTAAATCACTCCGACACTAACCCGCCCCTTTCTCCGCTAGGGGAGCCACCATGGATCATGTGCCGTAGTGGTGGTGGTAGGGCTAGTGGTAGGGGTAGGGGTAGGGCTGTAGAGGTGGTGGTGGTGGTGGCGGTGGTATGGTTGAAGGGCTGTTTGTTTGTTTGGTTTGATTTAACGTCCAGTCAACCATTTTAGGTCCTTACCAGACTTTCTCAAGGTTCTTTTACACCACAAGGGTGGTGATCAAATCTATGGGATGAATTTAGGTTGAAATCTCACCCTACACATTTACCGAGGTGATAGTTCTTTTACTTCCCACACCACATAGACATTGCATGAGAAGGATTGGCCTTTGATATAGCAGTAAATATACCACTGCTGGGGATGAAGGAGAAAGGTGGCTGCAGTGGGACTCAAATCAACAACCTTTGGACTACAAGTCCAGTGCCTTAACAAATCTGGTGCTCTGACTGAGATAACTCCCCAGAGGAGATGGTGGTACAGCTGATGGGCTGTAGCGATGGAGTGGTGGTACGGCTGAAGGGCTGTAGTGAGGATGGTGGTACGGCTGATGGGCTGTAGTGGGGGTAGTGGTGGTACGGCTGAAGGGCTGTAGTGGTGGTGGTAGTGGAACGGCTGAAGGGCTGTAGTGGTGAGGATGGTAGTAGGGCTGAAGGGCTGTACTGGAGTTGGTGGTGGTACGGTTAAAGGGCTGTAGTGTTGGTGATGGTGGTACGGCTGAAGGGCTGTAGTGATGGTGTTGGTGGTTCGGCTGAAGGGCTGTAGTGATGGTGGTACTGCTGAAGGGCTGTAGTGATGGTGGTATGGCTGAAGGTCTGTAGTGATGGTGGTACTGCTGAAGGGCTGTAGTGATGGTGTTGGTGGTTCGGCTGAAGGGCTGTAGTGATGGTGGTACTGCTGAAGGGCTGTATTGATGGTGGTATGGCTGAAGGTCTGTAGTGATGGTGGTACTGCTGAAGGGCTGTAGTGATGATGTTGGTGGTACCGCTGAAGGGCTGTAGTGATGGTGGTACTGCTGAAGGGCTGTAGTGATGGTGGTATGGCTGAAGGTCTGTAGTGATGGTGGTACTGCTGAAGGGCTGTAGTGATGATGTTGGTGGTACCGCTGAAGGGCTGTAGTGATGGTGGTACTGCTGAAGGGCTGTAGTGATGGTGGTATGGCTGAAGGTCTGTAGTGATGGTGGTACTGCTGAAGGGCTGTAGTGTTGGTGGTGGTGGTACCGCTGAAGGGCTTTAGTGATGGTGTTGGTGGTACCACTGAAGGGCTGTAGTGATGGTGGTACAGCTGATGAGCTGTAGTGGGGGTAGTGGTGGTACGGCTGAAGGGCTTTAGTGAGGATGGTGGTGGTACAGCTCAAGGGCTGTAGCGATGGTGTTGGTGGTGCAGCTGAAGGGCTGTAGTGGAGTGTTGGTGGTACGGCTGAAGGGCTGCAGTGATGGTGGTGGTGGTACCGCTGAAGGTCTGTGGAGGTGGTGGTTCGGCTGAAGGGCTGTAGTGATGGTGGTGGTGGTACCGCTGAAGGGCTGTAGTGGAGTGTTGGTGGTACCGCTGAAGGGCTGTAGCGATGGTGGTGGTGGTACCGCTGAAGGTCTGTGGAGGTGGTGGTTCGGCTGAAGGGCTGTAGCGATGGTGTTGGTGGTACGGCTGAAGGGCTGTAGCAGTGATAGTGTACGGCTGAAGGGCTGTAGTGATGGTGTTGGTGGTACCGCTGAAGGGCTGTAGTGATGGTGTGGCTGAAGGGCTGTAGTGATGGTGGTGGTGGTACGGCTGAAGGGCTGTAGCAGTGATAGTGTACGGCTGAAGGGCTGCAGTGATGGTAGTGGTGGTACCGCTGAAGGGCCTTCCCCGGACTTCTCCTTCTCAGGGCTCCCCGCGCTCAGGCCCTGCGTGAGCTGCTCGCTCTACGATCAATACTTGGCCCAGTTTCCCCGACGATGAATCGCTCGCTCCCCGCATCGCCCGCAGTTCCAGCCGTTCGGGGTGGTCCGGGGACCTAGTAGTATACTGAGAGGGGCGCCGGGGTCGGGCTCGAGGCGCTCTGCTGATCGGGGGAGAGGAAAGGAGGGTGGGCGTTTACGTGGGGATAGAGCGCATAGCTAGTGTATTATAGAAGCGGCCATCTTGCCCCCAGAGCAAAACAAAACATCATGAATCCTATGAATGATGGATCTTATTGAAAGAAGTTAGGGGGGTTGGCCAGGATCAAAACCAAGGAGATAACATATAAATGTATGTCCTACAATACTGCTTAGAATTAATACTATAGGGAACATAGCTATTGTGTTATGGATGTGGCCATCGTCAACGAATTTATTTCAAAACATTTTTGGGGTTTGCCATAAAAAGGTTTTAGCCTTGTCTCACGATTATCTATAGATTATATCAGTACAGTGGTTGTCCCCCGACTACACTGGCGCTATCTACCAATTTCCTGGTGGATGATGGCAGAACTAGCAATCACTCTGTGCTATTCAAGGCCCTTTTCCATTAGCAAACAAAACCTAATAGCCTATCTATATTTTGAGTCAGCAGTGCTAAAGGTACGTCGGTGGTTCTTGACTATTAGGAGAACACAAAAAAATCTACACTGTTTTCCTCGGCCAAACACTGTCCCCAATTGTTACAATTTCCTGGCGGATGATGCCGAAACTAGCAATCACTCTGTACCCTGAACATTGGCAACACTTCCTTTCCATATAGGCCGCTATCTAGCAATTTCCTGGTGGATGATGGTGGAATGAGCAATCACTATGTGGCCTATATGTTCTCCTATCGGGCACGTAGCTATTGTGTTATAGATACGGCCATCTCGTCCCCGAACAGTAAACAAAACAGCATGTGGTAGCTCCAGTTACGCTGGCGGATGATGGCGGAACTAGCAATCACTCTGTGCTCTGAATATCAGCAACACTTCTTCTCCTAATCTTATAAATCTTATAAATTCCTGGCGGATGATGGTAGAACTAGTAATCACTCTGTGCCCTAAATATCAGCAACACTTCTTTCCCTATGAGGGTGGTTGTGGCCCCTAAGATTCGAGGTCAACTCTCGACTGATGTCTACGTCCCAAGGCGCTAGAAAATATCATGTAAGGAGGTCAGGGTGAAGGTCAGGGTTTACTGTGAATGCAGTCATTGGCTACTCGGTCTACTCTATTCCTTATATGGCAGTGCGTGTAATGGGACAACTCCATGCTGCTATAGGGCACCACAGTGGCGCTATCTAACAATATCCTGGCGGATGATGGCGGAACTAGCAATCGCTCTGTGCCCTAGGACCTGAAAGCCCTTCCCTGTGCTGTGACGTTGACAAGGCGTACCTTCAATAGGCATCCCTCCAGGGTTTAAAACACACTGGAGGGACGGTGTTGGGGTGCTGACGGGTGCGGGTGCTGCAGCAGCTGCTGTGGCTGTTGTTGTAGCTGGAAATAGCCCCGGCTTAAAAAGACACTGGCCCTGAGTTTAAATATACATCAGCAGCTCGGCACGTTTCCTCTTCCTGTCAACATCTTAAAAAAGAGGGATATATAAAACACAGGCAGTCTGATAGCATTTAATCCGTTTAGATCGAGGGAAAGGAGATAGATCGTTCATATTGGTGACATCTGCCGTGTTCTGGTATTCCCGCGGGTCTTTGGATGTGCCTGATTTAAAATGGTGTTTCGTGTTAATCAATATTAAACAGGAAAGTGTCTCATGAGCAGATCCGTAGAGCAAAGAGAATATAACGGAAGCCTATGGAAATTTACGATCAGAGCTTGTATCCTATCGAGTTTGAATCGCGTAGGAATTCACAAGGCGAAGGTGCATGAATTACGTAGCGATTCAAACGAGATTGGATCGAGCTCTGACCCTAATCTTGAATAGGTTTCTGAATTCATCTCACCCTTCACACTAATTGATTGACTGGCTAACATTTGTGACATAATCCCCCTTTCAGTATTTTTGTTTAATACTCAACGGGTGTTGAGTACGAGTTCCTATTGTTTAGTCTTTGGGGAGATAATATGGGATACCTCCTAACGGGACACTACAGACACTCATACAGGTATTTTAAGCACGACGTATGTGGCTTTAAGTGTGCAGCAAACAACCCTTTATAGGAAACTTAGCCTTAACAAGGTATACTTCAGCCCACTCTTTGTTGGGTAATCAAAGCCTTTACTGTGGCCCCCAGATTGGCTCATTAATGGCACACACTTTAGAAATCAGTATCTCCCCCTCCCCCTTTCCCTCCCTCCCTCCCTGCCACTCTATCTCCCCCCTCCCTTCCTCCCTCTGTCTCTCCACCTCTCTCCCCCCTCTGTCTCTCCACCCCTCTCCCTCCCTCCGTCTCCCTCTCTCTGTCCCTCTCTCTGTCCCTCCCTCCCTCTCTCCCTCCCTTCTCTCTCCCCGTCCCTCCTCCCTCCCTCTCTCCCTCCCTCCCTCTCTCTCTCTCCCTCCCACCCTCCCTCTCTCTGTCCCTCCCTTCCTCCCTCTCTCTCCCTCCCTCTCTCCCTCCCTGCCTCCCTCTTTCTCCCCCTCCCTCCCCCTCTCTCTCCCCCTCTCTCCCTCCCTCTCTCTCTCCCTCCCTCTCCCTCTCTCTCCCTCCCTCCTTCCCTCCCTCCCTCTCCCTCTCTCTCTCCCCCTCTCTCTCCCCCTCTCTCTTCCCCCTCTCTCTCCCCCTCTCTCTCCCCCTCTCTCTCCTCCTCTCTCTTCCCCCTCTCTCTCCCCCTCTCCCTCTCCCTCCCTCCCTCATCTCTCTTCCCCCTCTCTCTCCCCTCTCTCTCCCCCTTTCTCTCCCTCCCTTTCTATCTCTTTCTACAGCAGCACTTCTTGTGAAGTAAAAAGCCCTATAATTAGGTTTTCCCAGTCTCTCAGTTCGCTCACTCTCCGATAGATGGCGAGTGGCTACATGTAATCAGATCACTTAGTACGCATGCGTGTCTTCTGCTGGTGCTGGGCTGCTCGTTGTAAAGTGAATCACTAAATGAGCAGTGTAGAGACTGAGGCCAGTGGGTCTTACACCTATCAATCTAATCTCACTGTATCCTTAGGTATCTGATTTTAGGTCTTGCAATTATAGATCAATCATTTATCTCACCCCTGTTATTTTTTCCCATAGACTTAACATTGGAAACTCATACTCAACGCCCATGGAGTATTATAAAAACATACTCAATAGGGATGATGTCAGAAATCCTAGCCATTTAGTTATTGATTCGGTGAGGTAAAATCTGAACTGCACTCGATCCATAGTTACTAATAATATGCATTCATTTTGGATTGTAATGAAAATTTTACAAGGCAAAGCCGAGTGAGATTACCCTACAACCGAAACTCATGGCATATTGTCAGTGGCTATGGATCTCGATGCGGTTCCTTATTATTATATAATCGTGCAAGTTGTACTATAATTTTAATTAATTGTATTATAACCAACTTTAATTATCACTGAACTCATTGATAATGTGTAGTTGATGCTGCTTTCATTCGAGGAATGAACAAATGAGCAAATAATTAACTTCGATAGTTAACCTGTATCCAAGAAAACCATATATGTTATAGTATTTTGTTTCCTTAATTTCAGCCATTACGATTCAAATGTCACACATCCAGGTCTTTCATAGAAAATGTCTTTTTAAGTATCCTTGTTTTTGAACAGAGGATTTGTTAAAGTATTATATAGAACTGCATCGGGAATCGTATAAATAGACAATACTCCATGAGTTTGGATGGGCCGCAATCAGCATTGAGGCAAAGCTGAGTGACGATTATAAAGTGAACCCAAATGAGTATTGTTTATTTTAAGATTCGAGTGCAGTTCCGGATTCATCTCGCCCCGTTGACAGGCAATAGGATAGCAACACAATCTACGAATAATATCGTAAAACTGGATGAGTTTTAATCTTGGCCACCGTATTCCACGGCTGGAGTTTGGCATAATGATTTCATGAGGCGAAGCCGAGTGAAGTCCGGAGCCAAAACTTCAGGAGTGGAATGCAGTGGCCAAGATTAAAACGAATCAGGTTTTGATTTTATCCTTCCCCGTCTCCTCGATTTTGGAATATTACGTGATAACAATGCTGTATGCCACTAGTGGCATATAAAACTCTGTATGCCAGTTAGCGTGGCATACGGAAACCCAATGTTAAGCCTATGGGATTTTATATTAGGGGTAGGATAATTCAAATTACTTCACTGATCCAGTTGGGAATGTTCAAATATCCATGTCGATGTTTTGTCTTCTCTCTGAAATCCTGGCCACCGATTGGTGAATTGCCTATGATGTCATCTCACATTCACTACGCCACGGCCGTGGCGTAGTATTGACACTTTACGGGGGTGATCGTTGAGTTGTTTCTATTATCTCACCCCTGGTACAAGTTTAGCCATAGGAATAACATTAGAAAAATATACTCAATGATCACCCTGGTAAAGTGACAATACTACGCCACGGCCGTGGCGTAGTGAATTTGCCAAGTATATTCTGATTATTCTGAAGTTATGATGATATTCATTGTCATAGAAAGGGGTAAGATAAATCCAGAACTGCACTCGAATCGTAAAATAGACAAAACTCCACTCGTTTGGCTGTGCCATAATCGTCACTCGGCTTCGCCTCGATGACGATTGCGGCCCAGCCAAACTCGTGGAGTATTGTCTATTTATACGATTCTCGATACAGTTCTATATAAGTGTTATTCCTATGACTAAACTTGTACCAGGGGTGAGATAAATATACATACATCCCCATGATTTCACTTCAAGCGGCCAGGTCATAGAGGGTATGGGTAGAATACAAAATGCCTTTCCACGGAACAGCATGATACTTCCCATATGGGGACTTAACATCCAATTTTATTAAACCTACACATAAACATTTTTAATCCACTAAGGTTCTGACAGAACAGATACGTGACATTTATAAAACAGACAAAATTATCATTACATGTCGCTTGCATATAGAATATCAGAAACCAGAGCCCGCAGTTAGCGGTAAATGACCGGTAATGGTGATCTGATCCCTATATTAGTCTCTCTACCTCCTCCTGCCGGAAATCCGCCATTCATAGAGGCACAATACCGACCTGACTATAATGTAATAAGACCTACAGTGTAATAACCTACAATCACCAGGCTCCCCTCTGTGGAGTCACAGATTCCCACGATACTCTCCTCTACCTCATCTTCTTGTTCTATACGTGGGCGTGGCAGGGGGTCGTTGCTCCACGTTTTGCGGATCACACAATAGCGATCCGCGGTCGAAAGCGTTGCTGCAGATTTTATGCCGCCATCTATATCCAATTAAAAATCTAATGAATCTTTCAGCTATGTCACTGGAAATGTGGTGTTGTAAAAGGTAACGGTACAACATAAAACTAATGATACTACACAACGCGATCCGATATTACTGGAGCAACGCTTTTCCCACATTTCTAGGAGCAACGACCCCGGTTTATTACCAGAGAAATATAAGCTGCATGTGTTACTATACTCCTGAATACTTGGGGTATGGAAGCTGGGGTTATTGCGGAAGCTCCAGGCTTTTTTTATTACATCTCTCCGTCTTCTTGCATGTCAAGCTATCATAAATTTCAGAAAGAATATTTTTGCTTTGGGTCTAATACACATTTATAGGGCACATAGCCATTGTTTTATGGAGGTGGCCATAATGCTATCGATGCCAAACAAAATACCAGGTGGCATGTACCGGCACAATTATCAATGGATTTTGATAAAAATAGGCTTTATTCGAGGTAAAATACACAGGTTTATAAAAATCCTAGTATAATCTGTAAAAATAAACTGAAATGGCTAAGATTAGAACTACGTATTTATGGCGACAATGGATCATTTTCATAATTGGAGATTGTTGTAACTTTGTTAATATCTCGTTGCAAGAATAAATCGCATAGTGCATCAGGCCTAAAGCTTTTAATCTAGCGGCAAATTGGACTATTGTCTCACATATAGTTAATTACTATTCTGGCATTACATCAATGCATGGCAGGCTATAGGGCACATAGCTGTTGTATTATGAAGGCAGCCATCTTGCCCCCCGTCGCCAAACTAAAGAGCAGGAGACGGTTGCAATTTTCAATGGATTTTTCCCCTTCTTTTCTGGCATCAAGGGGTTTTAGCATCATTTAACGATTACCCGTAGATTATAACAAATGATACCAGCAGTTGTCTCGTGACTGCAGTGGCACTTTCCTATAATTTCCTTGCGGATGATGGCAGAATCTGCAATCACTCTGAACCCTATACGACAGATAGGTATTATCCTACCCCTAATACAAAACTCCATAGGCTTAACATTGGGTCACTGTATTCGGTCTGGAGTTCAGAAAAATGAGAAATATCGCTCTAGTGGGATACACTTGACAAATGACGTCATTTGTAAATGTAGAAGTAATTTAGACGGGCAGGTTAGGATAAATTCTAAACCAAACTCGAGTTAGTCGTGTTATACTTCATCGCACTCTGGCAAGATCACATATTACTGCTCTCGGCTTTGCCTCGCGCAATAATATGCGATCTTGCCGTCGTGCAATAAACAACAACACGACTAACTCTTGTTTGGTTTCTCCATAATATTCCCTTTTGCCCCCTGAGCAGATGAAAAAAAATGTGTTCTTCGTTAATGAATGTGCAAAGGTTAGTGAGTGATAATAGGGAACTGTCACAATTCTAGCCTTTCTCAGACATGAGAGAACCTGGGTTTGATCTTTAAGTCATTCCCCACTGAGATGAATGTAAAGAGACAAGGGTACTATAGTAAAACTTTCAAAGTCAGTTGAAATGTCTATGTACGAACAAAGAGCCGCAGTGCAGCTTTTGTCCCTCGAATGAAGGCGCCATACTGTCGGCCACCCGGTGACTGTTTCACGTACTAACAATGTCTCTGTATCCTATAAGGGGTCTAACAAAGACTACAATAGATAGAACAGGGCAAACCTATGCAAGTTTACGGTCAGAGCTTGTATCACATTGAGTTTGAATAGCGCACTAATTCACAAGGCGAAACCACGTGAATTACTTAGTAATTCAAATGAGATCTGACCAGAAATGTGAATATCTTTCTGAATTTATCTCACCCCTTATGTTGACTAATTATCTAACATTTGTGATGTAATCCCCCATTGAGTATTTTTTCTAAATACTCCACGGGCATTGAGTACGAGTTCCCAATGTTAAGCTTATGGAGGAAAAATACCAGGGGTGAGACAATACTTCTACCCTAAATACAGAATGAAGTAATTGCCACTTTTTGTTACAATAGAAAATTTAGCGACCAATACTTATTACCTAAGCATCTGGGGAATTCCAGAGAGACAGAGAATATGCATGGAGAGTGGAGGTAGAATACCTCTATTAATGAATACGACCTAGCTATTTGACCTTTAATCCTCTTGCCTGGAGCCACGTAGAGGTCACTATTTGATTCATGCATACTACATGTAGTTACTCCACAATTTACATCGGATACACACACACTCACCAGAATCTGCAGAATTTTCCCTCGGGCTTTGCTTGTGTATGAAATATGTGCCTATAAAGGCTCGGCCACACTGGTTTGACGCGATTGTCGCAAGTCAATATCCGATTCTGGTCAATTTATTAGATCGGTGATAATCGGTGGCATAGCTTCAGTGTCCCGATTAGATTGCTCCACCAATCTAGCACAAAATCTGATGATAAACTTGTTTTCAGGATTCCCTTTACACGAAGTTCTGCAATACGAAATAGTCCGTATACTAGATGAACTAAGTTATGAAATGCCTTGCCTAAGGAGTAAAGGCAGGCGTCCACCAACCACGACAAGGCTACGACAAGCGCCGACAAGAAAGCTCCAATCAGCACTCGTCGCAGCCTTGTCGTAAGAAGGGGAGCTTTACGACAGCCTTGTCGGGGTGTGTTGGGAAGTGCACGCTCAACCAAAATTTCCTATCATAGACCTCTACGACACGCTCCCAACACGCCATGACACTCCACAACAAGGGCCCAGTGGTGGGATAAATCGAACATGCTCAATGTTGTTGTAGCCTTGTCGGAAGGCTCCTGACAAGCTTCCATTCATGGCCTTGTCATGGCCTTGTCGAAGACTCTTGTCGGGAACTGGGGTCCACCAACCACGACAGAGCCTCCAATCGTAGGCCAATCGTGGACCTTGTTGGGAAGCCATTGTCGTAGCCTTGTCGTGGTTGGTGGACGCCCCCCCCCCCCCTAAGACCAAGGAAGAACTGAAGGTTTTTCTAGCGGGGCATCTATAGTTATGATATATAAGTAGGAGTTTGATCATGAGTATAAATACAGGACCCAGCTTTTCATCTTTCATCAAAATACATCTTGTTCATCATATTGTATCATCTTTCGTTACACGCCAATGGGATATGACCGATTCTGTCGACAAACCGCAGGTGGAAACGCCACATAAAACAACCTCCAAACACATTGATTATATTTAATATTTGACAAATTTCTCCACTTGTCAAATTAAAAAATAGAGCCCACCAATTATCACCCGAAAACCCATTTAACCCCTCCAGCTATAAATCAGCTTTTAAGGGCCCTCTACCGGCCTATCGCGCTGTATCGCACCTGTATAGTGGGTGAGGTTTATTGTTAAGCCCGGTTCCCACTAAGCGATTTTCGGGCATTCAGAAGGCACCAGTCGGTGACTATCAGCCAGAATTTCTAGGAATTTCATGAGTCGCCAAGTGGGAACACAAAATGGCAAAATCGTCGGCGACTATCAGCCAGAATTTCTAGGAAATTCATGAGTCGCCAAGTAGGAACACAAAATGGCAAAAATCGTCGTTGACTATCAGCCAGAATTTCTATGAATTTTATGAGTCGCCAAGTGGGAACACAAAATGGCAAAATCGTCGGCGACTATCAGCCAGAATTTCTAGGAAATTCATGAGTCGCCAAGTAGGAACACAAAATGGCAAAAATCGTCGTTGACTATCAGCCAGAATTTCTATGAATTTTATGAGTCGCCAAGTGGGAACACAAAATGGCAAAATCGTCGGCGACTATCAGCCAGAATTTCAAGGAATTTCATGAGTTGCCAAGTGGGAACACAAAATGG
Organism: Alentia gelatinosa; assembly: GCA_950022655.1. NCBI lineage: Eukaryota > Metazoa > Annelida > Polychaeta > Phyllodocida > Polynoidae > Alentia > Alentia gelatinosa. The sequence continues at coordinate 3,348,174 of OX465586.1, forward strand.
CAGAATCGTCAGCAACTATCAGCCAGAATTTCTAGGTATTTCATGAGTCGCGAAGTGGGAACACAAAATGGCAAAATCGTCGGTGACTATCAGCCAGAATTTCTCCGAATTTCATGAGTCGCGAAGTGGGAACACAAAATGGCAGAATCGTCAGCAACTATCAGCCAGAATTTCTAGGAATTTCATGAGTCGCGAAGTGGGAACACAAAATGGCAAAATCGTCGGCGACTATTGTCCTACCCCCCGTTGATCGGGCTTGAGTCTGCAGCTGAATTCTCTGTTAAAAGGGCACCAATCTCTTGTGATTCAATTTCAAACATATTTGAAATATATCAGGGCATAGTCACCCGCTGTGCGACTGCGGTTTCCTGGCGATTATGCCCAGGCAGTAGTCTCAGGGGGCAGAAATCACCTAGTGAGAATGGGCCTTTAAACAGAGTCTTACATCAAAGCTACGTGATCGAGCTAGATGCTGTGCTTTTATTTGGAATAAAACGGAGGCCGCTACCAGAGAAGATCAAAGGAGGAGCACAGATTTACTGAGGGTGTGAGCGTGAGGGTGATCTGTTAGGAACGTGCTGCTATAGGCCCATGATGGTCTGACGATGAATGGTTATGGGGCTTAAAGCTATTACAGGCAGGACTTGCAGCATAATACTATACGGCATATAGCCTATGATCCATGGGCGCCGCCATGACGCCCCCCCGAGTAGGTGTTCTTCACTAAAGGAGGTGAAAAAGTAGCTTTTCTTCACGAATGGTGGTACAAAAGAAGTGAGTGATAATTGGGAAATATCACTTTTCTTGCCTTGCTCACATATGTAAATAATGTGTTCCATGTGAAAAATATCATGTCCTGGGTTTTAGCATTATATCTTCCTGCTATGGAAGAGCAGCTGAATTTAGTAAGAACAAAGAGCCAGAATACAGGTTTTGTCCCCCGACCACCTAGTGACTGCTTCATGAACTAACGATGGCTCTGTCCCCTATATACCGATAGGCGAATGTCTTACTATAGGCCTGTTTCCATTGGCCGACGAAAAGGGTGTAGATATTTTGAGTTACACACACTGCACGAAAACCACCATTTTACATATGAATGCGCCCTGCGTATATAAGTATGACTTTTGCGTATACAAGGTCGTCCTATTCCCCGTGTATATATTATATACGCCTCATTTTCTGGACCTGGCACAAGGATTATCATTTAATAATATTGAAGTTTTTTTGTGCTTTTTTTCTCATAAATTTCTTTATTGAGATCTAAGTTCTACAAATTTCTTTCCGTCGTGTACAAATCATTCTCATAAAGAGGCATTAGACCTCAGCCCATACAAGGGGCTGGTTTCCTGGTCCTGCCATCCCATATTATGTAAGTAACAATTTTTTCTTTCTTTTCAATGATGCCACTTAGCTATTGATTTATATACCTTATATAGCATAGACTACTCATAATCATAACAGATACAATATTAAGTTCACGCTTCATTGGTGTAAATTTTGTATTATTTTGAAGTAAATGATGGCTTTGTTGTATCCGTTAAAGGATTCCCTCTCACACGTTGAAATATTATTTTAGATCTACTCTGTCTGCCTTATGGACAAATTTTTTTTTTGCAACGAATAATGTTATATAACTTTGCATTAGAAAAATACTTTTCAATATGAGGTCGAACAATATGATGGCATAGCCATGAAAACCAGTTGTTTACCAACTGAGGCTGATTGCCACTTTATTGATCTGTATCATGCTATGTACCGTCTTCATGTAATCTGATATATATATATATATATATATAGATATATATGTATGTATGTATGTATGTATGTATGTATGTATGTATGTATGTATGTATGTATGTATGTATGTATGTATGTATATATATATATATATATATATGCAGAAATGATCAATAAAGAAACCGTACTAAAAAAAAAAAAAATTTTCCAGATTTCCTCTTTCACAATTGTTTTGGTAAGTAGTTTAAATGTTTTTATATCTCCTGTGGATCTTACTAGCGGCGTTTGGTAATTCCAAGTTGTACGTTCATTAAGACAGTCATAGCCGTCCATAAGGAAGTCCATAAGTGTTGAAATAAAGATCACCACATCGTCCCTGGGTCTCGTTGGCATACAGAAAAGGGTCTATATGTAGGCGCCTAGATTATTAAACGGGCCCCATGTATTTATACGAGGCTATCCATCAGAAACGTTCGCATATTTTTATCCACTCTTCAATAATTAGGTCAGGGAATACCCCAAGGCGATTCTTCTTTATAGGCATAATTCATTGGTAGCTAAAACAGAACCGACCGATGCTCCCTCGTAAAACTAAGCAAGAACGGCAGAAAATGTCTACCAATGATTATTAGTTAGCAGTTAAATATTCCGAAATACATAAACACGACTTAAGTGCTCTAGAAATGCACATAGGATATAATTTTAGTATTCTAATGAAGACAAAAAAACGAAATGTCGAAACGTTTTCTAGTGTCTGTTGATTTGGTGATAAGCTCAAATTAGATTCTATTCTATTCTATTTTTCGCCAAATTTTTTTTCTGTAATATATTGTCCTTAAGGATATTATCCTCAACTAACGATCACAAATGCATGTGCATCTATTTTACATATGTTCGTGCCTTTCCTCAGAATATAGAAAATTTACAAAATTAGAGAATTTAAGTGAAAAGCAGAGCAGTGACCGGGTGATAATATCGTGATCAATAAACATGCAATAGCGGTCAGAGTACTATCCTCATGCAATACGGCTTTCAGGAAAACAACACTGATCAACCAGAGGTGCAGTTATACACTCTCCAAGCATAGATTCTGCGCCTTACTTCCTGTCCTGCTTGTATCTCTGCACCGACTTGCCTTTTTGAGGCAAATTCTGCCCCCATGCACCTGTTTTTTTTATATCCTAAATTCGGAGGACTTTGAGGAGTCCGTGATGTTTGCAGTCCGTAAATAAGACGATAAGTAGACTTAAGTGCGGAGAACATTTAAGGCAAACCTTCAATATGCGATTAAATAAAACTGTCAACATATGATGTTATATCTTTTGTATTACACTGTGGCGCACAAGCGTGCCATGGCTGTGGCACAGTGCGTTCCAATAGTCTGTTGCTTAAGAAAAGTGGGCTTAAAAACATATATGATAAGATTTTGAATAACTCTCTTATTACCTTATCGCGGAAAGGTTAAATAACGTTAATGGAGTCCATGAGAAGATCAAATTACAGATTTCTGTCTTGAGAAAATGAATGATAAAAGTGAAGCCTTTCTAAACACATGCGGGATATATAGGGCACAGAGTGATTGCTAGTTCTGCTATCATCTGCCTGGAAATTGTAGGATAGCGCCACTGTAGTCGAGGGACAACCACTATTATTATCCACCTAACACAAAGTGCCCATAGAAAACACATAGGGAGTGTGTATGGACACACCCGGCGCATACAGATATGTTGTATGCTCCGCGTGGCGCATACGGAAAGATAGTGCGTATGGAAAAATAGTGCATAATTAAAATGAACTGATATCGACATGTCACTTGTCCAAAAAAGGTGAATAATAAATACAATATAGACTGATTTCAGATTCAAGCGGTTGTATGCTCCTGGGAGTTGACTCCGCAATATCCTCGCATACGCTGGGATATTACTACGCGTCAACTCCTCGGAGCATACGGCCTCTTGTATCTGAAACCAGGCAATATTGTGTATTTATCCCCTGTTCAAATCTATAGATGATTAGGCTAAAAACCTCTATGGCAAGCCCACACAATCAAATCCATAGATCTGCCACCTGGTGTTTTGTTAAGCGTTGGAGGCAATGACCGTCCCCATAACACAATAACTATGTGCCTTATAGGGGACAGAGCCATTGTTAGTTCACGAAGCAGTCACTAGGTGGTCGGGGGACAAACCTGTATTCTGGCTCTTCGTTCTTACGAAATTCAACTGCCTTTCAATATTTTACCATGGTTCCCTTGACTCTCTACACCCATCCCAAAGCAGGATGACATAATGATTAAACCCAAGACATGATATTTTCCATATGGAACACTTCATATAAATATGTGAGCAAGGCTAAAGTTGTGACATTTCCCAATTATCACTCACTTCTTTTCCACCTACTTTAGTGAAGAACACCTACTTTTTCACCTCCATTAGAGAAGAACACCTACTTAGGGGGGCGTCATGGCGGCGCCCATGGATCATAGGCTATATGCCATATATGAATCCCATCCTAGTAATCAAGGGCAATGTAGTCGAATACGACCACCTTGACCTCATGAATTAAATATCCTCCTCTCATATCGAACTGCATCTATTATAAAAGACGGGGAATCGCGTACCTGCCAACACGTCTGCGGTCTCTAAGGTCTCCTGCCAGCACATCCGGGTCTCTGAGCGTCAAGTGTCCGCCATTATCGCTCACTAATATCATCACTAGCGTTCCTACTCAAGGGCTCTCTGTGAGTCTACCTTAGAGGCTTCGTACAGTCCCAGTGTTTCATTTTGGGTTGCAAGGAATTATGAATGGTCAGCTCATGTTTGATTTTTGTTAGTGGGTAAACAAATTTTCAAAAAACTATTTTTGAAAAATTAAAATAGTAGTTGAGAAAAATTATAACCCTTAATTTTTGTCAGTGGATCAGCGAAAGGCTGTGGTCTCATTGCTTTCTCTCAAGAAAAGGAGATCAGGAAGCTACAGTTCTAAATTATGTTTTTAGTATTGCAAGATATAAATCCTAAGAATACAATTATATTTGTGCAGAGAGATAAAAAAGAATAGCAGGTTTGAGTTTAGGGTTTAAAGGGGTTTCCTTTGAACGTATTCCAGTCTGTTCGCTAAGGCAGTAATAACCATCCAAAAGATCGGCAATAATTATTAAATAAAGTTGACCCACATCGTCGCTAGGTCTCTATGACATACAGGAAAGGGTCTACATGTACGATCCCAGATTATTAAACGGGCCCCAAGTTTAGCCATATGAATAACATTTAAAAAAACCCACAACGGTCAACCACGCAAAGTGACATTACTACGCTATAACCATGGCTGAATAAATATGAGATTCTAGATTATTAAACGGGTCCCTTGATCACGGAATAACACATTGAGTGTAAATTGAATCTAAAGGTCTATGTGTTCTTAAGCTGATCATATGAAGGTCACAGTAATATGCGATCAGCGGTTAGGAGATGAAGGTCACCTACTTGACCCATATTACCTTCTGTTATGGAGCTCATTGACCTCGTTGACCTTAGGGAGGACCTTGCCTTCTTGATGTTGCGCTCCACTCTCCCAGCGGACTTTTACAGGAAGTAGAGTACAAGAAATCTGCTGGGAGAGTGTGCTGAGACGTGAGGAGATTTTGTATTCCTCCGCCCTGTACCGCCGACACACTCCTCACCGGCAGTCCCTCCGCGCATAAAAATATAAACCCTGCTTACGGGACACCCGACTAAAACCTATAAAGAGGGTGTTCCACTGGACCGACGGTAGCCGATTCCGTAGCCAGACAATCGCCAATTATTATCGGATGCCCTAGAATTTCTCAAATCTTTGAAAATGGTCATTTATTAAACTATTATTATCAGAATTAAATAAATTACAATACGTGAGCTTCCACTTAAGGGCCCAGGAACATTTGATCGGATGAGAAATCGGCCTGGTGGATTTTGCACTTTAAGACAGCGACACCCCGATTGTTCCCGATCACACCTTTGCCCGACGGATCCGTCGGGTCGGTCAGAATCGTGTCGCTGTACGCAAAATGAGATGGGGTATTTTCTTTTTTACGGAACGAGTTTTGTAGCATGTACAAGTATGATGGGTCGTTTTATATTCATTATATACCCAAGATTAATCAAATCTTACCATAAATTGGCATACAGGACATATCAGCGTGAAAGCCCACACACTGCTGATGTTTCAACGTGTGCAGTATAACAGTGTACTGCATTGGGTTCAGTATACAATAGGCCTTTTTCCACAGACCGGTGTCTCACCTTATCTGCCGAGTTACGCCATGCCTGCAGCCAAACAAGCCCCTGGGAACGTATACTTTAGCAGTGAATCACTCAGTATATGAGCGTAATACGTTCATAATACCCGTGTATAACATTTACAGAGAAATAACAGTGATTTCATCGTGTTCTATGGTAATCTAGCTCCAATTCGATGTATCATACATGTATATCACCTCAATGATATTTTAGATATAGCTTAGATAACACAGGATCACCGAAATTGAATATACATTAATACATTGGCGGGCCTAGCTATTATGTGCTTATCTTTCTCCAAATTAAAACCAAAACAATTATCAACTATAAAGTTTTGATAGTCCAGACTGGTTGATACAATGCCTTTAATTGTTCTAGTAGTCCAATCTGTCCCAAAACAACGCTTCTGTAATCACACCCACCACTCACACTTTAGGTGTGATTGCTGTGTTCTTTATACACATATAGCCAGACTCGGCCAGGTTTGTCCGAGCGGCCGCGTAACTAGGCAGTGGGCCGTTAGGCGGCGCTGAACGGCAACACCTGTATTCATACTGCATAGGAAGCAGCGGTACGTAATTACCGATACACTGCATGGGTATATAATAAATTCCTTTCACACTCAAAATATGCACGTGATTTGTGTTTACATCTTTTTAACAGTGCTACTGTTTTGTATCACTTCCTCCTGCGGTTTATCACCCGTGTTGGAGCAGAGCTAAGTAAACCTAACCACCACGAGCGTACTGCAGGGAGAGTGCTGTGGGTGGAGGTGGGGCTGGATCCTCTCACCCTACACCTGTCAGGTGTCAGGTCGCTATACACCCCCGGTGTTTCTCACCTGGACGGCTGCCCGGCCCCCCATACCCCGCCCATACCCCGCCCATACCCCGCCCCTACCCCGCCCATACCCCGCCGCCCATACACCGGTCGGTCCCGCCAGCCGCACAGGTGGCTATGGCGAGCCGTTAGTCTACAAACACAATGTTTAACCCTGTCATGTTTTATTAGAGCTAGACTGGTTCCCTGCCCTAGAATTTAGTCTAACTAGGCCAGGCTGCCAGGCTATATTAGAGCGTGCGTGTACGCCCTATATACATCGCCTAAAGGTTATATTATCCTACCCCTAATAAAAAACGCCATAGGCTTAACATGGGATTTGTTTATGTCACGGGTAGTGACATAAAGTGTTGTTTATGCCACTACTTTCTGATGCGGAAAAAAAATTGGAAACGGGGTAGGATGAAATCTAGACGCCACTTGTCTTCGACTCGTGAAATTATGGAGCCAACAAAATGCGTGGCATAAATAAACTCAGACTCAAACTTTTGACGTCTCTTGATAGAGTGGTGACCGAGAGACTTCCAGCGGATTGCATGTAAACTATCCATTCATTACCTGCGTGTTTTTCACGGTTGTATTGTCAAAGGAGTAGGGTGCCAGTGTCTGAGGGTCTTAGAGCCGTGCCCAGTTGACCATGACGAATTACTTATGACCGAAATACCTTGTTGACCTACTGGTGCTTGATACGTTTGTATCCTAGACAGGCAGAAATTGGCAAGTTGAATGGGTGGAAGTGGGTTACACAATAATTATCCATAGACTGAATGTAACCAAAAACTTTTAATTGTTATTCATTCTTATTGCACTCTCATTCAACATACTCTTTGCTACTAGTTTTACAAGAATGTAGTATTCAGGATGAAATCACAGAATGGAGTATCTGTTTTTATCTCCCCCTTGGTGTTTTCCCCCAAAGATTTTACATTGGTAACTCGAACCCAACGTGGTATTTAGATAAAATACTCAATGGGGGATGATGTCTCGAATATTAGTCTATGATAGGATGAGATAAAATATGGAACCCACTCGATCTATCGCCATTGAAAATATGCCATTCATTTTGGTTTGCTCTGCCTCGTGAGATTACTCCCCAACCAAAACTCATGGCATATTTTTAGTATCTATGGATCTCGATGCAGTTCCTTCTTATATTATGATATTATAGAAGAAACCTAGGAAAGTTTACTGTCGGAACGATCTTTCTCCCCTGCATTATGGAGTATGGCAACACCTACTTACTTCTGTGCACACCAACAAAACCAACACACATCGAATTAATCGGTGATGCTCTGCATCTTACTACCAAAAATCGGCAATTTTACTAATGTTATGTGGAACGAGCTTATTATGTACCATCGACCTTTCAGAGGGAGAATGAGTGCCCGACTTTTGTACAGCATAAAAATTATCGGTTGGATTTTAGCCGACAAGTGGAAACGCCGCAAAATGCCATAATCGGTGGTCACAATCGGCAGGTGGAAGCGCCGCATAAAACCCTCCCCGATTTTCCGGTTCAATACCTGCTCCCTCTTCGGAAGCTCCCCTGAGGTTCATTGCTCTAAGAAATATGAGAAAGCAATACTCCACTAATATTGTGTCATGTGGTATCATTATTTTCATGTTGTATCGCTGCATTTTCAGTGACATAGATGAAAGGTTCATTAGATTTTTAATTGAATATAGATGGCAACATAGTTATGATGCGATCCGTAAAGAATCTGGAGCAATGGTCTTGACCTCAGGCCGCTATTCTGTGATCCGCAAAACGTGGAGCAACGCCCCCCTGGACCTAAATGGTTAAAGTTTTCACAAAATAACCAGGACACGGGTGTATTATGGCTTCCCATATCATAATCTTGGCGTGAAAAAAAGATTGACACATGTTGACATCTTCTGACTCACCCGGAAATAACCCAGAGCAAACTCTTTTTAAAAAGGTCAGCGAAATAATCTAGTAAAAATGTGAAGGGAAAGGGGAAGTATGTGTAACCAGAGGAATTGGGGAAATCGTGTCGCATGTGTTTAACAAATTCTCTTTACGATTTTCTTTTGCGAAATGTTTACTTATAGGAACTTTTATGATTTGTACTTTCCAGCCCAAAATGATCCAATAGTGATGAAATTGTAACAGGAATGTACAGAAACCTTATCATTAATCTGTGGTTAACCTCTAAAAGGGAATACCGTACAATATTGTTTTATTTTATTTATATTTATTTTTTGTAATTCCCGTGGCAATATCTGAAGAGTTCCTGTAACATCCATATCAATTCCCCCAAGGTACTAACTGTACACTGGCTATATTAAGTTATAAATAAACAATAATTGATGGTTTTGTGTACAGGTGTCTGTAAACCACGAGTGGTTGACGCGTAGTAATACACAAGCGCTAGTGAGTGTATTACGACGTTAACCTCAAGATCGCCTTTCCACAAAAACCATCGTTTGTCGTATTCATCATCCATCTTTTAGAACAAATTAAACCCAAGAATTGCGATATCAGAGGGTATAACAATAGGGACTATTTTCTTTGCTCTATACCAGATACTGACTATTTTGCCGTATACCATGGTTTTGAAGGTCGTATACCATGGATTCGAATCCGTATACCACGGGTATGATGTCTGACAGGTTTTATACAATAGGTAGTGGTTTACCATACGTTTCCAATGGGATCGCGGGGGATGATGGAATATTAAGTACAGTCTTCATGTTTAAATAGTACTTACCACGATTTCGATAGTAAAAAACAAGAACAAATATGGACATAACCACAAAAAAGAAAAAGAAAAAGAGATGAAATTTACGGGGAAAAAAACCCAAATAAAACCAGAAAGCCTGTCAACCCGACACTTTGAATGTATATATATATATATATATATAACGTGTGTTGCCGCTCCTCGAGCGTCTTTTGTGTTCACCGGTGTGGAGAACAAGTCGTCTTTCTGCTGTTGGATTTGTTGAGAAACTTCAGTTGCCGCCGTCAAACGACTCATAGCTTTAACTAATGACTGTACCTCACTTTTCAAATCGTTCATTTCCTGCCGCATGGTTGCATTTTCAAATTGTAGAGAAGCAAGCCATGGTGCCGGTGCACTCTCAGTGCACTGTGTGCCGCCGCCATCTTGTTTGCGTCGTGGTCGACCTAATGAAGTCGCTAAATCTTCTTTTGCAATTTCTTGGTCGATACGCGATAACTCATCCGCTTCTTCTGCGATTTTGCAAAATGGACAATCCTTATGAGAACGAGCGTCAAATTCCCTCGAGCACCTGGAACATTTCCGCATTCTGCTAAGTTGCCGTAGAATTGGAATCCAAAAAAGTTTTGTCTTTGTGTGCTCTGTGGCGGTCAGTGAAGTTGTGAAGCATTGAGCTGAGCACCCTGATCAGTTGAGGTGCCCTCTGGTGAGGGCGACACCAGTCCTGGTTTAGACTGCCACGCCATCTGGTACTTTATCCGTAGTCCGCTTCGGGGCTTATATCTATATAAAAGTTCCTTTTATATCACATATATATATATATATATATATATATATATATATATATATGTATATATATATATATATATATATATATATATATATATATCGTTTCTCAATGTGATGTTCAATTATTTGGACTGTATCGTCCCACGACCCTGCAAACCAGTCAGGGTAGCAAGTTCCACCAAACCCTTTCATAGATGCATCGGTGGCCACCATGAATGAAACTGTTGTATTTGTTGTGAGTATCATCGTTTTGCCATTGAAGATCCTCACAAAGGATAACCACCATCTCACATCCGCTTTCAGCCATTCTGGAACAGCACAGATCTTTGCTTTTTCTGGAAAATAACGAATGAAATTTATGATTCTTCGCACAAAAGTTCTTCCACCATGTACTACATTTCCAGCTGCTGATAAGGAACCACACAACGATTGTGCCATACATTTTGTTACATGAGATTTTCCTGAAAATTCTGTCAGAAGTTCTGACAAGCCTTGCAATGTTCTATGTTCTGGTTTTATGTGTACTGACCGGTAGGCCGCTTTTATATCGACAACTGACATAAAGCAGTCTAATTCTATACACTCTAAAATCTTGTCAAATTTTGTAAAGGTAAAGACCTTTGCTGTCTCATCCATGAAGTTGTTTATGCTTTCGCCTATAGGGCGTTTTGCATCAGTGATTGGTCTGAGTGAACCGTCTTTTTTTGTAACACCCCCCATAGAGTGTACACATCTAGGTTGATTAGAAACAATAATCATTTTTCCAGCACCTAACTCCTTTTCCAGAATTTCTGACATTTCACTTGCAAATTGATCTTGTTTTATGGACTCGTAATTATTTCTGAAATAATTTCCACTAAAACCATCATCAACTATGGAGAATCCCGTTGTTACTCCTTCTAGAATGTACTCACAGTCACATTTTTCTTTTAAGTCTTCACACACGTCAAAAAATGCGCAAGGATTTAATTGTAGTAGACAACCCTGTAAGTAATGTTTTCCATCACACGGACCTTTACAAGGTCTCTCGAAAACCTTGGTTGGTCCTTCCCACTTCACATAGTCAGGAGTCTTACCTATGCATTCAAATGTACCTACATTTTGGTTCCCTTTTAAACCACTGGGAGGCGCCTCCTCTCGCCACCCTGATTTTTTCACACATTGGGGTAGATCCTCGTCTCCCGTCGACGATGAGTATTCATTATTGGCAACGAACATTCTGCAATTAGAAGACTTTACAAGAATTTCATTTTCCGAATCAATTTTTCTTTCCGAGTTTTGAATTTGATCCATTGAATACACTTTTTGAATTTCTGAATCTTTTGTTCTCAACTGGTACAATTTCCCTTGCAATTTTGAACTTTTCATCAAATTTGCTTTTTCATCAGAAGTCATTTCGTATCCTCTACCACTATAGTCTCCTTTGACCATATCCTCAAATTGGTAGTTTGAATCCACTTCTGGGTGACAACCTAAGGCAGAATTCCCACTTCTGTCTACACAAGTTTTTCCAAAGTCTGGACTTTCTTTTGAAAAAACACAACCAGAAAAAAATTCCAAAAGATTTTCTGAGTCACTTACATCAGAAAACATCCCCTGGGCCGGAATTTGTCCCTCCGAATCGGGCTCTGAACTAACACAAGCTATGTCCAAACCCTGCCTACTGTGTGAGAAATCATGGGGATGCACTACTAGGCCTCGAGTCAATCTATTTTTAGACTGATCGAGGTACCTTTCATCCTATTTTTGATCTTTGCCTTTTGGGCACGCGTGCACCGGGTGTGAGCCCGTGCACTCCATGCACTCATGGCGAAACTTGCACCAGTTGAAAGAACATCCTTTTTTCTCGTTGTATGCCCAACAAGGCCCCTTCTTATTTCCTGATCTTTGCTTATTTCTCCTTTGAGTAGAATCTTTCTCTTTTTCTTTTTGTGTACTTTTGAGATTTTCATGTCCTAAGCAGCAGAAGAAGCTCTCATGGTCTCCGTATGTGAAAGCAGACAATCCCATTACTTCTCCCTTTTCTCTGACCATCTGGTCATATTTTACGACCGCTTGACTGGTGTAAAACTTGGACTTGTCTACTAGAAATTGGATATGACGCACGTACCCCGCTACTTCTACACCTCTTTCAGCCATAGAGGCTACCATACTGGTACTCGCTGATATGACCTCTTCTATAGTGGCCGTGGATATTGATTTGCCAAAAGGCAAGTGTAAATCCAAATCAAAAACTGTGCATTTTCTTTTTCTCTTTTTTTCATCTCCATGACAACATTGTACAGCTTGTCCTGACTGACTAGTTCTGTCTAGGATACCTGGTTTTAAAAACCCTGGAGAAAACCCTGAACTAACATTATTTTCCAAGTTTTTTTGAAGAAAGGATACCTCACCTGTCCTTTTTACTTCCTGGTCAGTTCGGTTCTCTGAATCTACACCTGCTGGTGAGGGTGGGTAGAACCCACGAGACATGTCTAAAAATGTTTCCTCTCTTTTAAAAGGGTTAGAATCCTTTTGTCTCGCTCCGGTCATTCCCATACCTCCTATTGCTCCTTGCAAGTCAGTCATATCTTCTTTTCTTGTAAACTTTGGCTTTTCTGTAGTAGAAGTTGAAATATCCCCTGAGTCTGATAGTTCTAATTTATCTAGAACCCTGTGTAATACTCTCAAGACCTCGTCTAATTTACGAGAGTTTCCTCCAACTTTAAAGGATAATCTATCAACATCTCTTTCGTTCTTTGATATTCTCTCACTAACATCTTGTTCCTGTTCTATCAATGCCTCTGCACCTTCTTGTAAATAGATATCACTGTCAGTCTGTATGGCTGACAAGTCTAGGAATTTTTCAAAGTCTTTTTCTCCTAACCCTGCCAGTTTGCATTTCTCTCTAGCTGACTCTGCAAATTTACACGGTGAAGGACCTCGCGGCCTATGTGAATGTCCACAGTCGGAACACTTGACCAACCTTTTCCCCATGTGTAGTGTGCTTAGCCTCAGTTATAGGCTCTCAAGCTATTCTCTCTCTCTCAGGCGCGCGGTGCGTTCGGTGCAGTGGATCGATGTTGAGTGAGGTCGAGCTTGGTTCCTCAGCTCCGCTCGTCAGGTGTCACTGCAGACTCGCGCTCCCTCTAGTATCCGTTGCGCCTATATACGATTACCCCCTCTGGCGTATTCTTCACATATATATATATATATATATATATATATGTATATATATATATATATCTAGGCCCGACTCAGCCATTCTACAATATGGGCATGGGGAGTTAACTCAGTGGTTAAGGCACTGGACTTGTAATGCCAAGATTGTGGGGTTCGAGTCCCACTGCAGTCACTCTTCTCCTTCATTCCCAGCAGTGGTAGACTTACTGCTATGTCAAAGGCCAATCCTTCTCATACCATGTCTATGTGGTGTGGTGTACAGCCACCTTTCCCCTTCATCCCCAGCAGTGGTAGATTTACTGCTATATCAAAGGCCAATCCTTCTCATACCATGTCTATGTGGTGTGGTGTACAGCCACCTTTCTCCTTCATCCCCAGTAGTGGTAGATTTACTGCTATGTCAAAGGCCAATCCTTCTCATACAATGTCCATGTGGTGTGGGAAGTAAAATAACTCTCACCTCGGTAATGTGTAGGGGTGAGATTTCGACCTAAATTAATCACATAGATTCGATCACCATTTGTGGTGTAAAAGAACCTTGAGAAATTCTTGTAAGAACCTGTAATGGTTAACTGGAAGACAAATGGGGTAGGTATCCACTCCCCCCCCCTGTCTAACACTGGTGCTGCCATCTGGTTTCATGGAAATATGGCAATTTCCTATAGACACCAATAGATAAGCAAATACTTTCTTTAGATGGCCTTCCCATAGAAATAAGCATGACGACTTAGTATTTTCTTTAGCATTTCTCATTTGTACATGTTCCCAACTACCACAATCCAGAATTATTTGAAGATACCAATAGAACATCAGTGTCATCTAGCCACCAAGTCAAAATATTGCAGTTTCCTATAGACACCAATAGTTAAGCACTTACATTTTCAGACGGCCTTACCATAGAAGTTAGCATGGTGACATGCCAATTTCTTTGCAATTTATATTTGCTGATATATGGAACTTATGTTATCCAGAGTTATTCGTCTTTAAATAATAATAAAATACAACAACCAGCTAACTCTACAATGTGAATAAACCACAGGACACTGGTACCCAGACGCACCGAACATACAGATCCTTGTCAGTGTAACGCCAGCTCGCCGGAACCCAGCGCCAACCACAACAAAAAGAGCGAATATCTACAAAATCAATATTTTGTGGTTAAATCCGGGGTTGGGACAAAGCACGCATGAATATTTTAATGACAAAGAACGTCCCAGTATTATTTTGTCATCTATTCTTTATGTGGAATCTATTTGATGCTTTTAGTTTAACTTTAGGTAGAATTGGCATTAAGATTTTTGGTATCTTCGTCCGTTGAACATACGTAGGTTAAATTATGCAAATAAAATTGCTGGAGTTCCTATGTAAAACATGTACTGCAAGTAGATTACACAGGCACAAGAAACGCTAGAACGATATAAAAATGAAAATACCTAGAACCGAAAGATATAGATACTCTCCTATGTACCTGGGAAACAAATATTGCGGTAACCTACCTATTGATGTCCAGCAACTCAAAAAGAATCGATAACTTTAAGAGGGTACAGAATCTCAGCAGGATTTGTCTCACACAAACACCCTGTGAGGTACATGAATCTCAACATGTGAATCCCACCTTACAGGGTACAGAATCTCAGCAGGATTTGTCTCACACAGACACCCTGTGAGGTACATGAATCCCATCGTGTGAATCCCACCTTACAGGGTACAGAATCTCAGCAGGATTTGTCTCACACAGACACCCTGTGAGGTGCATGAATCCCATCGTGTGAATCTCACTTTACAGAGTACAGAATCTCAGCAGGATTAGTCTCAGACAAACACCCTGTGAGGTACATGAATCCCATCGTGTGAATCCCACTTTACAGGGTACAGAATCTCAGCAGGATTTGTTTCAGACAAACTCCCTGTGAGGTACATGAATCCCACCGTGTGAATCCCACCTTACAGGATACAGAATCTCAGCAGGATTTGTCTCAGACAAACACCCTGTGAGGTACATGAATCACACCGTGTGAATTCCACTTTACAGAGTACAGAATCTCAGCAGGATATGTTTCAGACAAACTCCCTGTGAGGTGCATGAATCCCACTTTAGCGCACTGTGTCCTTGTTTGTCACCTTCTTGTAACCATGATTTAGAAGATCGTCTACAGCATGACCAATGTTGTAGGCGTTAAACCCCTTTTTTCAATTAAAAAGAAAAGAATTGGGACCATGCAACATGAAACAATGCAGAACTCAGAGAAGCCTAAAAGCCTAAACTGCCTAAAAATCACAGAAGCCTAAATGCCTTAAACTGATGATAAATATCTTATCCAAATGATCCAATCATAGTGCAAATTGAAAATGGGAGGATTTTAGTCCAATCCATTGATGAATACCCACACTGTTGTGTGTACTTCACCTATTATCGCTCATTCTATTTTTTATTGTTTTTCCATCCACGCGAACAAGATCCAGTGTTTCTAGACAGTGTCCCATGAATAATTACCGCCGAGTTTGCCTCAGGTTCACTCCAATCAGTGAATAATCACTCTCCCCTGTAGGGCCGCGCGTTTAGCTGGCCTACCATTTCTAAGTGGAGAGATACATACGCCCATTGTTTATAGACCGCTCCTGCATTAACTTTGGCAGCTGGTTTAGATTGGCCGCCATGACACCTGTTACATCTGGTCCAGAACGAGGTCCGTGCCCTGAATGTGAATTGCAAGTTTCAGCTGGCCCCAGAACCTGGCTTACAAAGTTGTGTTTGTGGAAATTTCTAATCGTTTGGAACCACTTCTGGAGTAAATAGGGTTGAGGTCCTTGCTGTACACTGTAATCAGGTGTAGCTGTTTCTCATGCACACAGCTGGAGGCAGTTCCGGAGAATATCCATCACACATTCTCCCACTGACCTACAATAAACTGGTCTCTTCTTGCTGGGGTATTGAATCAACACTCCTTATCATATACCTGTGTGCGAATGTCTATCAAATACTGCCCGCTGCTAGGGGTGCAGTAATGATAATGTTCGTGCCTGCTGTGACTGCGACTTATTAAATCATTAAAATGGCGTTTTTTCAATAATTTGAGGTATGTAATAATAAGCAAACGTCCTGACTGTGAACGAAATGGTTCTCGTTCTCGGTCGGTCATTTATTTCACACAGCGTTCTGCCTATGGCGTCAGGCCGTATGAAATCGACATCTGACTTCGAACGAGAAACATTTTGTTCACAGTAAGGACGTTTCCTATTATAATATCCTGCATCATTATTTTCGATGACTCTGCTGTGGATCTGTGAATAAATAGTTAGAAATCAGTCCCTGTAATGCAGTTGGGCATGTATATGGGATATAGTCAATATCTTAACACCTTATTTATTTACTCTATGATATATTGATCACACTGGTATCCAGGGTTGCTGCATATCCTCCTACCCACCCTGTTATGACCCTGGGTTTGGGCGTTATTCCACATTTTGCAGATCGTAGAATAGCGACACGAGGTCAAAACCGTTGCTCAAGATTCTTTGCGGATCGCATCATAACTATGTCGCCATCTACATTCAATCAAAAATCTAATTCACCTATGTCACTGAAAATGTGGTGTTGTAAAAAGCAGCGATAGAACCTGAAAATATAAATACCACACGACACGATCTGAAATTACTAGAGCAATGCTTTTGCAGCATTTCTAGGAGCAACAAACCCATGGTGGTCGCTACAGTGTAAAACACCATCAATCAAACAAATCTCCTTCCTTTCTTGTTATGCTCCTCAACCTATAACCTCCACAAGGCTACTCCTACCTCTGAGCAACTCACAGCTGCACAAAGTTTGTGTCCTGTGTGACTGAGCAGACTGATAGAAGAGCCAATCTTCTCAGACCTTAACCCCTAAACAGTGCATCAATTCTCTACACTATTCTCCAAACTACTCTCTTTTTTAGAGCGTGCTTGCATGCGCTTTATTATCCATCGTATACAAAGCCCCCATTGAAAATGTACGGGGACTCAGTAAACCACGACCCGTTGTATAAAAACTGTCAGATACCATAACTGTGGTATACGGATTCAAATCTGTGGTATACGGCCTCAAAACCATGGTATACGGGAAAAATAGTCCCTTTTGCTATAGAGCAAAGAAATAGTCCCTATTGTTATGCACTTTAATAAGCCAATTACTAGGTTTAATTTATTCGAAAAGATGAATAATAGATGCAACAAACGATGATTTTGTGGACAGGCAGCTCTGTAAACCTCTCGTGGTTTATGGCCGCCTGTCCATAAAACCATCGATTATTGTCTATATATATATGCATCGCCTATAGGTAAGAGTGGTTACATTAAACTTCCAGCGTGCTTCCAGAAAAATACCCCTTCACTATCTGCATGCTTTTCACTGTGACAGTGAGAACAGAGCAGGGAACCAGTGTCCGAGGAGCATACGACCGCTTGTATCTGAAACCAGTCTAAATTGTTTTATTATCCACTTTTTCTTGACAAGTGGCAAGTCGTTTTCAGTTCGTTTTAGTTATGCACTATTTTTCTGTACGCACCATTTTTTCGTATGCGCCTCCCGGAGCATACAACATATATCTGTATACTCCGTGTATGTCCATACACGCTCCCTATGTGTTTTATAAGGACAATTTTCATTAGGTGGATGATAAAGCACAGGGCTCTGCTAAATGCACTGGGTCTAGAGGTAACCCATTAGTCTAGCCTGATCTATGGTAAAAAGAATAGTTCAACTATATTACATTCAAGAGTAGGTCCAGGATCTAAAAGATATATAGAGAGGGAAAAGAAGAATAGATATGTACATAGAATGATAAAATGAGGAGGGTCCCAAAAAAGAGGGGGCAATAATTCAAGAAGAATAGATATGTACATAGAATGATAAAATGAGGAGGGCGAAAAGGGAGGGGGCAATGATTCAATGCTTCAACGCGCGTGACTTTAGTATAAATACATAGGGGGTGGGTTGGTTGCACGTGCCTACGTTAATCCAGCCCTATAGTATTCATTGCTTCATGTATAGAGTATGACTGAGTGTGGTTTGCATTGCGCGCTTTGTATTCATACGCCACGACCCACAAATACCGTCCACAGGGGGCAGGCTGCCTGACAGGGTTCCTGCCAGAGGGCAGTGACGACACCGTGCAGTATGCAAGAATACTGCACGGGTGTGCTTTGTACGTGAGACCAGAGTGGACACTTACCTTGGTTCCCCGGTCTGTATATATATGGTCCTCACATTACACCGCCAGTACTGGGCATGTGAAGATTTATGCCCCAGTCACACTGGCATAAAAAACGGCGTTTCCCTGTGTACGCACGTCTACGTTCTTCTACGCATTTTGAAATCTACAAATACGCCGCAAAATGCCAAGATATGTAAAGGAAAGTCGGAATGTGCCGAAAAACGCCACAATACGTACAGAAGCGAAAATAAGCGTTGATGAACGCTGATGAACGTTGAGAAGCGTACTAAAACGTTAAAGCAAAGCAAACAGATACGTTCCAAATCCGTAGCTAATATGTGGTTCCACCAATTCAAATATGTAGAAGAAACGCCAAAATTTACACCAGTGTGACTGGGGCATTAGCGGCATAAGGCCTGGCGTCCACCTACTACGATAGAAATTTAGACCTACTGATATGGCACCGATACAAAATGCAAATATCGGAGACATATCGGGAAGGTACAAAATCATAGACATATGTCTAGACATGTAATCCACCTTGCATGGTAATGGTTTTTTTTGGTGCCTAATCGCAGAAACATGGTCAACTGCCCCGATATTAAGCGACCTTCCGACGCGATTTTGATTTTTTATCGGGAGGTCCATCGTAGACCATATCGGAGCCATATCGTAGTAGGTGGACGCCGGGCCTCATGCTATGATTATACTATGTCCCTGGCGGTCCCGGCATATCCAAGATTGAGGTGCCATGGAGGCACCAGGATGGACGTAGGAGAACTAAAGAGGAAACCAACAAGTTTTCGTCAAAGTCGTCGTTCTCCATGAGTTTGATGCGGAGTGATATGAACAAGGCGACAGGCGCGTGAATATCACATAGCATTCAAACGAGTTGGAGAACGACTTCTTTGACCAAAACAAGTTGCTTTCTGTATTTATCTCACCCCTGTACACACTAAAAAAATGGACAACCCTCAGGATATAGACCATGGAGAACAGACTGCAATACTTGTAGGGGCATGGAGAATGAGGTCCCAATGTTAAGCCTATGGACATTTATTCCAGGGGTGAGATAAATAAGGGGACAGGGTTCTGAAACGTAGCTCATCATGACCACCGTGGCCTTGACTGATGTTGACCGAACAGCGAACAGATCTGTCAAAAAGTTTGCCCTGGCTGTCCGGGTACTATACGGCGTTAATGAGACTCATACTGGGATGAGATGAACGCCACATAACATGACTGAATGTGACTGAACGTAGGCGGCCGTACAGGGAACTGCGGACAGAACGTGAGGGATGTGACAGAATGCAGGCGGCCGTACAGGGAACTGTAGACAGAATGTGAGGGATGTGACAGAATGCAGGTGGCCATACAGGGAAGTGCAAACAAAACGTGAGGGACATGACAGAACGCAGGTGGTCATACAGGGAACTGCGGACGAGATGTGAGGGACGTGACAGAACGCAGGCAGCCATACAGGGAACTGTGGACAGAATGTGAGGGACGTGACTGAATGCAGGCGGTCGTACAGGGAACTGTGGACAGAATGTGAGGGACGTGACTGAATGCAGGCAGCCATACAGGTAACTGTGGACAGAATGTGAGAGACGTGACTGAATGCAGGCAGCCATACAGGTAACTGTGGACAGAATGTGAGGGACGTGACAGAACGCAGGCAGCCATACAGGGAACTGTGGACAGAATGTGAGGGACGTGACTGAATGCAGGCGGTCGTACAGGGAACTGTGGACAGAATGTGAGGGACGTGACTGAATGCAGGCAGCCATACAGGGAACTGTGGACAGAATGTGAGGGACGTGACTGAATGCAGGCAGCCATACAGGGAACTGCGGACAGAACGTGAGGGACCAAGGACGTGACAGAATACAGGTGGCCGTGCCTGGCATTGTGGTCAAAACGGGGCACTTGAACATCCTCAAACCATGGCCACAAGGGATCATAGTGTAAACGCATAAATGTCCATGCAATCTGCAATTGTGCCCTATGTCTTGTTGAAATGGGGCTGCTGGGGTCTTTGAAGGGGTGCCGGGAACATAGTGTAAACCTAGCATTATGATTGACCTGCTTTGTCTACTTATCATGGGCTTACCATAATAGTGATGTTATGAGGGTTGTATTGAGGTCGCACCCAGATCCTACTGACGGATGGGTGTATGGTTACCTACTATATCTAAAAAACTATGATTCTGGTAGATTCCGCTTGGAGTGTCTCCCGCACATAGAGACAGGGTGAACCAGACCTGGAGACTGAAGATCCCTGAGAGTGGGATTCTCGTACAGTACTAAACTGAATCCTGCTGATTTTTTTGTGTTTCTCTTCACAGATGTATTTCTATCCTTAAGATTTGTTTCTGGCTGTACTGAAAACATAATTTAGAACTGTACTTTTCCGATCTCCTTTCCTTGAGAGAATGCAATGAGATCACATTTCGCTGGTAGTCGATAAAATTGGTGTCACATGAAATGATGATTTGGAACTAATTGATAGTTTCAGGTAGGGGGCGCCACTAAGCCCTCATGCTCTCAAATACGACGCGACGAAGTCGCTAGTAACTGGTTGAAAACTGATATTAGTATCATTGTGAAATTATATAGGTAAAGTAGTGTATATAAACACATATATAACACATATATATGTATTTTCTTATAAAGTAGCATATATATATATAATGTTTGTCTCTGCATCTTATATAAGGCCCTTTTCCTTTCACCAACAAAAACGGTGTAGCTTTTCTGTCTTCTCCTAATAGCCTATTTACATTTTGCATCAGCGGTGCTATATGGATCCTTCGGTGGTTCCTGACTGTATATCAATGATGAGCAATGGAAATGGGCTATAAGATAAACACAAAAAATCTAAACCAGTTTTGCAAGCCAATGGAAACGGGCCTATATTGACAGACATTATCCTATATTTGTATCATCGATGCATGTTTACTTCAGATCCGGTGGATTTGTGGGTTTGTATCCCGTATTACTCCTCTCCCTTTGTAGTTCCTCTTCCACATGCGGGTTATGCAGGAACACGAGGTCTATGCAATAATAAGGGCGGATATAGTGTGATAGGAACTAGGCTCTGATCTGATTTAGAGCAGCCTCACAAGCATATTTATACATGTATATACAGTAGAACCCCACGTAAGCGGACACCCGTCGTTCCGGGCCAAAGTGCACGCTTACGCGGGGTTGCCGCTTATGCGAGATTAAAATAAACATCTAATAGAGGGAACCGTTCTGAGCAAAGGTGTCCGTTAACGCGGGGTGCCGCTTACGCGGGGTGTCCGTTAGGCGGGGTTCTACTATATATATATATATTTATCTCACCCCTGGTATTTTTTTCCATAGACTTAACATTGGGAACTCGTATCTAATGCCCATTAGATATTTAGGAAAAATATCCAATGGGGGATTATGTCACAAATGATAACCCATTAGTCAATGTGAGGGGTGAGATAAATTCAATTTCAGAAACCCGCATTCAAGTTTAGGGTCAGAGCTCGATCCCATCTCATTTGAATCACTACGTAATTCACGTGGCCTCGCCTTGTGAATTACTACGTGATTAAAACTCGATGGGATACGAGCTCAGACCCTAAACTTTCCTAGGTCTCCTCTATATGATATAAATATAAGCATTTATATACACTCGCCCGATATGGCCCTGGGGGTTGATACTGCATATATCTCACAACCGTGATTCACTATGATATCAAATATTTAGAGAAAACGCTTAGAGCGCACAAAGGTCTATCATTGTGGCCTACCTAGACTTGCTCAAGTCTTTGATTATGAACATTCTTTAAATGATTAAAGAAAATCGGAATACAATTCATTATAGCATGTGTCCTTCTCTGACTGGTCCATGAATCAAAGACTTGTCCACTTTGACCAGAATCTCCTGTTTATGACCCCAAGCCACTCCCTGTAACCCTATACCTCCCTCTACCCCTCCCCCCTCACCTCCTCCAGTTCCCTGCTTGCCTGTGTTTTCATAGCAATATATTTCGCCTACTCCTGACTATGTCTCCATTGAGATCAAAGTGAGAGGGTATCAATCTCCAAGCAGATATCCTGACCAGTAGCAGACCTCTGCTTGGGGAGTGTGGCGCTACATCGCGCCAGTCTAAACGGCCGTTTACGGATGAGACCAGTCCCTGTGTCACTCAGATGGGGTGGAGGGGTAGGACACAGGGACTGAGGCCAGTCTAACATGTGCTATGCACGTTAGCTCTGGTAGGATCCAATATCTAAAGGCGGTGTGATGGGAGAATTGGTTACCCTGCGAATTTCATGTTTTATCGCCCGCTAGTATCTACCGAGCTCTCTGATATGGATAGAACAAGCTCAGGGCGGGAAAGTCAGTGTGGTTATAAGGTAAACCTTTTTTTATCTTTTTATTTGTATATACATGTATACCCCAAAACGTATATGAAATGTATAGGACCCGCGTATATATATATATCGCGCACAGGATATTTCTGTACCTATACGCTTTGCAGCAAATACAGCCATTACGCTGACGTATACAAGGAAAAACACAGTTGTATGCGGCGTATACGCTGGCGTGCAATATAGGTGCATGTTCGCGCCCACTGTGGCTTTTTTCATGGATTTGAGGAAAACGATAATAAGCAAACGTCCATAGTCTTGGCGAAAGTTCTCCCATGTGCGGAATAAGCGGATCCAAACTTCAGAGTGTATGAAATCAACGAATGACCTCGAACAGGAACCGCTTCATCCACAGTAAGGACGATTCCTGATATTACACATCCTCCAAAAGAGCGCGCCCAATGTGGGGCTCGAACCCACGACCCTGGGATTAAGAGTCCCATGCTCTACCGACTGAGCTAACCGGGCCTTGCGTCGTCAGGTAGAATCTGTAGAATCAATCCAGACTCCATCCAGACGACATCGGGGTCGCGGGAAATAATGATACCTGATCATAATGGTAATCATCGGAACATGTACTGATATCGAAAAATATCGACAATAATCGATGGTTTTATGAACAGGGTGCCGTAAACCACGAGGGGGATGGCGTGTGATAATGCACAAGCGTCGACGAATGTATTACGGCGTTACCCT
Organism: Alentia gelatinosa; assembly: GCA_950022655.1. Lineage (NCBI taxonomy): Eukaryota > Metazoa > Annelida > Polychaeta > Phyllodocida > Polynoidae > Alentia > Alentia gelatinosa. The sequence continues at coordinate 3,371,985 of OX465586.1, forward strand.
CGATTGGTTTATTATCCGTCTCCTCCAACTGACCCGGGAACTGCCAGAGAGTATATAAATAGGGACTTTTTTTGCTCCATAGCAGAAAGGGACTATTTTCCGGTATACAATGGCTTTGAGGCCGTATACCACGGATTTTAACCCGTATGTAGTTATCGTATCTGACAGTTTTTAAACAATGGATATACTGAGTCCCCATACATTTTCATTAGGATATTGCATACAAAAAAGTGAATAGAGTGGGATAATTGTGTCGTCATAGGATAGGGAAATGCCGAAACAAACACCATGACTTGAGACTAGCATTAAAGCTCTCCCGCATGTTTAATTCTCACACTGCTTGCTGCAGATGTGAAATAGAACTAAGAAAATATCAACAAAACAAAAACAAAATCCTACCCCTCAAAAACAAAACAAAAAAGACAAAACAACCTTACCGCATTGATCAAAAATTGATCAGGACGAATGTCATTGTCAACGATGTTGTCAATGAAACTCCTTACAATGTCGGTATTTCAGAGTTAACATCAGTAACTTCTAGGCCTGAGGTATTATATAAGGCTCATTTTCATTGACCAATGAAAAGGTGTAAATCTTTTGTGTTCTCCTAATAGCGTATTCACATTGGCTATCACCAATACACGGTCAGGAACCAATCACGGCCGTTTAGCACTACTAACGCAAATTGTAAATAGGCCATTAGGAGAGCACCAAAAATCTACACCGTTTATGTCGGCCAATGGAAAGAGGCCTATAGGTGCGGGTAAATTCCACGTTGTATTCCGCTCGCAATGCAATCACTTGTTCGTTTTTTCTATGGCTGATCGCACCGGAAAGTAGACGCCCATGTATCTGTAGAGCCAGCAGAATTGTGTTTGGAGAGCGTGGTCTCTGCTGGAGAGTGCTGGCACGATCTCCTCATGGGGGCAGCCAGCTTCCGGTTTGTTTTGGTGGCGGCGTCTGGTGGGTGGGTGTGGTATACGACGCAGGCGCAGTCAGTGTATAAACCGGAAGATAATGTCCGAGTATTATGGAGCCAAGGGTCGGTAAGAAACCTTCCGTATGACAGTTACATTCGTCTATGGTGAGATCTTCTAAACCTATGTAAATCCTTAACGTCTGGGAAAGCAGTCATGCTCACATATATATTATTAAAGCGTGCTTGCACATATTCTAGCGGTTAGAGTGATCACACTTATACACTTTCAGCGTGCTGCAAGAAAACTATCCCTTCACTATATTTGTGCTGTTCACTGTGCTACTGGCAACGGGGCAGGGTGCCAGTGTCTCAGAAGTGTATTAGAAGCGTGCCCAACTGACCATGACCAATCACCCAACACCGAAATACCTCATTAACCAAATGGTGATTGATATATCTGGATGCTAGACTCAAGCAGTTGATGGTAAGTTGAATGGGTGCAAGTGGGTTACAGAAAACGATCTATATATACTGAATGTGAGTTTGATGCGGAGTGATATGAACGAGGTGATAGCCGAATGAATATAACGTACCATTCAAACGAGTTGGAGAACGACTTCTTTGACCAAACGAATTGCTTTCTGTATTTATCTCACCCTTGTACAGACTAAAAGAATGGGCAACGCACTGGATTTATGATATCATGTACGATGGAGAACGGAATGCAATACCTGCAGGATCATGGAGAATGTTGAGCTCATGGGCCAAAAATACCAGGTGTGAGATAAAAATGAGAAACTAACGCTGAAACATCTGTGTGTTCAGCCGTTTATTTAAACAAATATTATTATGTAGTTCGCACGGTTTGACTAGCGAGAGGTATGTGACATGTTATTTTTTTTTCACGTGGAGGTCACTCAAATATATCACCATCTCTCTACAACAGATGAACATGAGACAAGGGGCAGGGCATGGTCAAGAGCAGCTCAGCTTGGGGCTTTAATTTACTTTTATTGATTGAAAATTACTAGAATATATATATATACATATATATATATATATATATATATATAGTATACATATCATATATATACATATATACATATATGCGCATGTATGTATATATATATGGTATATGTATATAGATTTCGCTACAATATGGATTTTGTATCGGGAAATCAATATTGGCGTGTATCGGTGCGCGTCGTCGGGAGCCCTGTGGACACCCCTCACCAACCACGAGAAGGCTACGACAAGTCGCAGCCTTGTCGTAAGAAGGGGGGCTTTATGATGGCGTTGTCGGGGCGTGTCGTAGACGTCGCTGGTTCCCATAAAAAAGACGTCCATGGTCCCGACCCACTACGCCAGTGATATCGAGGAAACCCAGACACTCCACAACAAAGGTCCAGTCTGGGAAAGATTGAACATGTTTGATGTTGTCGTAGCCTTGTCGGATGGTTCCCGTCAAGCTTCCAGTCGCAGCCTTGTCGTAAAAAGGGGGGCTTTATGACAGCGTTGTTGGGACATGACAGGAAGTGCACGCTCCACCAAAATTTCCTATCATATACCTCTGCGGCACGCTCCCGACACATCATGACACTCCACGACAAGGGTCCAGTCGTGGGAAAAATCGAACATGTTCGATTTTTTCGTAACCTTGTCGGAAGGCCCCCTGACAAGCTTCCAGTCACAGCCTGTTGTGGCCTTGTCTTGGACTTTTGTCGGGAACTGGGGTCCACCAATCACGACAAGGCTACGACAAGCCTTCCAATCTTAGGCCTGTCATGGACCTTGTTGGGAAGCCATTGTCGTCGCCTTGTCTTGGTTGGTGGACGCCCCCCTTTAGAGTCTACTTGACCGCAGCCCGACTATATCCGGCTATACATGAACGTCCTCCGATCACAAAATACACCTCCCGCCACCTGGCGACAGAAAACAGCTTCACGACGTCACGCATGCGGACGTGACGTCACGTCGCTATTACAGTGGTGCCATCTGTCGGCAGAATCCGCGTAATTTCCGTAATTTTCTTCCCGGGTCTCCGCTGAAAGGTGGACCTACAAATAACGTTTAGAACCGACGAGTAATTACCGCACTCCAGCTCCTCTGTTGTTCTAAACAGACGTAAAAAATGGCGAACTGCCCCCACCCTCGTGTGCTTAATAACACCACTGCCGCCAGATGGTGCTCGGGAATGTGTGATGTTGCCATGGAAACCAACCAAATGAACCACAGCTCCAACGTATGGGCGTTCCAACAGAAAATACAATTTTTCTGTTGTTATTACAGTTGAGCTATCAATACTAAATTGCACCAATGATTCTGAGCAGTAATTTATCGTCAAATTAGCATTTGATAGTGGGCATAATGTCTATAAAAAAGAATGTTTTTTTAACGGATCTATAGGCCAACTGCAGCCAGTAAATGTATTTGGTTGGTATATCTCGGCGTTGCTGTTTTTGAATTAATTGAACATAGTCAGGATGTTTGGATTAGGTTGAGCATTAGCTGTAGCGAATCTATATAGTTTGAGAAGAATTATTTTAAAAAAAATGAAACTAAAAATGGAGAGCAACCACATGAACCATGCATGATTGAATGTCTGTGTAATGGAATTGAACTTACATAACTATGTTGGAGTACTGCGAATTATTATAAACCGATAAACATTAGGAAAATAATAAATAACTTTGTTTAAAAAAAAAGACAACAACAGAATACTTGTACCGGGCTGATTTTATTACCACACTGACGGCTGTCTGTCATTATTCGTTTGTGGGATGTGTCAGGTTCCTGTACAAGGGTCCGTATTATACGGAAACCAGCTTGCCCTCTTCCCATGTCAAAGATAACCAGTCTATACAAGTCTTTATCCTGCCCCTAATATAAAACCCTATAGGCTTAACACTGAGTTTCTGTATGCCACGCTGACTGGCATACAGAGTTTTATATGCCACTAGTAGCAAACAGAATTGTTATCACGTAATATTCCAAAATCGAGGAGACGGGGTAGGATAAAATCAGAACCTGATTCGTTTTAATCATGGCCACCGCATGCCACTCTGGGAGTTTTGGCTCCGGACTTAACTCGGCTTCGCCTCATGAAGCCACTATGCCAAACTCCGGTTCATGGCATACGGTGGCCAAGATTAAAACTCATCCAGTTTTACGATAATATGGAGAAACCAAACAAGAGTTAGTTGTGTTGTTGTTTATCGCACGACTGCAAGATCGCGTATTACTGCGCGAGGCGAAGCCGAGTGCTATGAACAATAACACGACTAACTCGAGTTTGGTTTAGAATTTATCCTAACCCACCCGTCTAAATTACGTCTTCATTAACAAATGACGTCATTTGTCAAGTGTATCCCACTAGAGCGATATTTTTCATTTTTGTGAACTCCAGACCGAATACAGTGACCCAATGTTAAGCCTATGGAGTTTTTTTATTAGGGGTAGGATAATACAGCTAGTCTATACAAGTCAGAGAGTAGTCAGCAGACTGAGACTCAGCCCTCGGCTCGGTGTGTACATGTGACTGGGTCCTCTTGGGGGTCGTTAGGTGAGAGTGACCTTTAGTTTGACCTTGGAGGAGGATGACCCACACCTCTGTCCTCCCGCCAGGTGACAGCTGTGTGGAGAGTGGCGGGCAAGCTGTCCTCCAGGGGACCTTCCTCCAGTGGGCAGAGCCGGTGAGCCTCGTGTTAACTCATACACTTATAATATAGAACTGCGTAAGGAATCGTATAATTATATAGAACGATCTAACCATGTTGTACATGCTGCAAAACGAGATGGGGAATCGTTGCTTTTTACGGAACAAGGCCCCAGGCCGAGTTTCGTATATAACGTCAATTCCAATTAAGTTTTGTAGCATCAACAAGCATGTTAAGATGTTAGAAGACATGTCTACGTGAAAGCACACACACTTATATAGGGCACATAGCCATTGTGCTATGGAAGCGGCCATCTTGGCCCCCCACGCCATCCAAAACACTAGGCGGAAGGACCAATGATCAATTGATTTTATCATTAATATTTTTGAGAGCTTGCCATGGAGTTTTAGCTTTGTCTCAATAGTATCTATAGATTATAACAACTGATAATAGTGGTTGCCCCCCGACTACATTGACGCTATCTTACAATTTCCTGGCAGATGATGGCAGAACTTGCAGTCACTCTGTGCCCTATAGAACTGCGTTGAGAATCGTATAATTATATAGAACGATCTGACCATGGTGTACATGCTACAAAACGAGATGGGGAATTGTTGCTTTTTACAGAACGAGGCCCCAGGCCGAGTTCTTTAAAAATATCAATTCCCATCAAGTTCTGTAACATGTACAAGCATGGTAAGTCGTTCTATATTTATTGTATTCCCGAAATTAATCAAATCTTACCATATATTGGCATAGAAGACATGTCTACGTGAAAGCCCACACACTGCTATGGTTTCAACGTGTTCAGTATAACAGAGTACTGCATGGGGTTCAGTATACAATTTATACTGCATAGGGAGCAGCAGTGCGTAATTATCAAATATACTGCATGGGTATGTAATAAATACACTGTTACACAATACTTTATGAGTTTGGATGGGCTGCAGTCGTGATTGAGGCGATGCCAAGTGACGATTACGATTTATCTTACTATTCGAGTGCGGTTCTGGATTTATCTCACTCCTTTCACTGTTAGGAACGTTTAACTCTCTTGTCTTCTCTCTGAACCCTGGCCGCTGATTGGTCAATCGCCTATGCCGTCATCTTATATTCACTACGCCACGACCATGACATAGTATTGTCACTTTGGGGGTGATGGCTGAGTATTTTTTTCTAATGTTATAACTATGGCTAAACTTGTACCAGGGGTGACATAAAATGATGGTCGCTATCCTCCTACCTCTAACTCTACATCCCCACAAACAACAGCAAGAAACACTCCCTCCTCCCGCCACCTCCATTATAGAGTAACTCTGATGCATATAAACCGTGTTCAAATCTAAGACGTTACCCTTAGACTTTACAAGCAACAGCTTTATCGCTCGCTGATCTTCGTAAACTATATTTCCATGTAAATGCATCTTACATAAAGATCATTTCCCTATTCTATTTCATCTTATTATTTTTTTTGGTTGACCAATTATTTCATCAAAGCTTTCCATATCTCTCCTCTTACTTTCTGTCTCTCCTACCCCGGTGTCTCTTCTTTCTTTCTTTCTTTCCTTCTTCCTTTCTTTCTTTGGCCGTCTCTCACTCACTTTCTCTCGGTGCCTCTTCGTTCTTTCTTTCTTTCTTTCCTTCTTCCTTTCTCTCTTTGGCCGTCTCTCACTCACGTTCCCTCGGTGCCTCTTCTTTCTTTCTTTCTTTCTTCCTTTCATTCTTTCCCATTCTCTCACTCACTTTCTCTCAGTGCTTCCTCTTCCTTTCTTCCTTTCATTCTGTTGCATTCTCTCCCTCACTTTCTCTCAGTGGTGATCCTTTCTTTCCATCATTCTTCCTTTCTTTCTTTGGCATTCTCTCACTTTCTCCTAGTGCCTCTTTCCACCCTTTGTTCTTTCCCTCCCTGCTCCCCTCATCATATACACGGATCTCATATACTCCGTGTATATCCTCCTGATACATCCCTCCAAACTTGCAACAGTCACTTCCTCTGGCCCCCCCTCCCACCAGGAACTGTCATGATCAAACTAACCACGTATCCCCCTCCCTCCCACAACCGCCCGCGCGATGCACGACACATGCACGACACTCATCATGCAAACCGCCGACCCGCCCGCCCTCCCTCCCTCCCTCCCTCCCTCCCTCCCTCCCTCCCTCCCTCCCTCCCTCCCTCCCTCCCTCCCTCCCTCCCTCCCTCCCTCCCTCCCTCCCTCCCTCCCTCCCTCCCTCCCTCCCTCCCTCCCTCCCTCCCTCCCTCCCTCCCTCCCTCCCTCCCTCCCCCATCCCCCGCCCGCCCGCCGCCGGGACGTTGTTTGAACTGAGTGGACTGCACAGATTCCACAGCTACTGATAGATCCACACAACACAAACCACATGAGGACTGGGTCCTCTACCACCACTGCGACCAACCACACCACACCACCCATCGCCACCTACTGCCTACCACTCTTTTCTCGGCATATATCTATATCTATATCTATACATGAATATACATATTAGAACTTCTATGTTCTAATATGAAACAGGCCCCATGGTGCCCTGCACGGTTGACTGGACACATGCACGACAGATACGGCTCAGTAAACACCCAGCCAGCCCTTAGCACTTCACTCAGAGGTGGGCATGCTCAGCAGGACTGCCCAGGCAGTTGCACCATCAACCCAAAGCGCATTCTGGAAGTCCAATCAAATTGGAATGAACAACAGGACAGAGCCAGTTAGGAAACGGGAAACTGGTTAGTGGGCACCAAGTCCAAGTCGGAGGGAAAAGCCGGTTAATGGTCATTCATTGTCGTGCTACTAAACCGACTACAACTTTCGCCTACCTATATGTACATATATATTATACACGTATTTATTTTTATGGATCTGGTGGGCACCAGGAAATACGGAAACTTTTAGTAAATACTCACCAGCGTGGGTATGATTGGTGACCAAAGTTTGCTAAAGTTTTGTGACCTGCGTTTTAGGTTTGAAACCTGGCAGTGGATTGTATAACATACACATAGCTCTCACTTCTCGGAGTATGCGAGTGTGGACGGATGAATTGGAGATTCCGGAGAATTTCATGTGATATGTCTGTTCTTTGTGAAGTGATTTGGAAAGGATACTCAGTCTGTGGGGATTATTGAACTAAGTCCATGGATTTAACCAATTGTAACCCCAACCACGAGGACCGGATTTCGAGGAGCGATCCCAACCTCGCCCCGCCGTACACCATATCCAGGTGAGCTTTTTTTGTTTGTTTGTTTGTTTGATGTTTTGGTTGTTTAACGTCCCATATATTCCATTAAACTTAATTTGCTGATCAAATCTATGAGATGAAGTTACGGAAGAATCTCACCGCTACACATTTACTGAGGTGAGTATTTTAGTTTCCACACCACATAGATATGGTATGAGAAGGACTGGTCTTTGATATAGTAGTAAATCTACCACTGCTGGGGATGAAGGAGAACGGTGGCTGTACACCACACCATATAGACATGGTATGAGAAGGACTGGCCTTTGATATAGCAGTAAATCTACCACTGCTGGGGATGAAGGAGAAAGGTGGCTGTACACCACACCATATAGACATGGTATGAGAAGGACTGGCCTTTGATATAGCAGTAAATCTACCACTGCTGGGGATGAAGGAGAAAGGTGGCTGTACACCACACCATATAGACATGGTATGAGAAGCACTGGCCTTTGATATAGCAGTAAATCTACCACTGCTTGGGGTGAAGGAGAAAGGTGGCTGCACACCACACCACATATACATAGTTTGAGAAGGACTGGCCTTTGATATAGCAGTAAATCTAGCACTGCTGGAGGTGAAGGAGAAAGGTGGCTGTACACCACACCACAGAGACATGGTATTAGAAGGACTGGCCTTTGATATAGTATTTAATCTACCACTGCTAGGGATGAAGGAGAAAGGTGGCTGTACACCACACCACATAGACATGGTATGAGAAGGACTGGTCTTTGATATAGGAGTAAATCTAGCACTGCTGGGGGTGAAGGAGAAAGGTGGCTGTACACCACACCACATATACACCGTATGAGAAGGACTGGTCTTTGATATAGCAGGGTTTACAAGTCCAGTGCCTTAACCATTGAGCTAACTCCCCATGCCAGACGGAGATGTCACGTTCCTTTGTTGAAGATGAGCACATCAGCTGTTACATATATATGACATGTAATACATAGAGTGCATTATATATACTATATGTATATCATATACGCACTGAGGGAATACGTATAATGCCTCAGACATACAGTGTAGTGTGAGATATTATGAGAGGGGTGCGCAGTGAGAACCTTGTACAGAATACCACTTAGAGAGTGTGAGATCTTATGAGAGGGGTGCACCATGAGAACCTTGTACAAAATACGACTTAGAGAGTGTGAGATCTTATGAGAGGGGTGCGCCGTGAGAACCTTGTACAGGATACCACTTAGAGAGTGTGAGATCTTATGAGAGGGGTGCGCAGTGAGAACCTTGTACAGAATACCACTTAGAGAGTGTGAGATCTTATGAGAGGGGTGCGTAGTGAGATCCTTGTACAGAATACCACTTAGAGAGTGTGAGATCTTATGAGAGGGGTGCGTAGTGAGAACCTTGTACAGAATACGACTTAGAGAGTGTGAGATCTTATGAGAGGGGTGCGTAGTGAGAACCTTGTACAGAATACGACTTAGACAGTGTGAAATCGTATGAGAGGGGTGTGTAGTGAGAACCTTTTACAGAATACCACTTAGAGCGTGTGACATCTTATGAGAGGGGTGTGTAGTGAGATCCTTGTACAGAATACGCCTTAGAGAGTGTGAGATTTTATGAGAAGGGTGCGCAGTGAGAACCTTGTACAGAATACGCCTTAGAGAGTGTGAGATCTTATGAGAGGGGTGCGCAGTGAGAACCTTGTACAGAATACCACTTAGAGATTGTGACATCTTATGAGAGGGGTGCATAGTGAGAACCTTGTACAGAATACTACTTAGAGAGTGTGAGATCTTATGAGGGGGGTGTGCAGTGAGAACCTTGTACAGAATACGACTTAGAGAGTGTGAGATCTTATGAGAGGGGTGCGCAGTGAGAACCTTGTACAGAATACGACTTAGAGAGTGTGAGATCTTATGAGAGGGGTGCGCAGTGAGAACCTTGTACAGAATACGACTTAGACAGTGTGAGATCTTATGAGAGGGGTGCGCAGTGAGAACCTTGTACAGAATACGACCTAGAGAGTGTGAGATCTTATGAGAGGGGTGTGTAGTGAGAACCTTGTACAGAATACGCCTTAGAGAGTGTGAGATCTTATGAGAGGGGTGTGTAGTGAGAACCTTGTACAGAATACGACTTAGACAGTGTGAGATCTTATGAGAGGGGTGCGCAGTGAGAACCTTGTACAAAATACCACTTAACGAGTGTGAGATCTTATGAGAGGGGTGCGCAGTGAGAACCTTGTACAGAATACCACTTAACGAGTGTGAGATCTTATGGGAGGGGTGCGCAGTGAGAACCTTGTACAGAATACCACTTAGAGAGTGTGAGATCTTATGAGAGGGGTGCGCAGTGAGAACCTTGTACAGAATACCACTTAGAGAGTATGAGAGGGGTGCGTAGTGAGAACCTTGTACAGAATACCACTTAGAGAGTGTGAGATCTTATGAGAGGGGTGCGCAGTGAGAACCTTGTACAGAATACGCCTTAGAGAGTGTGAGATCTTATGAGAGGGGTGCGCAGTGAGAACCTTGTACAGAATACCACTTAGAGAGTGTGAGATCTTATGAGAGGGGTGCGCAGTGAGAACCTTGTACAGAATACCACTTAGAGAGTATGAGAGGGGTGCGTAGTGAGAACCTTGTACAGAGTACCACTTAGAGAGTGTGAGATCTTATGAGAGGGGTGCGCAGTGAGAACCTTGTACAGAATACGACTTAGACAGTGTGAGATCTTATGAGAGGGGTGCGCAGTGAGAACCTTGTACAGAATACCACTTAGAGAGTGTGAGATCTTATGAGAGGGGTGCGTAGTGAGAACCTTGTACAGAATACCACTTAGAGAGTATGAGAGGGGTGCGTAGTGAGAACCTTGTACAGAATACGACTTAGAGAGTGTGAGATCGTATGAGAGGGGTGCGTAGTGAGAACCTTGTACAGAATACGACTTAGAGAGTGTGAGATCGTATGAGAGGGGTGCGTAGTGAGAACCTTGTACAGAATACGACTTAGAGAGTGTGAGATCTTATGAGAGGGGTGCGCAGGCAGGCCAGGCATTAACTGCCCCACCCTGGGGCCTGAAGCTGTCTGCATGGCCTACCTCTAAGACACGTTATCTCCGCCTTTAAGCCCCTCCTGGCCCGCAGATAAACGATTTATCGCACCTCTCTCCCCTCATAAGCCCCACATAACTCACCTTTGTGAAATCCCAGCCTCATGCACGCTGTTTTTTATGAGACAGGCCCCCGAACCCCTGTTTATGGGAGAGCTCATTGAAGGCACTGTTTCAGGGTCATGATGAATTGCTGTAGTCAGCACAATCTTCGCCCGGCCTGTAAACCTATAGAGAGCTCCCCCCCTGGGCCCTGTGTACCAGCTATAGTGGGAGGGAAAGGATAGGAAAAGAAAGATGCTGTAGATCAGCAGGGAATACTGAAGATGTTTAGTATGTGTGAGGCTGTTTTGGGGGTTTATAGCCAGGTGCATACATCTTAAGGAATAGGAAAGGCAAACTTTGCCTATAAACATAAATAATACTCTATATAGAAGACGAAGAAAGAAATTGGTGAGTGTTTCGTCTGTGTCCTCGTTCGCCATCGAGTTTGGAGTGCGCAGTAATATGAACGAGGTGATAGCCGAGTGAATATTCTGAAGCGCTTCAAACGAGATGGGGAGTCAGATTAAGCATGAATATGTTTCTGATTTTATCTTAGCCTGGAAGTATTTATCTGTTTATCACCCGTTGAGAGTGAGTTACCGTACTCGCAAGCCTGTTGAGAACGAGTTCCTAACGTTAAGCCTATGGACGTTTATTCCAGGCTAAGATAAATAAGAAGAAACTAACATGTTTTTGTCAAAGTCGTCATTCTCCACGAATTCGATGCGGGGTGATATGAACGAGGCAACCGCCAAGTGAAATATCATGTAGCGTTTAACTGGGTTGTATAATGATGACTTTGACCAAAACGAGTTGCTTTCTGTATTCATCTCGCCCCTGTATGCACTAAAAGAATGGATAACACACAGAATATAGACCATGGAGAATGGAGTTCAGTACTTGTAGGGGCATGGAGAACGAGTTCCCAATGTTAAGCCTAAGGGGCAAAAATACAAGGGATGAGATAATGGTACTGCTGCGCGGTATTGTGACGGGTATTACACCCCTTATGGAAATAGATTTATATCACTGTTTTGGACAAGGGTTATCCCGTATCATATTCTATACTTATAGTTTATGGAGTATATTGTTTTCCCTTCATGTAGACAGAAGACTATAAAGCCTGCTATAAATGTTTCAATGAGATAAAGACAGTAAACATTTTGCAAAATAGTCAGGTGTTTTTCCACTTATTGTCAAATATATTTGCTCGTCCATATTGCCATATTCTATTCTTCACATATTCTCATATTCAGAATGCATTTTGGTTGAGTCCTGAATGTCTGTAAAATAGTATATGGCAATAATTACTCCAGGGGCCCGTTTAATAATGTAGGATCGTAAATGTAGACCCTTTTTTGTAAGTCGTAAGGGGCTATCGTTCAATGATATTTAAGTTTACTCGCTAAGATATTATTTGCCATTAATAAGATCGAACATAAGTGTTGAATAAAGTTGACCCGCATCGTCCCTGGGTCTCTATGGCGTACATAAAAGGGTCTACATGTACGATCCTTGATTATTAAACGTGCCCCTATCAATCTGATGTTGTTTATAAAGTGTAACCAGGATATATATCCAGCATTATCCCCGCATTGTGTCATTAACACATCATGAGTAGAAAATCATCATCACATGCCCACATATGCCTCCAAGTCTATCCCACACATGGGTGGTCTGCTATTTCAAAGCATTCATTAAAATCCCAGCGCTCACAGATCCCGTTATATCATACAACTCTAAGTCAGTGGTTTCACCCCATAGTGTCATACAGATCAGATATCACACTCCATTCCGTGGGAGCACCTTGCATTGCTCATATTTCTACCATACAATGGAAACTAATACCCACTGAATAGAGGAATAAGAGCCAGACCAATGCCCCGTGGTTTAGTGTACAAGCCACAACGAATCCATATAGAACCGGATCGAGTATCGTAGAAATACACAATACTCCACGAGTTTGGATGGGTCGCAATCATCAACGAGGCGATGCCGAGTGATGATCATAGTGCATCCAAATGAGTGGAGTATTTATATAGAACTGCATCGAGAATCGTATAAATAGACAATACTCCACAAGTTTGGATGGGCTGCAATCGTCATCAAGGCAAAGCCAAGTGATGATTTTGGCACATCCAAATGAGTGGAATAGTGTCTATTTTACGATTCGAGTGCGGTTCTGGATTTATCTCACCCCTTTCTATGATATTAGATAATGCCAGAATATCAGAATAGTTTGAATATACCTAGCAAATCCATATGACGTGGAGGTCTCACAAACCGTCAATGGTCGGTGAGTAGGGGGGTTGGGTGTCGGGTCACCAGATGGCAGCACGATTAGCACACTCAGGCCTGCCGGTAGGGGGCGACACGGTCCGGCAGGTGAGGGGGCAGTGGGGGGTACGTTTTGTACTGGTAACAGGTGGGTGGCCATTTTGGGGGAATCCTTTGTTTCTCTTCTTTTGTTTTGGGCAAATATCAGTTATTAAGTTATCTAATTATTGTATATCTAGATATCATGTGAAAGCCATTTTGTGTACTTAAGTACAATAAGGGCACAGTGTGCTCAAAGATTCAGTACGGGCTCAGTATGCATGAACATTATCAATACTGCACCCCCGACACGATAAAATAAACTTATTGAAAATAGGAAATACTATCAGATTAATATTAAATAAAAGTATGTAGCAGATATTACAAAACAAACTAACCTCATTGAAGAAACTTAGAGCAGACTATACCGACTACAACTCAGTGAATTCAGATGGGTAACTACCAGATGTACAGCAAAACTGAGAAATGTGGACTTAAATCTTCAATTTGTACTGCAAAAACCATAAAACGCAGACAAAATCCAGGCCCAGTGGAATCGTAAACCACAAAAGTGCTGACCACAGCAATTACAACCATACATTATGGATGCAGCCCCAGATGAGTTTCTCGCAGGAAGCAGCCGTTCCCGCCAAAACTCCGTCTCCTCGGAGCATGCGCGCAAATTGTCGTCTGCCCACAGCTCCATTTGGTCTCGTTTGTTGTAAGGAAGGCGCTGATTGGACGTGACAGAGACTGGGAAGATGGATATAGTAGAGGTTAATATGTGTAATGACTCTCTGGCCTTTAGATGGGAGTTATGTGCGCTAGGGCCATCTTTCTATCACTACATATATCTAAGGTATGAATATCTTATTCTATGTGTCTCAGAGGCACTGGCATGAACACTCAATGGGTATAATTTACAATGGTGAAAATAGAGAAAATATTTCTCATTGTACACGAATATGTCTACAAAGTGAGAACATTCAATTTTAAAAAACCCACTTTTATTTAACCTGGGTGATATTCAGTCGGATCACTAGTTTCAATGTATCCCTAAGATATATTTGTTCCTCTTTATGATTTAGTTTGGTTCTACAACAAAAAGTATCCCATTTCTGTGTTTTGAGGCCTTCATATATGTTCTTAATTGATATTGTTGACTCTTACAAAACCAAGTTTCCTATATTGATATAATGCTGTTCCTTTTTAATCGCTGTAAATCATCTCTTGAATTGTACTAAATCCTGACTATAACGTTCATCCATAAAACAGAATCAAAGCATGCTGCTAGGAAATATAAATAGGCATGTCCGTGTATGAAAATTCCAGGAACGAATGTAATAAGGTGCATACGCATATTATGTATATGGAGATGCATGTTAGTTAGGTTAACAAATTGAGGCTGAATATTCCACAAGTTTGTTTTCGATATTCGGAAGGACATAAGAACCTGAGGCTTTGTGCACTTTGGCCTCTCTGCTCCTTGCATACATAAATAACCCTGCTCGACCAAATCCTCATACTAAGAACGATACTGATGAGTGATGTTTATGTTTCTGTTTATACCTGGCTAAGATAAACGTGCCTAGGGCACATAGCTATTGTGTTATGGAGGTGGCCATCTTGTTCCCGACGCCATCCAAACCACCAGGTGGCGGGACCAGTTATCAATGGATTTTATCAAAAATATTTTTTGGTCTTGCCATGTTTATTAGATTATAACAACTGATGACAGCGGTGCCCCCCCCCACACACACATCCCGCTATCTTAAAGCTACCATGGTGGCCATCTTGGAAAAGTCCAAAATGGCCGCTTGAATTTTTTTGAACATCAATTTTTTTAATCTAGTGGTTCAAAGCTTTCCGAAAATGTATAGTTTAGAAAATCCCCACGAAACCGTAACAAATCTCACACTGACCCTGACTACTACAAACTAGGATCTATTGACTTCAATGAGCAACCCAAGATGATCCTCTGTAACTGAAAAAAAACCCAACTTTTTAGTTCTAACGGTCCAGAAAGAGTATGAAAATTAACCATTAATAATTCAAAGGAGTTCAGAGTTGAGGGCATGCAGACACAACGGCCTTGACAAAAAAAATAAAAATCTCCCAGAAACAAAAGGTTTTCTCTCCTCGGAGGCAGCCTTTTGATCATTAATGGTTTCCGATTGAGAAGGAGCGACCTCAGAGTCCATGACAAGTGAAGACTGTAATGTTCGATTACTCTCAAGGTTACTGGAAAACTCGACCCGAAACGAATCCGACCCGTAGTTGTCAGGAGAACTCGACCCGTTATGGAGAAATCGATTGGAGAACTCGACCCCTTTTAGATATTTATAAATAGGACATTTTCATATAGAAATGAAGGTCGAAATATTCCTTTTAGACAAATAAACCAACGGATTGTCAAAATAAGTCCAGTTATGTTTAGGTGTAGGGTTAAGCTTAGGGTTAAGGTTATGGATAGGGATAGGGATAGGGTAAGGAATAGGGATAGGGATAGGGTTAGGATAGGGAAAGGGTAAGGAAAAGGGATAGGGATAGGGATAGGGATAGGGTTATGGATAGGGATAGGATAGGGTAAGGGGTAGGGATAGGGATAGGGATATGGTTAGGGATAGGGAAAGGGTAAGGGCTAGGGTCAGGGGAAAGTTTTCTCTTTGTTTTCTTCCCCAGAGAAGACCAAATTTGAAGCCAATATAACATACTTACTACTAAATTTAGTATGTTAGTAATTTAGTAATTGTAACGAGATACTTGAGTTGGGAAGATTTAAAACGGGTTTAATTCGTTACGGGTCGAGTTCTCCAGTATCCACTCTCCAAGCAGATCAATTAACTGCATCTCCACAACCAAAACCTCAGCTTGGGGAACTGATGAGCCATCCCATACACTCTCCTAGCAGAGATCCAGCGCTCTACTTCCTGCGGCTGCGTGTATTAGTAAGCGCTAGCGCTGCGAAAGATCTGGGAGGAGAGTGCATCCCATATCCTCATATTGAAACTGGTCCCGGGCAATGCAGCGGAAAAGAAGCCTCGCGCACGGACCGAACCAGCGAAACTCAAACCGGAAGTGCGGCCATATTGCAGTGAGCGCCACCTGACGGGCTGACGGAGCGTTTCCGGTTCCGCCGGCTGGGTTGTAAGTCTTCTGGGAGTGGTGCTGGGTTCTGTATAACAATGCGAGGTCGGGGAATTGACCCTGGAGCCCTGTGCGCCGTATTGGTCGCTAATGGTGCCGGCGCGGCGCTGTGCTGGCAAAACGTCGGTGAATTTTATTATCCGTTGACGGCGACTTGCCACTTCCGCTGACAGGAGTGCGGTTATTTATAGCAGCAATCATCCTCGCCTCCCCGGAGGAGAGCTCCTCTCTCAGAAGGACGGCGTGGTCTCTGGTCTGTGAGATTGGACTGTCGCGCTGCCAAGTGACTGTGTCTACGGCCTGCTAGAGGTCATACTTATAGTCAACAGGCAGCTATTGGTCATATGTAAAGTGAACAGCCAGCTAGACCTCATACTTATAGTCAACAGGCAGCTAGAGCTAATACTTATAGTCAACATGCAGCTAGAGGTCATACTTATAGTCAACAGGCAGCTAGAGGTCATACTTATACTAAGGTATAGTCAACTGGCAGCTAGAGGTCATACTTATAGTCAACAGGCAGCTAGAGGTCATACTTATATTAAGTTATAGTCAACTGGCAGCTAGAGGTCATACTTATAGTCAACAGGCAGCTAGAGGTCATACTTATAGTCTACAGGCATCTAGAGGTCATATTTATAGTCAATAGACAGCTAGAGGTCATACTTATAGTCGATAGGCAGCTATATGTCATACCTATAGTGAACAGGCACCTAGAGGTCATACTTATAATCTACAGCCTGCTAGAGGTCATACTTATAGTCAACAGGCAGCTATAGGTCATACTTATAGTCAACAGGCAGCTATACCTTATATGCACAGAGAATGGGCATCTATAGGTCATATGTATAGTGAACAGGCAGCTAGAGGTTATACATACAGTGGACAGGGACCTATAGGTCATACTTAAAGTAGACAGGCAGCTAGAGGTCATACATACAATGTAGGTAATTCTCTAAATGTAGTTTGTGATGATGTTTTAAAATCCTTTCCTTCTACGTTAATGCCTTTTTTTCACTATACAAAAACGAATTTCAAAGCCACAAAAACACAAACCAGAAACCCACAGTCACATAAGTTACTTGTTGAGCCCACAGCGTACTACGGCAGGGTACCAGTATAATCCCACAATAAATTATGCACAGAGGATGAGCGTAAAAGCCTGCAGGTTTTACCACTGGGTAGATACAGAAATCTGAGGTATTAGGGCTTACACAGAAAAGGGGTTTAGCTGAGATTGTAAAGAACCTAATGAATATGCAGGACAGGACACAGACAGGACAAGATGAGAGGCAATGACGGCCTGTGTCCAGTCCAGGCGTCACACGATTATTGTCTGTCACACGATTATTGTCAGTGTCACACGATTATTGTCTGTCACATGATTATTGACTACGACACACAATTATTGACTATGTCACACGATTATTGCCTGTCACACGAAAATTGCCTGTCACACGATTATTGCATGTCACACGATTATTGCCTGTCACACTATTATTGCCTGTCACACTATTATTGCCTGTCACGCGATTATTGCCTGTCACACGGTTATTGCCCGTCACACGATTATTGCCCGTCACACGATTATTGCCTGTCAAACGATTATTGCCTGTCACACGATTATCGTCTGTCACACGATTATTGCCTGTCACACGATTATTGTCTATGTCACACGATTATTTAGGATATATGAAAAACTGCCATATTGGGCAGATTTTGCCCCAAATAGGCAGGTCGGTGCAGAGATATAAGCTACCCTAGGAAGTAGTAAAGGGACAAAAATACAAGGGTTGAGATAAAGCGCAGGATATATGCTAGGCGAGTGGAAAGCCTTTTCTGCTCTATACGCTCCTTCTTTTCCTTTTGAGTAGGTAGCCGACTTTATCTCACCCCTCGTATTTTCATCCCCATAGACTTAACATTGGAAGCTCGTACTCAACGCCCGTGGAGTATTATTGAGGAATAATGCCACACATTTCAGCCAAATAGTCAGTGATAAGTGTGAGATAAAATCTGAACCACAAAATTACCAGGGATGATACAAAGCGCAGGATCTATGCTAGGAGAGTGGGTACCGTTTTCCGCTCTATACTCCTACTTGTCCATCCGAGTAGGTATCAGACTCTGTGGAGCCTGACCCGTTAACCGCCGACAGATGTGTCCAAGGCAGTTGACTAGATTACTGCGCCGGGCAGGCAGGGCCAGTGCCGGAACTATATTTGTCTTCAATCTCCCGGAGCTAATCGGTCACCGGGGCCCCGGCCACGGCCCTGGTCAGTCGGCCTCGACTCCCACGGGGGGTGGCGAGTGGGAGTGTGTCCCACACACTGGGGTGGAGTATGGCGAGCCGTTCGTGTCCGCTGTATCGGAGATCGTATATTCCTATATACCTATGGCTGTACACTCTATGCTTACACCACGCTCTGGGGGGTGGAGTAACTATCTGATACTACCCAAGGTTGGTATACTACCCAAGGTTGCCGTATACTACCCAAGGTTGACATTTAGACCAATCAGATTGTCTCTTATTAAACCACATTTGAAGGTATATAGGAATAGGGAAACCAAGTACCAGTGAAAGGAAGTCAAAATTACTCGGTAAGGCTTGGAAAAATTACTGCCCGCGGCCAGGGCCTTGGGCAGTAATTTTTCCAAGCCTTACCTCGTAACTTTGACTTCCTTTCACCGGAACATAGTTTCCCTCTATTATCTCACCCCTGGAATAAATGTCCATAGGCTTAACATTGGAAACTCGTTCTCCATGCCGGTACAAGTATTGCAGTCCGTTCTCCATGGTCTATAGCCTGTGTGTTGCCCATTCTTTTAGTGTGTACAAGGGTGAGATAAATACAGAAAGCAACTCGTTTTGGTCAAGGAAGTCATTCAACAACTCGTTTGAATGCTATGGGATATTCACTCGGCTCTCGCCTCGTTTATATCCCTCCGCATCAAACTCGTGAAGAACGACGACTTTGACCAAAACTTGTTGGTTTCTTCTTTACTATCGTAAAACTGGATGAGTTTTAATCTTGGGCACTGTATGCCACGACTGGAGTTTTGCATAGTGACTCCATGAGGTGAGGCCGAGTGAAGTCCAGAGCCCAAACTCCAGGAGTGGCATGCGGCGGCCACGATTAAAACGAATCAGGTTTTGATTTTATCCTATCCTGTCTCCTCGATTTTGGAATATTACGTGATAACAATTCTGTATGCCACTAGTGGCATATAAAACTCCGTATTGCAGTCAGCGTGGCATACGGAAACTCATGTTAAGCCTATGTGATTTTATATTAGGGGTAGGATAAATACACAATATTGACTGGTTTCGGATACAAGCGGCCGTATGCCCCGAGGAGTTGACGCGTAGTAATATCCGAGCGTATGCGAGGATATTGCGTGGAGTCTAAAGCGAGTAGCATAAAACCGCTTTTCTCTGAAACCAGTCTATATTGTATTTATTATCCACCATTTCCTGACAAGCGGCGTACTGATATTAGTTAATTAAGATGCGCACTATATTTTTCATATGCACTATTTTCCGCATGCGCCGGCTTTTTCAACCCGGAGCATACTCGGAGAATACGACCACTCCTACACAAAACCAGTCATGATTGTGTATAAACTAACACTAACCTGATGATGGGGTTTAACAACCCCAAACGTTGTTATATAAAATAAGCAAATAAATACCACCCTGAACTTCTATTTTATTTCACTGTCTTCAGTTCTGCCTTCCTTACAAACATATTATTGTGTAAATATAACAGAAATCAAATCACATCACAAAGCATATGGTTCATCTAAAGAGACTTTCATCAAAGCAGAATTCTATCCTAGCACCCACTGTAGGAATACTACGAAGCAGTATCTTCATACCCACCCCAGGGAAAACATGATGAAGAATAAACTCAATTATCTATTTCCGTTCACTATATCCTGATGGGTGGCTATTTTTGAATGTAGCTGCAGGATATGCGTGAAACCAGTTGGGAAATCACCCCTACTGCTCGCTAATGCATTTATATTTCTGATGTATGGCAGTGGTGGCAGGGTTCGCCTCGAGCATGGGAGGTTGGGGTTCAAATCCCGGATGGGTTAAGGGGGTGTTCCACTGGACCGACGGTAGCCGATTTCGTAGCCAGACAATCGCCGATTATTATCGGATGCCCTAGAATTTCTCAAATCTTTGAAAATGGTCATTTATTAAACTATTATTATCAGAATTAAATGAATTACAATACGTGAGCTTCCTCTTAAGGGCCCAGGAACAATTGATCGGGCGAGAAATTGGTCTGGTGGATTCACCCCTTTAGACTGAAGACTTACACAAAAATGGTAGCTAATGCTCATTCGGCTTAACACCCGCCATTAGAATGAGGAGTACGGGGCTAGGGGTTTGAGTTGAAGAACAGCAGTATCGCCGAACTAGGTGATTGTAAACACAATATTCCCTCAATAAAAATTGTTTAAAAACATAAAGAGGACTTCAATATGCCTATATCTTAATAGGATTCTGTGGGTTTATCTCAGAACCAACAAAAGAGACCACCCGACAAAATAATTATATGGATATGGACAAGCACAATCTATGACACTACAAACTAAGCAAACCAGAAAAACCTGTCAAAGTCACTACAAACCAAAGTTGACTGGAGATGGTCCCATGCCTCAAACCGCTCCGGAAAGTCAAGTCAGGCCTAGATATAACTGAACATTATGATGATTTATTATAATAACTATTAGAATTAACAGATTAAGGGTTTGAAACTATACCCACTGTTGTCGTGATCTCTTATACTGAAGCACAGAAGGATAGCAAGGAAGATATAATGTAGTGACTATTGAACTACAAATATTGTGATTTTCTTGCTCCCAAAATGTACTTCAGTGCTTGTAAGATGAGAGTATGTACACCTGAAGAAGGCCAACATCGGCCGAAACGTTGTGTCAACACTCATGTATAAGCAACAAGTATCATTAAATACCACCTTCAATTCATAATCAGTTTGGGAAATTCATATTTCCAAACAGAATAATGACCAAAGTAAAACCCATCAGGGAAAGGCGGTTGATGGTCACCGTGCAGAAAAATTTAAAAAGAAAATTATAATCAGGAATTGTTGGTTTTGTGATATAACCTATTCAGTAAAATGAATAGCCAATAATCGATGGTTTTGTGGACAGGCGGCCGTAAACCACGAGAGGTTGACGCGTAGTAATACACGAGTGGTTTACAGAGCCGCCTGTCCACATAATCATCGTTTGTTGTATTTATTATCCATCTTTTCGAATAAATTAAACCCAGTAATTGCCATATAGAAGGGTATAACAATAGGGACTATTTCTTTGCTTTATAGCACAAAGGGACTATTTTTCCCGTATACCATGGTTTTGAGGCCGTTTACCACAGGTTTGAATCCGTATACCGCAGTTATGGTATCTGACAGGTTTTATACAATGGGTCGTGGTTTACTGAGTCCCAATACATTTTCAATGGTGTTTTTGTATACGATGGATAATAAATGTTATGACACAGTAAGACTGCCATAGTCTGACTACCCTAATTCTCATAATATGATGCACTTCAGGCCGCTATTGGCTTCCGATCAGTATTTAACTAGCACCCCGGGCCCTATCGCGGGGGTGCTCGGTATTCCCCACAGTTACCCCAGGATCATAGGATGTTCTGAGATCACACTGTCACTGTCAGTCACATTCACTACAGCGGTAAGTTCGATAAGCCATACGTTAAGCTATATAAGGAATGTTTACCTACCACATATAAAACGTTAGGATTTCGTCGAATCCGCTTGAAGTTGCTCCCGCACATAGAGACGTAGTGAACCAGACCTAGGAATGGAGACTGAAGGGCCACGAGAGTGAGATTCTCGTGCAGGGAAAAACTAGAATCTGTTTTTCTTTTTTGTAAATCTATTGGCAGATATACCTTTTCCCTTATGATTTATTTCGAGCCATACCGAAATCAAAGTTTAGTATTGTAGTTTAATTTATCTGCTAATCTCGAGAGAAAGCTGCGCTGGTTGCCGGCAAAATACCTGTGTCACACGAAATAATAACCACGAGTTTACAATGGTTTCTCGTTTACCCGCTAGAGGTTGCCAGGGCCAGGGGGAGGGAGGGGGTATGAATCGACGAAGTCGCTAGTATAGAGTAAATCTATGAAGGTTTACGGTAAAAGCTCGTATCCCATCGAGTTTTAATAGCGTAGTAATTCACAAGGTGAAGCCGGGGGAATTACGTAGAGATTCAAACGAGATGGGGTCGAGCTCTGACCCTAAACTTGAATGGGTTTCTGAATTTATCTCACCCTACTCATTGACAAATGGGCTAAGATTTGTGACATAATCTCCCATTGAGCATGCACACGCACACTGCAAAATATGAAAGTTTGCGGTCAAAATTCATATCCCATCTAGGATAGTAATTCACAAGGCAAAGCCGCGTGGATTACGAAGCGATTCAAACGAGATGGGATCGAGCTCTGACTGTAATCTTTCATAGGTTTCTGAATTTATCTCACCCCTCACCACGAACTTGGAAGACTAGATAAGGGTCCGTACCCAACACATTGACTAATTGGCTAACATTCGTTACATAATCCCCATCGAGTATTTTTTCTAAATACTCCATGGGTGTTGGATACGATTTCCCAATCAAAGTCTATGGGGAAAAAATACCATAAGTAAATGTGACATAATCCCCCATTGAGTATTTTTCTTAATACTCAATAGGCGTTGGATACGAGATCCTAATATTAAGTCTATGGGGGAAAAATACCAGAGGTGATACAAATCTGCATATACTTGTCCCATATCGTACTAGGTCCCTCCAGTGTACAAATATCCGACTAGCGGCACTCTCAGACGAGCATCAGTAGGTCACGTGACCCGGGTCAACCAGCGTGTAGCCGAACGCTGCCGGTGGTGGCGCCAGCTGTCTTCAATACGCCAGTGACGTCAGAGAATGGTCACGAGGTGAACCAGGCATCACTTAATGGTCCTGGTACAGATATGCCACAGAAATGAATAAAAACTTAAAACTTAAAAAATGATGATTATGACAAGGGAGGGAAGTACAACAGATTGAACAAAGTTGAGCAAAATGTGATTATTTTAGCGAATAAATCGTATTGTGCCAAGGGACAAATGTGTCGATTATTCCAGAAACTATATGTATTTAAATGCATTATCAAAATCTCTTTCAGTGATAACTCATTCTCTTATATTATTTTGTTGTGATAAAATTGCACTCATATACTCTGATATACGTTACGGAAATTAGGGTTTCATATTGCATACTATTCAAATAAGTTGAAAATCATGATAGAATATCCAAGGTCGTAGGACTTTGTGGGTTCGAGTCCCACCCCCAGCAGTGGTAGATTTACTGCTATATCAAAGACTAGTTCTTCTCATACCATGTCTAAGTGGTGTGGTGTACAGCCACCTTTCTCCTTCATTCCCAGAAGTGGTAGATTTACAGCTATATCAAAGATTTCTACCTGAATTCATCACATAGATTTGATCACCATCCTTGTGGTGTAAAAGAACCTTGAGAAAGTCTGGTAAGGACATATAATGGTTGACTGGGCGTTAAATCAAACAAAAAAACAAACAAACAAACGATAGAATATAGATTCTGTCCTACACTGTTAACGATGTAAAGGGGTAGCAATTTGCGTTCATAGGCAGATAATTAATTTCATCATTTAACCCTTTGAGGACGGGTGCCTCTGCCCAACCTACCACCTGGAGGACGGTTACTGGTGGCACTTTATACTGCTAGAGGCCTCAAGGCATCATTCGTTCTCAAAGGGTCAAAAGATATACTTGAAAATGTTGACTTTACTACCGAAACGTTGTACTGTTGCATCATTAATAAAAACCAACATGGACAGCTGTTGAGTTGTACTTAATCTAAACTTATTTTATCTTTTAAAAGTTTTCGTTCGAATCCTCATTCCTCAACGCGGTTTTGACACGTGACATGAGAACGTCAGGCGTCAGAGTGTTGTGACGTAAAGTGTGACGTAGACAGACGACTTTCAGACTGTCACGTCATACACTAGCACCAGCTGGTGGTGGGTCATGGTACTAGAGGCCGAGCGGGGAAAAAACATGTTTTCCTGCTCGGAACCGTCTTTTTAGAGCGTGCTTTCACGCACAATACATTGTCTAAAGGTTAGAGTGCTCGCATAAACTTCCAGCTCGCTGAAAAACACTATCCCTTCACTATCGGTGTGCTATTCGCTGTAATATCATGAAAGGAGCAGAGGGCCAGTGTCTCAAGCCGGAGTCAAGGTAGCGATCTCCGGAATCGCCAACACAAAATGGCGCGAGTGTGAAATATCATTTCATAGGAATATCTCCCACTGATAAATTAGCGTCTCGCCAGCAATATTCAGGTGAAATATGAGATAATAGCTCACACACTCGCCATTTTGTGTTGACGATTCCGGAAATCGCTGTGTCTCTCGCTTGGTGTGTCTCAGGCTTCAGGGTTTTAGAGGCGTAACTAACTGACCATGACCAATCACTCAAGACCAAAATACCTCATTGACCCACTGGTGCTTGATATGTTTTGATCCTGCATTGAGGAGATTGCAGCAATAGCAAGTTGACTAGGCGCGAATGGGTGACAGAAAATGATCCATAGACTGAATGTAACCATAACCTTTTAATTATTATTCGTTTATAATTGCACGCTCATTCATCAATGATGAACATAACATTTAGTCCTAGTTGAGTGGGTGTACCAACAGTGGTTCCCCATAGAATTAATGGTTGTACCAACAGTGTTTCCCCATAGAATTAATGGTTGTACCAACATTGTTTCCCCATAGAATTAATGGTTGTTCCAACAGTGGTTCCCCATAGAATTATACACATATATACGTGTATCTATGACATCTTCCCATGCAAGTACCACATACTTGTCTTCTAGTCAGAAGTAATAACATTAATATTCCCCTCATTGTTTGTTTATGCGGAACCAATGCCAATAACAGGATCATAAGTGTAAAGGTATTGTTTATAAGAATCCCTACAATTATGTTTTTTTTCCTGATGTGTGATTTGTTGTCATTTTCACATACGGGCGGCGTTAGGGACAAATATTTGTCCTGGACGTTTTGAGTGTTGGCATTTCACTGATGTGGACATTTGTTCTAGCGGCTCGGTCAGTGTAGCATGCGGTAATAAATCCGCGGAACAAATATATACATGCACACAAGTCAGTGCATAGGGACTACACCTTTATATTTCCATCCAGTGATCGTCCAACAAAATCAGATACAATCCCAGACCTTTTTCTAGCAAAATTCTATCAAATCCATCCAGAAAAGTGCAATTCTTACAAAAGCAGACGATATTTGAACTTCCGGTATGGATTTCTCATTGACAGCTGCGGAAACGGTCTCTTCTCGGGCATGCGCACTGGGCGCCTGGTGATCAACGCCGATGAGGGCGACGCCAAGCGGTCTACAAGCAGTAAAGTCCTGAACGTGTTCAGAAAGATGAAGGGCGACGATGAGAAGGGCTCCCCCGGCATGGAACAGACCCCCAAGAAGTACAACATCCAGCACGAGAACTCGGCCACCATGCCGCCGCCCCCGCCGCCAGAGGTCCTCGACGGCGTCAAGTCGTCTGCTTTTAGGTAGGTCTCAGTTTTGCCGCCATTTTTGTTTATCGTCTGCTTTTAGGTATGTCTTACTCATTTTCCCCTGCCATTTTTTTGTCGTCTGCTTTCAGGTACGTCTCAATTATGCCGCCACTTTTGATTGTCGTCTGTTTTTAGGTACTTCTCCCTCAGGGGGTGGGGAGTTAGCTCAGTGGTTAGAGCACCGGACTTGTTGTAAGACCTATAATGGTTGTAAAATCAAACCAACCAACAAACAAACAAAGGTCTCCCTCAGGAAAGTCTGCTTTTAGGTACTTCTCACTCAGTTTTGCCGCCATTTTTATCGTCTGCATTTAGGTATGTCTCTCAATCTTGCCGCCATTTTTATCGTCTGCTTTCAGGTATATGTACTTCTCACTCAACTCCCCCCCCCCCCCCCAGTTCACACCGCGCGACTCAGGGGGCTTGCGAGACGGTACCTCCAGCCTCAGACTGGAGGTACCAGCTTCCTTGCGACTGGGCGTACCGCATGTACCTCCAGTCGCAAGGAAATGCAATCCACACTGTGCAGTTTGCCGCGTTGCAAGCCTGAGGGTACGCCCAGTCTCACAATTGGCGTACCTATGTACTTAAAAACGCACAGTGTGAACTGGCCATCACGGAAGTGGTCTATCGGCTACCGTGGGCAGGACTTGTTGATCTTTTGACGTGCAGGTACGATAGCGCCATGGTGTTCTTTGAGTACCTCATATTAAGAGGATTGGTATGATTGTATCTGATACCATAGATTAATAATAGAGGTAAAGTAACTTTGTGATTGCCACCACTAATTAGTTACCCCATAGGTCAGCATTATGTAAGAAGTCAATGTTATTGGTCAGTACTATACGCCCTCCAGAGGTTACTCGTCTCCCGATTATCGCCCCTGGTAAACACAAGTTCCGCTCGCGAGTGCCTGGGCACACTACGATCGCATGAACCACAGTTTTCCTCTTTATATTTGAGTAACCTGAATATAATTTCGGATTTACATGTAGAAATAGCTGAAATTTCCATTTCTGACATCGGATTTCCCATTTGAAGATTTATAAAAACCGTTAAAAAGCAATGATTGTGGGTTACGGGTCAAGGGTGATTACCATATAACGTCGGTAACCAGCGCACACCGGGAACTGTAAACAGACTGAATTCTGGGATACCTCAATAGGGTCTATATGCCTCAGCAGGGTCTAAGATGGCGGGAGATAAATACAGGCTGTTCACTTGTTTCTGATACTAATGGGCGTATATTACTACGCGTAGTTGACACGTAGTAATATACGAGCGTGGGAGAACCAACTACCTAGAGGGTATGCACAGTGGTATCAGAAATAGGTTGATATTGTATTCATTATAAATACCCATGCCGTATATACTGTAAATACGCACCGTTTTGCCATATGACGTAAAAGTAGCGTTCCGAACGGCAAAATACAGAACACTGTTCCGTTCGTATCAACAGAAATATTAGTTGTTAGCCCAAATTATGTTACTTATTCTATTGATTTTGGGTATGTAGTGAATATAAAACGACCTACCATGCTTGTACAAGCCACAAAAACTTGATAATTTACGGTTCATACGGAACTCGGCATAAATGTCTCGGTCCGTACGACCCTAAATCATCATCTCGTTTTATAGCTTGTACAGCATGGTCATGTCGTTCTATGTAATTATTATTCCGCATTAGTTATTTCATTTAGCATTTAACGGAGTTGGATTCTCATTGCATTTTATATCAGCAATGTATGTCTGTACTTGATAATGAAATTGATGAATTGAATATCAGCTGTTATTGTCTTTAGCTGTGGAAATTATTGTCCACTCATTGTATGCTTTCCAGGAAAATGGTCTTTCTGTAGAACCGATACTAAATGGATTACAGTAACACAACAAATAATAACCTAACCCGAGCTAAGATCACCTTAGAGCGTAACACAATGATATAACGTCATGTAATACTTACACAGCGGCCCATGATCCCTATTAAGAAGGATACGTGGTAATGTATCAATGAGATCCCTCGTTAAAGGCGGACGTCCACCAACCACGACAAGGCTGTTACAAGAGCCGACAAGAAAGTTCCTATCGGCGCCTTGTCGTAGCCTTGTCGTGAGAAGAGGAGCTTTACGACAGCGTTGTTGGAGAGTGTCGTAGACGTTGCTGGTTCCCGTAAAAAAGGCGTCCATGGTCCCGACACACTACGACAGTGATATCGAGGAATATCGTAAAACTGGATGAGGTTTAATCTTGTCCACCGTATTCCACGACTGGAGTTTGGCATAGTGACTTCATGAGGCGAAGCTGAGTGAAGTCCGGAGCCAAAACTTCAGGAGTGGAATGCGGTGGCCAAGATTAAAACGAATCAGGTTTTGATTTATCCTACCCTATCTCCTCGATTTTGGAATATTACGTGATAACAATGCTGTATGCCACAAGTGGCATATAAAACTACGTATGCTGAGATTCTGTATCCTGTGATTACATCGAATATATAAAAAAATAAACGGTCTAAAATACTTTGAAAATAATGATATATTGTCGGATACAATGGTTTTATATTGTTGGGTTAATAGGAAGGTGAAGATGAGATACAATATGTATTATACACCTATGCCTTAAAATACTCCTAATACCACCCTCTGCTATGCAAGTGGTAGTTGAGCCGTACCACCATACTGTGCCGGTATGCCGCTGTACCACCATACTTTGAAAGCTAGATCTCATCGGTTGAGAGAATTAAGTGACCTATTTATAACGGGATCAAAATTCAGACAAAAAAATCAAACAGGAATTTAATAGATAATATTATGAGAATATTAATACCAAAGAAAACAATTTTCAAACAGTTTAAATCTTATTTACAATATCGCTGCTATGAACATCGAGCGTGGTGTGTAGCAGAAAATCATGCGATAATTTCACCGATAGTAACGCGGTACGATAAGCCATCCCAAGTAGGTTAACTAGTTTCCCTGATTTATTCAAATATGGTAGCTGCTTAGATCATATCTGACTAAATTGCTGATAATAAGTTTTACCCTTTATTCATTTCGGCATTGTGTGATGCGGCACTAGGCCTGCTCTTCGTGATTCTTTTGGTACCCTTCAGCTATATATATACAGTAGAACCCCGCGTTAGCGGACACCCCGTATAAGCAGGTACCCCGTGTAAGCGGGTACTTTTGCTCGGAACGGAAACTTTCCCCTCTATTAGATGTTTAATTTAACCCCGTGTAAGCGATCACCTCGCGTAAGCGGCCACCCCGCGTTAGTGGACAGTTATTTCGGTACGAAAAGGCCTAAAAATCCCGTGTAAACAGACACTTCCGACGGGCACCCTAAAAATGGATTAATCTGTGTTTTTTATGAGTGTGTCTTAGTTTATTCATAGAAAATACATTTATAATTCAAAGTTTAATAACTTCAGATCCAATTGATATATTGCAAAATGGATTTCAGATTTACCATCCCCTCTGTCTCCCCTACATATCGCTATATAACACTTCAAAATTGGTCTGGGAGAAATTTGAAAACCCCGCGTAAGCGGTCACCCCGCGTAAGCGGTCAGTTTAGCCAGGAACGGAGGGTGTCCACTTACGCGGAGTTTTACTATAGTTGTTTGATTTCTGTGGATTTAAAGTTCACCTATAGTTTTAATTGCCCTTTGTCAATATTGCACCACTGCTCTATGAACTTATGATAATCCCAGGTGTACTTGTAATGTCAACATCATGAAATTTAAAGTCAACAGTACCCTCATAGTACAGGATTGCACAAAATGAAGTTTCCTTCAATAAGGCTCAGTCAGGAAGACATTGTCTTATCTGTTCTCGTTAGGACCCGGACGACAGACTCATAAATATTTGATTTAATCAGGAAATAGTTTTATGTCATCGTAAGTGAATTAGAAAAAAGGTCTGTGTTGCTTTAAGAAGTCTCATTCACAGAACCTTGAAAAGAAAGATCGTGCTCTAGCGATTTCTTCAATATTTATAAAAACCGTCAATAGTTGTCCAATAAAATTCAGCTTTAAGACAATCCCACGGTGATGTGCCCCTCCCTGAGACAATCCATAGCAATGTGCCCCTCCCTGAGACAATACGCGGCAATGACCCCTTCCCTGAGACAATACGCGGCAATGCGCCCCTCCCTGAGACAATACGCGGCAATGTGCCCCTCCCTTAGACAATACACGGCAATGTGCCCCTCCCTCAGACAATACGCGGCAATATGACCCTCCCTCAGACAAAACGCGGCAATTCGCCCTCCATTAGACAATACGTGGCAATGCGCCCCTCCCTTCGACAATACGCAGCAATACGCCCCTCCCTCAGACAGTACGCGGCAATGCGTCCCTCCCTCAGACAGTGCGTGGCAATGTTCCCCTCCCTCAGACAATACGTGGCAATGTTCCCCTCCCTCAGACAATACGCGGCAATGTGCCCCTCCCTCAGACAATGCACGGCGATGCGCCCCTCCCTTAGACAATATGCAGCAATACGCCCCTCCCTGAGACAATACGCGGCGATGTGCCCCTCCCTCAGACAGTATGCAGCAACGCGTCCCTCCCTCAGACAATACATGGCAATGTGCCTCTCCCTGAGACAATACGCGGCAATGTGCCCCTCCCTCAGACAATACACGGCAATATGACCCTCCCTCAGACAGTATGCAGCAATGCGCCCCTTGCTTAGACAATACGCAGCTATGCGCCCCTCCCTTAGACAGTACGGCAATGTTCCCCTCCCTCAGACAATACGCGGCTATAAGCCCCTCCCTCAGACAATACGCGGCTATAAGCCCCTCCCTCAGACAATACGCGGCAATGTGCCCCTCCCTATATGGATATAGGGGTTGGTCGGGTTAAATCCCACACGAAATCCCTCTGTGTTCGCCTCAAACAAAGTTTGTCTGCTCTAAAAATAGATATGTATATTGATGAGAGATATTCATAGCTATTGTATAAATAAATCAATAAAGAAACCAAGATTCATAGTTATCATAATTTAAGAAAATACACAGGAAAGGAAATAAACCAAATGGTAAATTGGCTTCGAGATTATGAAACAATACACTCTCCAAACAGTATGAAAGATCTGGTAGGAGAGTAACAAATAGGTCCCGCTAATGGGTGAAAGCGGTCGCTTATTTAACCCGACCAAAGCTAACGTAGTGTGGCTCTGGTTGCCAGTGTAAGGAAACTGCAACAGGCAGTCACCATGACAAGTCTACACCGCCTCTCAGTTCACATCAACCATACCAGGTGTCAGCACTGTGACACACGAGATGATTCTCAGAAGGCACACCAGGTGGCGTGTATGTGCCCCGTACTGCACACTCTCCCAGCGTCACCTCAGCAGAACCCACTCTCCAACCCGAGACGATTTTGTTTCTTTTTTGGGGGAAATGCCTTTAACAATTACAGGGAGGAATCTATGTTTCGGGGGTTAATGAATCCCTATAATTTAGACGAAGAAATTGTATTGGAGTACAGAATCTCAGCAGGATTTGTCTCAGAGAAACACCCTGTGAGGTACATGAATCCCATCGTATGAATAACATTTAATAGGGTACAGAATCTCAGCAGGATTTGTCTCAGAGAAACACCCTGTGAGGTACATGAATCCCATCGTGTGAATCCCTCTTAACGAGCCCCCTCTCCACACCCTACCCACTTGTAATCAGGCAGTGTCATGTCTGCGGGTAATCCATCAACCCCTTGTAATAAATCTAAACGCCAATTGTCAAAACGGATCGGAACCTTTTTTAGGATTTCCCCTGAGAGTTGTGCTTGTATTTGTATTGATTATTTTGATGCGGGGTTGGGGTGTCGTCGGGTACATTGTGAGTGATTGTGAGTGTGTCTGGGGAGGGTGAGAGGGGTATGCAGGCAGTGTGTAGTATTCTCTGGTCTGCCATTTGATGCCTGCAATTACCATGTCGAGAGATGTAGGAGGATAAGATACAACACATGCATGCATTCTGTTTGTAGTGCGAGTTCATAAGGCTCGGGGGCTAAGTGGTAGGGGTGTTCGCCTCGAGTATGGGAGATCAAACCTCGGACAGGTCATACCAAAGACTTGCGAACAAATGGTACCCACTGCCCATTCGGCGTAACACCCGCCATTAGAATGAGGAGTAGGGGTCTAGGGCCCAAGTGGAAGAACGGCCATATAGCCGAATTCGGTGATTGTCTGACACAATATTCTCTTAAAAATTGCAAAAAAGAAAAGAAAAAAGCAAACCCATAAGAAGTGGCATACCCTAACCTCCTATGTTTCGAGTGCTGCTTAGAATTGATCTTGCCCCTGATACAAGGGGGCTTTAGGGGACAGTTAAATCGGTACGGAATGCTTCCTAACCCCGCTTAAGGGGGACACGTAGGACTTATTAAATGTGATGGGACGGTGTAGGGACAACACTTCAGATTGTCTTGATTGCTTTTTTATGGTGGGTGGGTAAGGCGGGTAGACTGATGTCTAGACAATTAGATACATGTAACGGCCTGCGTAGGCTCCTGTAGGCGTCAGGTAGGCGTCTGTGGGCTGTCTGTATGGTTACAACAATTGAACAAATTGGACGTTAAACTACCCAAAATACAAACAATCAAACAGTGTTTCTATGCTTAAGGCGTCACCCTGTATGTTCATCATTGATGAATGAGCATGCAATTATAAATAGATAACGATTACAAGGTTTGGGATATATTCAGTTCATGGATCATTGTAACCTTTTTGCATCCAGTCAACTTGCTATTTCTGCAAATGCATTTCTAGGATCCAACCATATCAACCACCAATGGGTCTTGAGGTATTTTTGTCTTGCGTGTTTGGTCATGGTCAGCTGGGCATGCCCCTAAGACCCTGTGACACTGGCACTCTGCTCCTTTCCCAATATCACAGTGAACAGTACACAGATAGTGAAGGGATAGTTTTTTTTGCAGCAAGCTGAAAGTCATACATCAATACATCACCCATTACCACAGAGATGAGAAAAGACTGGATTCAGGGTGTGTAGAAATGCTCTTAAAACACTGTTCTCCTATTGGAAAGTTACCCTTCGCAGTAAATCATACCATACATAAGTCAGCCAGTACGGGATTAGTTTTCTGTGACCAGCCACCATCCCAGTCAAAGATGCGCTCCCTTCTGTAATTGCATTTCAGATTTTCATAATGGAAACACTTGCGAACCCCACCGCTAGAGGGCCAGACTAGGTCGGCCACACTTCCACTCTCCCAGCAGAGATTCTGCGCTCTACTTCCTGTGGCTGCTTGTATTTCTGCCCCAACCTGCCTGTTTGAGCCCAAATCTGGCCCATACACCAGTTTTTGAAATATCCTAAATTCTGAGAGCTCTTGGGAGTATTTTATGTTTCACTTGTAAATAGAGATACACATATTTCTATGGTTAATGATATACACTCATTTTTGTTATTTGTTATGTCAAATCAAACATAGTCAGAGGGATTACTTTCTTCAGCGGAAAGCACCTCATGTGTTGCAAGGTTTTGTTTGTCAACATGTCAAATATGCTCACTTGAAGGGGCAGTCTAATCAAATGTGGATTCACATTATAAAGTGGTTTTGCAAAGCAGCTGGATTGTCTGTGAAACTCCTTTAACAATTCCTATATTCCCATACTCATGATATATGGGTTATTTGACCTTCATAATTTTTTTACAGTTGCCTTGTTTTGAATCTGAAATGTTCGATGGCCTCCCTTGTCCTTAGTGGATACCCTAAGAACCAGCATTGGGTTGGGGCAGAGATTAGCAAGCGCTAGCGCCGCGAAAGATCTGGGGGGAGAGTGAGCATCGACCTCAGCCTTTAGTGTGTCGACCTGCCGCAAGGCGGGGCGACGGTCTATGCTCCCTATTGATTAGTTCAGTAATCAGTCCGCGAGGGGGCGTGGGGGTATGGCGCCGAGCAAATTGAGGGAAACATGGCGGCGGTGCGGCCTTGTCTGATCATAGTTGCTTTTTGGGTTGCCATGGCGACCGAAGTAACACAATTACGGAGTTGAATAGTCGCTGCGACCCGGCGATGCATTAGCGTGTGGTGTTTATGTTACGAGGGGGACCAGCGTAATATCAGCCATCTACTTTTATTGGATGAATATGAATGCATCACTTCCTGCGAACTCATTCGAAGAAGCCCGAGATTTATTTGAGGCCCATCAATGGTTATATTTCATCCCCGAAACGTGACATTTAGTTTACACAAATGTGTAAATAAATAAATCGCCCAGCTTTTCAAACATTGGGTCCATGCATTAAGCGCTTACATTTGTAGTTATTGAATATTCAGCCTGTGATATTTATTGATTTTTTTTTTACAGTTAATGCATTGATAAACCTGGGGAAAGCCATTACTATGGGCGAGGTACATATACATAAATCCAGGAATCACTGTACATTCGTGGGCTATGTTTATCGCATGAAATGACACCAATTCAATGCAGACCTCTGTCAATTACATGATAAAGTACATTTTCAAGAATGATGAATTTTCCTGAGGGACTGATACATATTCCAGAGAGCTTTCTGCAAAGGATCAATTTGATTTTTCCCGATTTGTTTTATCTGTAGACTGTCTTTTGGTTGTTAAAGGGGCGTCAACAATAGACAATCGTGGTTTGTATTTGTATACAGAGCTGTAGCCCCAAGTTGAATAAGATCGAGAAGGGAAATGACAGAAGGACAAAAGATATGAATATATGTAAATATAAATAAACAATAATCGACAGTTTTGTGGACAGGCGACCGTGAACCACGAGAGGTTGAGGCGTAGTAATACACAAGCGCTAGCGAGTGTATTACAACGTTAACCTCGATTGGTTTACAGAGCCGCCTGTTCCCATAACTATCGTTTGTTGCTATTATTATCCATCCAGGGTATAACAATAGGGACTATTTCTTTGCTCTATGACACAAAAGGACTACTTTACCGTATACTATGGTTTTGAAGCCGTATACCACAGATTCGAATCCGTATACCACAGTTATGGTATCTGAAAGGTTTTATATAATGGGTCGTGGTTTACTGAGTCCCCATACATTTTCGATGCGGTCTTTGTATACGATTGATAATAAGCTGGTAGAAATAATAGACAGCAAGGTATTCAAAGTCTCAAACTGAATTTCAAACAGATATCGATATAATGGGTCGTGGTTTACTGAGCCCCCATACATTTTCGATGGGGTCTCTATATATACTATGGATAATATGATGGTAGAAATATTAGACAGCAAGTCTTCGCATTCTGTATACAGAATATGACATTATTATCTGTTTGACTGGATAAAGTGACCCGGAATTGGGTGTGTACCATGGGGAGATGCTCTCTACAGACATTCCGACAGCTCCTATGACTGTTATGCAGCACGACCAGGGAAATATTCAATAAGACACTGATTCACACTGACAGCTTGTGGATGACCCTCAACCTGAAATCGTCCCCGGGCAAGTCTGGGTCATTTCTCGGTCACATCTAGGTCAAGGTCAAGGTCAAGTCAGGGTTGTTTCAAGGACCACTTCCCTGTGAGGTCAATCCATATTCGCCCAGTGGTTAGCCTCAAGCCAGGCTTGACGCATGAGAGTTGTTTTTGTGTGGATTGTGGAGGGTTTTTCGCTGGGTACTCTGTTATGGAGATTCATATTCAGGACTCTCAAATTGTTCTTATTTCTGAGAAAATGAACATTGGTCGACAGAAAGGCAATTTGTATTCCGCTGTCCGTATAAAGTCATTGAGACCCTCCCATCTAAAAAGGAAAAACAAAGATAGACTACCAAATGTTAAAAAGAAAAACTTTTAAAAAAAACTTAAAACAAAAATAACAAGAAAAATTAACGGAAATAAACCCAAAAACAAAACAAAACAGGCTTGACTCAAGTGATTTTGTATCTGGATTGTGGCGGCTTTTCTCTGAGTACTCTGTGAAGGGTATTAATATTCAGACACAAGTACTCTCAAATTGTTCATATTTCTGAGCTGGGTATTTTAGCGGAGAGAAAGCATTGTTAACATAAAAGAAATGTGCATTCCGCTGTCTGCATATAGTTACTCAGAAGCTTTCCCCCGCAAAAAACCCCAAAAAACCCCAAAAAACTAACAAGAACAAAACAAAACAAACAAACCCCAAAAAAGACAACAACAACAACAAAAAAGACAAACAACAAACAAATAAAAACAAACACACAAACTACAAAACAAATATCATAAAAGCAAAGGACAAAAGTTTAAAATATTTTCATATTTTTAGTATACTGTGACAAATAACAAAAATAAATGACACAATAATTCTTATTTTCATAACTTTCGTGTACTTGGACTTTGATGAAGAGTTGACAAGAGAACACAGGCCCTCCCTGTTCTTCTCACGGTTGACAATAGAGCCTATAAGGATCTGCTTTATCTGTACACCTGGTGGTGTGCGACATGCAGTGAGCGGATGAGCAGCTCGGCCGAGTAGCTCGAGTACAGTATCGACTTTCTCTGTCCAGACATCAGTCCCCGCCCCCCCCCCCTATAGGCCCCCCGCCCCCCTACCGGCCCCACGCCCACCTGCACGCCCCTCCCACCCCACACAGTGTGCTTGAAGGCCAATTCACACTGTACGACTGGAGGTGCCTTTATTATATGCTTAGTATCGGATTGGAGGTACCTAGGCACGTCTAGTATGAGACTGGAAGTGCCTAGATACGCTTGGTCTGAGACTGGAGGTAAGTTCTAGGTATGCCCAGTCTCAGACTGGAAGTACCTAGGTAAGTCTAGTATGAGACTGGAGGTACCTGGTATGCCAAGTCTCAGACTGGAGGTACCTAGGTATGCCCAGTCTGAGACTGAAGGTAACTAGGTATTCCCAGTCTCAGACTGGAGATACCTAGGTATGCCCAGTCTCAGACTGGAGATACCTAGGTATGCCCAGTCTGAGACTGAAGGTAACTAGGTATTCCCAGTCTCAAACTGGAGATACCTAGGTATGCCCAGTCTCAGACTGGAGATACCTAGGTATGCCCAGTCTCAGACTGGAGGTACCTAGGTACGCCCAGTCTCAGACTGGAGGTAACTAGGTCTCAGACTGGAGGTAACTAGGTATTCCCAGTCTCACACTGGAGATACATGTGAGCATGTAGCGCGGCTAAATGCAAAGTGTGAACTGCATGATTCCCGCCAGAATGATAATTGGCGAACCTGGTACACCCAGTCTGAGACTGAAGGTAACTCAGGAACGCCCTGTCGCAAGCATTTGGAACATGAAACATGTTTGATATTTGGTACACCCAATTGGAAGCTGGGCATAGCAAGCGGTATGGTTCACACACATATTTGAGAATACCTTGCGACTGGGTGTACTGTA
This sequence comes from Alentia gelatinosa, assembly GCA_950022655.1. Lineage (NCBI taxonomy): Eukaryota > Metazoa > Annelida > Polychaeta > Phyllodocida > Polynoidae > Alentia > Alentia gelatinosa. The sequence goes on from OX465586.1 coordinate 3,409,435, forward strand.
TTTGGAACGTCCAGTTCAAGTGAGGTACCGCTCGTATGCCCCCCCTCTCTCCCAGTCGCACAGTATGAACTGGCCTTACCCGCACCACCCGCCCCCAGTCGCACAGTGTGAACTGGCCTTACCCGCACTGCCCGCCCCCAGTCGCACAGTGTGAACTGGCCTTAACCGCACCGCCCGCCCCCAGTCACACAGTGTGAACTGGCCTAAACCGCACCGCCCGCCCCCAGTCACACAGTGTGAACTGGCCTTAACCGCACCGCCCGCCCCCAGTCGCACAGTGTGAACTGGCCTTAACCGCACCGCCTGCCCCCAGTCGCACAGTGTGAATTGGCCTTAACCGCACCGCCCGCCCCCAGTCGCACAGTGTGAACTGGCCTTAACCGCACCGCCCGCCCCCAGTCGCACAGTGTGAACTGGCCTTAACCGCACCGCCCGCCCCCAGTCGCACAGTGTGAACTGGCCTTAACCGCACCGCCCGCCCACAAACTGGAGCTCTCAGTACAAAGCTGTCCCATGTGCCCGCGAGCGTCTGGCGGAACAACAGCCGTTAGAAACACGTAGAGTAAAGGCCAGTTCAAATTAGTGCACAAGATAAAGCTGAAGGTTTTACGGCAGAAATACCGAATCCTAACTTAGAAGAGGTAATATAGTGAAACGAGTTTACCCTATTGGCACGACCTCTCCTACCGCGTTACTTTCGCGAGTGCAATTTATCTTTACCGAAAAAAGAATCAAGGTATGAGAGGTCCTCCCAATAAGGTTACCATGTTTGATATACCAATTGATAATTATTTAAATATTTACTAATACTTGTACGTTACCCTGGGCTATGTTCACAACAGATAGAGTTTTCTTCAATACTCTCAAAAATAGGGACGGTGACCTGTGGTTTTCAAAACTTAAATATGTACTACTATACATTTCCTAGAATCTGTGAAGGTTTGTTGAAAATGGCACTTTATGGAAAACAACTTTCTAGAATTGCTATGTATTCTATCAGAATGTTATCATAGTGTCTATCTCTAAATTAGATACTATCGCGATGACCCCCACCTTTTAGAATTAGCAATTCGTTCTATAATACTTGGAGATCATCATATTCGATTCCCAGGATATTGACATGGGTTTCATTTCTCAAGGTAAATTCTCCGATATGCTTCATTTGTTCTGTAAGAAACAACTGGGGATGATTGTCTGCTTTGAGACTGACTGAAGGGGTGTTGTGTCCTACATAGCGGTGGGTATGGACTGAAGGGTGTGGGAGGGACACACGTCGGGTGTCGGGGGGGGGGGTCATCTTTCTTTTCTGCTGACTCATCGATAAAGTCATCGAGCCCACTGCCGACCTTCTGGCCGTGCCTGATTGAGTTGTTTCTACGGACCTGTTATAAATGCTAAACGACCAGTCAGGGATCATTAAGCGCTGGCAACATCAAGGACACAAAGTGAGCTCCGGATACCCAATCTCTCTCAGCTTTAGACTCATATTCCGCCAGCAATTCCACCACTTAGTGACAAGCTCAGCTGCCGAAGTAACGGCAGCTGCCTTGATTGGTTTTCACTCCTTGATAACTAGACACAATGACGTTGTGAATTCCCACAGGGAAATGGTTCTGAAATCTTGGTAAGTTGATGAGTGTATCGTGTACTGCCAGTATTTTGGGATTGGTAATATTAGGAAACGTCCCTATTGTGTACGAAACGTTTATCGTATGAAGTCGGCGACTGGCCGAGAACGATAAACGTTTCGCCCACAGTAAGGGCGTATTATATACCTTAAAATAATTAAGAACGCCATTTTAATGACTTACAAAATCGCAGTCACAGCGGGCACGAATATTATTATTACTGCACCCCTAACAGCGGGAAGTATTTAATAGACATTCGAACACAGGTATATAATAATTGATTTGCCGAATTTCTGTGAATTTCAAACATCGCAGTTATTGTTATATACCTATGACTGTATCAACTGCGTATACTGCCCGCTCCTATCCATGACGTATTTATACCCGTACGTCACACTGTGACCGGGTCAAATTTCGCATTTTTGGGTTTTATCAAGAAACGTCACGAAATTTCATACAATTATTTATATGGCGTGAGTTGTTTTCACAGAACTGACTCTGTAGCAGAAGACAACAAACGCCATGTAAACAATCATATGGAATTGAGTGACATTTAGATTTTATCCTACCCTGTCATATGTTTTTAATTGCATATGTCATCCGTGGCATATAAATATTATATGGCATAACCATGGCGTACAGTCACACCATCTTAAGTCTATGGAGATTTATATGAGGGGTAGGATAAATAATAATCCGAAAACAGGCTGACTGTCTTCGTACGTCAAAATACTTGGTAAAATTATTGATCACATACATCCCTCTGCCTTCGGCATCGGGATGTATGTGATCAATAATTTCACCGCGTATTTTTGACGTACGGAGACAGTAAGCCAGTTTCCTTATATTACACACCTGCAAGATTAATAACAAGTCTATTGCAATCAAAGAGTTTCTGCAAGACATTTAGTTCAGATACTACAGCACTGTCAAGTGAGGCAGTAATTCGGTGTAGATTTACACCAATAATATAGTTCGCCGTTAACCTGTGATTTTCCCATGAAAAGTGTGTTATGACAGTGATTTCTGACGGTAAATGAGATTATTATGATTGATTCTAAATAATTAACATTGCATGAACATTCAAGTTACTTATTTCGAAGTACATGATGATTCGACCTCATTATGAACAGGACTATTTTTCCATGCCAGAATCTCCGGTAGCGAATTCCAGGTGTCCTATACACTTCCTATGGAGACTCCGTAATAGGTGGATAATAAAGGGGTGTAATTAGATAACGGTGCTAGACCAGCCGTGATAAGATAAGACAGATAACGTGTCATAACGTGCTGCTGGGTGATTAGTGCTGTAACTCCGGGGTACGTGCTACGCTAACTGAGTGCTAGAGGGTGCACGTCTTCATGTTTCTTGCTGAAGCAACATCAGCCCATCTCCCTGTACTACTACCCCACCGCCCACGGCCGCCGTCTGCCCTCTCACTGCCAAACCCTATACTACTACCCTGACACCCGCTGCCCACTGCCCTATACTACTAGCCGCTGCCCACCAGCCTATACTACTAGCCGCTGCCCGCTGCCCTATACTACTAGCCGCTGCCCACCGCCCTATACTACTAGCCGCTGCCCACCGCCCTATACTACTAGCCGCTGCCCACCGCCCTATAAAACTAGTAGCTGCCCACCGCCCTATACTACTAGTAGCTGCCCAGCACCCTATACTACTAGCCGCTGCCCACTGCCCCATACCACAAGCCACCGCCCTATGCTACTAGCCGCTCCCCACCGCCCTATACTACTAGCCGCTGCCCACCGCCCTATACTACTAGCCACCGCCCTATACTACTAGTAGCTGCCCAGCACCCTATACTACTAGCCGCTGCCCACCGCCCTATACTACTAGCCGCTGCCCACCGCCCTATGCTACTAGCCGCTCCCCACCGCCCTATGCTACTAGCCGCTGCCCGCTGCCCTATACTACTAGCCACCGCCCTATGCTACTAGCCATGCCCCACTGCCCTATACTACTAGCTGCTGCCCACTGCCCTATACTACTAGCCACCGCCCTATGCTACTAGCCATGGCCTACTGTCCTATACTACTAGCCGATGCCCACTGCCCTATACTACTAGCCGCTTCCTACTGCCCTATAATATTAGCCGCTTCCTACTGCCCTATGCTACTAGCTGCTGCCCACTGCCCTATACTACTAACCACTGCCCTATGCTACTAGCTGCTGCCCACTGCCCTATACTACTAACCACTGCCCTATGCTACTAGCTGCTGCCCACTGCCCTATACTACTAACCACTGCCCTATGCTACTAGCTGCTGCCCACTGCCCTATACTACTAACCACTGCCCTATACTACTAGCCGCTGCCCACTGCCCTATACTACTAGCCACTGCCCTATACTACTAGCCGATGCCTGCCGCCCGTCCACAGACAGTTCTATATAAATATGTAACTTCCCAGTTCCTACTGATCCCATCCATATATGATCTGCCTATCTGTCTGTTATCTGCCCACCCTGCACTCGACGCTCTCCCCAGTCCCCTGTCATTTTACCCGGTGTCTCCAAACAGCGCCGTACCCAGTCCCCCCTCCCCCAGTCCCCCCTCCCTCCCCCCCCCCGTACTCCGGCACGTCGCCCGTACCGGTGGCGCCCCCTGTGGCCGCCTGACGTGACCTCACATCTCTGTTGACCTTTTGACCTCTGAGCAGCTCGGGCTGAGTGACAGATAGCGGGTCTCTCGGTACGAGCACTTCCGGCGGCCATCTTCTCGTGTCGTGTGTAGAGGGCACAGAGCGATTGCTGGTTCTGCCATCATCTGCCAGTTGTAGGATAGCGCCATTGAAGTCAGTGGACAAGCACTAATGTCTGCTATTATAATCTATGGATAATCGTGAGGCTGCTCAAGGCACTCTGGGCTATGACTCTTTTTTTTTTTTAAAGATCTTTATTCCGACGAGAAAGAGTTCACATCTAGATGTTGTGATATTCCACTTTGATCCGTCGTATAAAGCACAATACAGATGGACAGTCGTTTCACAGAAGTACTAGCGACTTCGTCGTATTTGAGAGGGTGAGGGCTTAGCGGGGGAGGGGGGGGGCTTATACCAAAAGACGTCAAAGCTGAAGAGATTACTGCACAGTGGATGGGGATTACTGATAAGGGTACTATAGGGGTACGGCAAGGGAAGGTGGGTTCAAATGTAGAGGGGTGTTTGTGGGGTGTCTAGGGCACAGAGTGATTGCTAGTTCCGCTATCATCTGCCATTAAACTGTAAGATAGGGCTACTGTGGTTTTGGGACAACCGTGTTATCAATTGTTCTAATCTGTAAATAATCGTGAGGCAAGCCCCAAGAAATATTTTTGATCAAATCCATTGATAACTGGACCTGCCACCTGGTGTTTTGTTTTGTGTCGGGAGCAAGATGGCCGCCTCCATAACATAATTGCTATGTGTGCAGGGCCAGAGGTGTGTGCAGTGTGTCAGTGTGTCTTAGAGCCAGGTCCAGCTAAGATCAGTTACTATAGAGACTGAAATCTTCGTGTGTACTGCACATATGTTGCTCTCCGAATTAACAGTCAATTTGTGATTATTTCTCAATGATGAATGTGCCATTTGTTTCTAGTAAAAGGCGGACTATGCATTGAGTCTTATCGGAAGTTCTTAATAGTCTATGGAGAAAGAGACCGAAAGAGAGGGAATAGAGTAGAGATGCGCCTAGGTAGAGAAGGAGAGAAAGAGAGAGAGAAACACAGCCAATATCTTCTGATAACTAAGACTCCACTTCCTCCCCTACATTAACAACAGTACCGAGGAAAATTTTAAAAAAAATTAAAAAAAAGATCCTATTCCCATAGCCTGTGGTGTACATGGGTCTGGGACACTGTGCTGTATATAGATTTCCCGTTTTATCGGAGCTGAGATCGGTTTTATCTATTTTCCCATCGACCGGCGGGCTGGGTACCGTCACAGGCACTCGGGTAACTGCAGGATGAAGCCATGTTGACCTTGTCCCGTCAAGTGTTGCGGCGACAAGGTCAATATTATTGTCCCGACTGTACCTCCAGACTGTTATAAGCCCATCAGAATAGCGCCTTATCTTAGCCTGGTATAAACATCGGGGTGGGGAGTTAGCTCAGTGGTTAGAGCACTGGACTTGTAATCCCAAGGTAGTAGGACTTTGTGGGTTTTAGTCCCACTACTTTATCAAAGACCAATCCTTCTCATACCATGTCTATGTGGTGTGGCGTAAGCCACCTTTCTCCTTCACCCCCAGCAGTGGTAGATTTACTGCCTTATCAAAGGCCAGTCCTTCTCATACTATGTCTATGTGGTGTGGTGTGCAGCCGCCTTTCTCCTTTATCCCCAGCAGTGGTAGATTTACTGCCTTATCAAAGGCCAGTCCTTCTCATACCATGTCTATGTGGTGTGGTGTGCAGCCGCCTTTCACCTTTATCCCCAGCAGTGGTAGATTTACTGCTATATCAAAGACCAGTCCTTCTTATACCATGTCTATGTAGTGTGGGAAGTAAAAGAGCTCTCACCTCGGTTACATAGATTCGATCACCACCCTCGTGGTGTAAAAGAACCTTGAGAAGGTCTGGTGAGAATCTGCAATGGACTGGTCAACTGGACTTTAAATCAAACCAGCAAACAAGGGGTGAGATAAAATACTCGAATCACACCTTTTAGAACTACACAGTGCTGCTAGCTTTCCTCTGGTACACAAGTACTCTGTGTTTCTGGTATACACAATATTACCATGATTTAGATCTGAGTGGGCATATTCTCCGCGTAGTTGACGAGAAGTAAAACTCCGAGCGATAGCGGTTATGTTGTATTTATTACTCGCCTTTCGAGTAGTTATTAGGAAAAAAATCTTGTAAATTTGATTCAAACGCCGTGCATTGTTTATATAAATTAGTTCCTATAATGCCCGTCAGGTGGCCCAAAAAGCCACATGTTGAGATTCAGGAAATCCGTATTCTACTCAGTAGCGATCTGTAAGCTTCATAGGCTTAGTACGGAGACTCCGTATTAGGTGGGTAATAAATACACAATATTGAATGGTTTCAGTTACAAGCGGCCGTATGCTCCGAGGAGTTGACGCGTAGTAATATCCGAGCGTATGCGAGGATATTGCGCAGAGTCAACTCCGAGGAGCATACAACCGCTTTTATCTGAAACCAGTCTATATTGTATTTATCATCCACCTTTTCTGGGCAAGTGGCATGTCGATATCAGTACATTTTTGTTTTGCACTATTTTTCCGTACGCACTATTTTTCTGTATGCGCCACCCGGAGCATACAACATATCCGTATGCGCTGGGTATGTCCATACAAACTCCCTATGTGTTTTCTATGGACACTTTGTATTATGTGGATATATCTGTATTCTCCAGGTATGGTGATACACACTCCCTATGTGTTTTCTACAGACACTTTGTATTAGGTGGATATATCTGTATGCTATGGGTATGTAGATACACACTCCCTATGTGTTTTCTATGGACACTTTGTATTAGGTGGATATATCTGTATGCTCCGGGTATGGTGATACACACTCCCTATGTGTTTTCTATGGACACTTTATATTAGGTGGATATATCTGTATGCTCGGGGTATGTCCATACAAACTCCCTATGTGTTTTCTATGGACACTTTATATTAGGTGGGTAATAAAGTGCTATAGACACCTGGTGCATCCTCTGAAAGGCAACCCTATTATCGATCAGTCCTGAGCCTAACCGGAAGAAACATGAGATGCCCCGCTGCTGTTAGCGCCCCTACGTCGCAGACAAAGTGGGACACACTGTATAGTGCATCGGCCGTCAGGGGATATACCAGCGGCCGCGCTCTCCACGCACATATTGGGGACGTGCTTATACTATACACATGTAACACGAATCTGTTTGGAGAGTGGAGCTGCTCAACAACTGCTCACGCTATCTACTTCCGGTCCGGGGAGCATTACATGCGTGGTTCATTGTTATGCTGGGGAGCATTACATACACGCTCATAGCCCAGGGCAAGGGCGAGTGTATTTATAGTTTATATCATATTTCAGCTCGCCTATTGAGGATAGAATCCTCTAGATTTAGCCGGCTTTATACCTAGAGGATACATAATTAAGGCCAGTATCCACGTCTATAGACGGACTCAGCCATTCACTGATACATGATTTACATATAGCAAAATGCCGTCTATACAATCCTAACTGTTATTACATTCTACAACTATTGATTCAGACCACAGGAAAACATAAAGCTAAAGTAATTTTTTGCGAGAAATGGTCACAAGCAGATCCTTTTAGTACTATTATTATTCAATAGATTATGATCTTGACTTGGTGCCAGAACAACATGTAAAGGGAAAACATATCTTAAAGGGCACAGAGTGATTGTTAATTCAGCCATTATTCGCCAGGAAAATTTTAATATAGTGCCACTGTAGTCGGGGGACAACCACTATTTTCTGCTGTCATAATCTATATATAATCGTGTGATGAAGCCCTTTTATGGCTAACCTACAATTTATTTCCAAAAAGTAAAATCCATTAGTAACTGGACCAGCCACCTGGTGTTTTGTTTAGTGTCGGGGGCAAGTGGCCGCCTCCACAACACAATAGCTATGTGCCTTATACATCTCCCAGATGAAGACATACAGAACTGAATTAAATCAGTCCAAGTCATAGTGAAGCTCACTGGTTGACATATACCTTCAGAGTTATGTGGGGGGTAAAATTGATATTTCTCTACAGCTGATGCTACCTACGGATATTAATTTCTTCAGTCATATTTAAAAACTTGAGTGAGTGTAGACGAGGCGTATGGTCCAAAGTTCGACTGCACAACTCAAAAATAAGAAATTAGGATAAAGAAAAATATATCTGAGAGGGTCCTATCCCAAAGGAATTGGAAACACATTTAAAAACTTGATAAATTTTGTATAGAAAATGTAAAAGTTACAATGCCACTTCCAGCCATTGAGGTCAGTAAGAGAATCTGCCTGAGATCTGACACGGGAAATAGATTAAGTACATTTGGGTCACCTAATTTACTACATAAATACACATGTATACTGTAACTATGCTCTGTTAAAGCATGCACATCCTGTTACGATAACGTATAGCTAGATGGCGCCGGAGACAAATCGAAGTTGGAATAATTGCAATTCTCAATTGGCAGTTGTTTCCGTTTCTGAAACTGGTTGATGCTTGTCATGCATCAATGTCATCCACAGTACAGATGAAACCTCTGGAGGTAGAGAGAGGGAAATGGCATCCAGTGTTAGTATAGATGAAACCATTGGAATTAGAGGGACATGGCATCCAGTGTAAATAAAGATAAAACCACTGGAATTAAAGGGACATGGCATCCAGTGTTAGTATAGATGAAACCACTAGAATTAGAGTGACATGGCATCCAGTGTAAATAAAGATAAAACCACTAGAATTAGAGGGAAATGGCATCCAGTGTTAGTATAGATAAAACCACTGGAGTTAGAAAGAGGGAATATAAATATAAAAGTAGAAAGTAGCTTTTTGAAAGGTTTAGCTGAATGTTAAATCGTAGGAGATAGATGACCAGAAAATCTACAAATAAATGGTCATAATAGTAAAAGATATTTATGCTATACGAGGAAAAATATAACTCTATATTGCTTATTGTTTCATCAGGTGTATAATTCATGATTATTCAGAGCATGCATACACATACTTATTTAGACCTATCAAATTTCATGATATAGCTAAAATCTCTACCCATATTTTACGAATAATATATCATATTTTTATTCTACTAACTTGACAATTACGGCGTTCATTATGTACGACTTATGTAAGTTGTATTGTCAATTTGTGAATTATTCTTAGAAGAACGACACTGTATATCGGAGGCAAAATAAAAACCTTTAAACAAACAAAAGGGGGAAATTGCATCTAATACCAGTGGGGTGATATCTATACCATCAGATCTATGTGTATCGGGGGTAATCGCCCCGATACGTGCTATATATATCAACATACCGCCTCTTGTCAACAAGTAGGATAAACAACCAGCTCCAATTTACAGTGTCTTTTTTCTTCCTCCAATGGTTATGGACGTATTACATTGCAAGCTAGGACCATGTAGGTTTTATTACGACGTATATTGTGTCAGCATAGGGACAGATCTTGGCACACCGCATATGTATATATATATATATTGGCTTTTTCACATAGTTTTTGGGCTATAATCGTCAAGATCATGCCTACAGATAAGTAAAAGTATATATGGTAAGAAACCTCTCTCCATGGCACATGCAATGGTCATAATAATTTATAAGAATATTCAATATTATTGGAAATTTAGCCCTGGACATTTCAAAAATTGAATTGTCGCCAAATTCTGAATATCTACCATATAGATATTATAGAGGAAACCTATGAAAGTTTAGGGGTCAGACCTCGTATCCCATTGAGTTTGAATGGCGTAGTAATTCACAAGGCAAAGCCGCGTGAATAACGTAGTGATTCAAACGATATGGGATGGAGCCTTGACTCTAAACTTAAATAGGTTTCTGAATTCATCTCACCTTTCACATTGACTAATGGGCTAACCTTCGTGACATAATTTCTTCCCTAAATACGTCATGAGCCTTGGATATGAGTTACCAATGTTAAGTCTATGGAGAATAAATAGCAGGGGGATATATATGATACAAATATATTGTTTACAATGTTCTATTGGTACATGGGTCCACATAAAAGGAATCCAGGTTATGATCATAGAGAACGGACTGAGGGATGAAATTTAGTCATAACGTCATCAAGGAAGTCATTTCTTCACGATTATTTACACACCCAACAATTGTATCATATTATATCTGATATCCATATTAACTGCTACCCTTCTAAACCTCACCATCCGAAATACAAAACAAAGTGATCCTTATTCAAGAGGGAAAAAAGCAATAGAAAAACAAAAGAAAAACCCCAAGAAACTAGTATAATATAATTGAATGTAAACTATGTTTATAGCCCTATAGAGTAGGATATAAAAAGGAATGCAGGTGGTAGACTATTGGGACAAGGAACCTAATGAAAGCCACACCAATTAATATCAACATCCACTCATTAATACAGCAGTGCAGCGGCAGTCACCCACTTCCTTCCAGACCTCATTCCCAGCCAAGCAGCTCGTAGGAAAAAGGACCAGCCCTTCGCGGAGCATGTATTTATCAGTATGTCAATTATTCAGCACTGCCCAGCTGCCAGGCCCATCATCTCAGCCCATCGACTGCCTTCCTTCCCTCATTATTGATTATTGATACCTCCTTCCCACCTGTGTGGATAAACAAAGACTTTGCTTCTCCTTGCCTTATCTGTGCGTGTGTCGCTGGGAGAGACTGTGTTGTGAGAGTGACACAGGTGGGCTGTGCTGGGAGGGTATGGGGGAGGCCGTTTTGGCGCCGGGGTGAGGCTGGTTTTCATCCCGGTAAGATGTAGTGTTATTGCGGGCCCGCACTCTCCAAGCAGAGATCTTGGGGTCTACTTCCTGTGGTCGCTTGTATCTCTGCCCCAACCTGCTTGTTTGGGCTCAAATCTGGCCCATGTAACGTTTGCATACTTATTATTTACTGAGACACAACTTACTGTCTGTATCATTCCTGAGACACAGCCTCATGCCATGCTACTTCATGTGCTGACTACTGACAATAAACATCACATAGACACCACTTTAAAACCATTGTTTCACAGACATTATAGCTCATACGCCAGTTTTTGAAATATCCTAAATTCATTGCGCTTTGGAGATTATTTTTGGTTTACTTGTAAATAGAGATGCTCGTATATATATGGTGAATAATATACACTCATTTCTGTTATTTTTTATGTCAAATTAGACATAGTCATGGGGATTACTTTCTCCAGTGGGAAGCACCTCATGTGTTGCAGGGTTTCGTTTGTCAACATGTCACATGTGCTCACTTGAATAGACAGTCTAATCAACTGACGATTTATATTATAAAGAGGTTTAAAGTTGAAAAAGAACCAACTCGATTGTCTATGAAGCTCATTTAACAATTCCTATATTTCCCAACTCATAATATATGAGTTGTTTGAGTTTCATAACTTTTGACAGATGCCTTGTTTTGAACACGAAATGTTGGCTGGTTCCCCCTGTCCTTAGTGGATACCCTGTGAGCCAGCATTGGGTTTGGGCAGAGATTAAGCAAGCGCTAGTGCCGCGAAAGATCTGGGAGGAGAGTGACGTGCCCGGCCTGAAGGCGCGTGTAATCAGTGGCGTGTGGGGCCGGGTTAGAGCCCTGTTCTGCATGATGAAGATGGGGGGTGTATGGGGGGTTGGTTGCAGGAGGTGCGGGGGGAGGAGGGGGTGCATAACTACACTCTTTAAAGGGCTGGTTCCACCAACAGTGGTATATCTTGGTATATCTTGTTAAATCTTTACAGTGTCGCGATATGTCATACCTCCTGTGTCGTGGTACATAGCGCGCAATGATATGTGTACTTTTTCGTGATGCCTCTAAAGGGCTGGTTCCACCAACACAATGGAATTGCTGTTGTATATCTTGGTATATCTTGTTATATCTTGCAGTGTCACGATATGTCATACCTCCTATGTCATGGTACATAGCGCGCAATGATATTTGAATCTCTGTCATATATATTGGTATATCTTGTTATAGCTTACAGTATCGCAATATGTCGTATGATACGTGATATGTGTACTTTTTTGCCATGCCTCTAAAAGTGCTGGTTCCATCAAAACGATGGATTTGCTGTTGTATATCTTGGTATTTATTTTACAGTGTCACGATATGTTGTACCTGTTTTGTTGTGATACATAGTACTTGATGATATGTGTACTTTTTAGCAATGTCATGCTTACATTTTGATGCTCCACCACCATAACACCTCAAGACACATCGCGGCAAATATACACATGATCATTCAAAACCTAGAAAGATTTAGCAAGACTTCAAGATTGTGACTAATCTCGCTTTATCTTGTGTGTTGGTGGAATCAGCACTTTATATAGTCTCCTGGAGTGCATATCAAAGAAGAAACCAACAAGTTTTGGTCAAAGTCATCATTCTCTGTGAGTTTAATGTAGAGTGAATATCACATATCATTCAAATGAGTTGGAGAAAAACCAAATTGTGGTGGGAAAATGACTACGACAATGAGGTTCCATCAATGGTATAGGAGTATTAATCTCACGCCTGATATTTTTGTCCCTTAGACTTAACATTGAGGACTTGTTCTCCATGCATGAGTATTGCAGTCCGTTCTCCATAGTCTATATCCTGTGTGGTGTCCATCATTTTAGTGTGTACAGGGGTGAGATGAATACAGAAAACAACTCGTTTTGGTCAAAGAAGTCATTCTCCGACTCGTTTGAATGCTACATGATATTCACTCAGCTGTTGCCTCGTTCATATCACTCCGCATCCAACTCGTGGAAAATGACAACTTTGACCAAAACTCCTTGGTTTCTGTTCTATTTCCCGCATCCTTCCATTACACCCCTGTCCGGCTCTCTTCCTATTCCCTCATGTTTGTCGTCTGCTCCAATACCACCACACCATCCCTGTCAATCCTATCCCTCTCCTGTCTAATTTATTTGCAAACCTCTCTGAAACCACACCTGATGTTTGTGAACGCATCATTTCTCCAATGCCTCATTTCGCACCTGTGTATTGATAGGTGTTACTCGGTATTTGCCCACCTGACACACACCTCCCACCTCCCCTCCCTGCCTCCCCCTCCCCTCCCTGACTCCCTTCTTCATCTTACATCCACCTGTCACTGAGCACACACCCCCCCCCTCACCTGAATGCAGATCAACCCCTATTATCCACCTAATGCAGAGTGTCCATTAAAAACACATAGGGAGTGTGTATCACCATACCCAGAGCATACAGATATATCCACCTAATACAAAGTGTCCATAGAAAACACATAGGGACTGTGTATCACCATACCCAGAGCATACAGATATATCCACCTGATACAAAGTGTTCACAGAAAACACATAGGGAGAGTGTATCACCATACCCGGAGCATACAGCTATTTTGTATGCTCAGGGCTGCAGAAACCGGCAGAAACGGGAAAATAGGGCGTATGATTGATTAGTGCGTACCTAAATGAACTGATATCGGTACGCCACTTGTCTGGAAAAGGTGGATATCTAAAACAATATAGACTGGTTTCAGATACAAGCGTATGGTATGGTATGGTATGGTCCAAGGATTTGATGCGTAGTAATATCCTCGCATACGTTCAGATATTGCTACGCATCAGCTCCTCGGAGCATACGGCCGCTTGTATCTGAAAACCAGTCAATATTCCCCTGCGCTCTGTTATTGTTAAATGATCCTTTACCTGAGCGTACCCAGCATCAACACCCACCCACCTGTCAACGCCTCATGCTACTCCCCACACCTGATGGCGCCATACCACGCACTACCCTCCCACCTGTACACCCTCCCACCTTCACCCCCTCCCACCCTCAACCGCCCCCACACCTGATGGCGCCACACCACGCACTATACCCTCCCACCTGTACACCCTCCCACCTGTACCCCCTCCCACCTTCACCCCCTCCCACCCCTCACCCACCCCCCTCCCACACTCACCCTCACATTCTCCCTACTCCACACCCACCTGCTCCCACACCCACTCCCACCCTCATCCCCTCCCATTCACCCACCCGCACACCCTCCCACCCTCACCCCCTCCCACCTTCACCCCCTCCACCCTCACCCCCTCCCACCTTCACCCCCTCCCACCCGCACCCCCTCCATCCCTCACCACCCCATCCCCACCCCCTCACCCCCTCAACCTCCCACCCACTCCCTCCCACCCCCTCACCCCCTCACCCCCTCACCCCCTCCCACCTTCATCCCCTCCCATTCACCCACCCGCACACCCTCCCACCCTCACCCCCTCCCACCTTCACCCCCTCCCACCCTCACCCCCTCCCACCTTCACCCCCTCCCACCCGCACCCCCTCCATCCCTCACCACCCCATCCCCACCCCCTCACCCCCTCAACCTCCCACCCACTCCCTCCCACCCCCTCACCCCCTCACCCCCTCCCACCTTCATCCCCTCCCATTCACCCACCCGCACACCCTCCCACCCTCACCCCCTCCCACCTTCACCCCCTCCCACCCGCACCCCCTCCATCCCTCACCACCCCATCCCCACCCCCTCACCCCCTCAACCTCCCACCCACTCCCTCCCACCCCCTCACCCCCTCACCCCCTCACCCCCTCCCACCTTCATCCCCTCCCATTCACCCACCCGCACACCCTCCCACCCTCACCGCCCCCACCCCCTCACCCCCTCACCCCCTCAACCTCCCACCCACTCCCTCCCACACCCTCACCCTCAGCCCCTCCCACACCCACACACACCCCCTCCTTCCCACACCAACCTTTACCCGCTCCCACACCCGCTCCCACCCCCTCCCGCACACCCTACTACACCCTCCCTCCCTCACCCGCCTACCCCCACCCCCACCCACCCACCACACAGTCATGGTGGCAACCACCTGAAAATACCTGGATGGAAAGAAAAAAACCCACACAAAAAAAAAAGCAACACACGCGCGCTGCACGCGTCATACATATGCATGCTTGGAGTCAGGATACCAGACTGTGCCCCCCACCACCTCCTCCACCTCCTCCCTCACCACCACCACCACCACCACCACCACTGCCAGTAGAGGCGGACAGAGTACACGCCGACTGGAGGAGTCTAGGCGCCACCCGCTGCCTCCTCCAGACCAACCCTGGAGCAGCTCGCTCGACCCACATGTAGACCGCACCGACCCGCGACCATGTCGGCCGAGGCGTGAGTATCCCTTACAGTTTTATCACAGTCAACCCGTGTCTCTATAATACTCCTATAGCACCTATGACATGCTCACTATAGAGGATGGGTATACAGTATACACTACTGGGTTATGTAGGGGAACAGTGAAGGGATAGGGGAGGGAATAGCATCAGCATGTATGACTGTCACTCAGATCAGCGAGCGTGCAATGTTAAGCTCCTTCTTTCTCTGTACTGGAGTAGGAGTACATGGGGATTAGTAGCACAGCATCACAGCATGGATTATTGGTGTTTTTTTAATTGTCATGTCTGGTGGATTGTAAGGTGGGTATCTGGGAGGTCTGGAGTAGGGTTACATCTGGGGTGGGGGAGATAGGGTATCAATTAACACAAGAACTTCACCCCTATTCCCTCCCCCCTTCAGCGGTGTGTCAGACAAGTTCATTTAGCTTGCCAACACCACCCTACAGCTCCCCACCCCCGCCTGTGGTTCCTATTGCTGACCCCTGGATATCCAGGATCAATGAATTCTAGTCGCAGCAACGCCGTTTTGAATTTTTTAGTTTTTTTTTGTTTTGGGAATATTTTGTGCTTTTTTTGTGTGTCTCTCGGTCCCCGTTTCAAATTTGATGATTTGAGCGCCACGGCTGGCGAGTTAGGGAGGTCCATTGGGGAATTAGACGAAGGGAGTGGGTGTCGGGGGTAGGGGGGGGTGAAAAGGGGGAGGGTGTGGGGGGGGGGGGGGGGTGTGTAGGGGGAGGGTGTGTAGGGTGTGTAGGAGGGTGTGTAGAGGAGGGTGTGTAGAGGAGGGTGTGTAGGGGAGGGTGTGTAGAGGGAGGGTGTGTAGGGGGAGGTAGTGTAGGGGGAGGGTGTGTAGAGGAGGGTGTGTATGGGAGGGTGTGTAGAGGGGAGGGTGTGTAGGGGGAGGGTGTGTAGGGGAGGGTGTGTAGAGGGGAGGGTGTGTAGGGGAGGGTGTGTGGGGGAGGGTGTGTAGAGGGGAGGGTGTGTGGAGGAGGGTGTGTAGGGGAGGGTGTGTGTAGGGGAGGGTGTGTAGTGGGGAGGGTGTGTAGAGGGGAGGGTGTGTAGAGGGGAGGGTGTGTAGGGGAGGGTGTGTAGAGGGGAGGGTGTGTAGAGGGGAGGGTGTGTGGGGGAGGGTGTGTGTAGGGGAGGGTGTGTAGAGGGGAGGGTGTGTGGAGGAGGGTGTGTAGGGGAGGGTGTGTAGAGGGGAGGGTGTGTAGGGGAGGGTGTGTAGGGGAGGGTGTGTAGAGGGGAGGGTGTGTGGGGGAGGGTATGTAGAGGGGAGGGTGTGTAGGGGAGGGTGTGTAGGGGGAGGATGTGTAGGGGAGGGTGTGTAGAGGGGAGGGTGTGTGGGGGAGGGTGTGTAGAGGGGAGGGTGTGTAGAGGGGAGGGTGTGTAGAGGGGAGGGTGTGTAGAGGGGAGGGTGTGTAGAGGGGAGGCTGTGTGGGGGAGGGTGTGTAGAGGGGAGGGTGTGTAGAGGGGAGGGTGTGTAGAGGGAGTGTGTAGGGGGGAGGGTGTATAGAGGGGAGGGTGTGTAGAGGGGAGGGTTTGTAGAGGGGAGGGTGTGTAGGGGAGGGTGTGTAGGGGAGGGTGTGTAGAGGGGAGGGTGTGTAGAGGGGGAGGGTGTGTAGGGGAGGGTATGTATGGGGAGGGTGTGTAGGGGAGGGTGTGTAGAGGGGAGGGTGTGTAGAGGGGCGGTGGCTGGTTTACAGCGGGTAGCCCTGGCCACAATAAAGCACCAGGGCTGTAAAATTAATCTTCAGGTAACTTGTTTTGTATGCTGCGGCCAACCGATAAACAGCGAAAGGAGTGGCCTGGGGATGACACCGCCTTCAGTAACCTCCTGCCACCCATATCACACTACCTGCCACCCACTGTCTTCCAGCTAACACACATTTATCCACCCCTGCCCCCCATATAACACTACCTGCCACCCACTGGTTCACAACTAACACACATTTATCCACCCATGCCACCCATATCACAGTACCTGCCACCCACTGGCTCACAACATATACACATCTATCCACCCCTGCCAACCATATACCACTACCTGCCACCCACTGGTTTCCAACTAACACACATCTATTCACCCCTGCCAGCCGCTGTCTCCCAACCCCTACCTGCCATTCACTACCTGCTACCCACTGTCTGCCACCCACCAGTTATTGCCCATGATCCATTACCCACCTCCTGCAACCCACATTCTACTGCATACTACACAACACCCATTGCCAACAGCCCACTCCCCACCTTCTGCCTGCCACCCAATACTCATTACCTGCAGTCCATTACTAGACACAAAGCCCACAACCATTCAGTATCTTCTGTGTATTACTAGAGGTGATTATTATAACCTGTAACTGAGGAATGTATAAGCACTGATACATTTGAAAAATAGTCTTAAAAACAGTCTTGCCAAGTATATACTACTAACACCTTACAATGTTTATGTATCATTAATATGTACATGTATTTATATATGCATACTATATTAACATATATCAATGATACATATATACATTGTAAGGTATACATTGTAAGCTATACTTGACATATATTCATATATATATATATATATATATATATATATATATATATATATATGAATATATGTCATTTTACCTAAATGTCATCTTTATATTGCTTACTCTAGCCACCCACACATGAGGAGTATATGTTACAGTTATTGTCCAAGCCCAAATATAGGATGTCATAGGATACATACAAAAACAATAACACACGATCATATAGGGAACAATGTCCTGTGTTTAAGGGGATGTCCCATATAGGTTGACCTCCCTTGACGTTCATAACAGAACCTCAGAAGCTAGCTGAGGTCAGCTTGTAAACTCTGATGTGATGTGGAGTGTGGAGTGAGCTCAGTTATTTACGGATGCTGTACTCGTGGCGTCGTGGATGGTTGCACTTGATGGAACCTTCAGCCCAGACACAGGTTCTAAATGTTTAATAAAGATCCATCATAACCTCTCCTCGTCCTGCTCACGGCTTCAACATGGTGTATGCAGCTCAGGGACATCCGTTAAAGGCATGTCCTGCAGTTCACGGTGGCGCCACCTGGTGATTTTTAAATATTGTCAATTATTAGTCAAAACTGGTTTCTTTGGATATGTTCTAATTTTGAATGAGTAAATATAAAGTTTTGTCCAGTTTATCCAATTTTGATAGGTATAATAGGCCAATTTATATTTGGTTGATTCATACAGGAAATGTACTGAAAAATACGGTTTTCTTCAATTCTTTCAAAAACAAGGACGGTGACCTATGCATTTTAAAACTTATAATATTTGCAATACTACTACACATCTTATATTCTGTGAAAGTTTGGGGAAAATGACATAGGTTTTACTATGTGGAAAGCTACTTATAAAAAATGGTACCCACTGCCCATTCGGCTTAACACCCGCCATTAGAATAAGGAGTAGAAGGCTAGGGCCCCAGTGGAAGAACGGTTGTGTAGCAGAATTCGGTGATTGTGTAACACAATATCCCCTTAAGAATTGCTTACAAGAAATTTAAAAACAGAATAACCGTGAAATAAGTTTTCAAGTTCAAATGAAATACTAGATAGATTAACAAATATTTAAAAGTATATCTATATTAAAAAGAAAAGAAAAGAGGAGTAGGGGTCTAGGGCTCGAGTGAAAGAACGGTTGTATCACCAAATTCGGTGATTGTACACACAATATTCTCTCAATAAGAATTGCAAAAAAAAATAACAATGATCATACTGGTTTATATAACATACTGTACAACGGTAAAACTAGGCTTGTGTGCACTTTTCTCTACGTAACTCAACAGATTTTGCTGCGATGAGAGGCCGCTCGTATAGGAGAGTTGCTCTCAATACAAAAAAAGAAGACATACCTTTGTATTATCTTGAAAGACCCTTAGGAGGCCCTAATGGGAACAGAAAGACACAAAAGACGTTACAAAGCTTGTTGCAGATTAACATATGTATGTTCTACAATAAGAAGATTCCTATGGCTGTATACAGCTTTCAATGTCTTCCTTCTAGAATTACTGAGATGCAATTTGATTTGCAGGTGGCTTTATAGAGTTGTGGCTGATTTTATAGTCCTGCTTGTGACTTGGGAATTGCTAAGAGGCTTGTCGGGCTGGTTTGGACTAGAGCTCCTTACTGCTTTATCTAATTGGCTTCAGCGGTGTGCCACTGCTAGAAGAAAACAAGCTGGCACTTAGAACTGGAAGCTGATTCCCAGGGAGGGGGCTTGTAACACTTTGTTTTTTTTTCTCAAATGCTATTAGCTTGTTGGGGCTTTTAGCATGTTGTAAGAAACACTTGAGTGAATGGGTTGAGAAGAGTATAGTATCACTTGGTGATTCAAATAAAAGCTTGATACTTGAAATCTCACTTGGATGTTGTCGCTCTACTTATAACAAAAAGATCTGATTAGATATTAGAGCGATTCTAAAAATCTGATTATATTCTGATGAAAGTAGGCAGTAGCCGAAACTAGTTTGACAATAACCCTAAAACATGGAACCAAATGTAACACAACTTGTAAAATAAGAATTGGGAATACAAGACAACTTTTGGGTATTCTTGGTTAGTGGTCTTAACCATCACATATTCTGATGATAATTATGAATACTTTCATAGATATGTAAAGCTCAGTGGCCAAGTGGTAGGGGTGTTCGCCTCGAGCATGGGGGATCAGGGGTTCAAACCCTGGTCGGGTCAGACCAAAGACTTCAACAAAAATAGTACCCACTGCTCATTCGGCTTAACACCCGCCATTAGAATGAGGAGTGTGGCGGCTTGGTTTCACCGAACAACATCCAGTGATGAGCTACTTACATACAGGACCCGAGTGGAAGAACGGCTGTATCACCGAACTCGGTGGTTGTGCATACAATATTCCATCAATAAAATTGACAACAAAATTAAAAAAATAGCAGAACTTAAAGCATTGCAGAGCTGTTTCATTTTTGATACTCCGACCACATCTGGGAGAAAACTGTTTAGAATTTGGGATGGAACTGTTTGCTAGGTCCTAAAGACTATTTGCAGACCTGCAGCCATTCGCAGACAATACAACTTTTATTGGCGGCTCAAATGCAGCTTTGTGGCACCTGAACAGCTGTTGATATCGATTTCCGACCATTACGGGAGGGATACACTGCCTCTGTGCTACAGCTGCCTCTCCGCTCAGTATCTATCTGCCAGTGCTTTGTATCTGTCCCTTCCTCCTCCCCCCCAACATGAAACTGGGAATAGCAAGAGTATTGATTACGCAATGCAACGGCTCTTCCTGTTTTTTTAATAGTATCATTTATTGGCATCAAGAAAGTTCAATTACAATGAGATATCATGGTAATATTTCAGCAAGATAATAAAGGAAGAACATTTGATAACAACTACCACCACATACCAGTTCAAACAATAATATGGGGTAACCAAACAAGAGTTAGTCGTGTTGTTGTTTATCGCACGATAGCAAGATTGCGTATTACTACTCTTTTTTTTTATTAATATAAAACTCGGTTATATATGTCCTGAATAAAATGAGCACATAATTGCAGAAAATCACTGGTATGGATGTGGCTAGGTGTTCAATCTACAACAACCATTGGAAGAACTGTAACACACTAATGGTGAATGAAATATCAAAAGAAAAAATAGTAATTGCAGAAAGTCATTATTGCTTATTAACAGAAAAACACTATTTAAGTTTAGGGAATAGCATATACGATAAGTCTTTTCTAAACTGAGCAGCATATATTCCGTTCAGTTCTTCCATGACATTAGAGCCAGCCTTGCTGTTAGGAGTCCATGTTAAAGAGCGCGTGGCTCGAGTTTCCTCCACAGAATGACTCCTTGTCAGGCAAGGGCTAAGGATCATTAGACATTACATCTGAAGTAAGTCTAGAAACTGCAGCACAGCCAGTATACAGTATCTGTAATCTAACAATTATCCTGAATCATATACTTCCTTTTTAACACTATATGTCTAAGTGGATTTCTAGTTATTCGAACAAGGATGCGGGCATATATATATTTTCCTGCTAAAACTCCTCTATTCATGCCAGTATACAGATATCTACCACTTGAGTTATAGTAATTACAGTGATAATTAAATTACAATAGTTTCAGCTTCTATATTACAGTGGGCATAGAGGACATAGACATAGACCATCCATAACTATTTAAACAGTAGACATAAAGGATATAGACATAAATCATCCATACCTATATACAAGAGACATAGACATAGACATAAATCATCTATACCTATATAGAGTGGAGGTAGAGACATAGACATAAATCATCCATACCTATATACAGGGGACATAGAGGACATAGACATAAATCATCCATACCTATATACAATAGACATAGAGGACATAGACATAAATCATCCATACTTATATACAGGGGACATAGAGGACATAGACATGAATCATCCATACCTATATACAGTGGACATAGAGGACATAGACTTAAATTTTCCATACTTATATACAGAGGACAGAGAGGATATAGACATAAACCATCCATAACTATTTATACAGTATATGTCCAACATGTCTACTGTATATATCTATATATCTATCTATCTATCTCTATATATATATATATATATATATATATATATATATATATATATATATATATGTATATATATATTCACATCTCAATTCGCAAGATTCGAGTCATAGACGAAGGCTTTGGATCGCCACTAAGAGAAACCTCACGGAAGATATATACAACATCGGGACAGAGGGAAATCCATTTTAAAAAAAAGAGTCCTACTTCTTAACTACTGGTTTTTATGGAACGAGCCCTCAAGAGCGCGAGCAGATTTGTGGATCTTCGTGGCCAACTTTCTACTCCGAGCTGCCAGTGAACAGCCATTAAGAGTTCTGTCGACCACTGTACAAGAAAGATCCCCTGGATAAGAGATTTACACCGACATAGCCCAGTTCTAAGCTAGAGATTATAAACAAGGCACATCTATATACATCAACACTCGCTTAACCTTCAACTGCAGTTAGACCTAACTCGTATGAGATTCTCTATACTATCTCGGCCCTGCTATTGTTGCCTCATGGACTTAACATTGCACATAGTGTATTTAGAAAAAATACTCAATGGAGGATTATGTTACAAATGTTTGCCAATTAGTCAATGTTAGGGGTAAGATAAATTCAGAAACCTATTCAAGTTTAAGAGTCCGATTGTATTTCATTTGAATCGCTACATAATTCGTCGTGTGAATTACTATGCTATTCAAACTCGATGGGATACAAACTCTGTCCATAAACCTTCATAGCAAAGAAGATACCAACAAGTTTTGGTCAAAGTCATCATTCTGTAAGAGTTTGATGCAGAGTGACATGAACGAGGTGACAGCCGAGTGAATATCACGTAGCATTCAAACGAGCTGGAGAACAACGATTTTGATTAAAACGAGTTACCATCTGTATTTATCTCACCCCTGTACACACTAAAAGAATGGACGACACACAGGATATAGACCATGGTGAACGGACTGCAATACTCGTAGGGGCATGGAGAACGAGTTCCAAATGGTTAACCTATGGGACAAAAATACCAGGCTGAGATAACAGATTCTCCGCAGTACGAAGTCCCATCCTCCGACACCCGTTCTCAATTTGTGGTGCTGGTTTTATCCTGACCGACTCACAGGTGTTCCGAGTCAGAAAAATGCTCTTTGTATCTCTGGCATGTTTTATAGATAAATCAAGTTTTTTTCTTCACATTAAACTACATCAGACTGAGTGCCCTGAGGATCCAAACAGGTCAAGTGGAGTTTCAGGAGACATCTCAGGGGCCCGTTTGATAATCTAGACTCGCACATGAAGAATTTTTTCCATACGCCAAGGAGATTCAGGGACGATGTGGGTCAATTTTTATGCTTTATATGTTAGGTATATCCTACTATATTATGAATTATGTGATTGGCCACTGGAGCCTACTGAAAACAGGGTGCTACCCTAGTAGACCCTCCAGTCTAAATAAAAGATCTAAAAAAAAAACCAAAAAAAAACCAAACTTTATTCAACACTTATGAGCGACCTTATGGACGGCTAATACTGACTTAGCGAACGATCTGAAAAATTGTTAACCGATAACCCTTGTAGGAGGTGAAGAAAAGGGTCTACATGTACGATCCTAGATTATTCAACAGGCCCCAGTATTGCCGAGCTACCTCTTCAAGAACTCAGAAAACTAATTTTTTAGATATCTGATATGATGATTATAATTAGAGATGGAATTTGCCTGACCCTTGCCTAGCTGTGCTACATCTACCGACTATGACCGTCTTTGTTAGAATGCCTCGCCTGAGATAAAGTACCGCCCGCTTGTCACCAACAAAGGTGCATAAATGTTCCAAAATCGGTAGATGTGTATTGGGCTTAAGGATCACCGACCGATTTCTGTACAGGGTACATATTCGATCAGTTTTTGTCGGGTGGAAACGCAACATTACAAGACACGACCCTTCTTCCCTTCACGGCGGCCATGTTGGACGTCCCTACGAGATATCGTCTCATCTCGTGAGATCTCGTCTCGCGAGACTAATTTAAATCACAATTCTCGTTGATTGATCGCTGCGTTCACGTGACCTCTCATCCGACAGCTTATCGGATGAAACCAGATGCAGCATGGAAACCCATCTTGGTCTTCTTTTGAGTTTATGTTAATCATACCCGATGAACAAAATATTGAGTAACAAAGAAAGGAAAACATGAACCAACCACACTGCACCACTGAACCAAAACCTGTTCTAATTTCAGAACAATAATCTGGATCCATTCAAGAATGATTTTTAACTGAGTTGAATTCAAACCCCCTGTTCTTGTGTATACCAACTTTTCCTGCTGTGTTTGAGAAGTCTGTGGCACTCTCCTAGCAGATATCCTGTGCTCTACTTCCTGCTGGCGCCGCGAAAAGATCTGGGAGGAGAGTGGGTGTGGGTGAATGCCAACAATCAATATCCCCCTGGTGACCGGAATTGGAACTATCATTAATATCGAGACGCTGGGAGTGGGAAGAATGAGGCATTCGATACGCCACATGGTGGAGAAATGGAAAACTAAATCTGTCACCTTACTTATTGACATTTCCATTGTAAGATAAACCCCATTTTATGCTTGATAAATATGATAAGATGTTCTCTAAATATTGTATTTTATCACCCACCTAATACAAAGTGTCCATAGTAAACACATAGGGAGTGTGTATTGATATACCCAGCGCATACGGATATGTTGTATGCTGCGGGTGGCGCATACGGAAAATAGTACGTGTGGAAAAATAGTGCATAACTAAAACGAACTGATACCGACATGCCACTTGTCAAAAAAGGGTGGATGATAAAGACAATATAGACTGGTTTCAGATAAAAGCGGTTGTTTCCTCCTCGGAGTTGACTTTATGCAATATCCTTACATGCGCTCGAATATTACTGCGCGTCAACTCCTCGGAGCATACGGCCCCTTGTATTTGAAGCCAGTCAACGCCCCGACAACGCTGTCGCAGACCTCCCCTTCTCACAACAAGGCTACGACAAGGCACCGATTGGAACTTTCTTGTCAGCACTTGTCGTAACCCTGTCATGGTTGGTGGACGCCCGCCTTTAACCTGCGTCACTACCGAACTCCATTGTCCATGGCTTGTTCCTCTGCATGCAGTTCTGTTGTACGATTCGCTTTAAATAGAAAGCTGTACCCAGACACGCAGCCACACGTAGACACACGTAGACACACGTAGACACACGTAGACACACGTAGACACGTAGTCACGTGACAGCCGGTCGGTCACGTGCACGTGCGTGTGTGACGTCACACGACTCCACAGTATCAGGCACAGATACATCGCGTGCAGAAACTGGGTCGACTCTGCATGATACTTTCTTATGAGTCTAGTGTCATGGAAGAGCTCTTACCTATCGATTTTATAGGTTAGATTTTTTGAGAGGGTTGAATTGTAATTTTCTTTTCTCAAATAATAGGTCGGACATAGCATAGTATCCCTTCTTTGATTTCAATTAAGAAATCATTTCTAATTATCAGAAATAATTCAGAATTATCAACAGGCAACGTCACAAAAATCAAGTAGACAATATCTTTTCTTGAATATGGGAAAATTGACCTTGAAATAGGAAATAAAGCTAATACAGTAAAACCCCGCTTCTGGGACACCCCGATTAAGGGGACACCCCGCTTAAGGGGACAATTTCCTCGGAAATTTTTTTTTTTATATTTCATTTATTCTATTTTGTTTATTCTAACCCCGCTTAAGGCGACACCCCGCTTAAGGGGGCACTTTGCTCGGAACGGAGGGTGACCCCTTCAGTGGGGTTTTACGCGCAAATACTATATCTTCCTTTTTGAAATTATCTGAATGTCAACCTGGTAATTTATTTAATTCTTATTCTACAATATATGTAGCATTCTATCCTGTGCATTATAATGAGCTTTGTCTGTATGTAAAATGTACTACATCCCTTAATGCTTTAATGCTGGCGCCCAACAATAAGCTGTGTAATTTATGGCTGGCCTCCCGACATGCATCGCGTCCATGGCGTCCATGTTGGACAAATGTCGTCTGTCACTAATACAAATGGCGGCCATTGCTCCCAATTAACAGTAGGGCAGATCCCACATATAGCCTTTTACATAGAGCCACAATCCCCTCCATATTTCAGCTGCAAACAAAACCATTAAGCCACACACAGCCTGAAAAAAACCATACATAACTTTCAAATAAAAGCCCACTGTAGCCCACATATAATATGTATACCCACATTGTCCTTCCATACTCTGACATTTCCAATTAGCCTATCAATTATGTCGCGCTGGTAATGCTGGCACTGAGTTGGCACACACAGCATTCAGATTTTTCTGGCGGGAAAGACTGGTGAATAAATTATAACACGGTCATTATCAGCCTGCTGTTAGGCCTGGGGCAAGGGCTGCTAGGCCGGTCGGAGCTGGGAGGGGGCTGGGGCTTGGTTTTACGTAATCTGAACCCGTGGGAGTATCTCATATCAGGAGGGGTTTGGTGTGTGGGGAATTACTGCAGCATGCATGGATAACATGGCGCACCATCTTTTTAAAGACAAGGGAAAAATATGCTCACAGAGGGGTAGTATTTATATAAAAATGTATCGAGAATTATATATAGATACACAATACTCCACGAGTTAAGATGCACCGTAATCATCGCTCAGCTTCTCCTCGATGACAATTGCGGCGTATCCAAACTCATGGAGTATTGTGCACTTTACGATCCGAGTGCGGTTCTGGATTTATCTCATCCCTTTTACTAACATTAAATAGCATCACAAAATCAGAACAATTCAAATTACTTCGCAAATCCAGTTGTTCAATAGCGTATGACATCATCTCACCTTCATTCCACCACAGTCATGGCGTAGTATTGTCACTTTACCGGGGTGATCGTTGAGTATATTTTTCTAACATTATTCCTTTGGCTAAACTTGTACCAGGGGTGAGATAATGGTAGCTCTCAGGGGGATTATTATAGGGCCGTGTTGGGGAGGATACGTAGAGATACAGAGGAGGGATTTGAAGTCGTGTTTTATAGGATACAGAGGGAGATGGCAGGACCAAGATGGCAGGACTAGGACCTAGTGTAAAACCTAGCAGAGAGATATCCCACATAGCGAGAGATAAGGGAGAGGTAAGACCGGAGTAGAGAGCGTGTTTAGTAGATGGGCCTTCAGTGGGCACAAACACGTGTGGAGATCAACACCAGGCAGATGGTGCAACAGGGAATGAAACCCAGTGAGAGGAGAGACAGAGAGAGAGGGAGAGAGGCATGAAGAGTTAGAATGAGAAGTAGAGAGAGTGACAGAGACAGTAAGAGGAGTTAGACAGACAGACAGACAGAGAGGGAGAGAGCGGGAGAGAGAGGGTTAGACAATAACAGGGTAGGAGACAAGGAGAGTTAGACAGAGAGAGAGAGAGCTAAAGCGAGTGAAAGAATGTAAAAAAATGTAAGAGAGAGAGAGAGAGAGAGAGAGAGGGTAGGAGACAGAGAGAGTTGGACAGCAAGAGAGACAGGCAGATAGACAGTAAGAGGGTGGGAGACAGAGAGAGTTAGACAGAGACCGCGGGGGAGGAAGAAAGAGCTTGGGCGAGTGACAGAAAGTAACAGGGTAAGAGACAGAGATAGAAAGTCAGAAAGAAAGACAGAAAGGGAGACAGTAAGAGGGTGGGGTGGAGGACAGAAAGAGTGATAGGGAATGAGGGTGAAACAAAGAAAGAGAGAGAGAGAGACAGAGAGAGGGGGATTAGAGAGACAGTTAGAAGGTAGGAGGCAGAATTAGACAAAGAGAGACAGAGGGAGAGAGAGGAAGAGAGCGAGTGACAGTGACAGTGAGGGGGGGGGGGAGAAACAGAGAGAGATAGTGACAGAGAGTGAGGCAGGGAAATCCACAGAGAGAGACAGAGGGAGAGAGAGAGTGTGTGAGAACCAGAGACAGTGACAGTGAGGGGGAGAGAAACAGAGAGAGAGAGAGAGAGAGAGAGTGAGGCAGGGAAATTCACAGAGAAAGACAGAATGAGTGAGAGTCTGGGAGAGAGAGGGAGAGAGGGAAAGAGAGGGAAAGAGAGGGAGAGAGAGGGAGAGAGAGGGAGAGAGAGGGAGAGAGAGGGAGAGAGAGGGAGGAAGAGAGAGAGAGGGGGAGGGAGAGGGAGGGAGGGAGAGAGAGGGAGAGAGAGGAGGAAGAGAGAGAGAGGGAGAGAGAGGGAGAGAGAGGGAGGAAGAGAGAGAGAGGGAGAGAGAGGGAGAGAGAGGGGGAGGGAGGGAGAGGGAGGGAGAGAGAGAGGGAGAGAGCGGGAGGAAGAGAGAGAGAGAGGGGGGAGGGAGGGGGAGGGAGAGGGAAGGAGAGAGGGAGGAAGAGAGAGAGAGAGAGAGAGAGAGAGGGAGAGAGAGAGAGGGAGAGAGAGAGGGAGAGAGTGTGTGGGAGATAATTTAATTTAGTAGAAAACTGCAGAGTAATTCCCTACATGTTACAATGACCTTATAGCCATTAGCCGTACCTTTTTGCTATGATGATGGTTATTATAAAAGTATATGAATACTAATAATAGACGAATTGCAGCCTAACAGAAAGCCACAATGTGTCTCTAAAGAGCATATTGAATATCGCATGCAGAGGTAGCCTACTGTTCCCCTTTGAATGTAAAGAGGGTATTGTATATCTATGATGATCATGGAGGATGAGAGCAGATGGTCTTATAGTGAGACAATACAAGGGCTTCTCTGTATAACTATAAATAGAATACATTATACTAGCGGAGAATAGAGAGAATATCTAATGGCCAAAATGCGCTACGATGCAAGGATAAAGGAAGAGATTACTGCAGATAAGGTGGATTATTATGAAAGAAATTGATGAGTGTTTGGTCTGTGTCCCCGTTTGCCACCGAGTTTATAGTGCACAGTAATATGAACGAGATGATAGCCGAGTGAATATTTTGAAGCACAGAGAGAGGGATAGAGACAAGGAATATCACAGAGAGAGACAGAATGAGTGAGTATTTTGAATAGTGAATATTTTGAAGCACTCCAAATGAGATGATGAACGGGGACGAAGCACGAATATGTTTCTGATTTAATATTAGTCGGAACATATTTATCTGTTTATGGCCGTAGAGTACGAGTTCCTAATGTTAAGCCTATGGACATTTGTACCAGGCTGAGATAAAGACTGGTTCCCTGCCCCAATAATGGAACAGGTCAATAATCTAACGGCGTATCTTTGACGTACGAAGAGAATAAGTATACATTTAAGGCGGACCCTCATACAGCAACCTGACATCCAACATGCAAATAATGATTATAACTGGGGAGAAGGTTAGGAGAGGAATATTTCAGAGAGGGTTGATAGAGGTATGAAGGAGGTCTACATAGTGTACATATGGAATGCTGGTTATATATTAAGGGATGTGGCATGATGAAATGGGAATTCATTCATACTGTGTTGCCGACTCAGACCAAAGACGAATATGTTTCTGATCTTATTTTAACCTGGACATAGTTATCTGTTTATCCCCCATTGAGTATGGGTTACCATACTCGCAAGTCTGTTGAGTACGAGTTCCTAATGTTATGCCTATGGACATTTATACCAGGCAAAGATAAAGGGTGGATTAAAACTGGGAAAAAGTTTAGGAAAGCTATTAAGGGGAATGCATAGTAGAGGTATGAAGAATTCCTATATACCCATTTCTGAACACTCTATAGTTACAAACCGCTGCTGGGGGTGCAGTAATTATGAGTTATGTAGCGAGGGCTGATGTTTTCGTCCCAGGCTGACCACGTGATATAAGGAGCACCGGGACGAAAACATAGCTGTAGCAGTTACTCGATAAGGGTGGCAATTTTTCTTGGGGCTATCATAAGTAAAGAAATAACATCATCGATATTTGAAGGTATATAGGAATAGGGAAACCAAGTACCGGTAAGCAAAAGTCAAAGTTACTCGGTGAGGACCAAAAAATTACTGCCCGCGGCTGACACCTGGGGCAGTAATTTTTCCGGTCCTCACCTCGTAACTTTGAACTTTTGCTCACCGGAACATAGTTTCCCTCTATTCCTACCCACTGTCCATGTTGAATGCGGGGTATATATGTTAACGGACGTTGTATGATGAAATAGGAATTCATTCATTCTGTGAGCTCCTGCTATCTATCCTCAGCTAAATAAACCATTAATGGTCGATAATGAAAACAATAAGGGTCATTATTAATACACAGTAGGCACTCTTGCAAACACTACTCAGGGTCAATGAAATCAATCACAAATATTTATGGATGTTAACTAATTCATGAATGTTTTTGTTCTAAAGAATCATCCTTTCAGAGCTGAAGGTTGTGCCTAATGAATTATACACAATGAGTGCCATATCATAACAAATGAGTCACTAGTATATCTATTTCTCCAACATATTTCATGTAACTTGGTTAGAGCATGTCCGGATAGAAACATGCAGCATACAAGAAACACAGTTACGCAATAATGTGGTTATTGTCCCTTTCCGTTGACTACTTGGTGTCAATTTAAAAAAATAGGCTTTGAAGCCCCAGGGCATAAACCCATACTCTAATAAGCAGAAACCTAATTGTTAAAATTGGATCAAATTTTGGATAATATGTGAGAGGTAATGTCATGTGCACCTGAATACAATACGTTAAGCTTTGCATGAGAAACACATAGGGAGTGTGTATCGCAATACCCGGAGCATACAGATATATCCACCTAATACAGAGTGTCCATAGAAAACACATAGAGAGTGTGTATCATCATACCCGGAGCATACAGATATATCCACCTAATACAAAGTATCCCTAGGAAACACATAGAGAGTGTGTATCACCATACCCGGAGCATACAGATATATCCACCTAATACAGAGTGTCCATAGAAAACACATAGGGAGCGTGTATCACCATACCCGGAGCATACATATATGTTGTATGGTCCGGGTTCAGATAAAGCATGCATACGGAAAAATAGTGCATACTGAAAAATAGTGCGCACCTAAATGAAGTGATATCAGTGCGCCACATATCAGGAAAAAGTAGATAATAATTACAATGCCGACAAATATCAGTATCAGATAAAAGCAGTTGTATGCTCCCTGGAGTTAACTCTGCGGTTGCAATATCCTCACATACACTCGGATATTACTTTGTGTCAACTCATCGGAGCATACGACTGCTTCTATCTTATACCAGTCAATATTATGTATGAATTGTAATATGGAGAAACCAAACAAGAGTTGGTCTTGTTGTTGTTTATCGCACGACGGCAAGATCGCATATTACTGCTCTCGGCTTCGCCTCGCGCAGTAATATGCGATCTCGCCGGAGTGCGATGAATAATAACATGACTAATTTGAGTTTGGTTTAGAATTTATCCTACCCCGCCCCTCTAAATTACTTCTACATTAACAAATGATGTCATTTGTCAAGTGTATCCCACTAGGGCAATATTTTTCATTTTTCTGAACTCCAGACTGAATACAGTGTCCCAATGTTAAGCCTATGGAGTTTTTTATCAGGGGTAGGATAAACGGGAATACAAGTAGCCTCATGTTATTTAGCATTGCCTTTTGCACGCCCTGCAGTGCCAGCTCAATGCCCACTGAACTCCTAATGAAGTGTGGGCTTTGATGTGTCGTCATGTGACTTTATGCGCGCGCACCCACCATTCACTAACACCTACCGCGCATGCGTCAGCGTCCCGCGTCCGTCGGGCGTCTCCGACCACTCTCCCAGCAGAGATCCTGCGCTCTACTTCCTGCGGCTGCTTGTATCTCTGCCCCAACCTGCCTGTTTGGGACAAAATCTGTCCCATACGTCATTTTTTGAAATATCCCAAATTCTGAGGGATTTTGGGGTATTTTGTGTTCTACTTGTAAATAGAGATGAACATATTTATGTGGTAAATAAAATACTCTCATTTCTGTTATTATTTATGTCAAACCAGACAGACTCTGGGATTACTTTCTAAAGTGGAAAGCACCTCATGTGTTGCAGGGTTTTGTTTTGTCAACAATGACCATATGCTCCTCTGAAGAGGCAGTCTAATCAACTGTGGATTCACATTATAAAATGGTCTAAATCTGAAAAAGAAACAGCTGGATTGTCTTTTTTTTTTGACAGTTGCTTTGTTTTGAATCTGAAATGTTTGCTGGTCTCCCCTGTCTTTAGTGGATAGTGTTGCATTCCAAAAGTAGGTATGTGAAACATATAGATTCTATCCCTTGGCCTAACTGACCAAGCTGGCTCTATGTAACACGCCGCTGGAGGTGACCCCTTGGTAACGATCAACATGGTCGCCCCCACACGGTAAACACAGAGCTAGCATATAATCCTGATCTCGATGTATTCTGATCAGTCCGATCAGTCCGGTCAGTATAGCGCATTGCAAACCACCAGCAATAAAGCTTGTAACGGGACGAAGCCTTGGAGTCGTTCATTTTACTTACTATTCACAACCAATAGTAACAATACCCAGGGAACCAGAGTGGGGTGGGGAGTTACCTCAGTGGTTAGAGCACCGGACTTATAACCCCAAGGTTGTAGGACTTTGTGGGTTCGAGTCCCACCCCCAGCAGTGGTAGATTTACTGCTATATCAAAGGCCATCCTTCTCATACCATGTCTATGTGGTGTGGGAAGTAAAAAAACTCACCTCGGTAAATGTGTAGGGGTGAGATTTCTACCTAAATCCATCACATAGATTCGATCACCACCCTCGTGGTGTAAAAGAACCTTGAGAAAGTCTGGAAAGGACCTAAAATGGTTGACTGGACGTTAAATCAAACCAACAAACAAACAAACCAGGGAACCAGAGTTGGGTTGTGGCAGAGATGAGTAAGCTCTAGCGCTGCGAAAGATCTACTGGGAGAGTGTAGTCTCCGACACACCCTGCACGTCCCGCGTTCTGTTTGTAAACAAAGAAGGCGGTCACGTGACCGGGTCTGCGCCCATGCGCGGTTTAGACACATGCCAAGTCGTTCTTTCCAGGCCACGGCGTGGCTGCATAGTAACATGTGAGTGGTGTGGAGAGGGGCGGTGTGAGGGGGAGAGGAGGGGTGCAATATTTAACATTTGCCATCAATAATAGATAAAACCTGCAGAGCTCGGCAAATGTTGACCAGGGATATTGATTGTAAATTGTTTAATCGCCGACCTAATGGTGAAATTGTATCCTGCCTTGTTAGTCATACCCAGGCCAACCTTAATGCTGGGAATATGACCAATTAAAATCGACATCATACCACCCTGTTACATTACCCCCACCCTCACCCCACCACAACCAGCAAGTCCCACGCTGTCAGGCAGCAAATGCAGCAAAGGAAATGCAAGCTTTTCTTATAATTCTCACTAGAGTTTTTCTTCTGTCAAATAAAAAGAGAATCTGTCAGGAAGTGACAGCAAGGGAAATCTGATCCCCTCTGGAGTCGAAATTGCAATTATCACAAATGCCTCGAGGGGAACGATTGTGAAGGCTGGCTAGAAATTGCATGCAGATTGTTTAATAAGGGAGGGTGGCGTGTGGGTTGTCAGGTGGGTCAGATATAGAGATTATCATCTACAAGGTCATAGAGGTCACTGATAGAAGGGATTATCATCTACAAGGTCAAAGAGGTCACTGATAGAAGGGATTATCATCTACAAGGTCAAAGAGGTCACTGATAGAAGGGATTATCATCTACAAGGTCAAAGAGGTCACTGATAGAAGGGATTATCATCTACAAGATCAAAGAGGTCAATAAGGTTATGTGTGGGTCGTCAGGTGGGTCAGAGAGAGGGATTATCATCTACAAGATCAAAGAGGTCAATAAGGTCATGTTTGGGTCGTCAGGTGGGTCAGATAGAGTGATTATCATCTACAAGGTCAAAGAGGACACTCATAGAGGGGATTATCTTCTACAAGGTCAAAGAGGTCACTCAGGTCATTTTTGGGTCATGAGGTGTGCCAGATAGAGGGATTATCATATATACAAGGTCAAATAGGTCACTAAGGTCACATGTGTGTCGTCAGGTGGGTCAGATAGAGGGGATTATCATCGACAAGGTCGAAGAGGTCACTCAGGTCACAGAAGAGGGTCAGATCGTCAGAGAATATCACATTCTGACGTCAACTGACATTAAATGACGTCACAGACCTCCAGTAGCCTGCTGGTACCCGGCGAGAACTAGGCCTGGGATGAGGACACGCCGGATATCAGCGGTGATGGATTGGACGTGGTGGTGACGTAGACGAGCGTCGGTGACGTGCGAGGCGGGCTGTCCTAGTAGGGGATTAATGGACACGAAATCCTGGTATTATCCACAGGAGGGGAGGAGAGGTACGAAACCCCAGCATTATCCACAGGGAGGGGAGGAGGGATACGAAATCCTGGTGTTATCCACAGGGAGGGAAGTGGAGGGATACAAAACTCCGGTGTTACCCACA
This sequence comes from Alentia gelatinosa, assembly GCA_950022655.1. Lineage (NCBI taxonomy): Eukaryota > Metazoa > Annelida > Polychaeta > Phyllodocida > Polynoidae > Alentia > Alentia gelatinosa. The sequence continues at coordinate 3,443,914 of OX465586.1, forward strand.
GGGAGGGGAGGAGGGATACGAGACCCCGGTAATATCCACAGGGAGGGGAGGAGGGATACGAGACCCCGGTAATATCCACAGGGAGGGGAGGAGGGATACGAGACCCCGGTAATATCCACAGGGAGGGGAGGAGGGATACAAAACTCCGGTGTTACCCACAGGGAGGGAGAGGAGGGATACGAGACCCCGGTAATATCCACAGGGAGGGGAGGAGGGATACAAAACTCCGGTGTTACCCACAGGGAGGGAGAGGAGGGATACGAGACCCCGGTAATATCCACAGGGAGGGGAGGAGGGATACGAGACCCCGGTAATATCCACAGGGAGAGGAGGAGGGATACAAAACTCCGGTGTTACCCACAGGGAGGGAGAGGAGGGATACGAGACCCCGGTAATATCCACAGGGAGGGGAGGAGGGGTACGAGACCCCGGTAATATCCACAGGGAGGGGAGGAGGGGTACGAGACCCCGGTAATATCCACAGGGAGGGGAGGAGGGATACAAAACTCCGGTGTTATCCACAGGGAGGGAGAGGAGGGAGAGGAGGGATACGAAACTCCGGTATTATCCACAGGGAGGGGACGAGGGATACGAGACCCCAGTATTATCCACATGGGGAGGGGAGGAGGGATACGAGACTCCGGTATTACCCACAGGGAGGGGAGGGATACAAAACCCTGGTGTTATCCACAGGGGGGAGGGTGGTTGTGGCCCACTAGATTTTAGGTCAACTATAGACTGTAGAACCATCCCAAGGCGCTATAAATATTATGTAAGGAGGTCAGTGTGAAGGCCGTGGTTTGTTCCGAATGCAGTCATTGGCTGTTGTTGGATCTACTCTTTTCCTTATATGGCAGTTAATGCAGGGGGACAACTCCATGCAGGGGGGAGGAGGGATACGAAACCAGGCATTATCCACAGGGGAGGGAGAGGAAGGATACAAAAACCCGGTGTTATCCACAGGGAGGGGGGGGGAGGGGAGGGATATGAAACCCCGGTATTATCCACAGGGGAGGGAGAGGAAGGATACAAAAACCGAGTGTTATCCATAGGAGAAGGGAAAAGGGATACGAAACCATGTCATTATCCACAGGGGACCAGAGGGGTTATACAAAACCCTGGTGTTATCCACAGGGAGGGAGGAATGATAACCCCCCGGTATTATCCACAGGGGAGGGGAGGAGGGATGCGAAACCACTGCATTATCCACAGGGGGGAGGGATAAGAAACCCTGGTATTATCCACAGGGGGGAGGTATAAGAAACCCTGGTATTATCCACCCTGGTGTTATACACAGGGAGGGGGAAACTCAGTGTTATCCAGGGGGGTGGGTGGGAAAGAAGGAGGACTCTGGATAGTAGCAGTAGTAGTATATGGAAAGTGGCTTGCTGTCTTTGTACATCGAAAGTACGTGAAGTTGTTGTTTGGTTGGGTAGTTTAGCGTCCAAAACGTTTTACAGGTCTTAATTTGGGTTTGAAGGTGATTGAATCTATGAAATGGATTTTCTCACCCCTACACATTTACCACTTTGACTTTTCCCACACCACATAGACATATAAGAAGGCGTTTGATATAACAGTAAATCTACCACAGCTGGGGGTGAAGGAGAAATGTGGCCGTATACGACACCATACTGACGCCACTGACGCTACTGACGCTACTGACGCCACTGACGCCACTGACGCTACTGACGCCACTGACGCCACTGACGCTACTGACGCCACTGACGCTACTGACGCCACTGACGCCACTGACGCTACTGACGCCACTGACGCTACAGGCGCCACCGACGCCACTGACGCCAGTAACGCTACTGACGCCACTGACGCCAGTAACGCTACTGACGCCACTGACGCTACTGACGCCACTGACGCTACTGACGCCACTGACGCCACTGACGCCACTGACGCCACTGACGCTACTGACGCTACTGACGCCACTGACGCCAGCGCCGATCGATCGCGTCGCGGGCGTCATGCTGGCGCCTCCTCCTCCTCCCCCGGAACCCTACAACCCGAGCGGGCTGCGCTGCCCCTCCCCACTGCCGCCGACACGGGCGTAGAGCACGGACGGCCCCGGAGTACCCGCCCTGCTGCCACCGCCCCGCCGCCCGCCCGCCCGGCCCCGCCGCCCGTCCACCGCCCGTCCGCCGGCCCGTAGACTCAGCCCGGAGCTGCCCAGGAGTAGAAGACCTCATACCACCACCACCACTACTACTACTACTACTACTACTACCGTGAAACCCAGGAGGAGCTATCACAGAGCAGCCACCATGGAGGTAGCGGAGTTACCCTGGTGAATACTACTAGAGGAGGGGTGCGTACCCGCGTGTGTTGCGGGGTGAGTGAGGGGTGGATAGGGGAGTAGGGAGACCGCACCGAGGGGGGTGTTCAGACCGGGGCTTTGTTGTAGTACAGCCGGGGATTGGAGCGCGTGGCTACTCTCTGTCGTAGTCCCGCCTCGCTCATATCACTAACACCACACAGCGACGGGAACCAGCGGAAAAGCCCTCACGACGCATGCGTGAGCCTGGAAACGCCACCTAGTGGATGGGAGTGTGAGAGTAGGTGTGAGTAGGTGTGAGGAGGGTGTGTGCTTACCCTGACCTACTGATCTGCCCTCACGTTTCCCGCGGGGGAGTTTTACGTCAAGCTCACCAGGGGGAGCCCCCAGCGTCCCCTCAGCGTCTGCCATTACCGTCACTCACCAGGGGGCAGTGTCGTCGTGGACGCTGTGTGTATGTGACCCCCGCCCTCCCTCCATCCCTCCCTCCCTCCCTCCCTCCCTCCCTGTAGCAACGCCCACAACCCACCCAGCCCCTCCCCATCACTCGCTACACCGGACAACCAGCGGAGAGTAGACGCCGTCACGTCATCGATTCTAAGTGGGAACGAGGCTAGTCACGTGACCAGTGACGTGACCAATGACGTGACGTCACCATTAGCAGCCCCCCTGGCGTCGTCGGAAGGCGTGTCACCGGAGGGTATTAGTCCTTTACGGGGAATATAATGGACTGAGCTTTAAGGTAAATGTATACCTTGTCTACAGCCACACCCAGGAGGAACCTACTGGAGGGGGTTTGTATCAGGTGAGGGCTACTGGGAGTCTACCCAGCCTGGAGGACTTACCTTCTCCAGTGTTTAAGATAGGAGTTACCCCTTTAAAATACACACTACATATATATAAAGATTATACACTACACATATATTGCACTCTTACCCACCCCTTACACGATACACATAGATATAAGCATTACTCCCACACCCCTTAATATACACATAGATACACCCACTTCACCCACATACCCACTGCCATCAGGCCCGGAGGAAACCCTGGAGGAGGCTGAGTGGAACGGGGAATGAGGTCAGCAGGGAGATTACCTCTGGGAGGGTCTCTTCCTCCCCCTGTGCTGATGTAAGCCTTCCAGATCCAAATACGCACAGTCCACATCCCTGCCGTGTCGCCCGGGCTAGCACCACTCTACATTCCTCTCTGAATATAGTCTCTGTGACCATCGCCAGCCAAACAACACTCACACCATCACCACAGCAGTGAGCAAGTCGAACTGCTCCCGCGGCCGACGAGACAACCCGCCCCTTTAACGCCCGGACAAAGGCGGCTGGGTTCCCGGGGAGGGACAGACTCACTGCCGGCCTCCCTCCCTCCACCGAGCCCCTCCGAGCAGCTCCGAGCAGCTCAGGCACTGCTTAAGTGGGTGGGATGCGAAATGAAAGCAAATTATAAGTCTGGCGGGGGTTGCAGCGCAGGAGGAGGTGGTGCTGTGGGAGCAGGAGGAGAGGGTCCCTGTGCTGTTGAGGCGCGGAGCAATTGATGAGCAGTTGCCGGGACGTAGAGTAAGCTGTGAGCTGCTCCGTAGGTGAGGAGAGGCGGCGGCAGGAGGAGGAGCCGTGCTTCAGTGGGTCTGAGGAGCAGGTGGGAAGGATTTACCAGACTCACTGGGAATCCACCGTCCCCTGGAGGATATTAGACACTGGAGGAGTGTTACGTGATACCACCACCCAACCCCTACTGGAGTACGTGAGACGGTTATCAGGACCTCAACAGGAGCTTTGTGTGGGAAATATATCGCGAGGCTAAAAAAATATAAAAAAAGGATGGGAATAGAAGAGGATCAGTTGGAATGATAACTGTAAAGCACGCGATCGGGAACACAGTGAGTACGGAATTTATTACAAAAAAAAAGTGGTGCTCGATTTGGCGGAGTGGATAATCACCCAATAACTCATGAGTGAATCCTTTGCTTCAGATTTGGAGAAAAAAAAAGTAGTTAATCCTTGACATGAAACAGAGGCGGTGGAATAACCCACTAAAGAGAGGATTTAAGAGCAGTTGGATCTGCTCGTTGTAGCTCAGCCTGGCTGGCTTCATGCTGTGAGAATCTGTGTGGTGATTACACCCGGTTTGTAGTGCTCCCCCGAGCTGGCTCTATGAGCAGCTCATGCTAGTACCACCCCCAGCGTGTGCTGTGGTAATAACCAGAGCAAAACAAAAAGAGACAAAGACCCTGGAGGGAGGTGCGGTCACCCCCATGTTAACACCGGAGACTGAGCCACAGGGGGTCAGGTGATAGTAGGATTTGAGTCATCCCAGGGACTCCAGCGTAGCCTGTCCCCCGCCGCCCGGCCCGCTGTCGCCTGCTAGCTCCGAGCAGCTCCGAGCAGCTCCGAGCGACTCAGTCATGGGGTGCTGTTGTAAGAGCAACTCGACGGCTCAGCACGAGAACCTGGATGACAATGACTTCCAGGAGCCGGACCATGACCACGAGCAGCATCCAGAGGGCGGTGACCCTGACCACGGCAGGTGAGTAACTCGCGCACGCGCAGTGATTTTAAAATTTTTTTTTCGGGGATGCCAGTTTTCGATGTTTCCATTAGAATTTGTATTCATTTTCAGAATAGTGAAAATGATTCCTCGTGTAATATTGATATACCAACTGCTAAATTACCCAATTCCGCCACGGGCCATAATCCCCCACTGAACCTACCCACCGACCCATGTGAAAGATTTCCCTTGATTCCCCACTGTTATGCGTATGTAATGCGTAAACTCTGTTTTGCGATAGAAAAAATATCATTATACTTTTCATCTGACCCCAACTGGAAACTCTGCTTTTTGAATATGAGTTTCCAATGAACATCTGGTCCCTCGATGAAAGAAACCCGAATTCTCATTATCTACTAATTAATCTACTTATTTCTAGTCACGTAATTCAGAATGATGACAAAAATGAATAGGCTGATTATGGGTATGATGATGGGATGGTATACATAAATAATGAATTAATCTTATTTTACTCCAATCAATACAAATAATGTTTTGATGCAAATGGTGCACATGACTAAGTCTAACCTTAAAAAGTAAACCCAATCTGATTTGAAAGGATACTTACCTACCATTGAGCACAAATGCTTCTATTTATAGTATTTTTACTTCTATTATTTTACTGGTTGATATTAAAGGGTATCATATTATATTCATTACTTGAATAAATTGGTCTCTAACCCACATTACATGAGACTTTCAAAACCTCCCTGACATCATGCAAAAAGATATATTTATATATCATACATCGATTTTTTTATTTCTATCGTAAGCCTTGTATAGTTTGAAACTAACAAATGGTCTTCAAGAACTCTTTAAAAAGAAATCAATTTGAAGTGCAATGCTGGCAAAACCTGAGCCACGGGTCATTTGATGGAGAACGATGCGCATCAAGTTTCAAATATCTCCAGCCCTGCATGCTATGGCTACCCTCCTTGCTGGACTGGCTCCAGTCCCCACATCCTATGGCTACCCTCCTTGCTGGGATACAAGCTCCAGTCTCTGCATCCTATGGCTACCCTCCTCGCTGGGATACAGGGACTGGTACAATCGGTAATGGTGTTGGATTTATGGCACTCCTTAGCTCCAGTATTCCCAACACTCTCCATACAGATATCCTAGCCACTGGTCAGGATATATGCTGGGAGATTGATACCCTCTCACTTTGATATCAATCGGGTCGCAATCAGGAGCAGGCAAAATTTATTGCTATGACAACACACCAGAGAACTGGAGGACGGGGAGAGGGAGAAGTAGGAGGAGGTGTAGGGTTACAGGGAGCAACTGGGGGGACATATACAGGAGGTTTTATTCTTACTGGACAAGCCTTTGATTCATGGGCCAGTCAGAGAAGGATACATACTTATTGCTATGACAACGGAGGCAGCCAGAGAACTGGAGGAAGGGAGGGGGGAGGGTATGAGGAGGTATAGGTTTACAGGGAGTGGCTTGGTGCCATAAACAGGAAATTCTGTTCACAGTGGACAAGTCTTTGATTCATGGGCCAGTCAGAGAAGGATACATACTACAATGAACTTTATTCGGAATGTGTTTAATCAGTTAAGGAATGTTCATAATCAAAGACTTGAGCAAGTCTACCTGAGGACATCCTTCTTCCCACACACTCACTGGGCATTCAAGCCTGTAATCCAAGACCTCTCTCAGAGCTCAGGACATCAACTTCCTATTTTTACACACCATTTTACACTCTCCATATAACCTGTCCTTAGAAGACGTATTAGGGAGCATTGTCACTACCAGAGAAGCATACAGCAAACTGTAAATTATCATCTCGTATTGTATCTTGTAAAGCATGGTCAGGTCGTTCTATATAGGGCACCTAGCTATTGTACTATGGAGACGGCCATCTTGCCCCCCAACGCTGTCTAAAAGACCAGCTTATGGGACAAAGTATCATTGGATTTTATCAGAGATATTTTGTAGGGCTTGCCATCGAAGAAATTTTAGTTTCGACGCAATATTATCTATAGATTGTAAAATTAGAGATAAAGGCGGGCGTTCACCAACCACGACAAGGCTACGACAATGGCTTTCAGACAAGGTCCAAGACAGGTCTACGATTGGAAGGCCTGTTGTAGCCTTCTCGTGGTTGGTGGACGCCAGTTCTCGACAAGAGTCTACGACAAGGCCACGACAGGCTGCGACGGGAAGCTTGTCGGGGGCCTTCCGACAAGGTTACGACAAAATCGAACATTGGTGGAGCGTGCACTTCCCGATAAGCCCCGACAACGTTGTCGCAGAGCCCCCTTTCTTGCGACAAAGCTGCGACAAGGCTGCGATTGGAACTTTCATGTCGGCACTTGTCGTAGCCTTGTCGTGGTTGGTGGACGCCCCACTTCAAGGCAGTGCTGTGTCACCTCTACCGCTGGCCTCTACAGCAGTGAGGGGCGGTGGACAGTCGGCCACGCCAGCAGAGATAAAGTGTTGTGCCGGCGAGATATTGACCCTGACGTGCCTTGTCGGGCTTCTACTATGTTCGCACATAATTAAATAATTCAATATATTTGTGTCGCGTTTTGTTAGCCACTGTCGTGTCATGTAGACGGCAGCAGGGAAAGACACGATGTGGCTAAGAGAATGTGACTTCTGTTTGTCTTTATAAGAGTATGTAAGTATGGAATATAGCATCTTACATCATGTCTAGAGGTATGAATATTATCATGAAACATCACGAAATTTCATATCATTGTTTATATGGCATGAGTTGTCTTCGCGGAATGATATCACGAAGCGGAGCTGTGTGATATCTGTAGGGTTTGTGGAGCTGAGCAGATATAAACCCCATGTGAGGGTAGGGGAGTTGGCTCACTCGTTAGAACACTGGACTTGTAACCCCCAAGGTTTTAGGACATTGTGGGTTCGAGTCCCGCCCCCAGCAGTGGTAGATTTATTGCTATATCAAAGGCCAATCCTTTCTATACCATGTCTATGTGATGTGGGAAGTAAAAGAACTCTCACCACGGTAAATGTGTAGGAGTGAGATTTCTACCTGGATTCATCTCATAGATTCGATCACCCTGTGGTGTAAAAGAACCTTGAGAAAGTATGGTAAAAAATGTAATGCTTAACTGGACGTGATATCAAACCATCCAACCAATAAACCCCATTGACCTTCTTGCTCAAGGTGGCTAAGCTCCCTATGAATACAGACTCACTGTGAGTTGCTCCCTATGAACATAGACTCTATGGGAACTACTCCCTATGAACACAAACCCAGTGTAAACTGCTCCCTATGAACACAGACTCAGTGTGTGTTGTTCCCTATGAATACAGACTCAGTGTGTGTTGTTCCCTATGAACACAGACTAAGTGGGAACTGTTCCCTATGAACACAGACTCAGTGGGAACTGCCCCCTATGAACACAGACTCAGTATTATCTGCTCCTTACGAATACAGACTCACTGTGAGTTGCTCCCTATGAACACAGACTCAGTGGGAGCTAGTCCCTATGAACACAGACCCAGTTGTACCTGTACTATATGAACACAGTCTCACAATATGAGTTGCTCCTACTACTCCAGTTGTTATACATAACGCTGTGTAAAGTCTAGAGGCCCAGACTGGCCAGGTGTGGAACTAAAGGGTAATGGAGTAAAAACACAGAGGTAATACGTACTATCATGAGTTAAGAAACGTAAGTGATTTATTGACAACATCCTTAACCTTATCCATAATCGATTCTGTTAGATCCTGTAATGTTACAAGATGTGGGGGATAGAGGAAGGGTTGGCAGCCTGCCGGATGGATCTGTAAATCATGCAGCCTGGATTTTATCCGCTTCCTTTCAACTCGTCCTGTAGACTCTGATTCGATAATGTCAGTTGTGACGGCGTTAGACTTAAAACATGGTACTGTGGTAAACACATTGAGCGGCAGAATCTGGGGAGATATACTGCCCTACATTGAGGGAGAGATGGGAGAAATCTTGTTCTCAGAAACCCGGCTACATGTCTGCCACACTGTATGTAATTATCCAACGCGCCACCCCTCAGCTCAACTCCTTTTTACGCAACACCTCATTTATTATCTGCCTAATACAAAGTGTTCATAGTAAACCTAATGGAACTGTATATGGAACTACCCGACACATACAGATATGTTGTATTATCCCACCCCTAATATAAAATCCCATAGGCTTAACATTGAGATTCTGTATGCCACGCTGACTGGCATACGGAGTGTTATATGCCACTAGTGGCATACAGAACTATTATCATGTAATATTCCAAAATCGAGGAGACAGGGTAGGATAAAATCAAAACCTGATTTGTTTTAATCTTGGCCACCGCATGCCACTCTTGGAGTTTTGACTCCGGACTTCACTCGGCTTCGCCTCATGAAGTCACTTTGCCAAACTCCAGTCGTGGCATACGGTGGCTAAGATTAAAACTCATCCCGTTTTACGATATTATCCGCTTAATACAAGGTGTCCATAATAAACCTACAGGAACCCTGTATGGACAAACCCGACGCATACAAATGGATGTTGTATGCTCTGGACGGCAAAAACTAAACTAAAATCAGCATGCTACCAGTTGGATAAGGGTGGATAATAAAAAGAATACTGACTGGTTCCAGGTCGTATGGTCCTCGGGATTGAATCAATGCAATATCCTCGCATGTGTTCAGGTATTACTTTGCTTGAACTCCTCGGACTATTTCCACTCTTTTATTTAACAATCGTCTACCAACACATTATCTTTTTCTCCTACCACTTAGGGGGGTGGGGAGTTAGCTCAGTGGTTAGGGCACTGGACTTGTAATCCCAAGGTTCTAGGACTTTGTGGGTTCGAGTCCCACTGCAGCCACTCTTCTCCTTCATTCCCAGCAGTGGTAGATTTACTGCTATATCAAAGGCCAGTCCTTCTCATACCATGCCCATGTGGTGTGGGAACTAAAAGAACTCTCACCTCGGTAAATGTGTAGGGGTGAGATTTCTATCTGAATTCATTACATAGATTCGATCACCACCCATGTGGTGTAAAAGAACCTTGAGTAAGTCTGGTGAGAACCTCTAATGGTTAACTGGACGTTAAATCAAACTAACCAACCAGCCGACCAACTCCTACCATTTCTTGCCTCCTTGTCCTCCAAGCCACTTTTACCTCCTTGCAACACATCTTTTCCTAACTTAATTTCCTCATTCCTTCCATTTTGTCTCCCTTTCAGCTTGCCATACAGGGGTTTTAGCCTAGTCTCACGATTATCTACAGCCCTATCTTACAACTTCCTGGCAGATGATAGCGGAGCTAGCAATCGCTCTGTGCCCTATGCACCCCACAAACACCCTAGTGCATTTTAACCCGACCTTCCCTTGCCGTACCCCTATAGTACCCCTCATCAGTAATCCCCATCCACTGTGCAGTCATCTCTTCAGCTTTGACGTCATAGCCCGGAGTGCCTTGAGCAAATCCACATTTCTGTATACTACTTAATCTCCTAAGTCGATACTGGACACACCATGCTATACACAGCAGGGTATTTGTACGAGGTCAGCCTGGGGGCCCTTGTCTAGGGCATCGGTCTAAGCCTTCAGGGGGGATTAGACGGACATGGTCGCTATGGTAACAGGGTCGGGAGGGGGGTTGATAAGATCCGGGTTGGATCTTGATATTTATGCTAGGAGTAGAGTTTAGTATATTTTTTTTCAAGATTTCATTACCAAATTCTGGTATACAATTAAATTAGTATTTAAAATGGGATACATGTCCCTCACAGGGTGTTTGTCTGAAGTGGGATTCACGTGGTGAGATTCGTGTACCTCACAGGGTGTTTGTCTGAAATGGGATTCACACGGTGAGATTCATGTATCTCACAGGGTCCAAAATCTCATCAGATTCTGTTCCTTTTTAGGGGTAAATGTCGCCAACAATTGCAGGGGAAAAAACGTATCTCAGAGAAATGGAACCCTAAATTTTATATGCAGAATTTGAGTTTTGATATAGAATCTCAGCAGGATTTGTCTCAGACAAACACCCTGTGAGGTATGTGAATCCCACCGTGTGAATCCCACTTTACAGGGTACAGAATCTCAGCAGGATTTGTCTGAACACGGCACGACTGGAGCTTTAGATATGTCTCACCCTCGCATTCGGAGGACGTGGATTGCATGGAACTAGGAATGCCTGTCAACAAATACCTGTGCTGAATTTCCTCATATTAACTTGAAATTTAATACAGGTATCTTTTTCGACGCATCCACATCGCCAGCTCAGTCATTTTTGGAACCAACGGAATATTTCTCACTTTTCGCTCTATGCCAGAAATGACAAATAAAAGCGTTCGCTCGGCTTCCATGTGGCCAGCCTGCCCGTAGGCCATGCTTACACAGGGAGTGAGTGTAGGAACTCGAGTCGACCTAGGGGGTGTGGTGCGGGTGTGGAGGGGGTGAGGAGGGGTGTGGAGGGGGTGAGGTGGGGGTGTGGAGGGGCGTGGAGGGGGTGTGGAGGGGTAGTTGTCGTGGAGTAGGGTTGACAGAGAATGCCGCCTGGACCACTGAACCCCATGAGTCATCATCATGTCAACCTCCCTCCATGTGGTCGTGTATCTCAGTATCAGCGGTGGGGGTGGGGGTGGGGTGTGTGTGTGACAGGGGTGGGGGTACAGACAGGGGGTGAGGGGTGGGGGTGGGGGGGGGGGCACAGACAGGGGGTGAGGGGTGGGGGTATAGACAGGGGCTGAGGGGTGGGGGTACAGACAGGGGGTGAGGGGTGGGGTGTGACAGGGGTGAGGGTACAGACAGGGGGTGAGGGGTGGGGGTGACAGGGGTGGGGGTACAGACAGGAGGTGAGGGGTGGGGTCGGGGGGGTACAGACAGGGGGTGAGGGGTGGGAGGTGACAGGGGTGGGGGGGTACAGACAGGGGCTGAGGGGGTGGGGGGTGACAGGGGTGGGGGGGGGGGTACAGACAGGGGCTGAGGGGGTGGGGGGTGACAGGGGTGGGGGGTGACAGGGGTGGAGGGTGGGGGTACAGGCAGGAGTATCGCAGGGTGACGGGGGGGGGGGGGGGGGGGGGGGGTTGGCGGATGTTGGTCGCACGTGGGGGAATTGCGGATGGACGCATGCACGTGCTGAGGGTGGCTTCCTGTCATTGACTTTTATCGTCCTCCGATCACTCCCGTTGACCCATTTTGATCTTCACTGCCACCCCTCACTACACTGGCCCCCAGAGCTACACTATCCACCACAGAAACCTGCATATTCATGGGAACCAATCAGCATGATTCTTACACTGTGGAAACCAATCAGCATGATTCTTACACAAAAATCGGAAGTGAACTGAGTGACCTTCACATTCAATTTCATATTCACTCCAGTGTCCCACTAATACGCACGTTTCGACGCATCCACATCGCCAGCTCAGTCATTTTTGGAACCAACGGAATATTTCTCACTTTTCGCTCTATGCCAGAAATGACAAATAAAAGCGTTCGCTCGGCTTCCATGCGGCCAGCCTGCCCGTAGGCCATGCTTACACAGGGAGTGAGTGTAGGAACTCGAGTCGACCTAGGGGGTGTGGTGCGGGTGTGGAGGGGGTGAGGAGGGGTGTGGAGGGGGTGAGGTGGGGGTGTGGAGGGGCGTGGAGGGGGTGTGGAGGGGTAGTTGTCGTGGAGTAGGGTTGACAGAGAATGCCGCCTGGACCACTGAACCCCATGAGTCATCATCATGTCAACCTCCCTCCATGTGGTCGTGTATCTCAGTATCAGCGGTGGGGGTGGGGGTGGGGTGTGTGTGTGACAGGGGTGGGGGTACAGACAGGGGGTGAGGGGTGGGGGTGGGGGGGGGGGCACAGACAGGGGGTGAGGGGTGGGGGTATAGACAGGGGCTGAGGGGTGGGGGTACAGACAGGGGGTGAGGGGTGGGGTGTGACAGGGGTGAGGGTACAGACAGGGGGTGAGGGGTGGGGGTGACAGGGGTGGGGGTACAGACAGGAGGTGAGGGGTGGGGTCGGGGGGGTACAGACAGGGGGTGAGGGGTGGGAGGTGACAGGGGTGGGGGGGTACAGACAGGGGCTGAGGGGGGTGGGGGGTGACAGGGGTGGGGGGGGGTACAGACAGGGGCTGAGGGGGTGGGGGGTGACAGGGGTGGGGGGTGACAGGGGTGGAGGGTGGGGGTACAGGCAGGAGTATCGCAGGGTGACAGGGGGGGGGGGGGGTTGGCGGATGTTGGTCGCACGTGGGGGAATTGCGGATGGACGCATGCACGTGCTGAGGGTGGCTTCCTGTCATTGACTTTTATCGTCCTCCGATCACTCCCGTTGACCCATTTTGATCTTCACTGCCACCCCTCACTACACTGGCCCCCAGAGCTACACTATCCACCACAGAAACCTGCATATTCATGGGAACCAATCAGCATGATTCTTACACTGTGGAAACCAATCAGCATGATTCTTACACAAAAATCGGAAGTGAACTGAGTGACCTTCACATTCAATTTCATATTCACTCCAGTGTCCCACTAATACGCACGTTTCGGCTCTCTAAGTTCGCTCTGGTCGGGTTAAATCCAGGGCCAGCTTCCCCCACAGTCTGCAACTGTCTGTGACTCTCCCAGCAGATCTTTCTTGTGGCCTGGACCTATGCTTTGAGAGTGATATTTTTTACATTTGAAGCCATTTTTACATATTATTATTTCCATTTGTGTTTATTTTAAATGAAATAACTATGAAGGTAGACTTTATTATCAATTTTTATGAGCTGTGAATATTTCTTGATAAGGATTTAAATACATATAGAAATAAGCTTGGTTCGAGAGTGAGGATTCGTGGACGCGACCTGGGTTGAACCATATCAACCCATTAGCCGCAACAGAATGGAGACAGAGGTGGCGGCCAATCTACCCCCCACCACCACCTTCCACCTCACTGTCCACCTACTTCCTGACCTCTGCACCCATCCCCACACCTTCCCCACTGACCCCCCCCCCCCCCAGCAAGCTGCCCCCGTCCCCCACCACCCACCCCCGCCACCCCCACACCTTACCTATAACCCCTACCTCACCCTCACCCTCACCCCACCTCCCGACCCCACGCTCCATCCGTATTTCTACCCTTTGACCCCCATTACTCCCACCCTCTGATCCCTCCTCCTGTACCCAGGCCCCCTCCTCCTCCAGCACTCCCTCTGACTGCTCGCCACCCCCATGCTCGGCCAGACCCTACCCACACTACTACTACTACTACTACTACTACTCCTCAGTGTATCAACTCCCCTTCTCACCGCTCTGACTATCCAGTATTATCATAAAACTGGATGAGGTTTAATCTTGACCACCGTATTCCACGACTGGAGTTTGGCAAAGTGACTTCATGAGGCGAAGCCGGGTGAAGTCCGGAACCAAAACTTCAGGAGTGGAATGCGGTGGCCAAGATTAAAACGAATCAGGTTTTGATTTTATCCTACCCTTTGTCCTCGATTTTGGAATATTACGTGACAACAATGCTGTATGCCACTAGTGGCATATAAAACTCTGTATGCCAGTCAGCGTGGCATACGGAAACCCAATGTTAAGCCTGTGGGTTTTTATATTAGCAGTGTACCACTGCTCTTGGCTTCGCCTCGCGCAGTAATACGCGATCTTGCTGGAGTGCGATGAACAATAGCACGACTAACTCGAGTTTGGTTTAGAATTTATCCTACCCCGCCCGTCTAAATTACTTCTACATCAACAAATGACGTCCTTTGTCAAGTGTATCCTACTAATGCGATATTTTTCATTTTTCTGAACTTCAAACCGAATACAGTGACCCAATGTTAAGCCTATGGAGTTTTTTATTAGGGGTAGGATAAACCACAGCTCTACATTACAACACGCATAGCCCTTTATCTTACCCCTTGTATTTACCCCATACTCAAGGCCCATGGAGTATTTGTTAGCCAGATAGTCAATGTGAGGGATGAGATAAATTCAGAAACCTATTCAGGTTTAGGATCTACACGATCACCTCCATTCCCCAACTCCCTCTCAAGGGCAGCCCCACTCCCCCTCGCTCTCCCCCATTGCCCATCAGCTGCACCAATACCCTTCCTCCCACCTGGCTAATGTTGGCGTGGTCCGGTAGGGGGCAGTGGCTTGTAGCTAATTACCCGGATGTGAGGAAGTAATCCTGTTCCGTCTGGTTAGCCCTGTTTGCCCCTGAATGGCTTCCCTCCCTCCCTCCCACCTAACTGTGTTAACCCCCAACACACCCCACCCCCTCCTTCTACCTCCACTGACCCCAGCACCTCCTCACCCCCTCACCCCCACCCACCTCCTCACCCCCCCACCTCCAGGTGATGACCTGGCCTGAGGGTGAAGAGTACTCCAGGGTTGTAAAAAACTAGTTTTCCATTTTTTTCCGAGTACATTTCCGCTTGTTCATATCCTGTATATGTAACAGATTTTCCTTGTGTAAATATGATATTGATATTTATTATCCATCTTATACGGAGTCTCCATACTAAACCTATGGAGCCTACAGATTGCTATTATTACCTACCTAATATGGAGTCTCCATACTAAACCTATGGAGCATACAGATCGCTACTGAGTAGAATACGGAAAGCCGAATTCTCCTAGGAGAATACAGCTTTTTCGGAGACCTGAAGGCCATTATGGGAACTATTTCATATGAACAATGCACGGCGCTTGCGTCGAATTTCTAATCATTTACAAGGTTTCTTCCTAATAATGAGTTGAAAGGCGAGTAATAAATACAACATTAGAGCGAACTTGTGAACAGTAATGAATACAGTGGGCGCTTTCATAGACGCATACGCCACCTAGCGCACGTTAGCAGGACCGCGCTCGGTCACGTGACCCTCAGTCTTCACTTCGAATTTTCTCTCAAGAAGCGTACAATGATTTCCATCTGTGTGGCCGTATTCTCCTTGTAATTGACACTACGTAATACTCGGAGTATGACTACGCGTCTACTACGCGAAGAATACGACCACTCAGATCCAAATCATGGTAATATTGTGTATTACATCATCTACGTCAATAAGACAGTGGTTTGAACCTCCCCACAGACACTCCCATGGCCGACAAGGATATATCATCCTAATTTTCCCGGTCTCTCTGTCGTAGAACAATCCACATGAAAAAAATATTTCCACATTTTTCTCTGACCTCAACCGACATCCCTGAAAGCCTTTAGATTACCCCATCACACCTGTGTTAATCCACTTAATCTCACAATAATCCACAGCTATCCCCACTCTGTGACAATAATCCATACAATATCCCTGCATTGTCACCGAGTGTGTAAATCCATGTGTCAATGAACGGTAATCCTACTGCAATCGATGTTTTTTTTTTCAATTTTTATTTTTTTATTTTTTTTTACAAATCTGTTATTTATTGCCCTCAAGCAGAAAAAAGAGGAAATTATCTCCTTCAATTGGATTCTTTTTATCTGTCACCAAAACCGGAATCGCAATCAGAATGCCATGTAACTGCGTGGACAGTGGGGACTGACATTTCCGGTTCCGGTGATGATAAGCATGACTCGACCTGCGAATACTGGAGAACAAGACTCGTAAAGAACTCGACGCGTTTTAAGAACTCGACCCGTAACAAACTCGGCCCGTTTTAAGAACTCGACCCATAAAAAACTCAACCCGTTTTAAGAACTCGACCCATTAAAAACTCGACCCATTAAAACTCGACCCATTAAAAACTCGACCCATAATGAACTCAACCCGTTTTAAGAACTCGACCCGTAACAAACTCGACCCGTTTTAAATCTTCCCTACTCAAGTATCTTATTACATTTATATTTGTAAATCTGTAAGTATGTTATCTTGGCTTCAATTTTGGTCTTCTCTGGGAAAGAAAACAAAGGAGAACCCTTCTCCTAACCCTAACCCTAACCCTAACCCTATCCCTATCCCTATCCCTTACCTTATCCCTTATCTTATCCCTACACCTAATTAAACATAACTGGACTTATTTTCTATATCCGCTGGTTTGTTTCTCTAAAAGCGAACGGGTCGGGTTCTCCAATCGATTTCTCCAAAACGGGTCGAGTTCTCCTGACAACTACGGGTCGGGTTCGTTTCCAGTCGAGTTCCCCAGTATCCCTACCGGTCTCGTTTTGGCAATTCTTGAACGTTAAAATAACCTGACCTACATTCCTGACCTAATTTCCAATACACAGATTTTTATTGTGAGAATAACTTACGAGAGAAGAAGGTAAACCGCAATTACCCCCAACTGGGAACTTTATTTTATCTAACCATGCCCCGGAGATATCCGTACGCGTTCCGTTTTTGTGGAAACTACAAAACCAATTCGCACGCGTCTTCCCTTTCATGCACATACAAACCCGATCCTTGTTTATGAGAGTTCCATTTGGTGCCCACACTGAGGGCCTAGCAGTTGATCCCCTTTTTTTCGCTCGGCACACTTCATTTATCCGCCATTGCTACTTAAGAGACCTCCCTACGCTAATCCAGTTAGCGGCTAATCACCCGGGAGTGCTGATTTGGCTGATTTACGGGGGGCTGGGTGCTATAGGCTCTCTCACCAGGATCTGGGTGACTGTGAGGTGGTACCTCTTAGCTCACACCTCACTCGGCCGAGCTACTTATCAAACTCCGACTGACAGATTCATTAGGGTTACATTCTCAGCTCGCAATGCCATACCCTATCTACCCTACTCTACCCCTACCCTATACTCTATCTATCCTAATCTACCCTACCCCTGCCTTACCCACATTTCCTCTATATATCCCACCCCACCTACCCCTGCCTTACCCTTACCTCCTCTTACCCTCCCTACTCTCTCCTCCCCTACTCAGCCCAGCCCTACCTACCCCTGCCTACCCTTACCCTAACCCTGCCCTACCACACCTCCTGTACATAGCCCACCCCTACCCAAATCTACCCTGCCAATACCCTATTCCTGCCCTACCCACAACTCCTCTACCCTGCACACCTCTACCTACCCCACCTCCTTTACATATCCCACCCCACCTACTCCTGCCCAACCCCCACCTCCTTTATCTACCCTACCCCTGCACTACCCAACACTACCCTCACCCTGCCCGACCTAGAACTCCTCTACCTAGCCCTTCCCTAACCCATCCCTGCCCTACCCTATTTATCCAAATCTACCCCACCCCTGCCCTACTCATACCTCTTCTACCTACCCCTACCCTACCATACCCTACCCCCTCCTCCTCTGCCCAGCCCAGCCCTACCTACCCACACCTCCCTTCCCTAGCTCACCCCTACCCAAATCTACCCTACCCCTGCCCTACCCAGAACTCCTCTACCTAGCCCACCCGACCTACCCTACTCTACGTTACCCAATGCGCCTCTACCCAACTATCCCTTCCTAGCCCTGTCTAACCCACCCAGCCCTGACCCGGCCCACCTTTTCCCTACCTAGCCTTACCCTACCCATATCCTATAAATCCCTTCCCTTACCTCCCTTTCACCTACCTCCCATACCAACCCTTCCTCTACCCACCACTCCACCCCTCTCCACCCGTCACCTACCCACCCTCCTCCTCCCTAATCTTATATCAGCCCCTCTACACCCTGTACACCCTACCTCCCATACCCACCCCTCTTCCTCCCACCCTCCCATACCCACCCCTCCTCTACCCACCCTCTCCCTCCCCTCCCCCCACACCAGCCCCCTCCTGTACACCTATCTCCCATACCCACCCCTCTTCTACCCACCCTCCCATACCCACCCCTCCTCTACCCACCCTCTCCCTCCCCTCCCCCCACACCAGCCCCCTCCTGTACACCCTACCTCCCATACCCACCCCTCTTCCTCCCACCCTCCCATACCCACCCCTCCTCTACCCACCCTCTCCCTCCCCTCCCCCCACACCAGCCCCCTCCTGTACACCTATCTCCCATACCCACCCCTCTTCTACCCACCCTCCCATACCCACCCCTCCTCTACCCACCCTCTCCCTCCCCTCCCCCCACACCAGCCCCCTCCTGTACACCCTACCTCCCATACCCACCCCTCTTCCTCCCACCCTCCCATACCCACCCCTCCTCTACCCACCCTCCCCCTCCCCTCCCCCCACACCAGCCCCCTCCTGTACACCTATCTCCCTCGCTGATTGCTGATTAGTTCCCCGGGGGCTCCTGTCTGACCGACAGTGCCGTAATTCCCGCCTAATTTACCGCCAATCTTCCAATTATTTCCTGCCGATTCATCACCAACTGATTTTCTGGTGCTTTTCGATTTACTTTGGGCACATCAACCTAGTGATAAAAGTTTCTCCTGGCAATAATCTAATACCGATCAACTGGGTTCAAGTTGTATATTTTTGTTCAAAGTATCTTTCTGGTTTATCTCTAGATTTTACATTTATCTCACCCCCGATATTTCCCCCCACAATTTTGGCAAACATTGGGAACTCCTTCCCCATGCTCCTATGAGTATTGCAGGCCGTTCTCCATGGTCTATATCATGTGCAACGTCCATTATCTTAGTATGTACAAGGGTGAGATTA
The DNA here is from genome assembly GCA_950022655.1 of Alentia gelatinosa. Taxonomy (NCBI): domain Eukaryota; kingdom Metazoa; phylum Annelida; class Polychaeta; order Phyllodocida; family Polynoidae; genus Alentia; species Alentia gelatinosa. The sequence continues at coordinate 3,463,246 of OX465586.1, forward strand.
ATACAGAAAGCAAACTATTTTTGGTCAAAGAGGTCATTGTTTGAATGCTATCACTCAGCTGTCGCCTTGTTTATATCACTCTGCATCAAACTCGTGGAGAATGATGACTTTGACCAAAATTTGCTGGTATCTTCTCTAGTCCTCATGAGGATGGCGGGATCGCTCAGTTCGTATGGCACTCACTAGCGGATCGCAACTTTGAGTCCTCATTGTTCACTGTGATTCCTGCTTGTCTGTTGTCATCATCTCATATCCCGCAGTGTAATGGCCCTGGTAGTTGGTCCGACGGGAAACACCGATACCACATATCCCTGGTCGCCGAGTGAGGATAAATAACAGTATTTACGAGGCTGGATATTGATTGCCGTTGTCCGAGTAGCTATGAGCAGCTCAGAACTGCTCGTTATGTGGTGCCTGCCCCAGTCCCCCACAGAAAACACTACTCACAGTTCCCTCAGTAGGCTTTCATTGCATTTTCAGCGCTTGCTTGTGATTCGTCAGAAAGGCAAACGTTCCTCCATGTCATGAATCGTTTCTTGCAGGCAAATCATTAATATGTTTGCTATTTATGGGCCTCATTCCATCTTCACTGGAAATCAACTTTTATCTAATTCCCTTGTAATTTAGAGCACTTAATGCTGTAAAATTAGACCGTAAGCATAAAAATCGGGGCGTGATTAGGTTGGCTTGTAGGTGACATCTCAGTGTAGGGAAAAAAATGGTGGATGGGTGATAAAAAGGGTTTTGATACGTGATGAGCTGCAGGAGGCCTTGTAGGGGGGTTACACTGAACGGGAGGTGCTCCGAGTGGCTCCGATATGTTATGAGCAGATTCTAGCTTCTCTGAGATGCTCAGAGCAGCTCCGAGCTGTTCCTAGCAGTCTAAGCATGCTCCGAGGATTTTCTAGTTGTTCCGAGCAGCTCCGAGCTGTCCTGAGCTGTTCCGAGCTGTTCCGAGTAGCTCCAAGCAGCTCCGACATGTTCCAATCAGCTCCGATCAGCTCCGAGCTTTTCCGAGTAGCTCCGAGCAGCTCTGACCTGTTCCGATCAGCTCCGATCAGCTCCGAGTAGCTCCGAGTGGCTCCGAGGTCCTCTGAGCAGCTCCGGGCTGTTCTGAGCATTTCGGGACAGCTGCGAGTATGTCTGAGCTGTATTGAACAACCCAGAGCTGTCTTGAGTAACTCTGAACTGCTCTAAGCTGTCCTAAGCAGGTCGGAGCAGTCCCGAGCTGCTCGGAGCAGTATGGAGCAGTTCCGAGCTGCTCTGAGCTGCTCATCTGGGTTGCCTTCTATGTGTGTGATGAATCAGCGCCTCATTAAGAGTGGCCTAATCCCGGGGAGAAGTAGAGCGGAATGGAGAGGGTGACACAGGCGTGTAATGAGCTGCTCGCCTTTCACGAGGCCGCCAACTAAATCACCGAATCACACTGCTCCCGCACACCCACCACCCACAACCCGTTAACTATCTGTGTCACTCACACCCACCACCAACAACCCGTTAACTATCTGCCTCACTCACACCCAATACCCACAACCTCTACCGTTAATATCTGCCTCAGTCACACTCACCACCCACAACCTCTACCGTTAATATCTGCCTCAGTCACACCCACCACCCACAACCTCTACCCTTAATATCTGCCTCAGTCACACCCACCACCCACAACCTCTACCCTTAATATCTGCCTCACTCACACCCACCACCCCCAACCTCTGCCGTTAATATCTGCCTCACTCACACCCACCACCCCCAACCTCTACCGTTAACTATCTGCCTCACTCACACCCACCACCCACAACACCGTTAACTATCTGTGTCACTCACACCCACCACCCACAACCCGTTAACTATCTGCCTCACTCACACCCACCACCCCCAACCCCTACCGTTAATATCTGCCACACTCACACCCACTACCCACAACCCCTACCGTTAATATCTGCCGCACTCACACCCACCACCCACAACCCGTTAACTATCTGCCTCACTCACACCCACCACCCCCAACCCCTACTGTTAATATCTGCTGCACTCACACCCACTACCCACAACCCGTTAACTATCTGCCTCACTCACACCCACCACCCCCAACCCCTACCGTTAATATCTGCCGCACTCACACCCACTACCCACAACCCCTACCGTTAATATCTGCCGCACTCACACCCACCACCCACAACCCGTTAACTATCTGCCTCACTCACACCCACCACCCACAGTCCCTACCGTTAATATCGTTCTCACTCACACCTACATACACCACCAATTCCCTCTACTATGAAACAACCGATTCTCACTGACTGGATATTTTTGTTTAGACTAAAGGGCCTACTAAGGCAGTACCCAGTTTTCATTAGGCTCCAGTGCCCAATAGCTGATCAATGCTTTCATTATAGCTTGATTTTTATTACCATCAAACAACTGACTCTCACTGGCTCACAGTCAGGTACAGTAAGAAATTAGTATTTTAAGAGGGGTTTCTCCTTGGCACGCTATGTATTGGTACCCAACGTACCATTCATTAATCCTTGATACTAGATATGTTCTCATTTACTGATGCATTCATTATAGCTTGATTTAGAGACAAAGCTAATAAAAAAAGATTAAAAAAAAAATTCTTACCATTAAACAACCGACTCTCACTGACTCACACCCACCACCCACCACCCGCCTCTCTCCTCCATTAAATACCCGGCGGACCCTCCGGGCACACACGTTATTGGGTTGACCTGCGGAGGGCTGTAGGTGCTAGGCTGGAGCCCAGACATTCACTCACAGCAGCTCATGGAGTTTTTGAGCTGCTCTAGACTTGCTCAAGTCTGTGATTATGAGCGTTCATTAAATGATTGAACACAATCAGAATAAAGGTCATTATAGTATGTATCCTTCTCTGATTGGCCCATGAATCAAAGACTTGTCCACTGTGAAGAGAATCTACTGTTTATGACCCCAAGCTGTTCCCTGTAACCCTATACCTCCTCATACCCCTCCCCCTCCCTTCCTCCAGTTCTCTGGCTGCCTGCGTTGTCATAGCAATAAATTTCACCTGCTGCTGACTCAATCGGGTCACAATCTCCCAGTAGATATCCTGACCAGTAGCCAGGATATCTGTATGGAGAGTGTTGGGAATACTGGTGCTAAACAGCGCCAGAAATCCTATGGAGAAACCAAACAAGAGTTAGTCGTGTTGTTGTTTTTTGCCCGACGGCAAGATCATGTATTACTACGGGAGGCAAAGCCGAGAGCAGTAATACACGAACAATAACATGACTAATTCGAGTTTGGTTTAGAATTTACCCTACCCCACCCTTCAAAATTACTTCTACATTAACAAATGACGTCATTTGTCAAGTGTATCCCACTAGAGCAATATTTTTCATTTTTCTGAACTCCAGACCGAATACAGTGACCCAATGTTAAGCCTATGGAGTTTTTTTATTAGGGGTAGGATACAACACCAATACCGATTGTACCAGTCCCTGTATCCCAGCGAGGAGGGTAGCCATAGGATACAGGGACTGGAGCCTGTATCCCAGCGAAGGGGGTAGCCATAGGATACAGGGACTGGAGCCTGTATCCCAGCGAAGAGGGTAGCCATAGGATGCAGGGACTGGAGCCTGTATCCCAGCGAAGAGGGTAGCCATAGGATGCAGGGACTGGAGCCTGTATCCCAGCAAAGAGGGTAGCAATAGGATGCAGGAACTGGAGCCTGTATCCCAGCGAAGAGGGTAGCCATAGGATGCAGGAACTGGAGCCTGTATCCCAGCGAGGAGGGTAGGCATAGGATGCAGGGACTGGAGCCAGTCTAGAGCTGCTCCTACGAGCCAGCAGGCGATGTGGCTGTCATGAGGGCTTCTATATGGGCGGACAGAGGAACTGTCAACGGGCATTAAAGTAGCTGTAAGCGAAATGAGGAACTGTGGAGAAAGTGGATGGGCATGTCAACAGTAGAATAGCATATGAACTGTTAATCGGCAGTATGAATATTAAATAACTATTCGGGGTTAAAAATACGGTGGAAGACGTAGATCTATGTAGCTCGAGTATGCGACCACAATTTTTTTCTGCGAAATCGGGACCCGATTTACGAAAAATCGGAGCCCCTATTTTTCCACACGAAAGAATTCCCACAACGGGGGTTAAAAATAGAATGATTATCCGGGGGTAATGCCACAAATGATTTTACTGACATCTACTTCGATGTTTTATGAAGGGAACATATGTTTAACTCTTAAAGACATATGAACATGAACTGCCGGGATAGAGGGAAAGAAATATAATCAGGGGAAATAGCAAAGTATTCACTTCTGAAATACTCAGAAAAGCTGGTTGGTATGTCACCAACAAATATGGAGGTAATCTGGATTAAAATCCGGTGAGGATTATACATCTGGATATCATTATTAACGTATCAACTGTGGGCGAATTGATGCCGCAATTGGTCGTTTTACCCAGAAATACGTCCCCGTGCTACAGGCAGAGGGAAGTATCTTCAGGGCAAAACACCACGAATGGACAACAAATTGCCCGCAGTCAGTACATTTGCTCATAGTGCAAAACAGTGGTAAAGATCCTATAATCCATGTACCGAGATTGGAAAGAAAAATGTTTCTATGATTATGGCTTGTATCAAAGGATAAGATTCCCGTGTGGTGGGCGTGGTGGCAACTGCCCCACAAATATATGAGGGTAAAAATCTCGTTTACTTCCAGCTTGCTGCATAAAAACTACCCCTTCACTAAATGGTGGAATTCACTGTGATATTGGGAAAGGAGCAAAGGGCCAGTGTCTAAGGGTCTTAGAGGATCTTAGTGTCTCAGGGTCTTAGAGGCGTGCCCAGCTGACCATGACCAATCACTAGAGACCGAAATACCTCACTGACCTACTGATGCTTGATAAGTTTGGATCCTAGACAGTTGCAGAATGGTGAAGTTGACCATTTCCTAGTTCTATATTATAGGAAGTTGGATGTTACTTTACCCAAGTTCTATAAAAGAGATGTCTTATCTAAGGGGACAGTTTAGCAGCCATACTGGAGGACCCCTGAGTAAACAATTCAAGTGCATTACAAAACAAAATTGGAAGGAATCTATCCTATACCTGTGAATATTATTTGTACCACTTGCCTGTATTGGACTTGCTTCTTTACATCTATATGCTTACCTAGGAAATTGTACTGTTTTATACGTTTATTCACCCCTTCGTGTGTATGATGCAAAATTTTCTTCCGTCATCTATTCATACTTGCATTGATTGTGATCACTGGTTGCTCAGACTACTATGTACCGCTATGGCAACTCAAATCTTGACTAAGTGGTTGTTTTAGGAGGACAAGAAATTATATCGTATACTGGGTATTTGATGAAAACCAGCCGACATGCTAGGCTGACACCATAGCCCGTTTGTATGACCATTGTTGATCAGCTTTATGATGAAAATGATACTATGGTCAAATAAAGAAATAACTTAAAAAAACCATAAAGCCGTTCAGCCAGTAAATGAAGCACCAGTTAATTTGTGTCCAAGCAGAACCTCAAATATCGCCCATGTGAGTGGGGGCTGGCGTTAAAAACCCTCACCCTCTGCGCTAAGAAAGGAAATCAGGGGAGGAGGGGGTGTTCAGTAAAGGCCCATTCCCACTAGGCGATTACTGCCCCTAAAACTAATGTGGGGCATAATCGCTGGGAAATGGCAGTCGCACAGCGGGTGGGGGAGCATGGTCAGCAACTATGCCTTGATATATTTCAAACATGTTTGAAATTGAATCGCAAGAGACTGGTGCCCTTTTAAGAGAGAATCCAGTCGCTGACTCAAGCCCAAACAACGTGGGGTAGGGCAATAGTCGCCAACGATTTTGCCATTTTGTATTCCCACTTGGCGACTCATGAAATTCCTAGAAATTTTGGCTGATAGTCAGCGACGAGTGCCCTAAATGCCCTTAAAAAATCGCTAAGTGGGAACCGGGCTTTAGCGGTACTTCCAACTATTTCTTATCACAGATATCCAGTGATAACACTCCGATAACACTCCGGACACAGTTTTTGGGTCTCACATTATTTTCCCTCCCTCTCAGAGTTAATGCGCTAGGATTAGCAGCCAGGAGTGGGGAGGATAATGATGTGTGGTGCGGGGAGGGGCGGCGGGAGGGAGTTCATGATTGGTTTGACAGATGGGCAGATTGATTGGGGATTCACAGAGCAGTGACTGAATGACCAATGCATGGCTGGGCACATTTATTAGAAAGGGAGACTGGACCGAAAAGATAACCACTCTGTACCGGTCTGCCGGAGCTTCAGGAAGGAGGGGTATAAGAAAAGACCAAGGAGCCATATATCTCACGAAATTCTCTTAGCTTCCTCAGGGTTATGGCTTCTGTTTTATTTTTTCTGAAATACTATCCTTTTCTCTGTTGATGGGTGTTGTTATGCTTGACCTAAAAAGATTTTTCGCTAAAATATTCCTTTTCATTTGTGCCAGTACATTTATCAAAATATAGGGAATTTCCAAGAAACTGATATTATAGGTTGTGGGTAGAATGTGCGAGGGATTTCCGAGTCCCATTTAGTTTTCCTTTTTAATTTGACTATTCTGGGTAATTTGAATTGAATATTCATACTTGATACCTTCTTGTCTACCCCTATCCTTAGACTTGCCCAAGTCTTTGATTAAGAGCAGACTTTATAACTAGACTTTTTATATAGATCTTCATTTGTTTTCACTGTTTTCAGATTTGTCATTATTCAATAATAAGAAAGACATCTACTTTGCAACAAATGGACTTTCTCAGACATTTCCAGGAATCACAGTGAGGAGGAGTGGGATAGGTGGAAAGATAGGTATAGGAGACAGGAACTGAGTCAAAGGGAAGAGGAGTGGGGTAGGTGGAGGGATAGGCATAGGAGATTTGAGTTCTGGGGTTGAGGGGTGAGGTATGTGCAGTGAAACAGGGAATGAAGTCTGTCTACCCTATTCCCTGAGATTCAGAAAGACCTGTGAGTAGTAGTAAGAAATTGGCATTTTAAGAGGGTTTTCTTTTGGGCACTCATTGTATTGGTTCAAAAGGTAGCATTCATTAATCCTTGATATTAAATATACACCCAATTACTTCTCTAAAATAATGAAGAAAAGGGAATCTCAAGTTAGGTCAAGAATATATTTCAGACCCTTTTTGTTTTCATTTCTCTACTGAAACAATGTTTTAACAACCTTCCTAGGATGTGAATTTGGAACGGTAAAACCTGAAACTCTTCAAGTGATCTATCTTCATTTTCCCACTGACGTTTAAACAGCGTTGAGCGGTTGCCGGGAAATCGATTCGATACTGTAAATATAGTTCACATTTGTAATCATTAGGGGTAGAACATGGCGTAATCGTCTCTAACTGCCCCGTTACCGTAAACAGAAGCAGCCATCAGAGAGAAACAGATGCTGCTACAGCAACAAAGCATACTCTAACTTCTGGGAAGAGATGACAGTGGGGGTGATAGTTCATCATAGCACGAGTCAAAATGGATCGGTTCTGTGCTAAAGACAATTTGTCCTTAGCCAATGAAAGTTAAAGTGCAGAAGTTGATGGTTTGTTGAGAATGTGAAAACCTAGTTTTCCTTCGTGAAGGTTAAAGGTATAAAGGACAAATTGCATTGAAAATTAAAATCCATGTACTCAAAGTATTGTGAAATACATAGCTAAGGTATTAATCTTATGAAAAAAAAAGAAAAAAAAAAAAAGGTAAACACTTTGGGGTCACGATGCTAGATTTTGATTTAGAGATTGATATTAGAATACTATAGTAGAAGAATGAATAGAAATTCTATAAATTTGCTTTTCACACGTCATCTTTTTTAAGCTTTCAGAGAATATATAACTAAACATTTCAAGTTAAAACATAGGTCACCGTCCTAGTTTTTGTGAGAATTGAAGAAAAGCATATTTTTCAGCACAGTTCCTTTTCAAATCAGTCAGCTTGGGAATCTCTGCATGTGCTAACACAAAGACTTCAACATCTAGATCAATTTAAGAATATGGTATCATATGCTCAACACCCCTACTCCTTATCCGTCATGGTTTTCACCCCTAGCATCCCCGTCCCTTTCCTAACCTAGTGGTATCAGTAAAATTGTCGTAGTTTATGAGATCGTTTTAATAAGGTGCACTCGGTTTATTGGCCGGAGGAACTTCTTGTAAAGTGAAATGACAATAAAGATACAAAAAAGGTAAATTGGCTTAATTCGACTATTAGGATTTGATAATAAATGAATAAATCTTAAGGAACCAGTTTTGATTGATAATTGACAATATTTGAAAAATCACCAGGTGGCGCTACCGTGAATATTAGGATATGCCTTGACGGTGGAGACGGCTAAGACGAATTCCCCACCCCCCCCCCCCCCCAAACCGGGTCAGTCAGACAGATTGACACTTTGTCAATTGGAAATACAGTATACATGTTCTGTGGCGCGTCGGGTCAAGGTCATGAGTGCGAGGCGCCCTCTCTTGGACACTCACAGAAGTTATGCCGTGTCTCGGACCTCTAACGTTATGGATGCAGTTCCATATTTCTTACTGAATAAATTGAATACGGTCTTTTTCAGAAAATCTGTTTGGAGAAAGCATTATGATTTATTTAACTTTGTGCAATAAAAACTGCTGGGCAAGTGGGAATAGCCGACTGGGAGTGTGGGAAGTGACCAGAATGTTTCCGTGTATTTCTATTTGTTTTTATTTTATTTTTTTTCAATTATCAGTAATTCTCCCACACGTTGCAGCTGACCATTCCCTGCCTGCCCCATCCTCCCTTTAATGCCTCTCTTATTCGTGTCTCGGAGGTTCTCGGAGGTTCTCGGAGGGGTTCGGAGCTGCTCGGAGTTACTTGGAGCTGCTCGGAGCTGCTCGGAGCTGCTCGGAGTAACTCGGAGCTGCTCGGAGCTGCTTGGAGGGGTTCGGAGCTGCTCGGAGCTGCTCGGAAGGGTTCAGAGCTGCTCGAAATTTCTCGGAGGTACTCGGAGCTGCACGGAGGTGTTCAGAGCTGCTCGGTGTTTATCGGAGCTACTCGGAGCTACTTGGAGCTGCTCGGAGCTGCTCGGAGTGGGCAAGTCGATGGCAGGGAGTGAGCTGCTCACTCCAGCTGGCGGGGGTGAGGCGGGGGTGAGGCGGGGGTGAGGCGGGGGTGAGGCGGGGGTGAGGCGGGGGTGAGGCGGGGGTGAGGCGGGGGTGAGGCGGGGCTGAGGCGGGGGTGAGGCGGGGGTGAGGCGGGGCTGAGGCGGGGGTGAGGCGGAACTCAGGCGGGGCGGAGGCGGCCTAATCCCTGCCCGGCTCAGCCCACGTCTCGGTGAGCAGATACAGTCGTCGACCTGCCTCCGGGCTCAGCCAGACCCGCTATGACTATACACCGTCCACCACCAGTTGGCGAAGACATCCCGCAATGAGAATGAAAATTCATGAATGTTTGGTCTGTGTCTTCATTCGCCATTGAATTTGGAGGGTGCAGTAATATGAATTTTATCTCACCCCGTATACATGATCAGGTACATGATTGTTTAGCAAAATAACTCATCCAATAAGCCATTCAGCATTGGGTACACAATCTTCACTGCTGGGAGTATTAGTTCCTAATGGAAAGCCTAAGGAGAAAAATACCTGAGTGAGATGACCGTGGTTTTGTCCCACCAGATTAAGGTCAACTATAAACTGTAGAACTGTCCCAAGGCGCTAATAACACTATGTAAGGAGGTCAGGGTGAAGGTCGTGGTTTGCTCTGAATACAGTCTTTGGCTGCTGGGTCAATCCATTCTGTATTCCTTATATGGCAGTGAAGGGAGAGGGACAAATCCATGCTGCTAGACTTATACTACCATCAACTCTTGCCTTCACTCACCCTTTTCACTACTTACACTTCAGCCCCATCACCCCTCTTTGTCTGATGGTGGCGTAGTCTCGGGGCAGTTACCTCTGAGTGATATGGACATACAAGAACATGCATGTAAGAATATGTGGCCTATTCTTATCCACCTAATACAAAGTGTCCATAGTAAACTCTGTATGGACATACCCGGTACATAGAAATATCTATTATCCACCTAATACAAATCGTCTAAAGTAAACCAATAGGATCTCAGTATGGACATTCCTGGTGCATATGGATATCAAATATCCACCTTATATAAAGTGTCCTTAGTGAACCTATGGGAACTCTGTATGGACATATCCGGCACATACAGATATGTTGTATTATCCACCTAATACAAAGTGTCCATAGTAAACCTATAGGAACTCTGTATGGACATACCCGGCACATACAGATATCAATTATCCACCTAGCATGAAGTGTCCTCCTATGGGAACTCAGCATGGACATACCCGGCACATAAAGTTATCAATTATCCACCTAATATTAAGTGTCCTCCTATGGGAACTCAGCATGGACATACCCGGCACATACAGATATCAAATACCCACCTTAATATAAAGTGTCCATGGTACATATATAGGAACTCCGTATGGACATACCCAGCGCATACGGATATTTATCAAGTGTCCTTGGTAACCCATTGGGAACTGTGTATGGACAGCAATATACCGGAGACAGAGTATAGCGCCCTGTTTAGCAGCACGCTCACAACATGTCTGCCTATCACAGAATCGCGGGCCCAATTCAAGGCACGAGGCGAGCGTAGGCGACCGAGCTCCGAATGTCAATGGAGATCTGGGCCTTTAAACTCTACTCCTCTGATGGGAAACTTTGTGATCCTACACCCTCCTTAAATCTCCACACAGAAGTCAGTGTAAAAAGCGTGACCTATTTCCGGAGCTACTCACAATTGCTCGCGTCATTCACAGGCCACTGATTCCTCTTTGCGTCAGAGCCTGTGTCATTGTCATAATGACGTCACACTCGTCATGTCTATTTATAGACTTCAGCACTCGGGGTTATTGTGTTTCGGGCCTGACCTATTTAGGTATCTCGTCATCTAATAGGTATTAACAAAAGGAGGTGGGGGATTCCGCATTAGGATCTCCCTATTGTCGCCCACGGTTATTCACTCCAGAGATCAGCTCATGGGTTATAGGGGACAGAGCCATTGTTAGTTCATAAAACAGTCACTAGGTGGCCAGGAGTATGGCCGGCCCCTTTGGGCGGACAGATCTATATTCTAGCTCTTTGTTCTTACGAAATTCAACTGCCTTTCAATGTTTTACCATGGTTCCCTTGACTCTCTACACCCATCCCAGAGCAGGATGACATAATGATTAAACCCAGGACATGATGTTTTTCACATGGAACATTTTATATACATATGTCAACAAGGCTAGAGTTGTGACACTTCCCCATTATCACTCACTTCTTTCACACCTCCTTTAGTGAAGACCACCTACTTTTTCACCTCCTTTAACACCTACTCGGGGGGCATCATGGCAGCCCCCATGGATCATAGGCTATATGGCGTATAGGACCCAGCAGTGGCAGACTTACTGCTACATCAAAGGCCAATCCTTCTCATAACATGTCACCCTCTTGGTGTAAAAGAACCTTGAGAAAGTCTGGTAAGGTTGACTCGATTTTAAATCAAACCAAACAAACAAACAAACATGGCTTATAGGAGTAGAAGGGTGTATAGACTCTATTCGGTAGGTGGCAATGAAACACAGTATTATGTTATATATTTGCATATAACACCCGCTATACTGAGTATTTGTAATTACAGCCATAGATTCACAGATACATGTAAGTAATATCGGTTATCATGTGTCCTCATTTGCATATTATCCGTTGATCTATGAGTATATTGCAATGGGATAGCCTTTATTATTCTACCCCTCATGAAAATCTTCATAGACATTGTGTGACAGTATGCCACGATTATTATCCTACCCCTCATTTAAATCTCCATAGAGTTAACACGTTGTGACTGTATGGGGTAGGATAAAATCTAAACGTCTCTGAATTTCACATGATTGTTTGCACGACATTAGTTGTCGTCTGCTACAGATATAATTTAAGATAAATTTATAAAAGAAACTTGAATATAATAAGTGGTTCATAGCTTTTGAATGCGTAAGTTTATTGAGGTATGGCTTTATTGTTGAAGAGATTGACTCATGAATATGTTAATTGCACTATGAGGTATGGCTTTAGTGTTGAAAAGATTGACTCATATGTTAATACTGACATCCATTAAAGGAATGTTACTCGTATATGTGAGTCAAAGTAACACGTACATGCCTGCATAAATACGTACGTAACATTACGTCCGCGTATACGTATCCGTAACCATCGCACGTAACGCTAGGCTTACTCAATGTACCCCGCCTTGATTTACCGCATTTTAGGCGCGAGCTAGGCGCGAGTTAGGCACGTTTCCGGCACCGTAGGCTCAGCGTCCCAGCGGACGTTACGCCGTGTTCGTCCACCAGGGGGCTCTGCGTCACTCTACGCATGCGCAGTAAGCGACACTCCCACGCGCCGGCGCACTCGGCCGATCAGACACCCTCCCCGGCCCGCGGTCTGCCGGGCCATACACAGGCCACTAGAGGCCGCGCAACCATATTGGGGACTGATAAATAAGTACCTTTTACTTGGTGTATAAAAACGTTCATAACTTAGGCTGTTAAAAACATACAGGTATGCAAAAGGTACCATATTAGTGAAGAGAATATGGGGTTTATTTTCATATATATATATTGAATTTATTGCGGTATTTTATCTGTTTTCATTATTGACGTATTTTCTTAGAAATCATGTTAAAAGTTAGGCAAAATGTGTGACTTCTAGAATATGAGTGAAGATTCCATAGAATTACACTGGTGGGCACTAGAGGCCAGGAAGGCATATTAGGGACTATGATGGGATCCGGATTCAAATAGCGTTTCCCTAAAAGATCTCTTAGGTTGACTTGTGCTGCATATCTAATTAGTTTAAGGAAGCATTTTTTTTTTGTAAATAATAACTAAAGAAAAAACTGAAATTACAATATAAAAATATGACATCATTCCCAACCAAGCCTACCAAGACAAATATCACAAAAAGGTTTTTTTTGCTATTTTTCCATTTTGACTTCTGCTGTGAGTACATGTACAATAAAAGTGAAGTTACCAAAATGATTCTAACAAAAATCTCTACTTGATTAAAATGGGGTTTTGATTTTGCTTCCATATGGAATTCTATAGAATCTTCACTCATATTCTAGAAGTCAAACATTTTACCTAACTTTTAACATGGATTCTGAGAAAATACATAAAAAATAAAAACAGATAAATTATCTCAATAAATTCAAAATATATATGACAATAAAGCCCATAGTCCATGGTTTAATATGGTACCTTTCGCAAATCTGTACCTTTTATACAGCCTCAGTTATGGGAATTTTTGTATATCAGGATAAAAATAACTAGTTTGCAGTCACCAATATGGTTGCGCGGCCTATAGTTATTGTCCTCTGGGAGATGGAGGGTTACACAACTATAGCGATATGAGAGCCGGGCTATGGGCTTCCTTCATGAAGCTACTTTATCGCAAAAAGATCCAGCTACGATTCCTATGACGATACTGGGAAGACACAGCTATGGGTTCTAATTGATGAAATATATTGAAGTCCAGGATTTCATTTTGTAAGGATGATATCGACAATGTAATGCTCCTCAGAGGTAGCGGATAAAATGTAAAGTATTCAACGGATTTAAGACTAAAGCCGACTTGTTCGTACTTGAGTACACATGGAATGTGTGCGGATCAAATTAGTATAAAGAGGCTGTTCCATCGGGCCGAATTCCCAGCAGAGCTATGATTCTGATGGATATCATTGGCGTAGTGGAACACCATAACCTGGTGAGATCGGTGCCGTCGGCCGCCGTCGGCCACCGTCGGCCGCACTCTTCCATTAGGCTTTGGGTATCTAAAAACGTGCCGATTCTAGTACACCCATTTTCCGCTGCGTTCTTACTACTGGTATTGTCTTCTGGTATCCAATACCAACAACGTAAGAGTTGTGCCCTCCACCCCTGGCATGTTTATTCGGAGGAACAATGCAATCCTAACTGTAATCAAGTCAAACCAGGCTTTCACTCCATGGTGGGTGGTGCCACATTGCATAATCTAAGCAGAAAAAGTCGTGGGTCATTTCACGAGCTCCATCGTTTCCATTGACAGATTTTGGGTCAGCAGTGCTAAAAGTTTGTCGGTGGTTCCTGCCTGTAAATCGGTGATGGGAAATCGACCAATGGAAACGGGCCTATAGTGGGAACCGCCCTTAAAGCAGAGTCTGGTGCATGTACACGTAATACACAGAACGTCATTCCAAGGCGGTATACAATGTAAACAGTCATAGAACATAATGGCCACAGGCGGCCATAGAACCATAAGCCCCGTAGCGCTATCCAGACTGCATTCATCCATACCCTGTCCCACACACAGCCCTATGTAGCCTGAGGGTAGTCACGCAATCTCCCGACCCCACACACTTCATCAGTGGAGGTCACCAGATGCTGATTATCCCTCCTCTCAGACTGATAAAAGAGGGGCAAATAGAGGCGCAATAATTACACATACAGAATAGACACGTTCGATTAGCTTAGAAGTAAACAACAACCTATAAACTACCCACATGTACAATGCGCTCTTGTGGTGCATCGTGTTGCATCTTAGTGCATCTTAGTGCATCGTGGTGCATCTTAGTGCATCGTGGTGCATCGCGGTGCATCGTGGTGCATCGCGGTGCATCTTAGTGCATCGTGGTGCATGGTGGTGCATCGTGGTGCATCATGGTGCATCGTGCCACAATATGCTGCATCGCGCCACATTGCGCCACATTGCGCTGCATTGAGCTTCATCTCGCTGCATCGTGCTGCATCGTGTGGCATCGTGCCGCATCATGCAGCATCATGCTGCATCATACTACATCGCGCCGCATCGCGCCGCATCGCGCCGCATCGCGCCGCATCGCGCCGCATCGCGCCGCATCGCGCCGCATCGCGCCGCATCGCGCCGCATCGGGATACATCACACTGCATCGTGCCGCATCGTGTCGCGTCGCGCTACATCGTGCAGCATCGTGCTGTATCGTGCTGCATCTCTTCACATCGTATATGCTTCCATTCACGTCGACGGTACCCAGTATGAGGTGCACAAGGGTGGCAGCGGAAACCCCATCCCCTCAGGGTCGACTGTCTCTACCCCCACACACACCCCCCCCTCCTGTCATTTGGGTTTAGATACGAGTCTCCCGCACACCGCACCCTCACCCCACTCTGAGGGGTGTGGATTGGCAGGACACACACGTTGCGCACCCCCGTCAGTGACTAATGTGGCCCTCAGGGGGGTTTAGGTGGGAGGGGAGGGGGCGATGGGGGCGGGCCGTAACCCCAGAGGTAATCAGGAAATTGGCGTTCGTCCAGAGGCGGGGGAGTGTAAAACAGGGCCTAAAAAGCGCCCCCCCAACTTTTCCCTTTTGGGAACCTTTTTGGCTTGTTGAAGGTCCTTGTACCCAGCGCTCTGATAAGAAGGGTGAAAACGGGAATGGAATCATAATAAGACAGAATTCCGCTTGATCTGTTTTATGATATTTCCTCATTGAGATGGACTTTGGTGTAAGATTTTTGGATGTATTACACTCTTTACCACCCCGCATGCCCACAGGCATAATTTACACAGGGGGATAAAATACCTACAGTCATTATGTACTCAGGGGGATAAAAGGTCTGCAGACATTATGTGCACAAGGGGAGAAAATGCCCATAGACATTATATACACAGGGGGAGAAAATGCCCATAGACATTATATACACAGGGGGAGAAAATGCCTATAGACATTATGTGCACAGGAGCAGAAAATGCCTACAGGCATTACGTACACAGTGTTATCGTTTGATAATATTTAAGTCTATTTGCTATGACAGTATTAGCCGTCCAGAATATCCTCCATAAGTGTTGAATTAAGTTGGCCCATATCGTCCCTGTGTCTCTATGACGTACAGAAAACTGGTCTACATGTAGGATCCTAGATTATTAAACAGGCCCCTGGATCATGGAGAATTGACAATACAGAAGAATGCAACATGAGCCATGATATCGATATTACTTCTACCTCCCTGGATACACACACCTGATACGTATCAGCAAGATACACGGGACATCCGAGCCATGATATCCCACTTCCAATTTCATACCTTATGAAACTGAGCGAAAAAAGTCTTTCTTCAAAGTGTCGATTTCCCCTTCCCCATAGGGGGGGGGGGGGGGGGGTGGAGACCGTGTATTTTTAGAATTTTTTTTTTTTTAGATTTTTTTTTTTTTTTAGAATTTTATGAAAAGTGATATTCTCTCTCCATACATGGACTCCATTTGCGACCAGACAGCTTTGTGAGTTGATACCATGGTAATAAATCTGGGTTTCATGTTTCAGTTTGATTTTCTCCTTTCGCAATTCCTAATCCCGAAGCATATTGTGAAGGTCTTGCCTATACATCCCTATCGTGGCCAAGTAATATTGGTTTCTATGAGAAGGAGGTATTATCTAAATTACCCCTATTTATTAGTGAACAAATTAACTGAATTAGAACACTCACCATTTTGGATAGTCTCCTCCTCCCTGATGTTTAGAGTACAACTGCCATGCTTTAAATACTATAGAGTGCCCCTATTATCGCCCAGCTCTAGTTCCGAGTATGTCCACATGGGGCCAGGGCACTCTACCAATGACACTTTGAGTTGTTCAGTGTCATGAGCGGCCTCCTGACATGTGTGACAGACAGGAACGGATACTCAACTGGAACAATTTGGTCATCCCCTATTGGTCCCTATTTAGCAGTTATGGCCCGAAGGGCCGATACCGATTTTGATATGGGATGGGACGAGTTCGTGGCGGGAGTGGTGTAGTGATACAAACGGGCTAAGGTCATACCCGCGATCCCGAGATCAGCAAACCGATACTCTAACCACTACACCACCAAATATGTTGGTGCCACTTCCGATTGAATGGTAATATAACGTGACAGTACTGGTGGGGATCGGCCATATGACCAAACTAACACATATATGTAATAAAATTGCTATTCAACCGTTTTATACTTGAAAATTATAGATATTTCAGTTATTTTCAGTTATTTTCCCCATAATCCTACTGTGATTCAGTACTTTGAATTTAGTTTATCGCAGAAAAACAAAATGGCCGCCGATCTCTCCTGTCATGTTGGACAGAAATAGTTCCGTGAGTGCCATACAGAAATCTTTATTGAATGACATGTATGGCACTGCTCAGACAGAACACGTATATAATAATGATTAATAACGGTTTAATTATCACATATCTTCCTTTGGATAGTACACAGATGCCTCAAGATTAGTTCACAAAATAGTCCCATCTATTTGTGGATGTTACTCATGATGACTTTTTTAATAGTAAGAAGATTATCTTTTTGTCCGATGTTCTTCATCATCCGATTAAGGAACAGCGAGGTTTATGAGAAGCTTAATGTCGTCAACTAGGAAAGGATGGATACATTATGAAAAAACCCATTGATGAAGGTTTTTTTTCTGAAAGATGCTTCATTTTATCTTGTACCTAAGAAATACTTCCTCTTAAAGGAGATTTAGTTCATCGAGACAAACAATATTGGTCCTACTGATTTCTGAGGCGTTCCTTAGAAGAAAAAAACTACGTAATGAAAAATAGGATTATAAAGAATCTCAAATGGCGAAAGGTTCATAGTTGTATCTCCATCTGTTGAGGAACTCGATCTGTATCAGTTAGTATTGTTTTTTTCAGATAAGCTGGTTCTGAATTAATGCTTTTTTTGGTCATAATGCTTAATTTCACTGCAAGAAAAAAAAAAGATTTTGTGGAAGAATTCTCATAGCTTCATGATTTTCTGAGAATATATATATATATCAAGATCACCATTCCAATTAAAGGCTTTGATACTGTAGCCAGGAAAACCATGGGTAACTTGGTGATAAGTTCATACATTATACAGTACAACTGTATATATGAATGCAGGCTCTCATACCATGTCTTTGTTGTGTGGGAAGTAAAAGAACTCTCACCTCGGTAAATGTGTAGGGGTGAGATTTCTACCTAAATTCATTACATAGATTCGATCACCACCCTCGTGGTGTAAAAGAACCTTGAGAAGGTCTGGTAAGGACCTATAATGGTTGACTGGACGTTAAATCAACCAAACAAACAAACAAACAAAGTGCAGGCTTCGAGAAGGTCCTACAGAACTATAATCATGATGCAACTGCTGAGGAGAAGGAATGAGTTAAACTGTAAAGATGATACGTAATGCATCAACCATAGTCTAAGACGGCCATTGTAACCCCATCGCAATGTGGTACCAGTTCCATGTCCTCATTAGGGCATCAGTTTTGAATCCATCTGCATCGCTCATCAAGAATTCTATAGAGGAAATTTATAAAAGCGTATGGTCAGAACTTGTATCCCATCAAGTTTGAATAGCATAGTAATTCACAAGGTGAAGCCGTATGAATTACGTAGCGATTTAAAAGAGATGGGATACGAGCTCTGACTGTAGACTCAAATAGGTTTCTGAATTTATCTCATCCTTTACACTGAATAATAGGCTAACATCCGTGACATAATCCCCCATTGAGTATATTTTTCTAAATACTCCATGGGCATTGAGTACGAGTTCCTAATGTTAAGTCTATGGGGAAATCGTACCAGCAGTGAGATAAAATATGAATTTGTCCTCAGCTCCATTACCTTATATGGCAAGGATATTTCTCTCGTGATCTTGTGGTACTGTGGTTGCCTGAATTGCCTTAAGGCAGTCTGTCAAACAGTCTCGCGTGCTTCTAGTTGTATGCGCGTGTGTTACCTCCGAAAGAAACACCGACAGGAAATACAAACAGCAATACAAATGTTCAGAGCTATTCTGGTACACTATGGATTATTTAGGAAATACATGAATATATCAATCAGTATACAAATCTCAATTTCCATCTTATAAATATGAAAAGAGGATGCAAAGTGATGCCCAAATATAAAAATGAAAACTTAAATACTCCCTAGAAAAAAATCGGGCACCGATTTTTCATAAATCGGGCCCCAGTTTCATCATTTCCATTAGAATATGTGCAGAAATGTCTGACATTTGGCATTCACATATGACTAGATGTAGATGTTATTTGCCCGTCACCTAAAGTATGCAAATGTCAGAGAGCATTGTCCCTAACACACTCTAGCCCAAGATGGGGAGGTGTAGACTTGCTCAAGTCTTTCATTATGGAAAATATTTATAAAAGACCAACAAATCTGCAACATGTGGACTTCCTCTAGTGATCGACAAGCCCAGAAATCAGTGACTGAGGTGGAGTGTAGAGAGGGGGGTAAGGGTAAGGGAGGCGGCGGCAGCACAGGTGAAGAGGTAGGACACAGGGACTGAGGTGGAGTGTAGGGGGAGGGGTAGGACACAGGGACTGAGGTGGAGTGTAGTAGGAGGGATAGAACACAGGGACTGAGGTGGAGTGTAGGGAGAAGGGTAGGATACAGGGACTGAGGTGGAGTGTAGGGAGAGGGGTAGGATACAGGGACTGAGGTGGAATGTAGGGGGAGGGGTAGGAGACAGGGACTGAGGTGGAGTGTAGGGGGAGGGGTAGGACACAGGGACTGAGGTGGGGTGTAGGGGGAGGGGTAGGAGACAGGGACTGAGGTGGAGTGTAGGGAGAGGGGTAGGAAACAGGGACTGAGGTGGGGTGTAGGGAGAGGGGTAGGACACAGGGACTGAGGTGGAGTGTAGGGAAAGGGGTAGGACACAGGGACTGAGGTGGGGTGTAGGGAGAGGGGTAAGTGGTGTCAGCACAGGCGGAGAGGTAGGACTGAGGTGGGGTGTAGGGAAAGGGGTAGGAAACAGGGACTGAGGTGGGGTGTAGGGAGAGGGGTAAGGGAAGTGGTGGCAGTACAGGCGGAGAGGTAGGACACAGGGACTGAGGTCAGCCTAAGGGAGGCAGACAGGGAGGTAAAGGTGGAGGGGTAGAACACAGGGACTGAGGCCAGTCTAGTGGAGGTGCTAGACACTACATGCCTTTACTGATTTTCACACTTATTACCCAATGTCAGAACACTGCACTGCTGCTCAGGATAAACGATCCATTTGTATGTGTCATAAAACATACTTCAGTCGCTTTCAACAGCTTTAGGCCACCATTAAGACAAGATGGAGGGCTGACTGTGTGATGGGAGGATAATGAATGCTTGAAGGAGTCTTACAGCAAAAAGCCAGGCAAACTGCAATGCTGATAAACCGGAATATACTGAACAAGAAACCAGCAAGTTTTGGTCAAAGTCATCGTTCTCCATGAGTTTGATGCGGAGTGATATGAACAAGGCAAAGCTGAGTGAATGTCACGTCGCATTCAAACAAGTTTCAGATAAAATCGGTCGTAATCTTCTCGGACCAGACTTCATGTAATATCCTCGCGTGCGCTCGGATATTACTACGCATCTGGTCCTCGGAGACTACTACTGCTTGTATCTGAAACCAGTTGATATTGTGTATATCTCAATCTCCTATTACTGAAGTAAAAATATAGATATAATGAAGAAATCACCGTTTCATATAGAATGTTACACAGTATGAGCTACTGGGAACTCCAGTTAGCATGAAGGAAGTAATATAAGGTTCCCAGGGGCTTGAACTACACATGACTATCGGATGGAGGTGAGGCAAAATCTAGACGCCTAGAAGGAAGCAGCCTGCATTTTCAAGTGGATTAAATGACATTATAACTATTGTCGTCTAGAATTGAGTGAGGTGACAGCCCCCGCTGCTGCAAAGTAAAGTCCATCATCCTCCATTTTGTCTTTTATTTGATACAGAATGCAGCGGGAAATGTGTCACGAGAAATCAAGATCGCATCAACGAGACTTTGACAGATGTTCCTTTGACGTCTTGCAAGTCGATAGATTTTACTGTTACTGGTTGTTTTAAAACGAGCATTTGTCTGTAATGAATGAAATAACCACCTCGAATTTAGATTTAGACGTAAGACAATGGAACTCTCCTCGATGGAGATAGGAATACGGTCAGCGGAAGTGTTGATAGCAGACGATATTCTAAGCGGCTTATGTATCATTAGCCAATGGAACTCTCCTCCCCGAAGATAGGAATAGGTAAACGGAAGTGGTAATAGCAGACGACATTTAGAGCTGTTTTTGTACGACATAACACAATGGAACTCTTCTCCCTGAAGATAGGAATACGATAAACGGAAGTGGTAACAGCAGAAGACATTTAGAGCTGTTTCTGTAAGACATGAGAGAATGGAGCTCTCCTCCCTGAAGATAGGAATAGGTAAACGGAAGTGGTAATAGCAGACGACATTTCTGTAATCATTAGACACTGGAGCAACTCAATATGTAGGAGTCATTCTTCATGATTGGAGAGATCTGATGGCACGATCCTTCCGTATCTAAAACACAACCAACTAAAAGGTCTTCTCCTCAGATAATTGTTACAGATGATGAGAAATGTAAGGGCGGTTGGTTTAAAATCAGAACCGATGTGGATTATTCAATATATCTGGGATGATGGGAGGTGGTTGTAGTTGGATCGAGTCACTTGATTCATTTAGGTCCAAATTCACATGAGATTTTGGAAATAAATTGCGTTTCCATTATTCCCAACTATAACATTACTATCCCCAAGAATACAACTGAATAGCAACCAATTCATTGATAGTAAAGAATCTAAGAATGCTCAATGAAACCACTATTGTTAATGAATATTTCAGGCTTATATTCACCATGATTTACAAATAATCAGCAAAAGATTTTTGCCGATTCTACCAGGACCAAGCCAATAATCATGAAAGGGTTGTTGGCCAGATGGAACAAGCACTTTATATGAAAGTAGCCGACCGCCAAGGACTGTTTCCTCCAGTGGATGTAGCTCACAGTATTAGGTTGTCGAGAGGCCATGTTCTCCAGGCTTAGCCCTGTCCTCCAGCCTCTCTCCACTACCTCCTTTATGAGCTGCTCTGCCTCATAACCTCACATTGATGGCTCCCTTTGATGGCTCTCATTTATGGCTGTCTCGGTTCCTTCTATGGGCACACGACACATCCTTGTAGATATTACATGTGGTGACATTGTATATCCCTGCCTCTCCTCACGGATTATTACTCTGTCAGTGCCCCATCTTCCTTTTGATCCTAGACATGTAAAGACAGTAAACAATACAGGTATATGAGGTCATGCTGCATCACCCCCAGCTAAAGATCATATTGGAGTTATTCATAAATACATTGAAGTCTCTTTGACATGCAGAATATCAGATTTAAACTAGGATCAGCTCGGAATTCATATATGATAGAAGTGCTTTGAAATAAATATGTTTCCCCTCCGTAAGAAAATCTGTGTAGGGGAAGAATTCTTTAATATTGCTCTAGGGACAGAAAGCGAGCAGAAAAGACCAACTTTTAAGTCAGAGACAGAGGTGGTGGCCATCTAGTGGGCAGACTGGATATTATTACATGCCTGTGAGCGAATGTCTAACAAATACTGCCCACTGCTAGGGGTGCAGTAATAATAATGTTCGTGCCCGCTGTGACTTGGACTTAATAAGTAATCAAAATGGCGTTTTCTCATTGATTTGAGGTATGTAATAATAAGCAAACGTCCTGACTGTGGACGAAATGGTTCTCGTTCTCGGTCAGTCGTCGATTTCATACTGCCTTCCGCCTATGGCGTCAGGCAGTATGAAATCGACACCTGACCTCGAACAGGAACAGTTTCATCCACAGTAAAGACGTTTCCTAATATTATTCCGGGTTTGCCACCAGTGAAAAGAACTCCTGAACCTCATAAAGAGTGATAGATTTGAGTTTAAATGAATATTTTAACGTTTCCAATGCACTCGCAACGGAAGCCAATTTGGTTGCATAGGGTACGAACAAAGAAATCGATGAGTGCTTGTTCTGTGTCCCTGTTCGCCATTGAGTTTGGAGTGCACAGTAAGATGACCGAGGCGATATTTGAGTGAATATTCTGAAGCGTATGTTTCGGTCGCTCGGGGGATTTAGCGCTTCACGGAATATGCATAAATAGAAAACCATGCAATACAAAAATAAAAATGTCAACGACTTTGGAGAAACCAAACAGAGTTAGTCGAGTTGTTGTTTATCGCACGATGGCAAGGTCGCGTATTACTGCGCGAGGTGAAGCCGAGTGCAGTGAGGAGCAGACCTTGCTGGAGTGCGATATAAAAACCTCGACTAACTCGAGTTTGGTTTAAATTTATCCTATCCTATATTACTTCAGAATATTTAGAAAGTGAAAATTGTGTGATACTCCATAATGTGTGCTTGTTGATACTTTCGATATCGCTCTTCTTTTGCTCGCTCATTGGTCATTTTTCACATGACGTCATTTCACAAATGTATCCCACTAGAGCGATAAATTTCATTTTTCTGGATACTCGCCCGAATACAGTTAGCCAATGTTAAGCCTATGGAGTTCTTTTATTAGGGGTAGGATAAAATATGTTTTTTCTTACATTAACAAAAATGTATCATTCAGGAGTCAAAGGTGAATAAAACTTCGGATTCTGGTCCGGACAAAATTAAGCAGATTAAATCCACTCCAAAACTTTGCAGGCTCATCAGAAATTCTGCGCAGGAGAATTAATTCATTAACAAGAGAAACAAAAACTCTTCTTGTTTCCACATTATGGTAATATCTCCCATCTGGAAGATTTCCTGGATGCTCTTTTTCGGATAATTCCCTGTTTCTGTGTTGATTCAAAGGTGTTATTTAATTAAAGTTTAGTCCGTCTCTCTTTCCAAGCTGGCGATTTCAATAGTTTTAGGATGATATTGTAAATGATCTATGTCCCCAATGGCAGAATTTTTGTGTGTGAAAAAGTTTCTTTACTGTTCAAAGTTCATATTTTTCTTTCCATGAATGTTTTATAACATTCAATCCTCCTTTTTCGCATAGTAATAACACAGAGAATACTTTCCATATAGAGCAATAAAAGGGCATTTTGACTTCGAACCGTGAGAATTGGTATTCTAGCCATTGACAGTGAGTTTCTTTGTTTCTACATTGTACATATCTACTTGCTTTAGTACTGGTTCATATACATACTTCATTCATGACATAGATTCGATCACCACCCTTGTGGTGTATAGGAACCTTGAGGAAGTCTGACAAGAACCTGCAATGGTTGACTGGGCGTTAAATCAAACCAACCAACCAACACCACTGCATGAACACCACCATTTTACATATGAATGCGCCTGGCGTATATAAGTATGCTTTTGCGTATACAAGGTCATCCTATTCCCCGTGTGTAATCACCTCATCTGTAGGTGGATTTAAGTGTCCAGTGAAGAGGGATTCACTGAGAGCGGGCGGGAGGTGGCAGGGGGTGGGGTTTGGCAGGGGGGGGGGTTTCCCAATGAGGACACCTATACTTCTCCCAACACAAACGGGCGGGAGGCGGCGGGGGGAGAGGATATTTCCTCTCATATACGCCGGGTGTGAAATACAGCCAAGACGCGTCCGTATATAAACCCTGGGCAAATATATATATGAAAACAAGTCAAAATTCAGCCAATACATGTACTTCCGCGATGGCGTATATATATGAATAAAATGGTGGTTTTCGTGCAGTACACTGCACGACAGTAAAATTGAATGCATCGAGTCCAGTTATAGTAAACAACATCTCCCTAAACCATAACGAAGGAACTTACAGAGAAAGGTGAAGCACCAATTTCTTTTTTTTTTAATATCGAGCTTCACTCTATTTATTGAACTGAAAGAGTTACAGTAAGTTCGGGTAGAAAATACTTGTGAACTTTCCATCGGCACATAATGAACCATCCAAAGGGCTACAAGTGGTCACTCCAACGTAGAACAATGTCTGAAATCAAAAATTGCGCATAGGAAACTCTGAAAAGCTTATCTAACTATTTGCATGAACAATATAGCACACTAATACTAATTTCCTATCCTGCCTCGTACTAAATGAAGCGTTGGACGCATTTCACAACAATGTACATTCTTCCAAGAACAATAAAACGAGGGTGCTCTTTATTTTTCTTCCCCCCCCCTCTTTTGGGAGAAACTTGGTTATACTGGACATGAACATGACAAGACATGACATAGAGGACGGATAAAAAAAAAAGCACCAATCTTGGATGTCTCAAACCTACTCTTTTCAGTACACCAGAGGCCTTTTTGTCATCTCACCTTACAGAATTAATCTCCGCGTGTCGCTACGTTGGCTGTAAATAGGGTGTAATAGACGATCCATCAAACAATCATTGTAAATTACTCCGCGTGTGATGCAGCACTCCTGATCATACCGCCAGCTGCCAGTACAGTGATATATGTTATAATCTCTATGTTGTAGTCCTGTGATCATGCTTCACCTTTGATGAATGAAAGAAATTGTATATCATGCTTTATCATCCCCAGTAGTCGTCTCTGTAGCCATAGGCTTTTGTTAGTTTGCTATCTCCCCAAAGGCATTTCTCAACCTGCATGGACATGGCCTTAATTATATCCTGTTATTATAAAATTTAGATGTCGTTGGAACAAAAGAGAACAATGTTTGAATCTGCCTGAATAATCATATATCATAAGGTAATGTAGTTATGATAATCCTTAGAGAAGAGGTTATATGAGGTGACATAATACAAGTTTAGCCATTGCAATAACATTTTTTTTTTTTTTAAATTTCTTTATTGATTATCTTCAGTTTTTTTGTTTTTTTTACAAATATCACTTTACATCTGTGTCAATACATTTGAAGCTGATGATCATAAAGTGGCTGAGGATCTCAGTCAGGTTGGACTGGTTTTCATGATCCGGCCAGTACCCTGCATTGGGGAAAGCACTGATCTGAATTATTCTGATACCGTGATGCTATTCTATTCATTGAAAGGGGTAAGATAAATCCAGAACAGTACTTGAATCGTAAAATATACAAATACTCCACTCTTTTGAATGCACCGTAATCATCACTCAGTTTTGCCTCAACAACGATTGCGGCACATTCAAACCCTTGGAGTATTGTCTATTTATATTGTTCTCGATCGAGTTCTATATAATCATCTTAGCTTGATGTAAACGTCAATAGTCTTAACATTAGGAACTCATACTCAACAGGCTTGCGAGTATGGTAACTCATATTCAATGGGCGAGGAACAGATAGATATTTGCAGGCGAAGATGAAATCAGAAACATATTCATGTTTGGTCTGGGTCCCCATTTGCTATCTTGTTTAGAGTGCGTCAGAATACTCAGCTAGCGCCTCGTTAATATTACAGCATTTTCCAACCTCGATGGAGAATGGTGACACAAACCAAACACTCATCAATTTCCTTCTTAATGTCTAATCACCCTCTCATTACACAACAATTAATTATAAGTCGAAATCGTGACCTATTTGGACTCAAATAACAAAACAATTTCTGCCGTCTGGAGCGTGAAAAGTGTCATTAATTAAGTGTCCTGACATGACACCGTTGTGACATGAAGCCTGCATGGAAACCATGCCATGCAAAACATCGTTAAAACTATACACACACTAGATACATACATCCCCAAGTCATGCACCAATATCCAGCTACATTACATATATAACTCCCAACCACTGCACCAAATATATGCCACTCCCGGAACTGCAGGGAAAGTACGCACATGTACGTACGATCTATTCTTTGTCTCTTAAATCTGAGTTGTATTTTTGTTGATATTTTGTTTATGGTCATGGATACTGTTTATCGTTCTCTACCACGATGCGCTTGGAGTTCTGCCAATGCCTGTTCACGCTTTGGGTGTTGACGGGTGTGGAAGGCTGTGCAGGGCCAGTCGCGGGCAGTACGTGGTCTCGTATAGACCTCCCGGGTAGTACGGGTATTCGTATCGCACGTGGATGTAACGTAGGGCACGAAGGACTGGACAGAATGGAGCTGGAGTGTCTGAAGATGGGGGTCAGAAGGCGAGCCGATACGCAGGCATGGTAATTATAGAGAAACTGTCTAATCGTGTTGTAGTGTGAAGTGTAAGTATAGTCTCAGTAATGAGGCAAGGTCAGCTGTGTACTATAATATACAGCGAGGCTGGGAGTAAACAACCTCTAATGAACGTATATCCTTCGCGGTGCCGTGTTGCAAAGCATTTCTCTCTGAGATATCGGATTTTGTCTTACTTAAAGCCGGGGACACACCAATCGAGTAAAGGCTGCGATCTCTGGATTCGCCAATGCAAAATTGCATTTATCTGAGATATTTTTTCATAGTTATATCTCCCACCGATAATTTAGCGTATCATATGCAATAATCAGGTAAAATATGAAATAATAGCTCACAGACACCTCATTTTGTGCTAGCGATTCTGGAAATCGCTGTGTTTCTCGCTTGGTGTGTCTCTGGCTTTAGCCCTGAGTGTATTTATAGCACAGAAGACTGACAAAGCAGCCAGTTTTCAGAATTTTAATATAACAATAACTTTCAAATAATCATAGCCTATAATTGATTTTTATTCAAATAATTAAGTAGAAAGATGTTCCGCAAAAATCCAAACAAGTTCATGTTGAATTGATAGTTTCATTAGGGGCTGTTGTACATCAAAATAGGAGGGGAGGGGGGTAAATAAATGATCTTGGTTGCAACGTTTTGTCCCAATTAATGTGACTTCATCAGGCAGTATTCAAATAATCTATATATAGCTACAGAGTTACTACAAACAAAGAGACTTGAGAGTAATCAAGTTCTCATTAACTTTAATATGGGACCTCTAAACGTTACTAAACTCCCTTTTATCGCCAATGGTCTAGACTAGCAGACTACGCTGTCGAAAAAGGTCCCCCAATGAACCACCGTTTTCAGATATCTAAATGGAGAAACTGAATATGATTTAGCATGCAAATGTAGAAATACCTAAATTTTCCATTTCTGGTATTGGGTTTTCAATTTAAAGGGATATAAAAAAGTTTAACATGGTGGTATACAGCCGGGCATCTAAGCATGGACGTGCAACTCTAGAGACACACTGTCCATGATCTAAGCAACCCGTTTTCACCGTGTTTCCGTAGAACGACACAGGCGGGAACCAGCTAACACTGGACCCTGTACCCGCAATGAATTATGGGATACCTCATTATTATTTCGGTTTGACCTGTAGGTCAAGACCGAAATATATTAGGGGAGACGGGGAACGGTTTTTGCGGCTACATTATAATACATTACAGTAATATATTCAGGAATCCTGAATACTTATAGCCTCGATACCCTCGATACCCTGTGGTGAACTGGTCAGATGTGGTCCGCACCCGGCGACAGTAGTGTATTTTTATATATTGCAACAGGCTTCCACATCCCTCCCTCCCTCCCTCCCTAGCCTATAATTTACTATAATTCAAATGATTGATATATAGTGGCAGAGGTATCATGCCCTCCTGGAAATGGAAAGAAGGTTGTTAAGGGGATAGTCTAGGCTTATAATGAAGGGGATTAAAAAGTCCATATCGATTCTTGGAAAGTAGAATATCTATTATCAGAACTATTGCACTGACATTTGGAAACCAAAACATTCTATCGAGACGGAAAACGATACATATCTACAAATACCGTAACTTTCCCCTCGGATCTGTCGTGAATGAATATTAATCATTTGTACCCTATTCTCATGGGTTTTCGAAGGACTGTAACAAGTAATGGTTTCTGATTGGTTAAGAGGGCAATCTAGTATCTTATCTTTTATCCAATAGAATATATCCACACCAGATACATTCACATACTCAGTATGGTGATGAAAATATCGAATGAAGATACATAACTTCATATCATAAGTACCTAAAGCCCAATACATATCTTCCGATTCAGGGTTGAACGATTAGTTCCCAAATCATATAGGAGTCGGTGAACTTGTCACAGGCAAATTACATAACCCCTCCGCCCATGTTGGCCACCCAATCAGGGGCTGTTTACCAACGTTCCCTTGTTGGCAGCTGGATTTATCAATATGTTGATAAACATTTGGTGACTGATTCAGATACATTGAACGACAACTCGTCTGCGACAAAAGAACATCTCAAGGAGGGGGTTCACTAGTCGTTGGCGAACCCTTGCCTAGCTGTCCTACATCTACTGACTAGGCCGGACTCCATTATGATGCCTCACCTAAGACAAATTACCGTTCCTTTGTCGCCGATGATGGTATATCAATTTTACAAAATCGGTAGATGTGTATTGGGCTTTAGCCGCCCCATACACACTGTCCTACATTTACGAACTAGGGTCGACTCCATTAGGATGCCTCGCCTATGACAAATTCCCGTTCCTTTGTCGCCGATGAAAGTACATAAATGTTACGAAATCAGTAGATGTGTATTGGGCTTTAGCCGCCCCATACACACTCTCCTACATTTACAAACTCGGGTCGACTCCATTAGGATGCCTCGCCTGAGACAAATTACCGTACCTTTGTCGCCGATGAAAGTACATCAATGTTACGAAATCGGTAGATGTGTATTGGGCTTTAGCCGCCCCACACACACACTCCATGCCCCTACATCGTCGCCTACACAGGTGGCCTGAGACAAACAAAGGCCACGTTAGGGCGTAGACCCTGGCTGGTGTTGGACCCTGGACCTGCCATGACTCAGAAGCACTCCACGTCTAAACCATTGTTTGCCGTCACTGCGATTAGGACAGGCGGAGATTTACTCCCACTCCCATCCCCTGAGACAATTATCATCTTTTTTTTGAGGAAAGTTAATTTGGTGGGGTTTTCAATTTTTTTTTCTTTCAGAAGTGAAATCCTGTGTTCCACATGGGTTTTGTTCTGGCTGGTTGGTGGAGGTAATTTAATTACCTTGACACTGGTGCTACATTCAGTGCTTGTTCGCTGTGATGAGGCACAAGGGGAGGGATGTCTGTGAAATACCTCTAAGAGCTATGCAAAGTTTGGTAGCGTTATATATTACAGTACATAATGGTTTATCAAACAACTAAACGGGGACTACGAGAGTGATTGTGTGGTCCTGTCAGCAAAGTGGATTCACTATGGCATCTGTAAGTGTGTTCTTATCAACGTATTGTGTGAATTGTCCGCGGTAGATCCACTTTTGTGGCACTGGCACGACATTTCTCACTCATAAATCCCCATCAAATTAACCCAGATTTCCACTTTCTCCAATAAGCAAATCATCCACTCTCCCCCAGATCTTTCGCGACGCTAGCGCTGGCTTAATCTCTGCCCCAACCCGAAGCCTGTTCCCTGGGTATCAAATAAAGACAGGGGAGACCAGCGAACATTTCAGATTCAAGACAAGGCAATTGTCAAAAGTCATACAAGTCAAACAACTCACATATCATGAGTATGGAAATTTGGGAATTGTTGAAGGAGCTTCGCAGACAATCCGGTTGTTTCTTTTTCATACTTAAACCATTTTATAATGGGAATCCACAGTTGATTAGACTGCCCCTTCAGAGGAGCACATGGGCATTGTTGACAAAACCAAACCCTGCAACCCATGAGGTGCTTTCCACTGTAATCCCAATAATCTTCCAATATATCCAGCTATTAGACGAGTGGTAACGTTAACACAAAAAGTACTACATTTAGCACAAATACAATCACAAAGCATAGATACATGAATACATTGATATTCAGTCATGGGGTCATCAATAAAGTAAGTACGCAGAATTTCCGAAACGTTTCACAAGCCCACCCCACTCCAGATCTTACTTTTGCTGAAGTAGACACTTAGAGGCCATCTTAAAGTAAACTGGTTTGAGCGCCATGATTGTAGCTTTTTACAAGCTGGTGCAGAATAACATTCTGTCATGCATATCAGTAATAAATCACCTCTACCACTGGTTAAAACCAACCTCTATCGTCATCATGCAGAAGAACTTCTCATGTTAAGTAAGCATTTGTGTCTTGAATCATGAGTAATACGAGGAATAGAGTCGTATTCAGTTGCGGGCAATAATTGAGGATAATTGCCATTAACCATCATGTAATATCTAACTTCTTCATTGCACACTATATACATAACAAGACAAAACTAGAATATTTGCAAGTTTTACCTCACCCCTGATATTTTCCCCCATAGACTTAATATTTGGAACTTGTATCGAACGCCCAATGAGTATTTTAAAAAAAAACTCATTGGGGGATTATGTAACAAATCTTAGCCGATTAGTCAATGTGAGGTAGCCTATGTGTTCTCTATGGACACTTTGTATTAGGTAGATATATATGTCTACTTAACACATCATCTATGTTTGTGTCGTTATGTGTATGTGATGTGTTTGTTATATTGTACATTTGTTGACTTCTATACGGAAGATCGCCTCGATAGGGGTGAGTATTGTAAGTCGTTAAGTTTTTGAGAAAAAAAAAAGAAGTATGCTCCGGGTATGGTGATATACACTCCCTATGTGTTTTCTATGGACACTTTCTATTAGGTGTATATATAACTGTATACGGCCTATAGCCTATGAGCCATGGGGGCTACCGTGACGACCCCCCCCCCCCTCCCCGAGTAGGTGTTCTTCACTAATGGAGGTGAAAAAGTAGGTGTTCTTCACTAATAGAGGTGCATAAGAAGTGAGTGATAATTGGGAGGTGTCACAACTCTAGCTTTTCTCATATATGTATACAAAGTGTTCCATGTGAAAAACATTATGTCCTAGGTTTGATCATTATCTCATCATGCTCTGGGATGGCCATAGAGAGTCAAGGGAATCATGGTAAAACTTTAAAAGGCAGTTGAATTTCATAAGAAAAAAGAGCCAGAATATAGATCTGCCCCCAAGGGACCTGCCATAGTGCTAGCCACCTAGTGACTGCTTTATGAACTAACAATGGCTCTGTCCCCTATACTCTGGGTATGTCCATACACACTCCCTATGTGTTTTCTTTGGACACTAAATATTAGGTGTGAAATGATTCTCTATGCTCCAGGTATGTAGATACTCGCTGCCCATGTATAGACACTATGATAAATAATGTGGGTGATAAGACACCTCCCTCCTACCTTGGGATAATTTTTCTGGGTAGTGAGTGTGTGATGGGGGTATGGCACACCGGGGGTGTGGTGGGGTTGATATCGGGGGTGTGGTGGGGGTGATACCGGGGGTGGCGCACCATGTCCCGGGGGTTATACCGGTAATGGGATGTCAGCCCCGGGTCTGAAGACTTGCCGGCCGACGTGTGTCGACTGCTGGCTCGAGACCCGGCCCTGCTCAGAGGTCCATTCTATTAGACTCCCACACAATCACGGCAGGCTGGTCTTAAAGTATTGCTTCTCACTGCATATAGAGAGCTTTTTTATACCACACCCTGCACACCGATTCATCCCATCCCGCTGCTTATGAAATATCAATATGTTATTAGGCCACTAAAAAAATAAATTGTTTCTCATCACCAAGCCATGAAAAATCTGACGAGGGCGCTTTTTTTTTTTTTTTTTTTTTTTGCTAGATCAAAGATGGCTTTTGAAGTGTCATAAAATGGGCTTCAGACATCCAGTAAAACCCCACATAAGCGGGGTCAAAGTGGCCGCTTACACGGGGTGTCCACTCACGCGGGGTTTCCTGATTTTTACTGGCTACGCTTAATGCATCCCTAACATCAGGAGCTTTAATTTGATACTAAATACACATACCTTTCATAATTCAAGGTTCATCTTATCTTACCAAAAAAAAAAATCTTCTAAAATCGTTTTTTCTGATGCGCGCGGTGATGAGAAACAAGTTGTTTTTTTTAGTGGCCTTATGTTCTAATATCAAAGAAGAAGTAGCAGGCAGAGGTGGTTTTCATGGATTATGATATCCCAATCCAGTACTTATTTAAGTCCAATGCACATCTAATGATTTCAGAACTTGGGTCTTCCTTTATTGGCGACAAAGGAATGGTACTTTGTCTCAGGCGAGGCATCCTAACGGAGTCGGCCTCATTTTAGTATCTGTCTTCCTGCATATATGCGAGAACGATGTTGGGTTATTTGATGTACACATCCAAATACGACAGGTGTGTAGAAACTATATGTGGTTGGTTGGTTTGATTTATTGTCGGGGACAAAAGAACATCTCAAGGGGATGCATTCGCTAATTATTGGCTGAACTTTGAATAACTGCCCTACATCTACTGACTAGGTAGATCCTGCGGTACATGGTATGAATAATGTATTGTTAAAGTCCTAATGAATGATTTACTTAACGCTTCTTGAATTGGCATAGCTGCCTCAGTATAATTTGATGATGTAGACTTTTACTTGCTAATTTACATAGAAACATACATATCTATATACTGTCCGTGGTATGGGCTATTCATGGTCGGGGCCACATTGTATTTAGTATTGCCAGAACATGGATAATATGAGTACCATAACAATGGATTTCCAGCCATTGTTGCTGAATGGCTATGATGATTGTTAATGTGAGGTCTCCCAAACCAGGACAATAAGTTGGGCCAAATGGAATTCCTTTCGAATAATATAGAACTAGAGATTTGTACGTTCTCTAACTGATTTTATGTGAGGTTATATCATAGAGGAGACCTATGAAAGTTTATGTACTCCATTGAGTCGGAATAGTGTAGTAATTCACCAGGCAAAGCCAAGGGAATTAAATAGCGATTATAACGAGATGGGATCAAACTCTTACAGTAAACTTTGATAGGTTTCTGAATTTATCTTACCCTTCACATTCCATTGCGCCGATTTCACTCCCGATGTGGTCCAGATGTATTCCAGTTTCAGCCCTGGCACCAAAACTGGCCTCTGTCTGGTGTCTGTCTGGAGGCCATCGGCGCAATGGAACAGGGTATTTGGGTGTTAGCACCATGAAATCGGCGCAATGGAATAAAACCGTTACTACTAACGGGCTAACATCTGTGACATAATCCCCCATTGAGTATTTTCTTCTAAATACTCCATGACCATCGAATATGAGTTCCCAATGCTACGTCGTATCGGTTATTATTCGAGAAAAAAAAGACTTAAAAAGTCAACACCGGCACGAAAGAAACTGTAATCTCTTTGCAAGGAAGAAATGTGTTCAATTTTCATCTCATCTCCCCCCCCCCCCCCTCGCCTCTACTTACCATCACCATTTACTAAGGTATTGTAACGGCAAATCTCGAGATAACTTCTTGTTACTATAATATTGACACACCAAAGTTATATAAAATTTGTTATTCAATAATGTATCTGAAAAACTCAGACATGAGAGATACAATAAACTAATTAAAAAAAAAAAAAAAAGGATCATTAGGAATAGGAGAATGTAAAAAGAGAAATAAAAGGTACTTTGGGACAGTATTGTGGGAATGAAGGAAGGCTAAAGTTTCCGAGTGTGGCTACAAAAGTACAGGCAAAAACGTAGAGGAAATACAGGTAGCAGGCAGAGGAAGGAGAAAAGCATTGTAGTAAGTGGTAAATGTAGCCATGAGAGGAACTAATCTCTTCGTACCACTTCACTCATCCCATACCATTGGTACACCTCCGCCAACAACAAAACCTCAGTCGCACTATAGTCCCTTTACCGGAACTATTTCCAGTAATAAA
Source organism: Alentia gelatinosa (assembly GCA_950022655.1). Lineage (NCBI taxonomy): Eukaryota > Metazoa > Annelida > Polychaeta > Phyllodocida > Polynoidae > Alentia > Alentia gelatinosa. The sequence continues at coordinate 3,497,795 of OX465586.1, forward strand.
CTTTTTTTTTTGCGTTAGAGTGCAGTCTAGCCACGTCCTAAACCAGTAACAAAGAGAAAGGTTTGGAAATTCACCGGCGATAGGTCTGTCAGGGTCCATTTACAGGAAGTGTGGCGTATTTCTGTGCCTCGTTTACGAGCTTTTGGAGCAGCTCGGGAGCTACTGGAGTAGCTCACCAGCTTCTGGAGTAGCTCAAGCTTCCTTCCTTTAAATCCCTCCAACACTTTCACAATTCTACTTCATTTCCATCCATCCACACACAAACACCCCCCCCCCCTCCCTCCCGACCCTCCAAGAACTCCTTCAGGGATTTCCAAGCCACATTTTTTTTTCCTTTTTGAAATATCCTCAGAAGTTTTGCCTTCAGTGAGTATAATGAAAATACTGCCGGAGTAATCAGTGACAGAAGGCTGAGGGAATTTATCTGTATTCAACTGCTCGGAGCTGCTCAGCAATCAAGTCCCGAGCGAGGGAACTGAACGGAACCCATTTGTTGCCGCCGCCCTTTGCCTCCCCCAACCGCCTGTCTTCTATCGATTTTACAATCATGCTAAATGCCTCCAATGCCCGTGTGAACTCTCGAGCCAGTCGTGTTTCCATAATAAGAGAACACCACTGCGGGTGGCTTTGCGACAACACAAGGGAGACTTGCCTCAAGGAATAGAACACACATCTCAATGCTGTCAGAAGCCTTGGGTTTCAGTTTCGTTTTAGGGAAATCAATTATAACTAGATTGGTTGGCTGTTGGTGTTTTGTGCCATGGGAAAAAAGCAGGCCAGGACAAATTGGAGTGAGGGAGATATTGCGGTCGGGAGGCAATGTAATGCAGCTATTTAAAATAGATTTTCCATAGAAAGATGCACTTGACAGATTGCAACATCTTTTCAGCTAACAATGATGCACATCGGACGTTCTTGGCATGTTTAAGATTAGTGCTAGGGTCACACTGTAAGCTGTTGAATCAATTACTCCTGATACAAGAACAAAATATGTACAAAATGGATTCAAATAGGTTACGACTTATCCGGCATAATGTTCTGAGATATAGTATTGAAGAAGAAACCAACAGGTATTGGTGAAAGTCGTCGCTCTTAACGAATTTGATGTGGAGTGATATGAACGAGGTGACAGCCGAGTGAATATCACGTAGCATTCAAGAGAACAACGACTTTGACCAAAACGAGTTGCTTTCTGTATTTATCTCACCCCTGTACACACTAAAAGAATGGACAACACACAGGATATAGACCATGGAGAACAGATTGTAATACTCATAGGGGCATGGGGAACGAATACAACAAACAGTTTTTTATGGACAGGTTGCTCTGTATACAACTCAAGGTCGACGTCATAATACACTCGCTAGTGCCCGTGTATTACTACGCATCAACGCCTTGTGGTTTACCACCGCCTGTCCACAAAAAACATCGTTTACTGTCTATGTAAATCTCCTTTGTTGATGATGTCTAAGTGGTGAGAGACAGTGTATACCTGAACGGGGCAATGTTCTCAGTGATAGAGTATAACACATTAAATCTCCTTTATGGATGAGGTCAAAGTGATGAGAGACAGACTATGCCTGAACAGGGCTATGATATCAATGATTGAGTATAACACATTAAATCTCCTTTGTGGTTGAGGTCTAAGTGCTGAGAAACATAGTATACCTGAACAGGGCCATGTTCTCAGTGATGGAGTATAACACATTAAATCCCCTTTGTTGATGATGTCTAAGTGGTGAGAGACAGAGTATAACAGAACAGGCCCATCTCCTCTGTCATAGAGTATAACACATTAAATCTCCTTTGTGTATGAGGTCTAAGTAGTGAGAGACAGAGTATACCTGAACAGGGCAATGTTCCCCGTGATAGAGTATAACACATTAAATCTCCTTTGTGTAGCGGGATTACGGCGCGGCTGGAGGGGCTTAGATATCTCTGGGGGGTGAATGATGGTAGATTAGGGGAGTGCACGCGTTCATCACGTCCTGTGGGGGGGAGGTGGGAGGTAGGGCGGCTCCGTGAGTGTGGGGGGGCGGGGGGGAGGGGGGGGGGGGGGCTCCGTGAGTGTGTGTGTGTGTGTGGGGGGGGGGGGGGGGGGGGGCTGGGGTCTGCCAGCACGCCTGTCGCCGCTGGACTCCGTTCAAAGACTCTGCTGTGAGGTTGTAGGATTAATCATGAACTTACATTCCCAGCTCTGACCATGCTCCAAGAAACACCAGGGCCCTTATCTATGGGATAAGAACCACTTTTATATTCGCTCAGAATACTCTGCAATCACTCTATACAGGAGTGGCCAATACCAAAAAGAAAAGAAAAAAAGACTTGGTTTATAGGAAAATTCCACATAAAACCAGACAAGCTGGTTAAATGATAAAATTGGTTTATAAGGGGTAAATATATATCGAAATAGGGGGCGGTAGGGCGGAATGGCTGAAATGTTTCGTCTTATTTAATAAAACTTCATCAGGCAACATAAAAAAACAGCAAAACAAAACAAAAAACAAAACAAGCAAAAAAGAACCCAATATTTATCACTATACGGGTTACAGATGCTATTTGAGTCTCAGTGACAAACCATGGATCTGTAGCAAGGTCATCCAAGTCCGTTATTCATATCTGCAAATGGGGGGTCGATGCATTCGGCTAAGATTTAATTGAAATTAATACCTTATTGTTGCTTTCACCCTCCTTCAGATATAAGATGATATGGGGTTCAGTAAGAATGTGATTTTAGTTCTAAAACATAAGAGAAATAAAAGTGTGGGAAAATATATCCTAGAAAAAAAAGAAGTTTAGTTTTACTAAAAAAAAAAAAAAAGAAATTTGGCCAAGAAACATAAGATCATGAAGAAAGGGTCTCCTCTACGTTTACTTTTATTCTTTTTTTTTAAATTTCCTCTTTTTTTTTTTTTTTTAATCTAGAAAGCTACTGCTGTGTAGTAATGCACAAAGACCCCCCCCCCCCCCCCCCCCCACACACACACACACACACATACACAGACAACTACAAATCAGTGCCTCTTCCAGACAGAGACACTCGTCTTGGCAGCGCGCCAAGTACAGTGCTGGTTCCCACAGGTTCAGTCACGACAGCACTACGCACGCACGGGGAACCAGCTCCCACGTCTGAATGTCGTCTGCTCGTGTGAGAGCAAAATGGCCGCCGTGCTTAATGAGGCCTGAATGACGCCGTTAGCAACCGTTAGCAACCGTAAGCAACCGTTAGCAACCGTTAGCAACCGTTTCCCTTAAAGATTAACGGAAAAAACTAAACGGATCGTTAATTTTGGAAGAGCTTGTTTAAAAGCAGTCTAAAATTTACTCAATTATCAAAATTTCCCTATCCTAGAAGCAGAATCTGAACAAATAGTGGGAGGTGTGATTATATATATCCCACTCTCTCTCTCTCTATATATATATATGTATGTATGTATGTATGTATGTATGTATGTATGTATGTATGTATATCCTAGGATACAAAAATAATCTAGTCCTTAAACAGGTTGAAATTTTAGATGAATAACCATTAGAACAAACATATGATCTATACCCGAGGCAAAGGATGGCTATGCCCAGCACAGGCACTCAGAGGGAAAAGAGATCCTTGTATTATACCCCGTAGATCAAGTATACTCTCACATAACACCACCTAAGTGATCATATATTTATTTTTATGTTTCTATGTGGTCCCCAGACTTAAAGACCCGTATGTATTCAACGGAAGAACACCACAGTGGCTGGCGAATTGTTTAATGTTTATTTCCATAAGTAAAAAGAAAAAAAGGCGTGGGCAAAGTATCAAAGAAGACACCAACAAGTGTCGGTCAAAAATCCTTATTCTCCACGGGTTTGATGCGGAGTGATATAACCGAGGCGACAGCTGAATGAATATCAGGTAGCGAACGAGTTGGTGATTTTGACAGAAACGAGTTGCTTTCTGTATTTATCTCAACCCTGTACACAGTAACATAATGTGCGATGCACATGAAATAGACCATGGGGAACCAACTGCAATACTTGTAGGGTCATGGAGAACGAGTTAAGCCTATGAGACAAAAAATACCAGGGGTGAGATACTGGGCGCGTCTTGTGTGGTCGTTGTTTTATATCCGTTCTCTATTTACGATGTAAACATAGTCTAGAACAAAGACGACTCACCACTTCCTGCTTAGACAGTTGAAGTGGAATGAGCTGTGTAGAAAAAGAAATACAATAACAGTAGTGGATGGGTAGCGATAGAGACCCATACAAACCGCTGTCAACACTCTCCCAGGTCCCATGACCCCAAAGCCCACGCCGTAACATATATACAATGTCTACCATACTTCCCGCTTCAAATGCCCTTCCCGGCATCCCTCACGCACAGTTCTCCTCACATCACGTGACCGCTTCTTCCCTACCTCTTTGTGCGGAGAGCGGCAGTGAGAGTGGAGGCGGGGGAGTGATGGGTGGCGACATCTGACGGGCTCCCAGGCCGGGGGATGTCGGCGGGGGACCCGGGCGAGCGTCCGGCACCGACCCGGCGTCCGCCCGACCCCGGACGCAGGTGGGTACCGCGGTCTACTTCCGGTCTGTTATCTTCTCACCACTTGTTTCCCACGACCTTTGGTTATCGGAGGTGTATATATATTGAAGGCCTCTGACTAGCTCTATGTTGAAGGGATAAACGAGATTTGATTTAATTTTCTGTCATGGTGAACTCGATCTAGTTGTTGCTGTTGTTTGGGTGGTTTAATGTCTAATATTTTCTATTAGACTTACTTTGGGTTTGAAGGTGGTCGAATCTATAAGATGAATTTAGGTAGAAATCACACCCTACATATTTAACGAGGTGAGTGTTCCTTTACTTCCCACACCACATACACAAGGATTGGCCTTTGATATAACAGTAAATCTACCACTGCTGGGAATGAAGGAGAAAGGTGGCTGTACACCACACCACATAGACATGGTATGAGAAGGACTGGCCTTTAATATAGCAATAAATCTACCATTGCTGGGGATGAAGGAGAAAGGTGGCTGCAAACCACACCATACATACAGTGGGACTTGAACCCACAAAGTCCTACAACCTTGGGTTTACAAGTCCAGTGCATTAACCACTAACCTAAGTCCCAACCCCAGAGTCTTCTAGTGGTGCACCATACCCCTAAAGGGGGTATTCCACCAGGTCAGAGAAATTCAACAAAGCCAGGAGTGTGCCAATCATGCTTATATAGTGTTCAAAACACAGGCTCGGTTAACAGCAACATGTTTACCCGAGCCCTGGCGGCCCCATCAGCAAAAGCGTAGGGCACCGTTGCAGATGGTCACGGAGCCATATATCTGTGTTTACACTGAGCCCCCAGGGGCTCTCGTTTAGGGACGTTTAGGGTATAAACATGGTTAGGGTACCTGAACGGAATATGTTCCGAGATGTTTTAAGTGGAAATAATCACCGAGTTTGAAGAACGAGGTGAATATTCCCGACCAAAATATCGAGGAACAGATGGAATTTAAGGACACTCACTATGTCTCCATATCATCATATACCTGGAAATCATAAAAACCGCTTTATTCCATCATCTTAACAAGTCACGTGGTACAGAGGGTAGTATTATTCATAGTTCGTCGCACTGTACAGCTGGCCAGTAAGTGTGAGACATTCGGGTCCATATATATGATAACATTCGGGCGTAGGTATATAACTAGGAGCAAATAGTATGTTCATCCTAGATGAATGAGCGTGCTGTAATAAATGAATAACAATTAAAAGGTATAAGATAGATTTAGCCTATAGATAGTTTTCTGTAACCCACTTGCACCTAGTCAACTAGCAATTTCTGCAACTGCCTATCTAGGATCCAATCAAATCAAGCACCAGTGGGTCTTGAGGCATTTTGGTATTGAGTGATTGGTCATGGTCAGCTGGGCACGCCTCTAAGAGACTGTGACTCTGGCTCCCTGCTCTGTTCTCAATATCATAGTGAATAGCACACAGTTAGTGAAGGGATAATTTGTATGGAGTACCCTGGAAATCTATATGGACCCCTCTAAACTCTAGATGATGTATATAGCGCGTGCAAGCACGCTCTAATAATATATCACTGGCCTATGCTTATCTCAGGATTCCCACCATCTTGGTGTAAAACACCACCATCACATTGAGTATACTGGTACAGTACTGAGCTCATTATTAATATAGAAAGACATGGTTAGTGTGGCCGAATGGAATCTGTTCAGAGATATTTTGGTCAGAAATATTCACCGAAGTCGAAGACTGAGGTGAATATTTCTGACCAAAATATCGAGGAACTGATGGAATTCGGCCACACTCACTATGTCTTTTTATTATTATATACCGATATTCGATTTAAATGCCATTTCTGTACTTACATTATCAACCTATTTCAACCTCCGAAATAAGTCACGTGGTACGGTGTGGCGTAAAAATATTTTACGCCACAGTGCGGCTGAACGGAATCTTTTCTGCTATCGCGTAAAAGTGAGACATTCGTGCACCGGTATATAATAATACTTGCGTGGTAAACAAATACAATTGAGGAGATATATAGCCTCCCTTTCTGCGCTGTTGTAGCTATAACGACCAGGGTGCAAAAAGGTAATTGTTATTGTTGTGTCCCGCCACGTAAATGTTAGCCGTATTATGCATTTTTATTAATATTATATTGCAGTGATGGTAATCGGAGTGTTTTATGCTGTATCACGATGCACCGTCTCTCAGACTGTCCTCGTATTATGTGTAATATATGGGTAGGGAAGAGCATATTTATATTGTTGTTTCATAGCTTAAGCGCTATGGCATTTGATGTGTGGGTCAGATATTGCTCCATGGAAGTAACCAGGATTTATTTGATATATATATATACTTTTGAAATATAATATATATATACATTTTTTTTAAATATTTTTTTTTTATATATTTTTTTTATTATTTTAGGATAAAGTATCTCTCATACAAATGAGTTCTTCCGATACAATCTGGAAGGCAGGGACTACATCATTCTATATCGTGATGATACATATATATATATATATATATATATATATATTATATTACATATGATGTATATATATATATGTATATATATTGCATATTATATATATATTATATTACATATAATGTATATATATATATATATATATATATATATATATATATATTACATATGATATAGAGTTATGTTTAACGTTTCTTTAAGTCGGTATTGCGCCATCCATTAAGTACACACGCACTGAAGGGGTGGGGGTGAAAAAGATTTGGAAATTTTGCGTATGTTCCTTCTTTGTTCTATTGCGTACAAGACTGGAAAATTTGGGGGGAGGACAAAATTTCAGAAATTATATATGTACTATATGGATACCCCCCCCCCTAATTTGGTCCTCTGAAGTAGCTTGGCAAAGTTTTGGATTGGTATTTACTTAATAATCAGCCAGTTAAGTGAATTCATTTCCCCTGCAACTCATTACCCATACCACAGCTGGCATAATTGATTGTTGTAATCGGTCCTAATTTGATTACACAATCAACCTTGGAAGGTGGTTGTCTAACAGTTTTAATTAATCATCTTACCACTTCAAGCCTCCTCCTCCTCAGCCCTCCGCTCCTCTGAGGTTCACTTTACCCAAAAGAAATTTAAAGAAAAAATAATGACAACAAGGAAAAAACCCATGAGCTCCTTGAAATATGAGTTTTATTTTGTTGGAATTGTAGATGCATCAGCCGAATATAGCATTAAGTATAATTAATCAGGAGTAATACTCTTAAGTCCATGAAGGTAGATTTACTCAGGGTTACTTTAGTTTTCCACCTTTGGAATTCCAGACTCATTCAACTGAATGAATAATAACCTGTGTTTCTAGTCTTCCCTGCAGTTTACTCTGCTATAGAATAGAGTGTGCTGCCAATAGCTCTAGATCTAACTCTCCAAGGCATGGGTAATAATATTAGCCATTTACCAACCTGAATTGTAACCAAGATCATAGAGAATTGTTCAGACTTAGATCTAGATCCCAGTATTTCTCTATACACAGATCAAATTAATGAAATTCAACTACAATATTTCATTGTGTTAATATTTGATTATCAGAGATTCTATTCTGCCAAGAACAATATGTATACATGCAGGAAAGCTCAGTGACTAATAAAAAACCTCCTGATACTTTAGTTTATTTTATGTAATTGCTGACTTTTATTTTCAATTGTCCAGCCCTAGCTCACTTCTTCTCCTGTGGAAATAGTCTGGATACCTTGAGAATCCATACCGATCCCCAAAGGTTGGCTACCGTGGCTCTGGTTCATTGTCTCCTGATGATAGCACTAGTTTATGCAGCCTGAAGATTCCCAGAATCCGCCATAGACTCGCTGTTTTCTACTCAGGATGACAGCAAGAATAGGAACCACTTACATAGCAACAGAACTTTGGCCCTGACAACAAAACGAATGACAGCTGCCTTTCATTATGACAGCTGTCAACTGATTGGTCGATCAGGGTCACATGGTACAAGCCTACAAAAGTGGTAGCGGTTCAAACTGCCACCCACTTGACTTCTTGATAAGTGGGGGTGGGGAGTTAGCTTAGTGGTTAAGGCATTGGACTTGTTATCCCAAGGTTGTAGGACTTTGTGGGTTCAAGTCCCACTGCAGCCACTCTTCTCCTTCATTCCCAGCATTAGTAGATTTACTGCTATATCAAAGGCCGATCCATGTTTATGTGGTGTGGGAAGTAAAAGAACTCTCACCTCGGTAAATGTGTAAATCACATATATCACATAAATTTGACCACCACCTTTGTGGTATAAAAGAACCGTGAGTAGGTCTTGTAAGGACCTTTAATGGTTAACTGGACGTTAAATGAATCCAACCAACCAATCTTAATAGAAGTAATGCTATCCTGCCAATATTTCCCACCTTAGGTCAAATCTCCATGACACAGTTCCTCTAAGCTACAGTCAGAGTTTAGTGCCACTTGTTGAATGTAGGAATCATGGGTTTAAAGCTGGTTATGAACTGGAGCGTTGGATTCCCAGGTGTTGAGGAAATGCCAAACGGCATCCAAGATGTTGTTTGACTTGCAGCTTTACACAAAGTCCCAGCTGGTTCCACTGCCATGAGCTTGAGTGTGCTGTAAAGATATCACCTCAGAAAGACCAGCTGTGAACCTGGGTCTCGTTTAATAATATAGGATCGTACATGAAGACCTTTTCTGTAATTCGCACAAGGGTTATGTTTAATAGTTTAAAGTCTGTTCACTAAGACAGTATTAGCTGTCCATAAGGTAGTCCACAAGTGTTGAATAACGTTGACCCACATCGTCCCTGGGACTTTTAGGCAAAGACCCTATTAAGGTATCTCATAATCCAGTCTGTTTACAGGATCCGGTGTTCGCTGGTTGCCGTCGTTGTATGGTGATAGACCCTTGACCCATATCCCACAATTATTGCAGTTTAATGGTTTTTATAAATCTTCAAATTGGAAATCCGATGCAACAAATGGAAATTTCAGTTATTTTTACGTATACATTTCAAATTATATTCGGTTTCTCCGGTTATAAATCAGAAAATGATTGTTCATTGGAAGACAGGCGGCCGAGGTGCGGCCAGCTCGACAGGAGCGGATCCTGTACTTACCCGGGGCAATATTAGGGAGTTTAGTAACACTAGCGGGTCTATACAGAAGAGGGTCTATATTGACGATCCTAGATTATTAAACCGGGCCCTGAAATCTCCAGACAAGGAGGTTATCAAGTGCACTCCTTATCAGACAGAGCGGGTGGCTTCGTGCTGTAAAGTTATCAGTGACTTCCACGGTTAGAAGCTGGTGTTTTTTTTCTCAAATATATTCTTTATTTAGACTGCAAGGGTATTCAACCAAAAGGTATCTACCCTTGCAGAATAGCATCCTATGTTGGATCATCCTTTAATGTGGGCCTCATTTGCATAATCCTAGATAATCTTCTCATGAGGACTTTGAAAAAATATTTTACCATTTTTGTCAATAACCTTAAGTTATTGAACTCATACATCTATATATAAAACTCCATTGAACCCACGAATACATAATCAAAATTGTATGGGTAAGAGTTATAACTGGTAGTGATTTTATATTATTATATACCTGTGTCCGAATGTCTATGAAATACTGCCCGCTGCTAGGGGTGCAGTATTAATAATGTTCGTGCCCGCTGTGAAAGTGACTTAATAAGTCATTAAAATGGTGTTTTTTCATCGATTTAAGGTATGCAATAATAAGCAAACGTCCCGACTGTAGACAAAATGATTCTAGTTCTCGGTCAGTCATCGATTTCATACTGCCTTCCGCCTATGGCGTCAGGCAGTATGATATCGACGACTGACCTCGAACAGGAACCGTTTCGTCCACAGTAAGGACGTTTTCTAATATTACCCTTGTTAACTAAAGTGTTGTTATTTTAACCTCTTTTACAGGGATAGGTTTTCAGAGTGGAATGAGAATTATCATGAAGGTTTTACCTTTTATCTCACCCCTGGTATTCTTTCCCCATGGACTTAACATTGGGAATGGCATCCAACGCCCATGGAATATTTAAGAATACCCAATGGGGGATTATGTCACAAATGTCAGCCCATTAGTCAATGTGAAAGGTGAGATAAATTCAGAAACCTATTTAAGTTTAAATGGTCAGAGCTTGATCCCATCTTGTTTGAATCGCGTAGTAATTCACGCGGCCTCGCCTTGTGAATTACTACGCTATTCAAACTCGATGGGATACAAGCTCTGATCCTAAACTTTTATATCTTTCCTCTATAGAGTACAATGAAACACCTTGATTTGATGTAAGAAGTATACAAAAACATGGGATTACTGCAGGCTCCTTTAAGAAACCTCACTGCACAATTAAAAGTGGGCAATTTACTGTTCTGATGATAAAGGGCAGAATAGAAGTTTACAGATACAAAGAATGCGTTTGAGAACATACGACATATACATTATTTACACAGACTTATAATATACTGTCAGCAAACCCGATTTGGTGCCAAAAAAGTCTCTGGACTTCTGGCCAGTTGTTGACTGAGTCAAAACACTGTTTGCTAACTTTGGATCATAAGAATGGCCCATTGGTCTTTCCCAGAATGCAGCATTCCACGGACACGCCTCAAGTCACGTGGTCTCTTCTCTCTGGCTCAAAGGATCGTACTTAAAACTTGCTCCAGCGATAGGCTAAGTTGATGTTTCTGCTTAGTCACTCTTATATGGCATCCACAGATCCATGATAGAATGCAGAAAAGATGTCTGCGATAGACCAGTATGACCAAGCATATTCATAAAGTTAAAGTCTCAGGTTTTTTTATTAGACAGACTGTTTATTCTATTCTATAACAAGCACATATAAGGTGACTGGAAATAGGGATTTATTTTTATTAGTTACACTGTTTATTTTCTATCAATGGAATATAGGGTTACTTTAAATAAAGATTTGTTTTTATTAGTCACTCTGTTTATTCTATACTATCAATGGAATATAGGGTTACTGGAAATAGGAATTTATTTATTAGTCGCATGTTTTTTTGTCTTCTATCAATGGAATATAGGGTTACTGGAAATAGGGATTTATTTTTATTAGTCACACTGTTTATTCTATTCTATCAATGGAATAGAGGGATACTGGAAATGGGGAAACTAGAATACTTTCAGTATATAAAGATTATGATAAGTTCTTCTTGGGGCGGTGCTCTATGTTTTTGAAGACCACAGAATAGCGACCTATAAGGTCAAAATCGTTGCTCCAGATTCTTCGAAGATCGCATCATTACTATGTTGTCATCTATATTCAATCCCAAATTTGATATGCCTTTCGCCTATGTTACTGGAAATTTGAAGAAAGCAATAGAACATCAGTTTCATTTAGCAACAAAGTCAAAATATTGCAGTTTCCTTTAGACACCAATAGTAAAGCACTTACATTTTCAGATGGCCTTCCCGTAGAAGTTAGCATGGTGACATACCATTTTTTTTGCATTTTCTATTTGCTGATATATGAAAGCTATATCATCCTTATTTGCAAAAATCTATAGAATTTAGAAATCGCCCAACTACCAGCATTTATCGTTAACCCGACCAACCCCTATATCACGAATCCAACGTGATAAACTAGAACACTACTAGTCAGTGGCAAAGAGAAAGTCTGGTGAGAACCTGCAATGGTTAACTTGACGTTAAATCAAACCAAAATAACAAACTAGGACAACCACTACAGAACACACTGAAGAGTCTTCTCGAGCCACCCCACGTGACCGAGACTTGGCGCTAGTCACGTGACTGATGGCGAGAGGTATCTGACGGGTGGCGTCCTCTGGTGGCAGCGTCCTGTAATCTGCCTGCGCCGTGACCGATAGCACCCTCCCATCAATCCCAGCATGCCTAGCGCGTGCGCAGTAAGAGAGAGGCGGAAATAAGCTGCGCTGGTAGCCGGATGTTCCCAGCTACAGCTTACAGTTTACGCTGGTTACACTCGCCCATAGGATCTAACATAAGACGAGTTTCTATTGGTTGATCTTTTGCTACCGATATATTCGTAGTACATGCAATATTTGTTAAAGGAACATATCCGGTTTAAACCAGCCATGCAAAATCAGCCTGGCTGTTTTTAGTTTGGCAAAAAAATAGAAAAAAAAATGCACCACCGACTGATAGAATACCCCATTGATAAAACCGATCCAGGGTTAGTTTTGAAGAACAAGGGGCAAATGTTATGTTCCTCATTGATGAATGAGCGTGCAATCATAGATGAATAACAATTAAAAGGTTTGGGTTTTATTCAGAGAGTAGGATCTGAACATAACAAACACCAGTGAGTCCATATGTATTTCTGTCTCGTGTGAATGGTCATGGTCAGCTGGGCACACCTCTAAAACCTTGAGACACTGGTATCCTGCCCCTTTCCCCATATCACAATGAATAGCACGCAGATAGTGAAGGCCTAGTTTTTCTTTGCAGCGTACTGGAAGTCTATATCTGACCATTCTAACTCTAACAAAAAGAGAGTAGTAACATATGCATTTTTACATACTGAGAAATACGAGTTGATATCAGAGACTCTCTCTCAGTTGAAATGAAGTAAAATGTATCAAAAAAGGTCAAGCATAATTAGAAGGAAACGCGCCAGGCGAAAATAACTTGGTCCACATTCTACAGAGTTTGACCTCAGTAATTTACTCAGCTGGCTTCATGAATTACGTAGCGGTCAACCGAGGTGGACTACGGACCAAGTCATGCTCATAGAGTGATTCCGTCCCACCCCATATACACGATCCGGAACATCATCAATCAATAAAATAACTCACCTAATTAACCATTGAATATTGGGTACACTACCTTCATGGCCGTGGAGTATGAGTACCTAATATGAAGCCCATGGAGGAAAGCAACGGGGTGAGAAAAGGGACTTATATAGAACTGCATCGAGAATCGTTCAAATAGACAATACTCCACGAGTTTGGATGTGCCCGAATCGTCATCGAGGCAAAGCCGAGTGATGATTATGGCACATCCAAACACGTGGAATGGTGTCTATCTTACGATTTGAGTGCAGTTCTGGATTTATCTCACCCCTTTCTACGACATTACATAATATCAGAATATCAGAATAGTTTGAATATACCTGGCAAATCCATATGACGTCATTTCACATTCACCACGCCACGGCCGGGGCGTAGTATTGTCACTTTACGGGGATGATCGTTGAGTATTTTTTACTAATGTTATTTCTACGGTGAAGCTTGTACCAGGGGTGAGTTAATGCATTTGACGGGACAGCCGGCGGTCAGCCAATCTCTCACGTCCAGTCAGTCAGGCCCGCGCAGTCTATAAATATCTAAGTGAGCAGCTCTGAGCGACTCCGAGGCGCCTGAAATATACATCAGTCCCCGCGCAGTGCCTCGGCGACTGTATATTTCACCAGCAGACAGGCGGGCAGGCTCAGTGCAGACAGGCAGGGGTGATCTTTGATTTAGTTTTAGAAGGAAATGACACTGGCTCAGTAGGGCTTCTCCTATTTCCTCTAGGGATGGTTTAATGTTACTTCTGCTTACCTCAAAGGAGGGTTTCAACGTCCCCTGTTTTTCTTCTGATGGGTACTTCTATGGTTTATGCATTTCATCTTCTTCAGAGTTGCAGTGCTGTATACAGTTACGTTATCGTGGAATTTATTCAAGAAGATTTCTTCTTCTATGTAGTGCTGACTGAAACTTCTATATAAAATAAGCAGAGATTTATGCTCATTCATGATAATAATATCAAATATACGAACGGTTCACATTTTAAGCAATGACTTTGTCTATGGACGGTCTATCACAAATATTTGATTCTAAATTCATTGTATTTCTTCAGGGAGGCGATTATGCTCTAGTAGACATTTTAGATATAAAGCCCGCTTGACCCGTGTTGAAGAAGAACGCTTCTGCACCCTGTCTCCCTGAAGTTGGCATTTACTCTATTTATTCTAATACTTTATATCAAAAATCCCCCTATTCCCTAAGTATAAGCTCTAATATTTCTTTTAGAAAATGTTAACAAGAAAAGACTATATTAGTGAGCCCTAAGAGCATATTGCTATAACATATTCCTTATGGTCTTTAATTAGCTCTGTTTATGTATGATATGCAACAAAAACAAGGACGCCTTTTTATAATTAACACGGAAAGCGATAAAAAAGACATGTGGTGGGGAAGATGGAGGCTTTTAGTCTGTCATTTGGCTTACCTTAACACCACCAGAGGCCTGAGGGGCAGGGACAGGGTGGTGCCTGGGGTCTGGTGTTAACTCTGGAGAGGGAGGGTGGGTTAGTGGGAGGATCAGGGGGTAACATGAGGGTAGCGGTGGGAGGCAGAATAGGATCATTTCACTAGGCTTCAGTGGGATTCATTTCCCTCACAGGGTGTTTGTCTATGACAAATGCTGCTGAGATTCTGTACCTTGTAAAGTGGGATTCATGTACCTCACAAATCCTGCTTGCAGGGTTCCATTTCCCTGAGATTGTTGGCGATATTTACTCTTAAAAATGAAACAGAATCTCATAAGAATTTGAACCCTGCGAGGTACATGAATACCACCGTGTGAATTCCACTTTACAAAATACAGAATCCAATAAGATTTTGAACCCTGTGAGGTACATGAACCCCACCGTGTGAATTCCACTTAACAAGGAACAGAATCTCATGAGATTCTGAACCCTGTGAGGTACATGAATCCCACCTTGTGAACTCCACTTAACAAGGAACAGAATCTCATGAGATTCTGAACCCTGTGAGGTACATGAATCCCACAGTGTGAACTCCACTTAATATGCCCCTAATACCCCGCCCCGACCCGACCCCTGGCGTCATCTCCAGGTACTATGATCCGTTGGAGTGCTACGCGTAATTAAATAAAAACCAACAAAAAAACCCAACCAAGTATTGTCACGTGTCACTGAAGCATCCCTAGTAGTGTGGTTCTTCCTCATTCAATATTTCTCTCCCTTTCCGAGTGGGAGTACAAAAAAAGAAAAGAATTACAGTTGAAATAACGGTTCGGATAATGTTTCACTGGAGGCATCATTTCAAACCTCAATTCCCGTCATGTTTTCAACCCGGGCACTCCCATGTCGCTGCTTGGTTCTGATATGAAATGAAGCCTCATTTCTTTCCCCTCTTGTCCTTGTGATTGTTATTTCACCCAAATAAATCAGGGTTTATGGGACCCTCATCCGGAGGCCTGTCACTGAGGCTGAGTGTGATATTTATACAACGGTTATAAATCGCTACGTCTGTCATTTGGCGAAGTGAATGGTTGAATACCTTTGTCGGGAAGGGGAAGACAATGAACATTACTTTAATTTGACTGGTTTTGGCTGCTGGGACCTCGCTCACTGAGGTACAATTGGTTGGAGCTTTATGGGAGATTTGTGAGCTGCTCCCAGCTGCTCCCAGCTACTCCGAGGTGCTCCGAGCTGCTCCGAAGTGCTCCGAGCTGCTATCAAATACATTGTTATCCCAAGTTTGTAGGACTTTGTGGGTTCGAGTCCCACTGCAGCCACTCTTCTCCTTCATTCCCAGCATTGGTAGATTTACTGCTATATCAAAGACCAATCCTTCTCATACTATGTCTATGAGGTGTGGTGTGCAGCCACCTGTCTCCTTCCTTCCCACCAGTGGTAGACTTACTGCTATATTAAAGAACAATACTTCTTATACCATGTCTATGTGGTGTGAGAAGTAAAAGAACTCTCACCTCGGTAAATGTGTAGGGGTGAGATTTCTAACTAAATTTATTACATAGATTCGATCACCACCCTAGTGGTGTAAAAGAACCTTGAGAAAGTCTGGAAAGGACCAATAATGGTTGACTGGACGTAAAATCAAACCAAACAAACAAAAACAAAACCTTGAGAAAGTCTGGTAAGGACCTATAATGGTTGACTGGACATTAAATCAAACCAAAAAAAACAAACCAAACAAACAATGATTGCATGAATACTGCGCATGTGCAGTTACTTTCCAGATTCATAGCCCATGTCCCAATCTAAACATATTAACAGGCCCCTAATCTGAGTGACACACCCTCATAACTCTCATCCAATGCTTTAATTTAATTCTAAACAGGAGTTTTAATACTCTCATCCGAGTTGGGGGCTATCAACTGGAGGTGTGAAAGGAGATGAGATTTCAGCCAATCAGATTGCTGCAATTCCGATGCTGCAGTGACGCCCGCTGATGAGGTATTTCCGGTGAGGTGTCATGGCCAGTTTTCATTGGGGTTTCATGTTTTATTCATTTGCCTCCAAATAATAATTATCCTTTTCGGATAGACCCCCCCCCCCCATCTCCCCAAGCAAGAAACATAACAGATAATATTGGAGAAACTGATGAGTGTTTGGTCTGTTTCCCAGTACGACATCGAGTTTGGAGCGTTCAGAGATATGGACGAGGCGATGGCCGAGTGAAAATTCTCAAACGCTGCAAATGAGATGGCTATCAGGGACACAGATGAAATATAAATACGTTTCTGATTCTATCTTAATCTGGATATATTTATCTGGTTATCGCCCATTGAGTATTAGTTACCGTACTTACATGCCTGTTGAGTATGAGCTCCCAATGTTAAGCCCATATACGTTCATACCAGGATAGATAATGTTCCTGAGACAGTAAGTTATGGGGAGGGGCAAATATTGAGGGATTACCTATATTATTGCAGGTTTGGATGGATCCTCTCAAGTGTGAAACACACTTCACTATATCATTATATGAAGCACATGATGTTTTGTGAACAATTATACAACTTTACTATAATGCTTCGGTTTGTTCTGCAATTACTTAAGCTACATCATAGCGGCATTGAGGATGCTTTAACCATTTCGTTGCGCTATGATGCCTAGAGGCATTCCCAGGCATAGTGTGCCGTGATGCCTTGAGGCATAATTTCCGAAATTTAAGTAATTGCTCTTTTAAATGAAATGATGCGAGTATTTTAATAATATATTTCCAACCTTCGTAAAACTATATCATAGCTAATATCATTACTATTATATAACAACCTAATCTTTTTGGATTACCATAGAGGTATCATTACAATCAGTATACTGAGGCTATTGTGAAAAGTGCCAGCATACTACAGGGGTGAAAAATTTACTGCAGCAGCATATTTCAGGGTGTGTATTTGATGCTATGCAGCCTAGTCAAAGGGTAAAAAACAGTACAGAAAAATACTCAAATATCTTTAGAATTCATACTCAGTTTTTCGGGGTTTCCTAAATCTCCCCATCTACCTACAAACAAGTGGACGCAGCACAATTAAGATGCTAACAGATACAGAAATAGAAACTTCTGTTGCTCCTAAATAAATGACAACGTTTAGGGATAGAACATGATGCTGGGCTCCCGGAAGACTCTGGGATCGCCTGCTTTGGGAACATCGGTTATTTATGCCATATTATTTCCGCCATACCGCTCACGAGGTTCAGACCGGGCAGTATGAAAGCGCAGCCTTTATCCACGCCGGGGTCGATAAATATTGCAGGGCAGGCCTATCCACCGCCTATTCGCCGCCTATTCCGCCTATTGTTATAGGTAAGGAGAGGGAAGTCACGGACTGTTGACACAAGCATCCTGCCAGCCGTGGTCACTGAACCGTAGTCGTGGTTGTTGAACCGTAGCTGTGGTCAGTGGGCCGTGGCGTGTTATCGTGCAATGCGCATGCCCCGGGCGTCTGAATGGGGCGATCTGATTGGCTGAGAGAGGGTCACAACAATCTAGGCAGCTGGGTGAGAATTGCGCAGTGAATCATGTGGATTTAACATCCTGATTTCTGACATGATTGCGTGTAATTGCGTATTGAGGGCTGTATTGGTGTTATATTCACCCAGAGGTCAGTACAACAATCATTCCCTGTGGATTGTGCTGTTAAAGGAATATCCTACAATACACAGTGGTATTCGTGTAATGTGAAATGCTAACCATTTATACCAACCTTTTTGTGAATGGATCTAACAAACTTTTGGTTGAAGAACTGGAGAGTGGTAGAACCAAAAGGAATAAACGAAAAACATACAAACAAAAATACCCGGTGATTTTTAAATATTGTTAGTTATCAGTTAAAAATGTTTTCTTGGGATTTATTCTATTTCTAAACAAGTAAATTTAATATTTTGTCTAGTTTCTCCTATTTTGATATATGTATTATAGGCTAAGTTACATTTGCTTGATTTACATAGGAGATACACTGAAAAACCATTGTTTTCTTCAATTCATTCAAAAACAAGGACGGCTTTTAAATCTTAAATATATAGTACTATACATCTACTATATTCTGAGAAAATTTGAGGAAATCGACATGGGTTTTACTATGTGAAAAGCATCTTCATAGAATTTCTCTATATTCTATTATAGAATTGTCATACTATTGAGCTCTAAATCAAAAGCTGGTGCAGTGACCACCAATTTTTAAGTTAGATATGTGTACTAGAACACTTAGGGATCTTCATGTTCAAATTTTAGGATATTGACATGGGTTTTTATTTTAATGCCAAGTTATCCGATATCCCTTTAAAGGCATATCCTACAATGCCCTGTGGCGCCACCTGGTGATTTTCAAATGCTGGCAATTATCAATTCAATCTAGCTCCATTGACTTATTTTAATACAAAATGAGTGAAATGTGAAATATCAAATTTGACGTAACCTAATAGGTGAATTAAGGCAATTTACATTTGATTCCATGGAAAATATACTAAAGAATACAGTTTCTTCAATTCCCTCAAAAACGTATTATCAACGTATTATAATCAGTATCATTAACGTATTAACAGTATCATTATAGTATTATCAACGTATTATTAAACGTACTATTAACCTAGTACTAACGTATTATTAACGTATTATAATCAGTATCATCAACGTATTAACAGTATTATAATCGTACTATCAACGTATCATTAAAAGTATTTTTAACCTAGTATTAACGTACTATTAAGCGTACTATTAACCTAGTATTAACGTATTATTAACAATAATTACTTACGTATTTACGTATTATTAACAGTATTATACTTTATAGACTGAGACTCTTTTACTGGGTTTGAAGCATTTCCAACTCTAACGCAGCCGTCCTCTGTATGAATGTAAACACAGACTGTTGTTGTCCTTTTGTCTCAGTCACGCACACTTATCGGCTACGCCCGGAACATAAAACGCATCAACATAAAACTGTGCTGACCTTAATCTTCCATAAAGTCTGCAGAAAGGAGACTTTTTTCTCAGAAAAGTGGACCGTAACGGTTATTGCTTGTACTTGGGATGTTATCGTCTCATTGATATTGCACTGCTAATAACTGAGCACAAAAGTCTTTCATTTATTGAGGTTGGAACTGTAGAAGTAAAAGTTTGTATGAAGATGCCGTATATACTGTAAATATAAAGTAAAAATATTGTACGGAACAGTGTTCCGTACGGGAAAATACGGAACACTGTTCCGTATACGTCATTTAAAATATTAGTTCGAATATTACTTATTAGCCAAATTAAGTTAATTATTTTATTGATATTGGGTATATAGTAAAAACAAAACGACCCACCATGCTTGTACAAGCGACAAAACTCGATGATAATTTACATAACTGCCTCGTTCCGTACGAACCGTAAATTAATATCTCGTTTTATAGCTTTTACTATATATACCCATGCCGTATATACGGTAAATACGCACAGTTTCGCCATATAACGTAAAAATACTGTGGTCCGTACAGGAAGTACGAACCATCTGCCCATTCACATTTATTAAAATATTGGTTCTGAAGCCAAATGGCCATCGCCTCGTTCATAATACTGCGCACTCCAAACTCAATGGCTAACGAGAACACAGACCAAACACTCATCAATTTTTTATTTTTTTAAATATTTTTTATTTCATTCTTTATACTGCCTCCAAACAGCTTATGAGGCTGGTTTGACGTTGGAGATAGTCCAACTTAGTTGATTGTACAACCAATGGTATAGATACAATATTGTTTTTTATTACAACAATATAACTAGGGGAAAATAACCCTGTTGCCAGACCGAACTGGCTTTACATCAATAACATTTTTGAGCAGATTTCATAGTATAAGAAAGATAACACCTGATCTTACAGAAAATTAATCTCATCATGGCGAGATACATGATTGAATATGATAACACATCAATAACATAACCTGAAATAGATTACCCATTAATCTACATTGAGACTGTAGATCCGTATACAGCTTAGAGGTACCTATTGAAGCGCCTCACACAGACACAGACTGCACCAAACAGCCGCACTAAAAGCCCAAACTCAATGTAAATGCCGTTAGAACTGTCTGTACAGTCAGTTAGATCTAAAAGCACACAGCTGCCATCAGTAGAACCCTCTCAGTAAAAGCTTTTTTTGTATATTTTTTTAGATCTTTTATTTATACTGGAGGGTCTACTGGGGTAGTACCCTGTTTTCAGTAGGCTCCAGTGTACGTAGCTTTGTCGCTACTTCATGTGCTGTGCCACAAACGGCAAGCTATAAAGATGTGAGGTTACAGGTTTTATGGTAATAGTGCATATCATAGTGGGATAAATGACAAAATAAGTAAATCAGATGATGCTTTTAGCTGTTGAAATGGAGAAGGAGAGAAAGAGAAGGAGAGAGAGGGAAAAGGAAACACAGAGAGAAGGAGAGAGACAGAGAGAGGGAAGGAGAGAGAGACAGAGAGAGTAGAGCAATCGCAGAGATAGAGAGATAGAGATAGAGCGAGGGAAGGAGAGAGACAGGGAGAGAGAAGAAAGAGAGAAAGAGACAGAGAGAGGGAAGGAGAGAAAGACAGGGATACTACTATGAGCAGCTCGCCTCGTCTCTGGTGAGTTCAGACGTGACAGAGAAAAACCCGAGCTGCTCTGAGGACCTGTCAGCCCCAGCCACAATATCCACAGTCACTGAGTCACACACAATGTACACCCATCAATATGGTTCATTTTTTTGTACCAGATGAAATGATTACGCCGAACCAAGTGAGCAGGTTATATGGCAAATCCGGTCGTAGCTCTGGAAGCATCAGTTGGGAGGGGTCATATATATATATTTCATGACTGTTATGACTGGAGGGAAAGGTACTTGCAAATACTTTTTTTTTTCAGATGACCTATGTGGCATCTATGCCCAGTCTTTATATATTTTTGTATTAATATGTGTTATATGTGTATTAGATGTTAACGTATATGAATATTAATGTGGATATAATTTGCATATTCACAGATCGGCTATAATCATTAGCGGCAGCCATACTTTATGTGATAATTGGTACATTTTACATGTAAATCGACTATTGATGCATATGAATATGAATTTTGATGTAACTGATAATTGATACATTTTACAAAAAAAAACTGTCAGGTCAGCCATTTGTATAACTGCGGCATCTATCCTCTGTCTTTGGTTGATGATTGATACATTTTACATGTATATTGACTATTGATGAATATGAATATTAATGAGACTGTTAATTTGCATATTTGCAGGTCGGCCATTACGCACCTGCTGTGCGGCATCTATCCTCTGTTTCTGTGTAATAATTGACACAGTCTACATGTATATTGACTATTGATGAATATGAATATTAACGAGACTGTTAATTTGCATATTTGCAGGTCGGCCATTACGCACCTGCTGTGCGGCATCTATCCTCTATTCTTTATGTAATAATTGATACAGTTTACATGTATATTGACTATTGATGAATATGAATATTAATGAGACTGTTAATTTGCATATTTGCAGGTCGGCCATTACGCACCTACTGTGCGGCATCTATCCTCCATTCTTTATGTAATAATTGATACATTTTACATGTATATTGACTATTGATGAATAGGAATATTAACGAGACTGTTAATTTGCATATTTGCAGGTCAGCCATTACGCACCTGCTGTGCGGCATCTATCCTCTGTTTCTGTGTAATAATTGATACAGTTTACATGTATATTGACTATTGATGAATAGGAATATTAATGAGACTGTTAATTTGCATACTTGCAGGTCGGCCATTACGTACCTGCTGTGCGGCATCTATCCTCTGTTTCTGTGTAATAATTAACACAGTTTACATGTATATTGACTATTGATGAATATGAATATTAATGAGACTGTTAATTTGCATATTTGCAGGTCGGCCATTACGCACCTGCTGTGCGGCATCTATCCTCTGTTTCTGTGTAATAATTAACACAGTTTACATGTATATTGACTATTGATGAATATGAATATTAACGAGACTGTTAATTTGCATATTTGCAGGTCGGCCATTACGCACCTGCTGTGCGGCATCTATCCTCTGTTTCTGTGTAATAATTAACACAGTCTACATGTATATTGACTATTGATGAATATGAATATTAATGAGACTGTTAATTTGCATATTTGCAGGTCGGCCATTACGCACCTGCTGTGCGGCATCTATCCTCTATTCTTTATGTAATAATTAACACATTTTACATGTATATTGACTATTGATGAATATGAATATTAATGAGACTGTTAATTTGCATATTTGCAGGTCGGCCATTACGCACCTGCTGTGCGGCATCTACGCCCTGGTGCTGGTCGTGCTCGGCCTGGTGCTCCCCATGAGCGATGCGCTCACGCATGACATGGAGCGTAGGCCCACCTTCTACGTGGAGGTAAGCCTACAGCATGAAACGACGCACGTGAGTTTACTAACGCTTCTACTAACTCCTCCTATCTCCTCTCATGACGACAGTGCCAGCCTCGCTATGGCCCGCCAGCGCGTGGTCACGTGTGCTGGTGGGTTCCGCGAAGCACGCGTCAACCAAGATGGCCGCTAATTCATATTTACGCAAAATTTCGATATGTTAATTTTTTTGGGGTTGAAAAGGTAGTTTATTAATGGAAAAGTTCACATTGAGAATATTAGGAAATGTCCTTACTGTGGATGAAAAGGTTCCTGTTCGAGGTCAGTGGTCGATTTCATACAGCCTGAGGCTATAGGTAGAAGGCAGTATAAAATCGATAACTTACTGAGAAGGAGAGCCATTTTGTCCACAGTAAGGATGTTTGCATAATGTTATATACCTCAAATCGATGAAAAAATTCCAATTTAATGATCTATTAAGTCATAGTCACAGTGGGCACGAACATTATTATTACTTCTTCCCTAACAGCAGGCAGTAATGGATAGACATTCACACACAGGTATATAATGATACGTGATTCTCAGCAATTCACGTCATACAAATCAGGCACAAAACGAATTATTACAAAACTAGCTACCCTGCTCTAACCTAACTCAGTCTCAGGATCCGGTCTTGACTGGCTGGCTGCACCACGGCTGCCTGTCCCCTGATGAAACACCGTTCTCCTATTTCCAACTGGAGAAACTGAATATAATTTTCTATGTCAACATATAAATATCTGAAATTTCCATTTCTGGCATCGGATTACCAATTTTAAGGGATATAAAACCATTTTAACCGCAATAATTGCGGAATATAGATCAAGGGTTTATTATCATAAAACGACGAGAACCAGCTAACATTGTACCCGCATGGGATTATGGGATACCTCAATGTGATCTATAAATAAATAGCAAATACATAATTTTGGACTTACATGGTTGCATTGATGTACTAATAAAACATTAGCCCTATACCTATTGGCAACATATATAAATCTCTAGTATAGAGTAGTCTATCACTGTAGAAATATGTAGGTGAGAACACTAGGTCTACTAATATCAATGATGGTGTTTTTTATGGCCATGTTGGTTGACGCGAGCATATGGTGAAGGGAACTCTGGGATAGCAACTGTCTGTCTACAACGATTGACGCTCAGAGGTTTCTTGGTGGAACAGAAATATTTAGGCATAATTGAAAGACTTTAATTTAAAGAACTGGATACAAAGTTGAACAAC
Organism: Alentia gelatinosa; assembly: GCA_950022655.1. Taxonomy (NCBI): domain Eukaryota; kingdom Metazoa; phylum Annelida; class Polychaeta; order Phyllodocida; family Polynoidae; genus Alentia; species Alentia gelatinosa. The sequence continues at coordinate 3,522,246 of OX465586.1, forward strand.
AAATTCTGGCTATTTAAGATTAATTATGACCTATCTTGACAAATGGAGTTAAATTCTCTCGATGTATTTGACCATGAAATTCATCTTGTGAAAAAGAAAAATTCTATCTTGACAAATGCTGAGTTTTGAAAATTTTGAAATTTAACTAAATTTCTCCAAGATGAACCTAAATTTGGGTGATTCTGGGTGCCTGGAACTGACCTAAGTTGACTAAAGGCAATTGAGGATAATCCCCGAATTGACCGGAGGTTACTGGAAACGATCAAAGAGTCACCTGAGGTTTGTTGTCAGATGTTGCTGTCCACATAACTCTCTTTGCATTGATATATCCACTCTTTACCCGCTGGCTATTGGCAATGAGTGCCTGAACTGAGCAAATGATAACCTTGACTAACAAATATCATAATATTAAGTGCTATAGTGTGACATGATATGAGTAGTATAGTGTGATATGATATTAAGTGCTATAGTGTGACATGATATTAAGTGCTATAGTGTTAAGTGCTATAGTGTGGTATGATATAAAATGCTATAGTGTGGTATGATATTAAGTGCTATAGTGTGCTAAATGCATGTCTCAAAATGCATGTAGTAAGGTTTGAGACATTTTTGCTTTCACTGCAATAAGTTTATAAATCTTTTACATGGACATTATTAACTTTATACAGAATAATATGAGATTATTACAATTGTTTAACACAATGTTTACTCTGAATAGTCCTTAACAATAACCATCTGGGAGGTAAATACCATATACTTTTATATCACTGTTGTAACGTATTTTTAAATGTCATCACTAGTTTGTTAAATGTCATTATTAGCCTCTTTGAGTATAAGCTTTGTGATTATTAGCTTTGTGATTTTTAGCTTTGTGATTTTTAGCTTTGTGATTATTCTTGTTGTGCCACAGTTTGTGAATAGCTTGCTTTCTTGAAAATTATTTCTATTTAGGGAAGGTGTTTGGTATGCTCCTTTTTCATATTTTGCTCTCGGTTGCTCTGGCTTTTACTGCATAATCAGATAGTTTACAGTCAGAGCTCGTATCACATCGAGTAGTGTACTAATTCACAAGGCAAAGCTGCGTGAATTACACAGCAATTCAAACAAGATGGGATCAAGCTCTGACCATAAATTTGAATATGTTTCTGAATTTATCTCACCCCGCACATTGACTAATTGACTAACATTTGTGATAAAATCCCCATTGAATATTTTTCTGAATACTCAATGGGTGTTGAGTATGAGTTCCCAATGTTAAGTCTATGGGAAGAAAACACCAGGGGTGAGATAAAACCTAGGGCCTCACTTTTCTGGTACTATCAGATTTTTATATTTTTTATATTGATGTTCACTCTGACACACTTGTTGCACGGACTTTGTCAATATTTCATAGTTTTATAAGTTATTATATTATGGGTGTCGATGATTTGAAACCAGTTTACAGAATAGGTGAAAGGTTTCTTTCAATACTTATCACTCAATATGGGATTCAGAAATCTTTGGGAATGCTAACATTTTATTTCCACCATTGATATGTGTTAGATTTATTTATAGACGTAACCGTGATACAATTCATGCACGATGTATTCTGAACACTTTAATTCACAAATTTCTTTTTCTTGAAAAGCAGCATTTATTGACATAAAAAAATAATACAATTACAATGAGATATCCTGATAACGTTATTTTATTTTTTTAAATGAACTTTGCTCTTTTGTTCTCAGAATGTAGACAGTGTAGATTGTTTTATTACACCATGGTATAATCATCCTCAGCCAGTACTATGTGTCTGGGTAAAAAGCACATTAATACGATAAAAAAAAACAGTAAAATCCAATAAATCAAATTATCTTCTCTTTCATTGCTGCTACAATTCAAAATCCACTCATTTTCATCCTTAGCATTAAAGCAAAGGAGACATATAAACCTGGACCAAACATTCAAACAATGCAACAACATTTTGCAACTCATTGGCTTAAAACCTATATATAACCTCCTGCTTCAGAGTCAATATTAACTATATGTTCTAATAGAAATCATGTTAAGCTACCTGTGAAGTATTAAGATGTGCCATAGAGAGTAGACATCTTAATATTGATTGTGACTTAGCACTAAGCCTTCTATTATATTAGCCATTAGCATAGACTCTCCCGTATGCCTCATGCTAGAGAGTAGACGACACTAAATTTGGTGCTCAAAGATCCTTAGATGCAAGAGAAAGCACCTACGTAATGCATTACTAACTAGGAAACATGTATAGGTGGCAACGCCATCACACAGATAGAGGTTATAGTCCTGATAATACTCTGGTAGTGGTCCTTGCCTGTGTAGCTATGTGGAACTATAGAAAATCTAATTGTTGCGCCAGACTAAATTTTAGATTTTTTTCGCATCGGCTTGCCATAGAGGTGTCGTTGCCACGTCCTATTAATCTAGGATTTTGAATAGATATATTCTGCTAGCACTCTGAATGAATAGTTATTTATTTGAGAAATGGATAACTAAATGGAAGGAAAACAGTGATGTCATAGGCGGGGGGAGGCGGGGGGAGGTGGCTGGAGGCGGCGCGAGGCGGGGGGAGGCGGCGCAAGGCGGGGGGAGGCGGGGGGAGGCGGCGGGAGGTGGCGCGAGGCGGCGCAAGGCGGCGCGAGGCGGCGCGAGGCGGCGCGAGGCGGCGCGAGGTGGCGCGAGGTGGCGCGAGGCGGGGGGAGGCGGGGGGAGGCGAGGGGAGGCGGGGGGAGGCGGGGGGAGGCAGGGGGAGGCGGGGGGAGGCAGGGGGAGGCAGGGGGAGGCGGGGGGAGGCGGCGCGAAGCGGCGCGAGGCGGGGGGAGGTGGCGCGAGGTGGCGCGAGGTGGCGCGAGGCGGCGCGAGGCGGCGCGAGGCGGCGCGAGGCGGGGGGAGGCGGCACGAGGCGGGGGGAGGCGGGGGGAGGCGGCGGGAGGCGGGGGGGAGGCGGCGGGAGGCGGCTGGAGCGGCGAGAGGCGGCGTGAGGTGGCGTGAGGTGGCGTGAGGCGGCGTGAGGTGGCGTGAGGCGGCGCGAGGCGGCGCGAGGCGGCGCGAGGCGGCGCGAGGCGGCGGGAGGCGGGGGGAGGCGGGGGGAGGCGGGGGGAGGCGGGGGGAGGCGGGGGGAGGCGGCGGGAGGCGGGGGGAGGCGGCGCGAGGCGGCGCGAGGCGGGGGGAGGCGGGGGGAGGCGGAGGGAGGCGGGGGGAGGCGGGGGGAGGCGGCGGGAAGCGGCGGGAGGCGGGGGAAGGCGGCGGGAGGCGGGGGGAGGCGGGGGGAGGCGGGGGGAGGCGGCGCGAGGCGGGGGGAGGCGGAGCGAGGCGGCGCGAGGCGGCGCGAGGCGGCGGGAGGCGGGGGGAGGCGGCGGGAAGCGGCGGGATACGGGGGGAGGCGGGGGGAGGCGGGGGGAGGCGGCGCGAGGCGGCGCGAGGCGGCGCGAGGCGGCGCGAGGCGGCGCGAGGCGGCGCGAGGCGGCGCGAGGCGGCGCGAGGCGGCGCGAGGCGGCGCGAGGCGGCGCGAGGCGGCGCGAGGCGGCGCGAGGCGGCGCGAGGCGGCGCGAGGCGGGGGGAGGCATTGGGAGGCGGGGGAGGCGGGGGGAAGCGGCGGGAGGCGGGGGGAGGCGGGGGGAGGCGGGGGGAGGCGGCGGGAGGCGGCGGGAGGCGGCGGGAGGCCGCGGGAGGCGGTGGGAGGCGGCGGGAGGCCGCGGGAGGCCGCGGGAGGCGGGGGGGAGGCGGCGGGAGGTGGCGGGAGGCGGCGGGAGGCGGCGGGAGGCGGGGGGGAGGCGGGGGGGAGGCGGCGGGGAGGCGGCGGGAGGCGGCGGGAGGTGGCGGGAGGCGGCGGGAGGTGGCGGCGGCAGAGGGTATTTCCTCTCATATACGCCTGGTGTGAAATACAGCCAAGACGCGTCCGTATATAAACACTGGGCGTATATATGTGAAAACAAGTCAATATTCAGCCATTACATGCACTTCTGCGATGGCGTATATAGAAATAAAATGGTGGTTTTGGCACAGTAGAAGCTAAAATTCATGAGCAGATTAGAATGAAGTTATCTACTTTCATGATTGTGCATTTTGATCAACGATAAGATAGCGGTTGATAGACGGCAGCATTCAAATCATCTAGATAGAGTCCATGATGAAATGCAGCAAGCTTTCCTCATGAATCCTGGCATAAACCCAATGGCTTGGTTTTACAACTCTGTTTCATCTATAAAACACTACAGGGTGATAGTTCTATGATATCCCATCGACAAAAATCATCACGAATGATAGCAGAAAGTAGAAAATGATGCTACAGCTAAAATGCAAACCATGTTCTATGCCGAGCGAAGATCTCAGCATTAAACTTTGTTACCTATTATTATCCCTAATAGATAGTGCAATTTGCTAGTGTGTGGCTCAATTCTATTTTACATGTGAATAAATAATGATTGTAATTGTTTAATGGTTCGAGCGTTAGATGGCAAATTGAATTAGGCAATTGATCTTCATATCTAACTGAGATAACGAGTCCTTGTTATTCATAAAAAACAGGAGTGTCGCTAATTGCACATAGATAACGCACTTAATGTAAATTATGATATTATAGCATGAGGGAGATTCTAGAATTTGTATATCCACGACTTTCTCAAATCCTGCTTATAACAAATATATCCCATGACCACCACCACATGAACGTTCTAATCTTCTAAAGCAGTCAGAGCCATGAATAATTTGTTAATATTTATTATCTATTATTGTAAATATCTCTTCATATTAACATCATGAATATTAATTTTTGAGAATGTACTGTGATAAATCTTTTAACAAAAGTATTTCATGGAAAATATTTTATCCCAAGCAGAATGAAATAAAGACATTTAAAGCAAAAGAAAAGAAAAAAGCTAAATCCGCTTTCCCATATTTGTAATGATTGGGAATAATGTATAAATTGATAATTCTGCAGGCTATCTTTATAAGAACAAGGCTTACATTCCTGCAGATCTCCTAGCAGGTCTTTCATGGCGCTCATAATTACTAATCTCTGCCTCAACCCAGTGACATCACACAAAGAAACTACATTTCCGGTTTAAAAAGAAGTATAACTGACAAAAGTAATGAAATTCAAACAACTCATACATTATGAGTTGGTAAATACAGGAATTATGAAATAAGCTTCACAGACAATCCAGCTGTTTCTTTTTCAGCTTTAAACCACTTCATAATGTGAATTCACAGTTGATTAGACTACCGCTTAGAATGAGCCCATGTGTCATGTTGACAGACAAAACCCTACAACACATGAGGTGCTTTCCACTGAAGAAAGTAATCCCACAGTCTATTCCTAATTTGACATCACAAATAACAGAAATTAGAATATATCATTTACCATATAAAGAGGTGCATCACTTGTTACAAGAAAAACACAAAATATGAAAAAAAATTAAAAAATAGAACACAGAATTCTCCCAAAAATGCTCAGAATTGAGGATATACTGAAAACTGGCGCATGGGACAGATTTTGCCCATAGATGGGGGGTCGGTGCAGGGACACAGGCAGGGCAGGAAGCAAAGCTGTACTTAATAACACGGTGAAATATAACTCTAGAGGAGTGAATAAGCAGGTACGCGATCCGTATCATGTAAATTTAATACTACCCAGCGCTGTGACTTTAATAATGCATATAAATATATGAAGTATGAGCAGTGGTCCATGAGGGACCCCTCGTTATATTGATCCAGAACTCCCCACCTCCCCTCGTGATGTACTGGATAGCACACTGGTAAATAGAGTGGCCGCCACCTCTGTCTCCACTCTGCACCGACATAGAGGTTGGTGTGGTTCAGTCCAGGCCTTGTCCATGAATTCTCACTCCCGAAACAAGTAGTTCTTTTATACTGGGTTCTGAGAGCCGAAATACTTATCAAGAAATATTCATAGCTCACAAAACTGATTGTAAAGTCTAGTTTTATGGTTATTGTAATCGAAGAACCCACAAAAGGCAATAAGAATATGGAAAGGGTAGGAAATGGCAAACTCTCCAACCATAGGTGAAGGTCACATAAAAGATCTGCATCGAGAGTGCTAGACACTTACTGCTATACAGTATAATACTGGTCAAGGTGACAGTGATTTAACCAAACCAGAGCTAATGTAGTGTAGCTCTGGTGGCCAGTGTAACTGGTAAAAGGATGTAGGCTAACTTTATATACATGTAGTAAACTGTTATATACTATAGAGGAAAGTTTGGGGTCAGAGCGTGTATCCCATCGAGTTTGAATCACGTAGTAATTCACAAGGCGAAGCCACATGTATTACATAACGATTTAAATGAGATGGGATCGAGTCTGACCGTAAACTTGAATAGGTTTCTGAATTTATCTCACACTTTACTTTGACTAATGGGTTAACATTTGTGGCATAATCCCCCATTGAATATATTTTCTAAATACTCAACGGGCGTTGGGTACGAGCTCCCAATGTTAAGTCTATGGTGAAAAAAATCCCAGGGGTAAGATAAACATATTGCTGACCAAAGTGTACGCTCCGACGGTCTCTGCTGTAAATAGATATTCCGTGCGATCTTAAATTTGTTGTAAATCTGAGATAGAACTGGGCAAACAGTAACACTCTCACATGCATTCTGGTAGCACCACACAAAACCAAGCGCAATTCCCCTGATTACCTTACTACACGCAAACCAACAGTTGCCTGCCTTAGTATCCCAGGCCATATTCGTGACAGAACACCCCTGGGGAGTGTCTCAGTGTCTATCAGTGTTGGCATCCACTTCCATGTTTTCACTGAGTAGAACTCTCTCAGTTAAATACATAGGAGGAGTGAGGAATTGAAAAGTCCAGTTGGAGTGGTGTGTTTGACCATGGTAGTGTTTAGTCATGATAATAGGTGCTGATGGGAAAGGTATGACTGAGAACCACTAGTCTGACAATTTACATTTATATTGCCTCTTAATATTTTACATAGCGATAGAAAAAAAGCAAAGTACATATATGCCCTCCAAATGCTACTAAACTCCGTAATATCGCCCCGGGTATGTAAAGGATCCACTCCCGACTTGCTGGCCGCACCACGGCTGCCTGTCCGCCGATGAACCACCGTTTTCTGATCTCTTACTGGAGAAACTGAATAAGATCTGGCATGTAAATGTAGGAATACCTGAAATTTTTATTTCTGGCATCAAATTTCCAATCTGAAGAGATAAAAAAAGACCGATTTAAAACGGCACTGCGTAGCACGATGGCTGTCCGTTTATCAAAACAAACCCTTTTTCACTGTGTTAAGCCATATATATATATATATATACATCGTTCGGTTTCGGAGCATTTATGTACCTTTGTCGGCAACAAACGGATGGTAATATGTCTCAGGCGAGGCATCCTAATGGAGTCGGCCCTAGTCGATAGATGTAGCACAGCTTGGCAAGGGTCAGACAACAATTAATGAACCACCTCCTTCAGATGTTATTTTGTCACTGACAAGTTGTGGTTTCTAAATCGCTCGCCAAAAGTTTATCAATATGTTGATAAATCTAGTCACCGACAACAGAACATTGGTAAATGGCACTTCATTGGGTGGCCGACACAGGCCAAGGTATTATGTAATTCGCCTCGGACAAGTTCACCAACTCCTATACGATTTGGGAACTAATCGTTTAATCCTGAATCGGTAGATGTGTATTGGGCTTTACCATACAACGACACAAGAAGGAACCCGCTTACATCAGACCCTTTACCCGCAAGGAATTATGGACTACCTCAATATGGTCTATATACATTACCTATCTGTAGGCTATCATTAAATACATAGCATAGGCTAGCAGGCTAGGACTTTATTTAGCATGTGTTCTGATATGAATCCGTACTACGCTTATAAGGAAAACAGACATCTTGCAAGAAAGTGGGGACGATACCAAATGACTGTTCGATAGATTAACAATATAGAACTTTTAGGTGTTGATAACATGATCTTGTACCTATTATGTAGATAAGTTAGATTAGGTGTAGTTATCTGTCTAGTAGCAACGATAGAATTAGATGTATGATGGTAGAGTGCATGCCTACGTTATTTATACTTGAGTTTCCTTATTATAGTTTCTTCGACATTTTTTCAGTCTCCTTATAACTTCTTTCGTTGGAGCTCTCTCGGGAAAAATCGGGACTCCGATTTTTCATAAATCGGGCCCCGATTTCTTCGATTTTTTTTTTAATAACTTCCACATTTTTATTCATATCAAAGCCACCTTATCAGTACATCTACATATCTACAGACTTATGTCATGATATATTAAGTAGTGAAGTAATTCATCAGAAAATGTATACATAATGACATAATAATATCTTCACGAACTTACTAGGGGATTCACTAAGAAACGTGCAACAATCATTGTATACTAAGTAGAGTTAGAGGAGATGCTTTAAATGCCATTCATATGTACTACACCTACGTTGCTAATGAAAGGTTTCTGGTTCCCATTTCATAACAGTATCAGTACAAAATATACAAATACCATCACAGAAGTGTCACTATTTTCATGGATTAATACAGATGATAACTACAACACTATATTCGTAATGTTTTACTTACCCCTAATAGACATTGGAGGGAAAAACAAATTCCATTTATATTATTTCCTATTTCTATCAATATCTTTAAGATACATTCATATCATTTTCTACTTCTATCAATACCTTTATAACAAATGTATCAGGTCAAATGAAATAATAAAAAAAAAAAAAAATGTCAATGTTATGGTATAAGAGATTTGAATTTGCCGCGTTAACCCGTTGGGCCCGGTGCTGACGTCTGGTGTTTGGCGCAGGTGTTCCACCTCTACATCTACCTGGTGTCGCTGCTGTTCCTGACGTACCTACATGCCTTCCTGCTGCGACAGCGCGATGACCAGAAGGTGGTTCGCAACATCCGACTCGTGTCTAACAACCAGCTGGACAGCCCAGACAAATCTGCATTCGCCGTGCAGGTACGTAGTGACCCTCTCCCTGCAGGTCCATATTCACCTGTTGACCCTCTCCCTGCAGGTACATATTCACCTGTTTACCCTCTACCTGCAGGTACATACTCACCTGTTTACCCTCTACATGCAGGTACATATTCACCTTGTAAAGTCCAAGTCTATTCACCCTCTACCTGCAGGTACATATTCACCTGTTTACCCTCTACCTGCAGGTACATGTTCACCTGTTTACCCTCTCCCTGCAGGTACATATTCACCTGTTTACCCTCTCCCTGCAGGTACATATTCACCTGTTTACCCTCTCCCTGCAGGTACATATTCACCTGTTTACCCTCTCCCTGCAGATACATGTATATATTCACCTGTTTACCCTCTCCCTGCAGGTATATACTCACCTGTTTACCCTCTACCTGCCGGTAGATATTCACCTGTTAGAGTCCCACTGCAGCCACCTTTTTCCTTGATTACTCACTTAGAAGCTGTATGGGGTTGGGGAGTTAGCTCAGTGGCTAAGGCACTGGACTTGTAATCCCAAAGTAGTGGTAGATTTACTGCTATACCAAAGGTCAGTCCTTCTCGTACCATGTCTGTGTGGTGTGGTGTGCAGCCACCTTTCTCCTTCATTCCCAGCAGTGGTAGATTTACTGCTACATCAAAGACCAATCCTTCTCCTACCATGTCTGTGTGATGTGGTGTACAGCCACCTTTCTCCTTCACCCTCAGCAGCAGTAGACTTACTGCTATATCAAAGGCCAATCCTTCTCATACCATGTCTCTGTGGTGTGGGAAGTAAAAGAACTCTCACCTCGGTAAATGTGTAGGGGTGAGATTTCTACCTAAATTCAGTACATAGATTCGACAACCACCCTTGTGGTGTAAAAGAACCTTGAGAATTTCTGGTAAGAACCTGTGATGGTTGACTGGGCGTTAAATTGAACCAGCTAACTAACCAATCTCTCACTGCAGGTACATGTTCAACTGTCAACCCTTTACCTGCAGCACTCAATTTACTAGAACTATTCCCTATCCAAATAAATAATAGGTCAGGTAGAAGGACATTCTGAGTGACCTTGAACTATGCAAATTAACCCTCTCCTCTCTCACCTCCAGAACTCATATGTATTGGTTCACAATTAATGACAATACAAAATGTAAACCTTTCATAATATGAGAGATAACATTTTAAAATGATTTATCAGAAAGTGGCTGGGCTGGAGTATAGTACCATGACTTTCACCAAAGGTCCTCCAAGTAGTCTGTAAGTAATTTTCAGTCATTTATGCATTTTTCTAACCCTTCCACACATATGGTGCCCTTGACACAAGAAATATGATATCTGCTCCGTTGTTTGAGAAATGGTGAATAGGAAGAGAAAGAAAGGGCGTCCACCTATTTGGGAATGAAAACGCCATAGAAACCACCAATGTATCCGGATTATGATCACTGCTCGAGGTTTCCCTTCATGATTTTTTCTCATTTTCCTTTTCCTTCAGGAGAGCAGCGATATCTCCAGCTCCCACTCGAAGGAGAACCGGTCGCGCTCCCGCACGCCCAGCGACGTCGATCTGGAGCCGTACCAGCCGACCAGGGCTGTTACACAGGACTCGGAGGGCGTCAACTTCTACCTACGGCTCGGCGCCATAGGTGAGTCGCTCTCTCTTCTAGTAGATTCTCGATGAGTCAAGCCTTGAGGTGTGAGACAATAGATAGGAGATACTGGATGAGTAAGTGCCTTATATAGAAGACACTGGATGAGTCAGTGCTTTATGTGTGAGACAATAGATGGGGCAAGCCTTTATGTATATTACAATGGTTGTGTCAGTCCCTTGTACAATAGATACTGGATGAGTTACTTCCTTATATAATAGATACTAGATGAGTCACTCCATTATATAGTAGATACTGGGTGAGTCACTCCCTTATATAGTAGACACTGGATGAGTCACTCTCTTTATAATAGATACTAGATGAGTCACTCTCTTTATAATAGATACTAGATGAGTCACTCCCTTATATAATAGATACTAGATGAGTCACTCCCTTATATAGTAGATACTAGAAGAGTCACTCCCTTATATAGTAGATACTAGATGAGTCAGTCCCTTATATAATAGATACTAGATGAGTCCGTCCCTTATATAATAGATACTAGATGAGTCACTCCCTTATATAGTAGATACTGGATGAGTCACTCCCTCATGTAGCAGACAGTGAATGAGCCAAGCCTTTATATGTCAGACAATAGATGGGTCAGTCCCTTATATAGTAGACAGTGAATGAGTCAGTCCCTTATATAATGTACACTAGATGAGTTGGCCCTTTATGTGTGAGAGAGTAGATCTATCAGTCCCTTAAATAGCAGACAGTGGATGAGTCAGTCCCTTATATAGTAGATACTGGATAAGTCAAGCCTTTATGTGTGAGGCAGTAGGTGAGCCTCTCGCTTATATACGGCATATAGCCTATGAGCCATGGAAGCGGCCATGACGCCCCCCGAGTAGGTGTTCTTCACTAATGGAGGTGAAAAAGTAGGTTTTCTTCACTAATGGAGGTGCAAAAGAAGTGAGTGATAATTGAGAAATGTCACAACTCTAGCCTCGCTCATGTATGTAAATAAAGTGTTCCATGTGGAAAGCATCATGTCCTGGGTTTGATCAGTATCTCATCCTGCTATAGGATGGGTGTAGAGAGTCAAAGGAACCATGGTCAAACATTGAAAGGCAATTGAATTTCGTAAGAACAAAGAGCCAGAATATAGATCTGTCCCCCCAAGGGGTCTGCCATACTGCTAGCCACTTAGTGACAGCTCCATGAACTAACAATGGCTTTGTCCCCTATAGAAGATACTGAATTGGTTAGCCCTTTATGTTTATGCCCTCCCACTCATCAAATTCATAGTAATGTTTGCTGATAGTCGCCAGCCGGTGCCCTCTGGATGCCCCAAAATCGCTTAAGCCCAATGCCCATCTACCGATTTCGGAACATTCATGTACTTTTCTCGGCGACAAACGGACAGTAATTTGTCTCAGCCAAGGCATCCTAATGGAGTCGGCCGTAGTCGGTAGATGTAGGACAGCTAGGCAAGGGTGAGCCACCGATTAGTAGACAGATTTGCTTAGGACTAATATCCACCAACCCCATCTCCTCAATGTCCGCCGGTCGAGCGAAGAGTTACGTAATTTGCCTGCGACAAGTTCACCGACTCCTATACGATTTGCAAACTAATCGCTGAACCCTGAATCAGTAGATGGGCATTGGGCTTTAGTGGGAACCGGGCATAAACTCACACCCCCAGCCTTGCTCTGTGTAGGGATGGCATTGAAGGAGCTGCAAGACTAACGTCGATCGCTCAGCCGAGGTCTTTGTGATACTGGAGAGAGGGGGGACTCCTGTTACTGTGCCTCCACTCAATTGCAGCCCATCACGCTTACATGATTGATTAAGCTTTTCTGGTTGCACTTGAGGCGAATGTTGCCATCATATTGAACATAGTAGTTCATGTATTTTTTTGTTAGACCATGCAGGAGTCTCATAGCTGAGATCTTAGTGTCAATTTGCATACAGGGATGCAATGAAAGATTGATCTCGGAGGTGTGTGATGGGGGACGGGTTTTAACCTGATGATTAATCTCCAAAGATATGGCATTTTTGTATTCATCTTATCCTAAAGTCCAATGCACATCTACCGATTCGGGGTAGAATGATTAGTTACAAATCGCAGTGAACTTGTCACTGGCAAATTATGTAACCAATGTCGGCCATCCGAACGGGGGATATTTCCGATGTTCTGCTGTCGCTGACTGGATTTATCAACATGTTGATACATTTTTGGCCAGCGATTTAGGAACATCGACCGACAACTCGTCAGCAACAAAAGGGGAGAGGGTTCAGTAATCGTTGGCTGCCCCTTGCCTAGCTGGCCCACAACTACCGACTAGGGCCGACTCCATTAGGATCCCTCGCCTGAGACCAATTACCGTTCCTTTGTCGCTGAAAAAGGTACATCAATGTTCTGAAATCAGTAGATGTGTATTGGGCTTTAGCTGTGGATGCGGTAATTGGCTGCTGGGTCTACTATATTCCTTATATGGCAGTGAAGGGAAAGGGACAACTCCATGCAGGCTAAAATAACCAGCCCCTAACCAGTCAGTCATAAGGTTTTAAGGCGTCAGCTCTCGTCAATATTACATCAGAGATTGCGTACATTTATACTCTTGGAATATAAATGAGATTTTTCTTGTTATCGTCTCACTTCCATGACAACCATAAATTATGAGTACTCTCAAATCCGGGTTATGCTCAAATATGCAAAAGGAACAAGAGCAGATGAGAGAATTTGTAAAATCATGAGCTGTGTAAGGATTAAAGCCTGCAGCCTGATATGCGATGTGCTTTAACATTTCGAATTTCTGTCGCCAGATCATCAATGATTCAGTATAAGCTCCTACAGTCTTAGTTTATAATCTCTGAATGAGACAGACATAGTTTGCTACTGACTAAAGCCCATGATATACATGTATACGCCAAGAAGGGACAAGACAGCTTCATACAGTCCTGATTTTTATTACCCACCTGATACGGAGTCTCCATACTAAGTCTATGGAGATTACAGATCGCTACTGAGGAGGATACGGAGCTCCGTACCCTCCCAGGAGGATACGGATTTTTGAGATGAAAGTAGTCCCAAAAATAACTTCTTAATTACGTTGAAAAGTTTTCTAACGATCATATTTATTGCTTGAATCTAAAAATAAGTGAGTAATAAATACAACATTACCATGATTTCGATCTGTGTGGCCGTATTCTCCTTGTAGTTGACGCTACGCAATACTCGTCAACTACGCGGAGAATACGGCCACTCAGATCGAAATCATGGTAATATTGTGTATTTATCTCACCTCTGATATTTTGTACAATAGGCTTAACATTAGGAACTCGTTCTCCATGCCCCTTAGAGTATTGCATTTCGTTCTCCATGGTCTGTAACCTGTGTGTTGTCCATTCTTTTAGTGTGTATAGGGGTGAGATAAATACCGGAAGCAACTCTTTTTGGTCAAAGTCATTGTTCTCCAACTCGTTTGAAGGCTATGTCATATTCCCTCGAGAACGATGACTTTGACCAAAAACTTGTTGGTTTTCTTTTTAGTCTCTGAGGTCCATGACACATATAGCTTAGGACGGGATAAGACAGATCCATGTAAACAATTACATGAAATTGAGTGACGTTCAGAATTGATTGTACCCGTTACATATTTTGTAACGTTTTATCTCACTTTAGGGCATAACCATAGCATACAGTCACAACAAGTTTAAGCCTATGGAGATTTATATGAGGGGTAGGATGATAAGAAAGAAATTGATCAGTGTTTGGTTTGTATTCTCATTCGCCAGTTTGGAGTGTGCAGTAATACGAACGAGGCGATAGCCGAGTGAATATTCTGAAGCACTCCAAACTCGAACCAAACACGAATATGTTTCTGATTTTATCTTAGCCTGTAAATATTCATCTGTTTATCACCCATTGAGTATGAGTTACCGTACTTGAATATTATCAAACTATAATTACCGTATAGTTACCGTATTCGCAAGGTTGTTGAGTACGAGCTCCTAATGCTAAGCCTACGGACATTAATACCATACCAAGATAAAAGTAGCAACCTCTCCTTACATTATTACCAATAGGCATTGTCATGCCCTAAAGAAACACTCCGACTCACATGTTGCGGCGCCTGATGTCAATCTACATCCTTAACACCCGCGCTGACCTTGATTTACCCATAATCCCCTCTAACAACGCCAACGCCACCTAGCGGGGACATGAGCCTGCCCCCAGCCTCCCCATAGACGATACGCCCATGCGCGTCTCAGGTTTCCTCATCCGGGGCCCTGGGGACGCCGACCTATTGTCTATCAGACGCCGGCCGCCATCTTTGTCGCGCCATCTTGGTCGCACCATCTTTGTCGCGCCATCTTTGAGCCCGCGGGTCGCTTTGATGCGTGGCGTCCCCTGGTGGCAGGCGGAGAAATTGGTTCTGGTCTCTGAGGATGGCCTCATTTTGCGGGATTCGGGTGGCGGCTGGCGGCACAGAGGAGAGGGAGGGTGGGAGGGTGGGGTGGGAGGGAGGTGTTAGCGGGCATATTGAAGAGGGATACAGAGGAGGGGGAGGGAGGAGGGAGGGAGGGAGGGCGAGGGTGGGAGGTATTAGCGGGCATATTGAAGAGGGATACAGAGGAAGGGATGGGAGGAGGGAGGGAGGGAAGGGGCGAGGGAGGAAGAGAGGGCCTGAGGGAGAGAGGGAGGTGTCAGAGGGCATGTTGAAGAGGGATACAGAGGAGGGGGTGTGGGAGGGGAGGAGGGGAGGGGGGAGAGGGAGGGAGAGAGGGAGGGAGAGGGGGACGGTGGGAGGTATTAGCGGGCATATTGAAGATGGATACAGAGGAGGGGTGGGGGAGGGAGAGGAAGGGAGGGGGAGGGTGGGAGGTATTAGCGGGCATATTGAAGATGGATACAGAGGAGGGGGAGGGAGGGAGAGCCCGAGGGAGAAAGGGATGGCGGGAAGGAGGGAGGCGAGGGAGGTTAGAGAGAGAGGGAGGGAGCGAGGGAGGCGAGGGAGGGAGGGAAAGAAGGAGGGAAGGAGAGAGAGGGAGGGAGGGGAGGGGGAGGGAGGGACAGAGGGAGGAGAGGGAGGGAGGCAGAGAGAGAGATAGAGAGAGAGAGAGAGAGAGAGGGAGAGAGAGAGAGAGAGAGGGCGAGGGAGGGGTGGTTGATGTGGTTGATGTGAGTGGAGGAGGGTTAGCGGACATATTGAAGAGGGATACAGAGGAGGAGGGGAGGTAGGTAGGGAAGGAGGTAGAGAGGAAAGGAGGGAGAGAGGGAGGGAAGGGAAGGAGGGAGGGAGGGAGGTAGAGAGGGAAGGAGGGAGAGAGGGAGGGAAGGGAAGGAGGGTCGGGGAGGGAGGTAGAGAGGGAAGGAGGGAGAGAGGGAGGGAGGGAGGGAGGGAGGGAGGGAGGGAGGGAGGGAGGGAGGGAGGGAGGGAGGGAGGGAGGGAGGGAGGGAAGGAGGGGTGGTTGATGTGGAGTGGGGGAGGGTTAGCGGGCATATTGTAGAGGGCTATTGAGGAGGGGTCGTGGGGGAGGAAGAAAGAGAGGGAGGGAGGGGTGGTTGATGTGGTTGATGTGAGTGGAGGAGGGTTAGCGGGCATATTGTAGAGGGATATTGAGGAGGGGGTGTGGTGGAGGGAGGATGCAACACGCAGCTCAGAAGTGTCAGTTCCAAAGACGTGTATTGCTTCAGGCGCAGACATTACCAGGGCAGAACTTTGTAGTCTTCTGGTCTTGTATTGACAGAAAGCAAAATCATTTCTCTCAGATATCTACTACGATGTTATTTCATAAACATTTATTGCATATCTTTACCAAAAAGGAGTAAATTTTCTTACCAAACATTTTATATATAAGTTATATCCTCGATATTTATCAAATTTGTTATTGTTTTGGATCTATGTCTTTTCATTTAAGTTTCAATGAAATGAAATATGCCCTTTGTATGTTAGAATTTCACTGCCCTGGAAATATTCAATGCCTATATAGCTTTACCTTTTAGCTTGCCCTGCTTCTGGGACACCCCGCTTAAGTGGACACCCTGCTTAAGGGTACACCCTGCTCAAGGGGACAATCTGCTCAAAACGGAAATGTTCCTCTCTATCAAGAATTTATTTTAACCCCGCTTAAGAGGCCGCCCAACTTAAGGGGAGACCCTGCATAAGGGGACACCCCGCTTAAGGTATACATTGATAACATATCTATCAACAAACTGAAAAACACGGCTAAGGGGACACCCTGCTTAAGGGAGCTCTTTGCTCGAATTGGAGGGTGACCCTTTAAGCGGGGTTTTACTGTAAATCTATCATGATCTCCAGTCAAAGGTAATGGCCGATTCTTACAAGGCGATTTTGAGGCATGCGCGGGGCTTCAGTCAGCGAATAACAGCACAAATTTCTAGGAATCTCCCATGTTGCTAAGTGGGAATGCAAAAATGCAAAATTGTCGACGATTCTTGCCCTGCCCCTGTCATGCATGCATAAGTCTGCGACTCAGGTCCTTCTGATAAAGGCACTAGTTTCTTGAAATTTTATTTCAAACATATTTCGGCTGCTAGTTACCCACTATGCCATCCCTGCTGCTGTGCAACAGGGCGGGCGCTTCCCAGCGACTACACCAGGCACCAGTCTCTGGGGCAAGAATCTCCTAGTGGGAATTGGCCCTAAAGAGGTGAATCCACCAGGCCGATTTCTCACCCGATCAATTGTTCCTGGGCCCTTAAGAGGAAGCTCAGGTATTGTTATTCATTCAATTCTGATAATAATAGTTTAATAAATGACCATTTTCAAAGATTTGAGAAATTATAGGGCATCTGATAATAATCGGCGATTGTCTGGCTACGGAATCGGCTACCGTCGGTCCAGTGGAACACCCCCTTTCGCTGATGATGGCAAGGTCAAATTCCTGGACAAACACCACTTTCTTTATATATACACAATATTGGCTGGTTTCAGATACAAGCGGCCGTATGCTTCGAGGAGTTGACGCGTAGTAATATCCGAGCGTATGCAAACGCTTTTATCTGAAACCAGTCTATATTGTATTTATTATCCACCTTTTCTGCGCAAGTGACATGTCGATATCAGTTCATTTTAGTTATACACTATTTTTCCATCCGCACTATTTTTCCGTATGCGCCACCCGGAGCATACAACATATCCGTATGCGCTGGGTATGTCCATACATGCTGCCTATGTGTTTTCTATGGGCACTTTGTATTCGGTGGATAATAATAAAGAAGAAACCAACAAGTTTTGGTCAAAGTCGTCGTTCTCCACGAGTTTGATGCGGTGTGATATGAACGAGGCGACAGCCGAGTGACTATCATGTAGCATTCAAACGAGTTGCAAGATGACTTCTTTGACCAAAACGAGTTGCTTTCTGCATTTATCTCACCCCTATACACATTAAAAGAATGGATGGCACACAGGATATAGACCATGGAGAACGGACCGCAATACTCGTAGGGGCATGGAGAACGAGTTCTCAATGTTAAGCCTATGGGCATTTATTCCAGGGGTGAGATAAAGCATTATACCCTATGGCTAGATTGTATGGCCCTCATCTCTCGTAAAGTGTCCCGCCCAATATTCCTCTTGATGAACCCCGCCTAGCCAGGTGCCAGCTCCGCCCCCAGACTTTGTAGATACGCCCAGTCTAGTGTCGGTCCACGCCCCTCCCCAGCGCCATCCATCACGCCCCCGGCTCAATCTAACCCTGACTCCGCCCACCTAGTATCAGGCCACGCCCACCGCGCTCGTCCGTATCCTGGCTCCGCCCACCTACTATTAGGCCACGCCCACCGTGCTGATCCGTATCCTGACTCCGCCTATCTACTATCAGGCCACGCCCACCGCGCTCGTCCGTATCCTGACTCCGCCCACCTATTATCAGGCCACGCCCACCGTGTTAATAACACCCGCCTACTGTTCTGAACACACCACATTAATCACATGAGTCTAGACCGAAGCTTCGGTTTTCTCCTTCCACACACAGATACAGTGGCACTGATGTCCATGTGTGCTATCTGCCTCTACTTTACTGCACCGGCCATACTATGGAGAAACCAAACAAGAGTTAGTCGTGTTGTTGTTTATCACACGGCAAGATCGCGTATTATTGAGCGAGGCGAAGCCGAGAGCAGTAATATGCGATCTTGCCGGAGTGCGATGAACAATAACATGACTAACTTGAGTTTGGTTTAGAATTTATCCTACCCCGCCTGTCTAAATTACTTCTACATTAACAAATGACGTCATTTGTCAAGTGTATCCCACTAGAGCGATATTTTTCATTTTTCTGAACTCCAGACCGAATACAGTGACCCAATGTTAAGCCTATGGAGTTTTTTATTAGGGGTAGGATAATTGAAGTTATTGCCTCGTCCCCGAAACACCCAAGGATGACGTATAAATTCTCCCCCTATGGAATCACCTTGATGCTTTATAGTCGACCCCATTTTATCATCCATTGTGTACACAGTTCCCATTGAAAGTATAAGTGGGAATCATGGTTCACCTAAGCTGTGATTCATTCAGCAATGCTGTCTGAGGTAGCTTTCCAAGTCGATCATACTGTGAATATTACTATAGGAAACTGTCACAACCATTGCCGAATCGACGGAGGCAAATTTATGTCCTCAAGCGGATTGGCAGATCGACTAACTGTAGGCGTTCTGTCAGTACCTTGTTGTAATCCTCTGCCAGACAACCAGCGGCCCGTCATAGAAGATGCGCATCACATGAGAGTTCTGTAGGGAGGTGCAGTACACAGTCCCGTACACACTCCTGGGGCGATATAAAGAGGTTTTCCTGATCCCGTCCCTGCTCAGTGCTGTTAATTACTATTTACCTGTAGGCGAAAGTATCACCTTTACTGATCAGGAGTACAAATTCTGTTCGTCAAAGAGTGATGAAAGAATATCCACTCATTCTACTATTTAGTGAGTTGTAGAATGACATTTTTAATGATTTCTAGGTATATAATGATAAAGTGAGTTTGACTGAATTCCATCTGTTCCTCGATATTCTGTTCCTCAGAAATACTCACCTCGTTCTTTGAACTCGGTGAGTATTTCTGATTAAAACATTCCATTCAGTCACAATAAGTATGTCTCTGTACAGTACTGCCAAGCCCTGCTCAGACCTGTTCGGCACTGCTTGGCTCTGATTGCAGCTATTTGGGATTTCCCAGGGCAGTCTTAAGCAACTTGCCATTGCTCAGAGCCACAGGGCATTACCTAGAGCCACACGGTGTTTCTCAGAGCCACTTTGCATTTCTCAGAGCCACTGAGCATTTCCCAGAGCCACTTGACATTTCTCAGAGCCATTCAACATTTCCCGGAGCCACTCAGCATTTCTCAGTCACTCAGCATTGAACAAACTGGACGTTAAACTAGCCAAACAAACAAACTAAATCACCCAGCATTTCCTTGGGAAACTCAGCATTTCTCAGACCCACACTGTATTTCTCAGAGCCACTCGGCAATGTTTGGAGCCACTCTGTATGTATCAGAGCCACTCTGCATGTCTGAGAGCCACTCTGCATGTTTCGGAGCCGCTCGGCATTGTTCGGAGCCGCTCGGCATTGTTCGGAGCCGCTCGGCATTGTTCGGAACTGCTCGGCATTGTTCGGAGCTGCTCGGCATTGTTCGGAGCTGCTCGGCATTGTTCGGAGCTGCTCGGCATTGTTCGGAGCTGCTCGGCGTTGTTCAAAGCCGCTCGGGTAAGAGGGCGAGGGATTGACCTCGGGCACTCTGTAAGACTTTGATGTCGGCTCATTGTCTGCAGGCAGCGCAGGACCCGCGTACGTCACGAGACATTAACAACACAAGGCGGGACCCGCCGGAGGAGGAGCGTATGAGCAGCTCATACGCCAAGAGGAGCATCTCATACAGAGCACTGTCTAGGCGAAGAAATGAAACTCAAATTAAATTACACCACATGTCTGGATATCCTTCTAGATAAATATGACAGGGAGGAGGGAAGCTTTTATAGCACTACAGTAAAACCCCTCTTCCGGGACACCCCGCTTAAGGGGACATCCCGCTTATGGGGACAATTGGCTCGGAACGGAAATTTTTCCCACTATTAAGAGTTTATTTTAACCCCACTTAAAGGGCCACCCCGCTTAAGGGAAGACCCCGCTTTAGGGAAGACCCCGCTTTAGGGGACAGTTTTTCGGTACAGAAATGCTTATTAAGATTTCAGGCTATTGTGTTATGGAGATGGCCAACTTGCCAAACGTGACACCCCCACGTGACACCCCCACGTGACACCCCCACGTGACACCCCCACGTGACACCCCCACGTGACACCCCCACGTGACACCCCCACGTGACACCCCCACGTGACACACCCCATGTGACACCCCAACTGACACCCCACGTGAGACACCACATGACACCCCACGCGACACCCCACGTGACACCCACGTGACACCCCACGTGACAGGTAATATTACCCCCTCTAGCGGCAGCCGATCCAATTTGAGGATCGCGGCGCGTTCGGAAACCGATCACGTGACCCAGGCCTGGCGTTCATTGGACGCCGCCATCTTGGATTGGCGTTCACATGCCTGCGTCCCGGAAGGTGGCAGCACGAGCATGAATGAGGGCGTTATAGTGATTCACTTAGCGAGATAATTCCCAATTTATTTTGGTTTTATTTGTCTTTCACTTCATGTGTTTTTTTTTGTTTTTTTTTGTTTTGTTGCCAATAACGAGGTAGCAAGCCTCGGATTACTTGACTTTTTAAACAGTGCTGACGTCTTCCTTAATATGACCAAAATGGATGATTTTAGGGAATCAGCTTCCATTGGAAAAGAAAAGGAAGCGATTCTTATTTCATAAAGAATGGCTTTTCTTATCCATTGTATACAAATAACACATTGAAAATGAATGGGGATTCAGTAAACCACGACCCATTATGTATAAAGTCTGTCAGATACCATAGCTGTGGTATACAAATTCAAATCTATTGTATACGGCGTAAAAACCATGGTATACGGGAAAATAGTCCCCTTGTGCTACAGAACAAAGCAATAGTCCCTATGTTATACCCTTTAATATGCCAATTACTGGGTTTAATGTATTCGAAAAGATGGGTAATCAAATGCAACAAACAATGGTTTTGTGGACAGGCGGCTATGTAAATCACTCGAATTTGACTTCGTAAAATACTCACTAGCTCTCGTGTATTATTACGCGTCAACCTCTCGTGTCTTACGGCCGCCTGTCCACAAAACCATCGATTATTGTCTATGTATTATTAGAAATCATACCATGATTATATTAATCGTAAACGTCCATTACTGAGAAACGGGGACGGAATCTCGAATTCTCTCGTAAGGCCTCGTTAACGTGGGTCATGTGACCCTCAGGTCAGAGTATGCGTGCGCATCTAGATGTGTCACGTGCCCGTTACGGGGACCGTGACGTTCTGACGTTACCCGGATGTAGATCAGCGTCTCCACGTGACGTGACGTCAGCAGGTTGTGACACGTGACCGCTGGTGACGTAGAGAGGAGAGAGGGATCTCACCTTTCACCGCTAGGTGTCTCTTAGCCCTTTCACTACGCTGCATAGCACCAAATACACACCCTGAAATACGCCGCTACAGTACTATTTTCACCTTTGAAGTACGCTGGCAGTTTTCACAATATCCACAGCGATGTCATTATATCACACTTCCAAAGGAATTAGGATGTTATAGAATAGTAATGATAACTTTGATATAGGTTCACATGGGTTGGAAAAATATCAAAATATTTCATTAAAAAAGATTATTAAACGGGCCCCAGGAACGGGACCCCTAGATAACCAATAGATGATCCAGACTCCTGTTTAGAACAGTCAGCACTCAATGTTACCTCAGATGTGAAACCTCCGGGCGGAGATTGTATTTGACGTCTATCACGTGACCAGGATCATCTAGGTCACGTGGTCATGGGGTTAGGGGATTATCGTTAATCCTGCCTCCAGGCATATCCAGTATGTTGTGCCGCATTAATGCCCTCTCAAGGGAAATATGCCAGGACCTTCAGGGCATAATATTCTTGCAATTTGAAGATGAAGTCGAACGAGGATATTTAAACATAAAAATCCTTTTAGCAAATGTTTTTATTCAGTTCTTGAGGAGAGTGCATGGAATCTGCATTGGTTTCCTTGCATGATAACAATTCTATTCATATAAACTTGGATTAGCCATTTTCATAGGTATATATTTAAAGCCTATATATATGTATGTATGTATGTATATATCTTTATATATATATGTGTGTGTGTGCATCAGGGAGAGAGAAAGAGAAAGAGAGCGAGAGAGAATTAATGAAAGCTTTTCTATATGAAATATTACAAGCAATTTAATGGATCGTATTTCTATATAGAATATGGAATTGAGAGTCTATCCAGATTATTATTGCGTTTATTCACCACAAAACTTACAGAAACTGTGCACTATGATTATTATAATATGATGCTTGCCTTACTCACAGATGTAAGATCCATCATACAGACAAACACCCACAATGAGCTGCTCTGAGCCATGCCTACACTGTCCCTCAACACCAATAACTTGGCCTCTCCATCAGATAGACTGGGTTCTAGTGGTGGCCCAGTGAGCGGACTAGCTGACCTCGTGTGTCAGTGTCTACCAGCCCGTCCCCCGCACCCCTCACCTCTCCACTTCACTCAGCCCAGCCTTTAAGGGCGCTCTCTGGAGATAAGGTTCCCATGACCTCTACGTATTGATCCCACTGTCTCCCCCCACAGTCTACATGCTGTCTCCTCCTGGAGTCTACATGCCCTTTGTCTACCCTACAGGCTGCGGTCTCACTGTCTCCCCCCACAACCCTTGGTTTGACTGCCTCCTCCTACGTTCTATGTGCCCTTTGCCCCCACCTTGTGTTCTGTTCCAAAATATCGGTATGTGAAACATACAGATTCTATCCCTTGGCCTAACTGACCAAGCTGGCTCTACGTAACACGCCGCTGCAGGTGACTCCTTGGTTATGATCAACATGGTTGCCTACACGTGGTAAACACGGAGCCAGCATATAATCTGATCTGGATGTATTCTCATCAGTCCAATGAGTGTAGCACATTGCAGTAATACCAGCAATAAAGCTTACAACGGGACAAAGCCTTGGAGTCACTCATTTAGCTTGTTATTCACACCTGATAGTAACACTACAGTAACACTACAGGTCCCTTGGCCCTCACGTACTGTCTATGTACCCTTTACCTCCCCAAGAATCTATGTGCCTTTTGCCCCCACCTACAGCCTATGTGCCCTTTGCCCCCACCTACAGCCTATGTGCCCTTTGCCCCTATCTACAGTCTATGTGCCCTTTATGCTACATTTCCACCAGTTTTTCACCAGTAGTGGTGGCCCTGGTAGAGGACCGCTGGGGACTGCGGGGATGGCCAAGGGGACTGTAACTCACCGTCCATGAGAAACGTGAACGACCGTAACTCACCCCAATCCCCAGCTCACTGCCGCCAAAGAGCAAAAGAGCAACTCTGTCAAAAAATATGCCATGGCAGTCATGGCTATCCCCAGTAACAAATGAGAATCTGGATCACCGGGGCTGACCACAGCAGGTCTTGGTGAGCCATAATTCACTGGGCTGTGATACCATTTCACTGGGCTGTGATACCGGGGACTTCTGGTTAGCACTACAGCCTATGGTCAATCGAGATACATCCCACCTGACACCCCAAGTGCATCGTAGCGTGTTGGGTGTGTGTCGTACAGCTCGCCTACAAAACCTGACTAAAGAAGAAACCAGCAAGTTTTGGACAAAGTCATCGTTCTCAATGAGTTTGATGCGGAGTGATATGAACGAGGCAATAGCTGAGTAAATATCACGTAGCATTCAAATGAGTTGGAGAACAACGACTTTGACCAAAACGAGTTGCTTTCTGTATCTATCTCACCCCTGTATACACTAAAATGATGGACATTAATCCTAGCAAATTCGTAGCAGGTGGACCACCCCCTATTATCTGTCAAATATACAAAGATCCAAATCCCGAACCAAGCTAGAACTTTAACACAGAGGAGTAGATTACATACCTTCACTATAATCTACAGCCCTCTAGGGCCAGTTCTGCAATCATCTAGCTAGGAAATTATAAGATAGCGCCATTGAAGTCGGGGGGCAACCACTGTTATCAGTTGCTATAATCTATAGACAATATTGAGTCAAGGCTAAATTTCCTCCATGGAAAGCCCCAAAAAATAGTTTTGTTAAAATCCATTGATAATTGGTCCCGCCACCTGGTGTTTTGAATGGCGTCAGGGGGCAAGATGGCCTGCTCCATAACATAATAGCTATGTGCCTATACTGTGGATACCCTACTTATCGAATCTACCAGTGCACCGAGTGATGGTCGTAGAGGGGTGCGCGGGGTTGTTATCGGAGCGTATCGCTTCCCTGATACTGCCCTGGAGAACCTGCAGCCACACAGACAACTCGATCAGCCTAGCAGGGGGCTGACCGATACCCCTGACCCCCCCCCCCCTCCTCCACGGTGCGGGTCGCCGCAACGAGGCCAGCGGAAGGATGTCAATGCGATGGTGATCCGATCAACTGGCCGCTGATTGACTCATTGATGGCGCGTCTCAATGACCCATGCTCCTCGTCCACGACCTCGTGCTGCGGAGTGGGCAGCGGAGTGGGCAGCGGGGTGGGCAGCGGAGTGGGCAGCGGAGTGGGCAGCGGAGTGGGCAGCGGAGTGGGCAGCGGAGTGGGCAGCGGAGTGGGCCGCGGAGTGGGACGCGGAGTGGGCCGCGGAGTGGGACGCGGAGTGGGCAGCGGAGTGGGGCAGCGGAGTGGGGCAGCGGAGTGGGGCAGCGGAGTGGGGCAGCGGAGTGGGCAGGGGAGTGGGCAGGGGAGTGGGCAGGGGAGTGGGCAGGGGAGTGGGCAGCGGAGTGGGCAGGGGAGTGGGCAGCGGAGTGGGCAGCAGAGTGGGCAGCGGAGTGGGCAGCGGAGTGGGCAGCGGAGTGGGCAGCAGGGTGGGCAGCGGAGTGGGCAGCGGAGTGGGCAGCGGATTGGGCAGCGGAGTGGGCAGCGGAGTGGGCAGCGGAGTGGGCAGCGGGGTGGGCAGCAGGGTGGGCAGCGGAGTTGGCAGCGGAGTGGGCAGCGGAGTGGGCAGCGGAGTGGGCAGCGGAGTGGGCAGCGGAGTGGGCAGCGGGGTGGGCAGCGGAGTGGGCAGCGGAGTGGGCAGCGGAGTGGGCAGCGGAGTGGGCAGCGGAGTGGGCAGCGGAGTGGGCAGCGGAGTGGGCAGCGGAGTGGGCAGCGGAGTGGGCAGCGGAGTGGGCAGCGGAGTGGGCAGCGGAGTGGGCAGCAGGGTGGGCAGCGGAGTGGGCAGCGGAGTGGGCAGCGGAGTGGGCAGCGGAGTGGGCAGCGGAGTGGGCAGCGGAGTGGGCAGCGGAGTGGGCAGCAGGGTGGGCAGCGGAGTGGGCAGCGGAGTGGGCAGCGGAGTGGGCAGCGGAGTGGGCAGCGGAGTGGGCAGCGGAGTGGGCAGCGACGGGGCAGTGTGAGCTGCTCGTTACCTCAACCCGAAATGGTCACATTTACAGGGCAGCTCATTACATTCATGGAGCAGGACATCACACCCACAGAACAGCTCAACACACTCTCAGAGCAGCTCAACACACTCACAGAACAGCTCGCTATATTAACTGAGCAGCTCAACAAATTCACAGAACAGCTCAACACATTCATGGAGCTGCCCACCACATTAACTGAGCCCTGAACACACTCACGGAGCAGCTTGCTATATAAACTAAGTGTTCACCACACTCATAGAGCATCTCACTATATTAACAGAGCAGCTCATCACGCAAAGAAAGCTGCTAATAGATCAGAGCAGTTCACTGAGTGTTTATCACATTTACAGAACTGCTCACCACATTCATAGAACAACTTATCACATTCACAAAGTA
Source organism: Alentia gelatinosa (assembly GCA_950022655.1). Taxonomy (NCBI): domain Eukaryota; kingdom Metazoa; phylum Annelida; class Polychaeta; order Phyllodocida; family Polynoidae; genus Alentia; species Alentia gelatinosa. Next base: position 3,548,773 of record OX465586.1, read on the forward strand.
GATTAACTGAGTGTTCACCACATTCACAGAGGAACTCACCACATTAATAGTCAGTATATCACAATCTCAAAGTGGTCACCACATTTACAGGGCACGCCACCACATTCACAGAGCTGCTCAACACATGCACAGAGCAGCTCTGAGCACGATGATCCTGCAAGGGCAATTATTACAAGAGCATCTATTCACTACCTTTCTTGTTCAAGAACTGATGGGAGCCTATCAGGCAGTTGTTCACCAACAAGCTGTTTGACTAATTACAGTTTATTTGATTAGGCAGCGGCGTTGTGTGAAGAGTTTGATTCTCTGCTGTTCAATTTGTCCGCACTGTTTCTGCTGTTATAAATACATTGCCAGCTGATCACTGAGATCTTGGTTTCTGAATAGAATTGAATACCATACAAGACAAGTACCTGACGGATATATATATATATACATATACATATACATATACATATACATATACATATACATATACATTATATATAGTTATAGGAGGTAGGATAGCAATACGTGCTTTTATATATATATATATATATATATATATATATATATATATATATATATTATCACGTAAATATATATATATATATATATATATATATATATATATATATATATATAATGTATATAGGTATAGGAGGTAGGATAGCAATACGTGCTAAAATATCGGGTTTTAATCTTTGTTTTGTATTTGTCATGTTCAGTTAGATACGCCTGGACTAAGTCTGGTTCCCCTTGTGATGATATCTGTGATCTTAGGTTGCTTTGGTTGATGTGCTTTGACACCTTAGTATCTGTCACTGCTAGCCTGGCTTCCATCATATAGGAGGTACCTTTCTAGGCTCTTGTGTACTGACATAGATGTCGTTAAGAGTTCTTGGAACGTGCTGGTTTTAAAGCGAATTACCCATTAGCTGATGGCCACTTGCTGAAGCAGAGTTGGCATAGAATCTACGTTGATCTAGTTGGCAGCGTTTCAGTGTTGTTTTAAGGGACGCCTTGAGATGTGATGGCCAGCAGTCGATCCCCTTCCCGAACCTCAGAGCTGCTCAGAGCTGCTCAGAGCTGTAGTGAATTGCCAAAAGCTTTATAGAGCTGTAATAATTTACCCAGAACTTCATAAAGCTAAAAACTTTATAGAACTGTCATACATTACCCAGAACTTCATAAAGCTAAAAACTTTATAGAGTTGTAATACATTACCGAGAACTTCATAAAGCTAAAAACTTTAAAGAGCTGTAATACATTACCCAGAACTTCAGAAAGCTGCATGGTATTGCCTAAAGCTTCCCAGAGCTGCATGGAATTGCCTAGATCTTTTGAGAAATGCATGAAATTGCCTAGAGCTTCTCAAAGCTGCATAGAACTGTATCGAGCTTCATAGATCTGGATGGAACTGTCTGGAGCTTGTCAGAGCTGCATGGAATTGCCGAGAGCTTCCCAGAACTGTAATCAATTGCCCAGAGTTTCCCAGAGCTACATGGCTAGAGATTTCCGGAGCTGCATGGAATTGCCTAGAGGTTCATAGAGCTGCATAAAATTGCCTAGAGCTTCTGAAAACAGTATTGAATTGACTAGATCTTCCTAGAGCTGCATGGCATTGCTGAGAGCGTAACAGAGCTGCATGGAATTGCCTAGAGCGTAACAGAGCTGCATGGAATTGCCTAGAGCGTAACAGAGCTGCATGGAATTGCCTAGAGATTTCCAGAACTGCATGGAATTGCCTAGAGCTTCATAGAGCTGTATAGAACTGTATAGAACTTCATAAAACGGTATGTAATTATCTTGAGCTTCCCAGAGCTAAATGTATCACAAGGAACAAGTTCTGACGGATAATTGACATTTACAAATCACCATGTGCCGCCACCGTGAATTGTAGGCTATGCCTTTAAAGCTGCTTCTCCAGCATCCCCGGTTTATTTCCCGTATCGTCGACCTTAAACTGCAGGTTTATGGTGAGTCTCTCCTCGTTAGTTAAAGATGCCTGTCATGGGAGTCAAATACAATAAGACAGAGTGCAGGCTGTAGACCGGGGTATCATTTCCCAGGTGGGTAATACTGATCGCATACCCTACCCTCTGGGCATTTCATTACAGATTAACGTATGTCCGACCTATATTTTAATGTAATCCTACCCCGTAAGGGCAGATTGAGTCTTGGGGATGATGAAATATTGTGGGAAAACATAATAGATCGCTATTAGTAGTCACCTTTGCCTGTTGTAGTAGGGGCATTGCCAGGGAAGCCTTGTCAACAAGTCTAATGCTAGGTTTAATGCTGACAAAGTGCTGTCAGAATATCTGCTTTGAAATGATTTTTGTATTGCGATACTGAACGATGATACTTTCACAAATAAAAAGATCTTAAAAGTGATAAAATCAATACATGTGCTGGAAATAACGGATTTGCCTGATGACGTGTGGAAGTCTTCTACCACAGTGATAAGTGTGTATTACACTGTTCCTATGGTAATGTGTTTACCACGCAAAATTCTCCTGTAGGAAATAATATGAGAGTGTGCCAGTAACATAGTGGGGGCATGGAGAACGAGTCCCCAATGTTAAGCCTATGGGACACAAACACCAGGGAAGAGACGATATAGTGCATGGAGAACAGACAGCAATACTCGTAGGGTCATGGAGAACGAGTCCCCAATGTTAAGCCTATGGGACACAAATACTAGGGGTGAGATGATATAGTCCATGGAGAACGGACTGCAATACTCGTAGGGGCATGGAGAATGAGTCCCCAATGTTAAAGCCTATGGGACACAAATACCAGGGGTGAGATGATATAATCCATTGAGAACGGACTGCAATACTCGTAGGGGCATGGAGAACGAGTCCCCAATGTTAAAGCCTATGGGACACAAATACCAGGGGTGAGATGATATAATCCATTGAGAACGGACTGCAATACTCGTAGGGGCATGGAGAACGAGTCCCCAATGTTAAGCCTATGGGACACAAATTTTATACCAGGTGTGAGGTAAGAATCAATATTACATCTCGAGGGTGTTTGTATTCTACAATAATGTAAGCAGAGTATCCCTGTTGTAACATGCTGTGGAGGAGGGGGGGGGGGGGGGTTGACATGACCCACTCCAGGCCCTGTCTCTACCCGCCCTCACAAGGGAAAGCCCTGGAGATGGCCCTGGAGGTGATAAGGTTAGGGCGGGCCATCTAAAGGTCACGTAGAGGTCAACGCGCTGGAGAATAAGCATGGGATGCAGAATCATAATGGCCATGGTCGATTAAAAAGACAGAGCCCCAGGAAGACGTGCGATATCGAGTGGATGAAGATTTTGACTCAAGTCTTTTTTTATTAAAGGAAGAGTGGAAATGCTGCTGGGGAAACATGAGAAACATGCATTTGTGTAATGCTAGGTGTACATTGGGGCCACAGCGTCAACAGCGCCCATGTTTTGGGCCACCGTGGAAGGACTGTGGCATGCCGAGAGGAACATCCTACAGCGTAACGGACCGCCATTAGGAAACATAGCCTGACTTTGGGAATATGGGTGCTGTGGAAGTATTTTGAAATGGAGACAGATTTGTCCAGGTGGCCACGGTGCTAATGAGACAGATACAGGGCCCTCATAAGATGCGAAAGACGTCACATGACATAACTGAACATGACCAAAAGTAGGCATCCGGTGGCCATGGTGCTAGTGAGAAAGGTACAGGACCTTCAAGAGATGTGATGGACATCACATAACATAACTGAACATGACGAATTGTTGGTGGCCGTACAGAGAAACATGGACAAAGCATGAGAACATGACCAACTGCAGCCGGCCGTACAGGGCACCATGGACATAACGAAACCTAAACGTTGGCCGCCGGAGCTTCAGTGTAAATGTCTATTTATGGCTCTGTGACCATCTGCAACGATGCCCTACGTTTTTGGCAAAACGTGGGTGCCATGGCTGCCGTGGCCTAGTGTAAACCTAGCTTGAGGGTCTCTATGTTACAGGCCGTAGGTAGCGTAAACATTTGAGCAGCCATGAACAAGTACAAACTAAATGCTGCAGGTAAAAGACTAAAAGATACAGAAACAGAAAACATCCCCGAACATGTCCCGTATGAGTCACTATATTTTTTTATATTTTTTATTTTTTAATTCATAGAGGACACAGTACATTCACCCAGTGGGCGCTCTTCCAGGTACAGCCCCAAAAAAACTATTAAACCATTGCAAATACAAGACATTTATTTAACCACATGATATCCTAAGACTCCCGACACACCATACGGGCCAGTAACCCTCCGCAACAATAAGCCCGGCAATATGATAACGTCTCCGCGTATAAATAGCCAATTCGTATGCGGCCGGGCAGGGTCGGGGCCGGGGGTGGCCGGGGGACGGGGGGACGGGGGCCGGCGGACGGGTGCCGGGGGGACGGGGGACGGGGGCCGGTGAGCCGCTCTGAGCAGGTCATACAGTATCCGAGCAGCTCTACTCAGTCTCCATACAACATTATTCAACACCAGGGTCCAGTTCCTTAAGCCGGAGACACACCAAGCGAGAAACGCAGCGAGTTTCGTAATCGCCAACACAAAATGGCCTATATGTGAGCTATTATTTCATATTTCACCTGATTATTTCTCCCAAGTTGCTAAATTAAAGGCAGGAGATATTCCTCTGATATAATATCTCACATACACGCCAATTTGTGTTGGAGATCCCAGAGATCGCTTGGTAAATGTGTAGGGGTGAGATTTCTACCTGAATTCATCACATAGATTCGATCACCACCCATGTGGTGTAATAAAACCTTGAGAAAGTCTGGAAGGGACCTTTAATGGTTGACTGGATGTAAAATCAAACCAAACAAACAAAAAACAAAACCAGAGATTGCTGCCTTCACTCGCTTGGTGTGTCCCCGGTATAAATCAGTTACTTGCTACATTTTGAGGAATCTCTACCCCCTTTATGGCTATAGGATAACATTAATAATGCATCCCTGTATGGAATAAGAATCTATTCTAGTTCCCATGGTTATATTATTAGTGTCAAGAATGGAGATAAATTGCATATTGCGGTTCACGGCAGGCTTTCACCCTCAGGGAGATGAACCTTCTCGGGATTCTATTTTTTTGGGAGCAGGGCCCTGATATCACAGAAGGGCTCGCTCTGCCTGGGACGAGGTCGGCGCGGCGTTATTTATATACCTGATGTGAGAATGATTATGGCGACCAGCCATCGTAAGGGCGTCTGCACCGCTCCCACCGGGCCATTTGTCTTTTTACCCACGTCCCCTCTTACGCTCCTTCCCATACCCCACGCCCCCTCCCACACCTCCTCCCATTCCCCTTCCCATATCCTACGCCTCCTCCCACACATCCTACACCATCTCACACCCCTTTCCCACACGCTTCCCACACCCCTTCCCACACCCTTTCCCATACCTCTTCCCACACTCCTTCCCCATACCTTTCCCAAACCCTTTTTCCCAACCCTCCCCACATCCCTTCCCCGCACCCCTGCCCCATGCCCTTTCCTACACCCTTTCCAACACGCTTTCCCACACACCCCTCACCCCTTCTCACAGCCTCCCAAAACATTTCCCACGCCCTTCCTAATACCCCTTCCCACACCTCTCCCACACCCTTTCCCACACCCATCCCACACCCTTTCCCTATAGCCCTTCCAACACCCCTTTCCACACCCTTTCCCACACACCCCCACGCCCCTTCCAACACCCCTCCCACATCCTTTCCCACACCCCTCCCCCATCCCTGCACATTTCCCACACCCCTCCCCACATCCCTCCCCACACCACTCCCCACACCACTCCCCCACCACTCCCCCACACCCCTCCTACCCCCCTACACATTTCCCGCACCCCCTCCCACACCCCTACACATTTCCTACTCTGCTGCTTGTAGCCTACAAAGTTCACCGTCTTTCGGAGGAGGACGTGAGGGCTCTGTGCGGCCCGTGTATTGATTTTCTCACGGTGCTGTCTCCAGGAGGGACCAGTCCTCCATGGCGGACCATGAAGGACCCACTGGAGGTGACCGTGTGGTCGGGGCGGGCAGCAACAGCTCGCTGGGAGAGTGGCGACTGAGTGGGGGAAGTCTGGATATTCCCAATGGGCATTGATAAAGTAATACATGCGGAAGTCGTACTTCAGGCAGACGTAATCCGATTACTGTGATTTTCTTGAGTGTCTGCGAAAACTCATTTTCATGGAAATTTTTTCGACGTTTTACTGTAGGCTCTTTCTTTTTTGTTTTTTTGGGGTTATTTTTGGGACATGTACACTTGGATAGAAAGAAAAAGACATGCCGATTGAAATAAAGATTACGTGGCATAATTATGTTGCCTCAAGATTAGAGTGCTCACATAGACTTCAAGCTTGCTGCAAAAAAAAAGATTACCCCTTCACTGTCTGCGTGCTATTCACTGAGATATCGGGAATGGAGCAGGGTGCCAGTGTCTCAGGGTCTTAGAGGCATGCCCAGCTGACCATGACCAATCACTCCAGACTGAAATACCTCCCACACCTCCGACCTAAAAGAGACCCACTTGTGTTTGATATGTATGGATCCTAGATCAAGAAGCCACTTATTAACAAAAGACCTGGTAGTCACACGTTCAGACCATAAAATAAACATTAAAACAGATCGCCCTAAAACTAAGAAATATCAAAGTTCCCCCATGTATCAAGGAGTAAAGATATGGAATATGTTACCAACGGAGACACAAAAGACAAGTAGCAATACACACTTTAAAATGAAAGTAAAAGGATTTCTAGATGAAAATCCAAATCTTTGGTTATGAACTGTTAATCTCCGGTCACCCCACCCCAATACCACATTGTGCTGTCCTGTTTGTCCTTGTATATTAGTCCTGTCTATCTATGTTGTATATAGTATTAGTATCTGTGAATGGTCACAGAGGAAAGTAAAAATGAAACGTATGTAAAATTTACAAGTTGCAAGACTACATTTAAAAACGCCTACTGAAGGCGAACTGTATGTCGTTCATTTCCTGAATAAAAAAATAAAATAAAAAAAAAGAACGCTGGTTTTCAAATCCTGAAAATTTAGATTTAGATTGTGGGATACTGGGTTTATAACATTCAAGTAGCCATCACAATATCTGATAGGAACCTAGCCTGACTTTTAAAAGCCATTTTACTCGGTTTTGTCTTAATATCTTCAGGGAGAGAATTCCAAAATCGGCAACCCCTATAACCTGGCGATTTATAAAATTATGTTTCGGGCTCTCTTCGTCAAAATAACAGTTTCACGTGCTCGTTGCTTGCCTTGCAGGATTCGGGACAGGGAGTATGATCCATGATGGATTCCGCATTGCTCAGGTCTTCGAGAACGGAATGTCTCTCGAATGCTTCGGACCAATCAGCATTGTGGTCGCCATCATGCACTTGCTCTTCTGCTTCTTCCAAACCTACTTCCTCTTCAAGAGTCATAGGGTAAGTTTAATTAAATTATCAACATGATTAAGATAACTTCGTAAGTTTCAATCAAGTTTTATCACTTCCCAGTGTGTCGCACAATTGCAGAAATAAATCTAGAACACACGATTATGCTTTGTTGTATACCCATGCAGTATATTTGATGATTACATACTGCTGCTCCCTATGTAGTATAAATCATATACTGAACCCTGTGCAGTACACTGTTGTACTGCACACGTTGAAATATCAGCAGTGTGTGGGATTTCACACTGAAATGTTTTCTATGCCAATATATGGAAAGATTTGATTAATTTTGGGTATATAATAAATAAAGAATGATCCACCATGCTTGTATATGCTACAAAACTCGATGGGAATTGATGTTATTTACGGAACGAGGCCCCATCTCATTTCGTAGCATGTACAGCATGGTCAGATCGTTATATATAAATGCTAACATTTATTCAATTGAAAATCTAGAACACAAGATTAAGATATAATAATTTTATACTATATTGCTATTTTTTTTATTTCACCTCTGGTGTTTCTCCCAGAGACATGGTAACTCGTACTCAACGCCCATGGAGTATTGTAAAGTATTATTCAATGGGCGACAATGTTACAACCATTACCCAATCAGTCAGTGATAGTTGTGATATTGAGAAAGAAATTGATGAGTGCTTGGTCTGTGTCCCCGTTTGCCATCTAGTGTGGAGCATGAAGTAATATAAACGAGACGATAGCTTAGAAAATATTTCGAAGCGCCCCAAATGAGATGGTGAATGGAGACTTAGACCAAACACGAATACATATATTTCTGATTGTATCTTAGCCTGCAAATCAATCTATATATTACCCATTGAGTATGAGTTACACTACTCGCAAGCCTGTTGAGTATGAGTTCCTAATGCTAAGCCTAAGCAAAATGTGAACTGCACTCGATCTACGGCACTCTAGCCGCTGAAAGTATGCTATTCATTTCGGTCCGCTACGTAATCTCACTCGGCTTTGCCTCGTCTCAAATTGTCAGCAGCAATACGGATCTCGATACAGTTCCCTCTTAGAACAGTACTGCACTGTTGGCCCTCTGGGACGTTGCCCTTGGTACTTTGACCTTTAGGCGGGACTCCTTAGCCTTATACTGAAGTGCATCGCCCATGATTGCCTCATTGCCTCTGTGGATGGTGCCACAGGAGATCTCCACCCTTATCTTAAAGGTTACAGATGCTATTTGTCTTCTGAAGGTGACTTCCATTGGCCTTATGACATACTGCATCATATACGGACTTATCCTACCCCTAATAAAAAACCGCCATAGACTTAACATAGGGAAATTTTATGTGGCAGGCCGTGACATAAAGTGTTTTTTATGCCACTAGAGTAAAAACAATATTGACCAATCAGAGAGCAGGATGTCAGCTACTATGTTCTGTTGGTCATTGACTCAATATTTATCTTTTAGTAATACAAAAGCATAGACGAGGTAGGATAAATACGAAACCGAACTCGAGTTAGACCTGTCAATGTCTATGACACTCTGGTCAGGTCTATTCCTCACTACACTCGGCTACGCCTCGTGTAGTAATACACGACCTTCCCGTCGTGGAAAAAACATCGTACTAAATATCTATCATAAATTCATTAGGTGTATTATCTTAGCCTGGTATAAACGTCCATAGGCTTAACATTACGAACTCGTTCTCAACAGGCTTGCGATAACGGCAACTCGTTCTCAACAGGTGATAAAGAGATAAATATTCCAAGGCTAAGATCAAATCAGAAACATATTCGTGCTTGGTCTGAGTCCCTGTTCACTATCTCGTTTGGAGTGCTTCAGAATATTCACTCGGCTATCGCCTCGTTCATATTACTGCACACATCAAACTCGATGGCGAACGAGGACACAGACCAAACACTCAGCAATTTCTTTCTTAATCTTCCTTTCCATTATTTCTATATTAAAACTTGAAGCACATACTAAAATTGATTACCCCAGCATCCTATACTGTACAATGTCAGGGGTGTTAAAGGCATGCCTAAAGGCGTTAGCTTAAAGGCATAGCGGACAATTGGTCTTGAAAATTAAAAACCATGGCATTTTCCTGAAAATTGAATATGGTGATCTCAAAGTGCTGTAGAACACACATCTAACTTATAAATCGTGGGTCATTGTGCTAGCTTTTGATTGAGAGATTGATATTATGATAATATAATACAATATATAGATATTCTAAAAGGTTGATTTTCATATCGCAATTTGTCATTTTCTCCACTCTCACAGAATGTAGTAAATGTATAATACTACACATTCAAGTTTTAAAATAGTACAGGTCACCGTCCTTGTCTTTGAGACAATTGAAGAAAACCATATTTTCTAGTACATTTCTTAAATAAATCTTTAAAAATTTAATATTAGTTTAGGTCAAAGTAAACATAGCTAAAATTGCTCTCATATGGTTTTGCAATATGCCACAATGAAACAATTCAAATGGATAAATGTGAATATTCAAAAATCACTAGTTGCAATATGCCACAAAGCACCAATTTAAATAGATAAATATGAATATTCAAAAATCACCAGGTGGTGCCACTGTAAATTGCAGGATATGCTTTTAACCAGAACGCCTTTGTTATCTCCCTATGAGTGATTAGATATACGGGGTACATAAATACTGGTCCCTTAGATAAGCACCGGTTCGGTGGAGGGCCATTAATTCCCTCCACCCCATCACTTATGTATGCCTCAGGTGGCTACTAATGGCCATCGCCAGTGCTGTTGGGCATCACACCCTGGTCAAAATAACACCGTTATTTATCCCCTGGTATCTATGTCCTGCATAATAAATGCGCTTATGAAACGTTCTTCCTGTAAAGATATACTTAACGCACGGATTGGAGTGGGTGAGGCATATCCTCGATCGATACATATCATAGACCCTATTGAGGTATCCCATAATTCAGTCTGTTCACAAGTTCCGGTTTTCGCTGGTTACCGACATGGTATGGTGATAGACCCTTTACCTTTACCCAGTTTAACGGTTTTCAGAAATCTTCAAATTGAAATTCTGATGCCAGAAATGAAAATTTCAGCTATTTCTACATGGAAATCCGAAATTATATTCAGTTTCTCCAATTATAAATCAGAAAACTGTGGTTCATGTTGTCGTAGTGTGCCAAGTCAATCGGGAGCGGAACTTTGCTTTACCCGGGGAGATAATCGGGAGTTTAGTAACCTCTGGAGGCTCTATGGCTGGGATATGGCGGGTATTTCGGGAATGATCCCATCTGGTGTGTTTTTAGCCCACTCTCCTAGCAGAGATTCTGCGCTCTACTTAGTGCGGCCGCTTGTATCTCTGCACCGACCTGCCTGTTTGGGGCGGAATCTGTCCCATCCGCCAGTTTTTCAAATATCTCAAATTCTTACCGCTATGGGGAGTATTTTGTGTTCCAGTTGTAGATAGAGAGGCGCATATTTCCGTGGTAAATGATATACACTCATTTCTGTTAGTGTTTTTTTTTCAAACCAGACACAGTCTCTAGGACAGGGTAAACCAGCCAACATTTCAGTAGACTGTAGTTCGTCCCGTTGTCGCCAGGGCCAGGGCGCTCATGTTCTCAAACTGAGGCGCGTGTGGTCTGGAGACGGACTAACATTTCAGATTCAAAACTATCAAAAGGTATAAAAGTCAAACAACTTATATATCATGAATTTGGAAATATGGGAATTGCTAAAGGAGCTTCACAGACAATCCAGCTGTTTCTTTATCAGCTTTAATCTACATTTGATTAGACTGCCCCTTCAGAGGAGCACATGGGCATTGTTGACAAACAAAACCCTGCAACACATGAGGTGCTTCCCACTGAAGAAAGTAATCCCAGAGACTGGTTTGATATAACAAATAACAGAAATTAGTGTATATTATTTACCCAGGGAACGAGCTTTAACCACAATTATCAGGTATTTCGGGAATGATCCCATCTGGTGTGTTTTTAGCCCACTCTCCTAGCAGAGATTCTGCGCTCTACTTAGTGCGGCCGCTTGTATCTCTGCACCGACCTGCCTGTTTGGGGCGGAATCTGTCCCATCCGCCAGTTTTTCAAATATCTCAAATTCTTACCGCTATGGGGAGTATTTTGTGTTCCAGTTGTAGATAGAGAGGCGCATATTTCCGTGGTAAATGATATACACTCATTTCTGTTAGTGTTTTTTTTTCAAACCAGACACAGTCTCTAGGACAGGGTAAACCAGCCAACATTTCAGTAGACTGTAGTTCGTCCCGTTGTCGCCAGGGCCAGGGCGCTCATGTTCTCAAACTGAGGCGCGTGTGGTCTGGAGACGGACTAACATTTCAGATTCAAAACTATCAAAAGGTATAAAAGTCAAACAACTTATATATCATGAATTTGGAAATATGGGAATTGCTAAAGGAGCTTCACAGACAATCCAGCTGTTTCTTTATCAGCTTTAATCTACATTTGATTAGACTGCCCCTTCAGAGGAGCACATGGGCATTGTTGACAAACAAAACCCTGCAACACATGAGGTGCTTCCCACTGAAGAAAGTAATCCCAGAGACTGGTTTGATATAACAAATAACAGAAATTAGTGTATATTATTTACCCAGGGAACGAGCTTTAGGTTGAGGCGGAGATTAGTAAGCGCTAGTGCCGTGAAAGATCTGCTTAGAGAGTATTTTAACCACAATTTTCCCACCCCATTGGCCGGCCACTGAAGGGGTAGTTTGATTAATCGATCATTATCAGACTTGGGGCCAGTTGCATAATTCCTCATCAAGCCTAACGGAGTGGTGACAGGAAAAAACCCTGCTACCGGTGATGCATTATAATATGAATAAATAAGAGTGGAAACCAACGATCGATTTTTGTGCAGATAAAATGGTGTGGACACCGGTTGCCATAGAAACAGATAAGATACAGTAATGGAAAGATTTATATCAATTTCTACAGTTGTTATCTGCCATGGGAGTTTAACTCGGTAAATTATTCATCTATACGCTCATGTGGTATTTTCGTATCTGCGGATATGTGGCACTAGTAACGATCTTTCATGTCCAAATTATTTTTTAAACATAATGTCTTAATCAACGTTGCATTATTGAGAAAAAACCATCAAACAACTTCAGTATGTGTTGTCATTCAAAAAAATTACTGCATCAAATATACTGCATGGGTATATAATAAAATATCGTAAAACAGGATGAGTTTTAATCTTGGCGACCGTATGCTACGACTAGAGCGATAAATTTAATTTTTCTGCATGTATACTCTCCCGAATACAGTCGGCCAAGTTTAAGCCTATGGAGTTTTTTTTATTAGGGGTAGGATAAATAGGAATACACACTCCCAATAGGTTAAGTATGGGGACCCCCGTATTAGGTGGGTAATAAGAAGTGTATTTTTTTAAACAAAATAATCAAATAGAACTGCATCGAGAATCGTATAAATAGACAATACTCTACGAGTTTGGATGGGCCGCAATCGTCATCGAGGCGAAGCCGAGTGACGATTACGGCCCATTCAAACGAGTGGAGCTTTGTCTATTTTACGATTCGAGTGCAGTTCTGGATTTTTCTCACCCCTTTTTATGACATTAAATATCATCGAAATTTCATAATAATTAGAATAAACTTCTCAAATTCACTAGTCCACAGCCGTGGTGTAGTATTGTCACTCTACGGGGGTGATCGTTGAGTATTTTCTTCTAATGTTAGTCCTTTGGCTAAACTTGTACCAGGGGTGAGATAATGAATATCATTACCAACTTCTGCTCGCAGATCACCATCAACAAGCACAAGGCCTTCGTGCGCTTCGGACTGACGCACATCGTGGCCAGCAACATCTGCGTGTGGTTCCTGACGACCATCATGGAGACAGCGGAGGACTTCCGCAACATGAGGAACGATGAACTGGCAGAACATCACATGGTAACGGCTGCCGACGAGGGTCTGCTCAACTTCACCACCACCACTGGTACGTGAGCTGCTCGCCGCCAGACGGGCTCCTTGAACATTCATTAAACACGGTCAGAGTAAATCTGGAGTATACATTGATTAGGAACATTCATTAAACACAGTCAGGATAAATCTGGAGTATTCATTGAATATGAACATTCATTAAACACGGTCAGAGTAAATCTGGAGTATTCATTGATTATGAACATTCATTAAACACGGTCAGAGTAAATCTGGAGTATTCATTCTTGGAAAAAAATAATTTCCGAGTCTTTGATTATGAACATTCATTAAATACAATCAGAATAAATGTGGATTATTCATTCTTGGCCCGAGGTCAACGGGCTTCAGAATTTTTTTCTCTTCAAAGTCTTTGTGTTTAATGAATCATTAAACACAATCAGAATAAATTCGGAGTATTCGTTCTTGGAATCTTTTATCCCAAGTCTTTGATTATGAACATTCATTAAATACAATCAGAATTAATCTGGATTATTCATTCTTGGAATTTTTTTTTCAAGTCTTTGATTATGAACATTCATTAAATACAATCAGAATTAATTTGGAGTATTCATTCTTGGATTTTTTTTCCAAGTCTTTAATTATGAACATTAATTCAACACAATCAGAATAAATTTGGATTATTAATCTTTGGAATTTTTTTTTCAAGTCTTTGATTATGAACATTCATTAAACACAGTCAGAATAAATTTGGATTTTTAATTCTCAGAATTTTTTTTCCAAGTCTTTGATTATGAACATTCATTAAATACAATCAGAATAAATTTGGAGTATTCATTCTTGGAAAAAAAAATTTCAAGTCTTTGATTATGACGATTCATTAAACACAATCAGAATAAATTTGGATTATTCATTCTTGGAAAAAAAAATTTTCTTTCCAAGTCTTTGATTATGAACATTCATTAAATACAATCAGAATAAATTTGGATTATTCATTCTTGGCCCGGCTTTGGAATTTTTGATTTAAAACTTTTTATTTTTCAAGTCTTTGATTATGAACATTCATTAAACACAGTCAGAATAAATTTGGATTATTAATTCTTGGAATTTTTTTTGTTCCAAGTCTTTGATTATAAACCTTCATTAAACACAATCAGAATAAATTTGGATTATTCATTCTTGGCCCGGGGTCGCCGGGCCTCGGAATTATTATTATTATTTAAGTCTTTGAGTATGAACATTCATTAAATGATTAAACACAATTAGAATAAAGTTCATTATAATATGTATCCTTCTCTGAGTGGCTCATGAATCAACCTGGGGTCCAGCGACGAGGGAAGCCATAGGATGCAGGGACTGGAACCAGTCTAGCTCAGCACTTGCTTCTATAGGGCACAGAGTGATTGGTATTCCCGCCATCATCTGCCAGGAAATGGGGCCACTGTAGTCGGGGGACAACCACTATTTTCTGCTGTCATAATCTATATATAAATCATGAGATGAGGCTAAATCCTTTTTAAGGCAAACCATATTTTTTTGATAAGATCCATTGATCCACCTGGTGTTTTGTTTACATCGGGGGGCAAGATGGCCGACCCATAACACATTAGCTATGTGCCCTATCGGCCGTGCAACCATATAGCGGACTGTAAACTACCTACTTTTGGCTTAGTTTACAAATATTCTCAGAACTTGTAAAATAGAGTTGCAAAAAGTAGCGTATTAGATCAGAGATTATTGGCTTTTTTGGCACACATGTATTTTGAATTCATTTAGATTTATCTGTTTTTGATTGTTGACGTTTTTTTTCAGAAATCCTGTTATGAAAAATGTTTAATTTTAGGATATGAGTGAAAGATTCTATAGGATTCCATGTGAAAGAAAAATCAAAACCCATATCTCTTAATGAATAAAGAGGTATTTTATCAGTGAGCTTATGTTATTACACGAAGTGATATACTACTATCAGCTTATAACTAACAAGTGAGGGACATTTTCCCATATAACTTATAGTTAACAAATAAGGGTTTTACCACTAAATAGTTTATAGTTAATATGTGAGGGACATGTAACTGTTTAACTAATAGTTAACAAATAAGGGTTATATTATCGAATAGTTTGTAGTGAACAAGTATTGGATATATTACCATATAACCTATATTAAGCAAATAAGGGTTATATTACAAAATGATTTATAGATAACAAGTGAGGGATATACTACTAAATAGCTCATAGTGAACAAGTGAGGGCGATATTACCAAAAGCTTATATTTAACAAGCCAGGGATATATCATCAGTTACATTTATTGAACTAAGGTATGTACTACTAATCAGGTTATGGTCAATGAATGCTCATAGTTAGTGAGAAGGGATATACTAGCAATTACCTTAGAGTTCATTAGTAGGATATATTGCCTATAAGCTAATAGTTAATGAGTTAGGGGAGAATAAACTACCAACCAACTCATAGTTACTTTGTGGGAGATATACTGCCAATATGCATATAATAAATGAACGAAGGGGATGTAGTACCAATAAGAATAAACTACCAACCAGCCCAGTCAATAACTGAAGGAGAAATCCTTAGTAACCAGTATTTAGGGAATGAATTGGGAGTTCCAAGTGTTACATTCTTCAGATCAATGGGCATGGAGAATACCCAGTCAAAATGAAAGATCTGCTACCAAACATTGAACCAAAAGGGTGACTACGCTCCCAACAAGCTTAAGAGTCAGTAAAGAAGGGTTAAGATGTGCTGGGAACTGGTTTATAGCCAATAATGGAGGGCGAGAGTGTGCTGTAGCCCAGGACATACTTAATGAAGGAAGGGGAGGGTGGATGAAACTACCCAGGGACCCTACAGGGTGCAGATTCCTATGGTCGAGCAGTGTGTGGATAATGTAGTCAGTGTCCCTCTGACATAGATTGCCAAGAGTCTGGATCATGTTCGCAAATATTGGATGGACGCTGAACGACGAATCATCCCGCCCTGAGGCATACTTACCCTGGGTTATGTAGAGTTCCTGCCTGTTCCGCCGGACCCTAAATTGAATATATACTGCACACAAAAAATAGTGTTGACTTTGAATCTATCAATATATGAAGAATGCATTAATGAAATATTGGTTGATTACAATCACATCCTCTCACATAAGGGATACTTGTGAAAATTATGGATATTTATCGTAATGTTGATTAGGTAGGCCCTGAGGGGAAAAAATCCTTGTTTTATTTGATAACACCAGACCCAGTATATGAGATATAATCTCTTGTGTACATTGCCGTCATTTACGGGTAATTAATGTTCTTATCTAATAAAGCCAACAGCAAGTCTACCAGAGCCCCCTCCCTTTTTTTTTTTTTTTTATCACAGGTCCCTTTGCTTTGATATCCCTGTTGAGGCCTCATTAATAACGTACTTAAGCACGGGGAGGCCCAGAAAAAAATTATTTAAAAAAAAAAAAAATTTAAATTAAAAAAAAAAAAAAAATTGAGGCGTAGCTAATGCATGTAATTAGTCCATAAACTCAACGGTATACACAACATCAACGCCCTTGTAATTCTTTTCTTTTTCTTCAAACACCATCGTCTACAGCACCCAGTAGGTTGACACTTGCCACGGGCAATATTCAATAATCTCTATATATTGTCAGCATGATCTTGTGGGCATGAGAATTCTCTAGAAACCTGGGCTATATTTTTTCCTGTATTTCACTCCAAGTTGCCTCCTGCCATTCTGACCTGCTGCGCTATCTTCTATCGAATCCAGATATGGTCATGTGTGTCGTGGTTTACAAGTAGATGATACAAATAATTATATAGAACGTCCTGACCATGCTGTACAAGTCACAGAACGAGATGGTAATTTACGGTTTGTACGGACCAAGACATTTATGCCAAGTTCCGTACAAACTGTAAATTATCATCGAGTTCTGTGACTTGTACAAGCATGGTTGGACGTTATATATTTACTATATACCCGAAATTTAAAAAAAAATCAATTTCATTTGGCTTAACAACCAATTTTTTAATAAACGTGTATGGCAAGGTGGTCCGTATTTTAGTGTATGGACCAGCGGTCAGTACAGTATTTTTACGTCATATGCCGAAACGGTGCATATTTACAGTATATATGGCATGGGTATATAGTAATGATTAAAAAAAAATTACAGTCAGATCTCTCACACACCTCCACGACGAAGAGAGTGTAAAGACGAAATCGGAAAATGATTTTTTTTCCAAAGAAATAGATTGGTTTTCAATCATCACCAATACTGCCAGCCGCGAGTGATTGCACCTCTTCCTGTTACACTACCACTGAGCAACTCCCAAAATCTCCAAGCACATGTTCTGTCCTACACAAAATAGGCAATGCATTATTATTACATGGATATTCCCCGCCCAAAGGAAGTGCTTGGAGACTGTGAGTTGCTCATTGGTGACAGAGTGATGGATGAGTGTGCTGGGAGAGTGAGTCGTGCTGAGCTGCTCATCTGTGTAGTGTTGTCGCCATGGCAACAGAGAATCGGGGTGTGAGCTGCTCTGGTCATCTAGATGTGGCGATGATTGGGGTGGGGATGAGATGGGGAGGTGTTGACAAGGCTATTGTCAATCAGGGACGGGTGTTATTTGACGTAGTCCTTTGTTCGACGTACCGCAACAAGAACGGGAGTATATCCCCGGAGCTATTGTTGGCCATGGAATCGCTACGCCATGTTGATTGGGGGAGTATGGATTTCGGAAAAAAAAGATATAAAATAATAGCGGAACATCAAGAGTTTCATTCAGTGGTAAAGAAGAAACCAACAAGGTTTGGTCAAAGTCGTCATTCTCTACGAGTTTGATGCGGAGTGATATGAATAAGGCGACAGCAGGGTGAATATCACATAGCATTCAAAAGAGTTAGAGAACAACGACTTTGACCAAAACAAGTTGCTCTATTTATTTATCTCACCCCTGTGCATACTAAAAGAATGGATGTTTCCCAGGATATAGACCATGGAGAACGGACTACAATACTCATAGGGGCATGGGAATGAGTTCCCAATGTTAAGCCGGTGGGAAAAAAATACCAGGGGTGAGATAATAATCAAACGGCGGTTGTAGTGTTTTGATGGAGTGTTGGTGTGTCTCTGTGTGTATTAATACAAACACGTGTGTATTTGTGTGTAGTGGTATGGAGTGACACACCTGTATCCTCTAGCTGTGTCTAGGTGTTAACATATAGTCCCCTTGTATATATATAGATGCTCAGCTGTCATTAGGACTGGTTAAATTAGGCCCGCACCAGTCGGCATGGATATTGTCAGTCCGTCTAGAGCTTTGTCATCGTTCTCCCATGGAGTCCAAGAGTATTTGTAGACTTTGTGTCGCAGTGAATACAAAGGATCGAATATTCAGGCATTGTATTCGATCAATTATTCATATTAATGGTTAATGTGTTGTTGCATCGTTAAATCTTACAGCAAGCCAAATTTACACTGCATTAAATGCACTCTATGATCTAGTCTTTATTTGTAACGTGTGCTATGTACTGAAATACAACTTATATTTTGTGTTTATTAAGTGATTTTATCGGGATTTGATCAAATCTGTTTTTGACTCAGCTTCAGCTTAAAGTTTTGTTTCGGCTTTTATCGGGATATAAACGTCAATGTAGTAAAATATCTATAATCATTCAAAGCTGTCAAAAGGAATACATAATAATTGATAGAGCACCAACTTTTATCTCCGGAGGTAAGATTTCTTTTTTTTTTAATTTTTTTTTATAGAAATTACCAACTATCGGTAGGATCAGACATATTTCCATCTGATTTATCCGACCCTATATCGGACAATGCTGAGTGCTTGAAACACCTACCAGAGAACAAATTATCTGGAAGAGTGTTGTATAAGAATACAATACATTGAACTGATCAGAAAATTGATAATTGTACATGTATGCTCGTTAATGTACGACTCATTTTAATGCAAGACTGGTACACATAGTTGAATAGATCCATTGGTGAAATGAAATTATTGTGCAGATGATCACTTTTCGATATATTGTTATAGTCAGATAAGGTGAACGTTTCTAAGATGAAACAAAATTTATCAAGACGAGAATTTCCGTTACCTTAAGATAACAAATTCTCCTAACTTTCTTTTACAGTACCAAACTAAAATGGTACATTTATGAGAATTTGTTCCCATGAGAATCATGTAAAGACTAAGAAAGAAATTGATAAGTGCTTGGTCTGTGTCTCTGTGCGCCATCCAGTTTGGAGCGCGCAGTAATATGAACGAGGTGCTATCCGAGTAAATATTCCGAAGCGCTCCAAACAAGATAGCGAACGGGGACTAAGACCGAACACGAATATGTTTCTGATTTAATCTTAGCCCGGAAATATTCATCTGTTTATCGCCCATTGAGCATGAGTTACCGTACTCGCAAGCTTTTTGAGTACGAGTTCCTAATATTAAGCCTACGTTTATACCAGGCTACGGTAAGAGTCTGGAGACTACTGTTCATGTGTACTGCCTTTTCTTGCAGCCACTGTGGGTATCAACAGTAGCAGTGAGGTGATGGGTCTCGAGCAGTTATGCACTAACGAGGATACCCTGGCCAGGCGAGCAGCTCCCTATCTGTACCCATGCACCATCGAGTACAGTCTTATTGCTGCTGCCATTGTCTTCAAGGTAAGTAGTTCGAGTCCACCTCGCTCACCTTAGAGAGCCGAAACGTGCGTATTCGTGGGACACTGAATTGAATGTGAAATTGAAGGTGAAGGTCACTCAGTAGCGCACTTCCGATTTGTGTGTAAGAATCATGCTGATTGGTTCCCACAGTGTAAGAATCATACTGATTGGTTTCCGGGGTGTAAGAATCATGCTGATTGGTTTCCATGGTGTAAGAATCATGCTGATTGGTTTCCATGGTGTAAGAATCATGCTGATTGGTTCCCACATTGTAAGAATCATGCTGATTGGTTCCCATGAATACACAGGTTTCTGTGGTGCTATACATGGGAACAGAGATTGCCATATAAGGTCTTATGCAAAGTAGTTTGGCACAGTAGATTTAACGCTGGCAAGTGCTGCAAATAATAATAAAACACTCTATACTTCACATGTTATGTCCAAGTGACTGGCACAATATGAAGATCTCTTACTGGTAACAGATAAATTTGGCAAAGTGGAAACTGATAGCTTATATATCTAATGTATCTATTCAAGATATAGAGGTAAACACAAACATAACTTTAAGGGAATATCGTTTACATTTGTTTAGTGACTTGAATGATTTGTACAGTTAACTAGGAGGTATTGTATAGGAGTGGGAGTATTTGATTGACTCACTGTACTCGTGAGTTCACTAAGCCAGACATGGGAGCACTCTGTCTGAGCTGCTCAAAACTAGTTCCGTTAATTCCCACTAGATGGCGTACGTGTTCTGTGCAGAGAGCCGCTCACAGGGGGCGGTAGTAGCAAACACGGTCATGTCTGTAATACAGCTGTTCTGTGGAGGTTACCCGTAACACTTTTAAATATAAAGATTCGCCCTTCTATATAGGAGTAACACATTAAAATAGGCTACCAATGGTTGCACAGTATAGGCACTTACAGTAGTGAGTGGCTCAGACATACTCAGAATGTCTAGATCATAATGTGTTGTAGATATAGGAGGTAG
The DNA here is from genome assembly GCA_950022655.1 of Alentia gelatinosa. Taxonomy (NCBI): domain Eukaryota; kingdom Metazoa; phylum Annelida; class Polychaeta; order Phyllodocida; family Polynoidae; genus Alentia; species Alentia gelatinosa. Next base: position 3,569,807 of record OX465586.1, read on the forward strand.
TGATTAACTCAGACATGCTAACAGAATATACACATATGTATACATTGTGTGATATAAATGTAAAAGGTAATGATTAACATAGATATGCTTACAGAATATACACATATCTATGCATTGTGTGTTGTAGGTGTAGGGGGTAATTGTTAACTCAAATATGCTAACAGAATATACATATCTATATGCATTGTGTTTCCTAGATGTGAGAGGTAATGATTAACTCAGATATGCTCAGATTGTATACACCATTGTATATGTAGGAAGTAATAATTAACTTAGATAGGCTCACAGAATATACACATATATGCCTTGTGTATTGTAGATGCAGGGGTTAGTGATTAACTCAGACTTGCTCACAGAATATAAACATTGTGTGGTGTAGATGTAGGAGGTAATAACTCAGACTTGCTCACAGAGTATACATATATATCATGCATTTTGTATTGTAGATGTAGGGGGGAATGATGAACTCTGAAAGGCTCACAGAATATACATGCATCGTGTGTTGTAGATGTGAGAAGCAATGATCAACTCAAACATGCTCTGAGTGTATATACATTGTGTGTTGTAGATACAGGAGTTAATGATTAACTCAAACATGCTCACAGAATATACACATATCTATGCATTGTGTATATACATTGTGTGTTGTAAATATAGGAGTTAATGACTAACTCAGACATGCTCACAGAGTATGCATTGTGTGGTGTAGATGTAGGAGGTAGTGACTAACTCAGACATGCTCTTATTGTATATACATTGTGTGTTGTAAATATAGGAGTTAATGACTAACTCAGACATGCTCACAGAGTATACATTGTGTGTTATTAATATAGGAGTTAATGACTAACTCAGACATGCTCTTATTGTATATACATTGTGTGTTGTAAATATAGGAGTTAATGACTAACTCAGACATGCTCACAGAGTATACATTGTGTGTTGTAAATATAGGAGTTAATGACTAATTCAGACATGCTCTTATTGTATATACATTGTGTGTTGTAAATATAGGAGTTAATGACTAACTCAGACATGCTCACAGAGTATACATTGTGTGTTGTAAATATAGGAGTTAATGACTAACTCAGACATGCTCACAGAACTTACCCATACATACATTGTGTGTTGTAGATGTACCAGTGCGTGGGACGGACGAGCAAACAGGTCCTGACCATCACCGGAGACAGTAGCAGTAACCAGACGGACTGCGACAAGGCCAACAAGGGACTCTTCCTGGGGCTCTTCATTGCCATCCTGACGCTCGTCTCAGTGAGCAGCTTCTTCGTCTTCGACGAGAAGCTCGAGAACCGGGACACCGCGAGTCTGATCTTCTACACTACCGAGATCACTCTCCTCTTCCTGAGCTGCGTCATCGTCATCATCGGGTACGTGTTCACATCTGCTTACACCTGCTCACACCTGCTCACAGTTGCTCATAGCTGCTCACACCTGCTCCTACCTGCTTACAGCTGCTGATAGCTGCTCATACCTGCTCGCATCTCCTCACACCGGCTTACACCTGCTCGTATCTGCTCACACCTGCTCACACCTGCCCACATCTGCTCACAGCTATTCACAGCTGCTCACACCTGCTCACATCTGCTCAAACCTGCTCATAGTTGCTCACATCTGTTCACACCTGCTCATACCTGCTCATACCTGCTCACACCTGCTCACAGTTGCTCAAAGCTGCTCACAATAGCTCACATCTGCTCAAAGCTGCTCACGGTTGCTCACTCCCCATGAGCAATTCAGCCACACATCAACCTGCTCACTATCCACGAGCGATTTCTTATCATCTAACCAAGCTCGGTGGCTCAAATTCGGCCTTGAACATGGGCGATTGGCGGTTCAAACCCCGGTCGGGTCATACCAAAAACTTATACAAAAATAGTACCCACTGCTCATCTGGCTTAACACCCACCATAAGAATGAGGAGTAGTGGAAGAATGGCCAAAGCCATTCAGCCACTCCTCATCCTGCCCATTTCCAATGAGCAATTTAACCTGCTCATTAGTATTGAGTAATTAATTGAAGTCATCCTACCCATCTGAATTGCCAATTCCTCTTTCTATTCCTTTGAATCTATAATACCTGCACATATAATTTTAAGTTTATTTGTTAGTTATCTGCTGATATCCGTTATATAGACTCTGTTCTGCTCTCCTATGCATGTGCCTTTCAAACTATACTTGATATTTTTCCATTTGAATGGTGCTTTGTATCCTTCTATGTCATTGCAGGATTTCACCGTTGCATTTCGTTAATCATAAATCTGCACTCAACTCTATTAAACTCATTACTAATCTTCAACTGTCTCAACTGTATGGTAGCACCAAATGGCAAATTTTAGTGTAATGTTTAAGAGCTGTTATCCATTCTTTTAAATGAGGAAGAAAGCTGATTATCACGAACCAAATAATGCAAATGCGAGTCTAAATAACCGAACTTATAAATGAAGATAGAAAATGCTTATTGTGCATATAAACAAACCGCGACAAGAATTACTGAAATTCTGTACAGAATTTACAACGGCAGGGCTCCTCCGTACATAGTCACGTTCAACAAAATAACTTTGATCTAATTTCCAAGTGCACTCTCTCCCGAGCTGGTCCTTCAAGCTGCAGAGCAATATGACCTTGACCTAATTTTCCAGGTCACTCTCCCTTCGTAGGTTCTTGGAACTGAAGCATGAAATTACATTGACTTACCTCCCCTGTCCACCCTCCACCTGAAGTTTTATCAAGCTGCAGAAGAAAGTGAACTTGACCTAATTCTCCTGTTCACACTCCCCCCGCAGGTTCTTCAAGCTGCAGCAGCTGCGCTTCTCTGTGCCGGAGGAGGGGAGTTATGACACGGTTTTGTTGGTGATCGCGCTTTTCGGCCTGTGCACATTCAACGCCTTTCTGGTGGTGTCGTCCGTTTCGACGATGGAGGTGTACGGGCTGATCGGCATCCTGTCTCTTGGCACCAGCGCCCTGGCCTTCATCCAGGCCGCCATCCAGACCATCTTCATCCTGGATGGGCTCAGACGCTGTGCAGAGCATGATGAGCACGTCCATCACAAACCAGGCCGTACACTGGTCACCTTCCTCCTCCTGTGCAACCTGTCGCTGTGGGTGATCAACACGTTCGAGGTGAAGAAGGCTGAAACAATGCCGCTTCACAGCAACTTCTACGGATTTATGCCGTGGAACATCATCGCCCACATCTGCATTCCGTTGATCATCTTCTTCAGGTTCCACTCCACCGTGTGCTTGTCGGATATCTGGATCAACGCCTATATTATCAAACGAAAAGAGTTGTGACGTTTCCATCTTAAGCGCTACGCATGCGCAACCACCAACGCTGGCGCATGCGTGGATGGGGATATGGCCCTGGATCGTATGGCCTTTGTGGAGATCTGGGTCAATACGCATGCACCCAGGGCCAGCCACTGAGCGTAGTACACACAGGATTTACCAGGATCCAGTGTCGCGCATGCGTAGTTGTGTTTTACGTGAATGCGCAGAATCAGAATACAAAAAAAAAATCATAATAAAGAATGAAAAGGAAAGTTTACAAGTGTTAGTGAGTTACAATACTATCTGCGTTGTGGGATATAAAAAAGGATTATCCATCTGAATATTGGAACTATTTGGCACACAGAGGATCAAGGAGAGAGTCAGGATTTAAAAGGTACCACAGAGCGGAGTTCTATATGAAGAGTATCGGGGAGACCTATGAAAGTTTACAGTCAAAGCTCGCATCACATCTCATTTGAATAGCGTAGTAATTCACAAGGCGAAGCTGCATGAATTACGTAGCGATTCAAACAAGATGGGATCAAGCTCTGACCGTAAACTTGAATAGGTTTCTGAATTTATCTCACCCTTCACATTGACTAATGGGCTAACATTTGTGACACACTCCCCCATTGAGTATTTCTTTACTCATGGGCGTTGAGTACGAGTTCCAATGTTGAGTCTATGGAGAAAATTTACAAGGGGTGAGATAAAGATCTATATCGACACGGATTAACGAAACAGAGGAAGATTTCACGGAAGGATCACATCCACGACATGGATGACTGCACCGGAGACATGTACGCAGGAAATGGTGACGTCACTTCACTGACGCGCCATCTTGTAGGAAAAAAAGGCAAAAGTACGACCAGAACCGGAGGATGACGACTGCGACGATCGTATCGTGGAGTCGCACGACTCTTTTACGATTCGTCAGGAGAGGGATTTACGCTTCAAGTCACGTCAGAGCTAATCGCTATAGGTAGGCTAGGTATACTAGATGTACTACTACATAGTAGGGCGGTATATTATATGCCCCCTCCCTCCCCCTTCCTCAGTGTGTTTCTACCACTGTACGACACCTCCCCCTAGTGGCAGCCTCCGCCATCGTAGCCATAATCCCGCTTCCTGTGAAGTCCGTTGGTGGCGCTCTGGTCGTTTGGTGACGGGGAATGATTCCCGTCTGTCTGTGTGTCCCCCCGTTCTCCGGGGCCATCTTTGATTGGTCACAGTTTGATGTGCACGACTGACTGCCCCGTGGAGACTCCTTACGTAGGCTGCAGTGTGAGGGTAGCAGTGTTTCCTATCAAGCACGCTGTGTGTGCGTATATAACGTGTGTAATTCTCTCTGTGTTCTCAGTTGTAAGCATAAAAAAACAGTCAGGACTACCGCATATTGTTCGACGACACGAGTTCCCGAAAGGTAAAAGAGGGCGGCAGTGTGCCAACAATGCTGAAAGACCTAAAGCCAGCTCCAACTCTGTCTCTGTGAGACTGTCACACCCTATGAGGCACTGTCACACCCTATGAGACACTATCATACCCTATAGGACACGGTCACACCCTATGGAACTGTCACACTATATAGGACACTGTCACACCCTATTGGACAATGTCACACCCTATGGAACTGTGACACCCTATGAAATTGTCACAACCTATGAAACTGTGACACCCTATGAGACACTGTGACACCCTATTGGACACTTTCACACCCTATGAGACTGTGACACCCTATGAAACTGTGACACCCTATGAGACTGTCACACCCTATGGAACTGTGACATCCTATGTACTTGTCACAACCTATGAAACTGTCACACCCTATGGGATACTCCCACACCCTATAAGACTGTGACACCCTATGGGACTGTCACACCCTATGAGGTATCGGCAAACCCTATGAGGCAGTTTCACACCCTATGGGGCAGTGTCATCGCTGACCTTATAGGGTACATCTTAAAGGAGGGTGTCAGTCACACCAGTGTCACAGTGTCCCTATAAGGCATGCTATTTTACAGTGTCTATGGGACAGCATTACATCCTATAGGTCAGTGTCACACCCTATGAGACAGTGTCACACCCTATGAGGTGGTGTCACACCCTATGACGCAGTGTCACATTCGACGAGGCGACCAAGGCTTGGGATCACTGGGATTTACTACACAGTCTCATGTTTCATCTACATGGCAGCATTCGATCTCCCTTTAGCCTACAAAAGTCAAACAAAAACAAAACCCCACATGCAAACCAACTCTGTTTACCTGTGACAGCTACAGGTGTCAACCTGTGACACTTCCAGGTGTCAACCTGTGACATCTACATGCCATCGGGCTCTCTACTGCCCACCTCTCCAGGTGACCCATCGCTACTGTTTTTTGCATATATTTTTGTATTGATCCTGACCATTTTTGTACACGACATTTTGAGGTATGTTTTGTTCATCATCATATATATGTATACATATGAATTGGTGCCATCGATTCGAATCCTCCGCTTGGTCAACAAAGAAACGAAAACACAAAGGACAAGCAGTATATATATATATATATATATATATATATTATTATTAGTTTGATCGTATAGTTACCTCTATATATATACAGTTCATTCCTGGATATATACATGGTTTTTAGTATTTTCATACAGATTCGTTTTGCCCGGAAATGGGTATATCTTTAAAAAAAAAATGACATGGAGTCTGAATAGCGCACCCTAATGCCCTCTAGTGTCAATATAGGACGTCCCCCCCTTATAGTTGTCGGTTCTAGTTGTGTTGTGTAGATGTCTGACTGATACGCCCCCTAGTGTGGCACAAGTGAACTACGGTTGATGTACATATTGTGGCATAACTCAATACTTACAAGCTACGTGCAACCCTCAAAGTGGAAAACTGCCTGTCATGTTTCATTGCTTCACCAGGAGTGTTTGGGCGTTTTGCAATAGTAAGCACATTGTCTTAGTATTCACCATTATTAATATTTCCTCAATTCTACAGATTCAAACCAATTTTTTTTTTACATATACAACACACACGAAAATTGGGTATTTATTACTGATTTTTATCATTATTATTTCTATCGTCATCATTTGCCTGATTATGCTCATTAGGCATACTGGTTGTATTGTGTGTAAGTCTTTAGTTTTTTTTATTGGAATATCCATTTTTAAGGAATCATATTTGTTATAGATATTACATTGGTATTTTAACGGTCGCGTATAAATTTGAATCATGCTTTTATACACCGGTGTATATGGGATACAGCGTATGTTTGTTCAGGCCTAAGTAGTTCAGATTTCAGGTATAGTAGATTTATAAAATCAGGACCATCTTGTATACGTGTGTGGTAGAATCTCAATGTATTGGTCTGTGTTTTTTGCAGAAGGAATTCCAATATCTGGAGACATATGTACATTGTATGTTTCCGCGACTGAGTCATTTAGATATTTGTATCATACTTGGCGAAAACGTGGAAGTGTATTTTTTCTTATTGTGTATTTGGGGGAAAAAAATATGAAGTATTCCGAAAATTATACCATCATACCACAGTATTCCAAAGATGACCCGAATCCATGGAAAAATACCATAAATTCATGGAAAATACCTGAATCCATGGGGGAGAAATACCAAAAATAGCATTGTTTACAGGTAGGCCCTAAGGTCTTGCCACTGACGGATGAATGTAAACACATGCATTCTGTATTTTGTGCTGATCCAACTATGCTTCCACTTAATATTTATTGAGTGTACATTTTAACGGTAATATTAATAATGACACAGTGTTATACGCGCTCTCGTTGTATACGATCCATTTTGAAATGTCGATCGGTGTAATAGATGTGTATACTATTGTACAACTACGGCACAGTTTTAAGGTTTTACATGAATATCTCACCGGCATGATGGTGATCTATGTAATGCATTCATTCTTATGTGGTCTTAACGATATCATTAAACGAAGAAGTGCAAGTGCTTCAAACCCTTGTTTTTTTTTCCTTATTGTTATACAACTACACCTGCTATTATACATTCCCCCAGAGGAGGTGTAAAGCGCAGCGCCCCCTATCGTTTTGGCAGGTACTCAAATGACGGCTCTATGTAGATTCCTATGCAAAAATAGTAACAGCATACTACATACAATCTATTAGAGCTCTATCAAAGATCTTCTCAGATATTGATAGAGTGACATCTAATGTACTCCAAACCACAATAGAGCTCAATAAAGCTCCATGTTTTATGGCTGTTTGGTGTTGTGGAATACAGCCTTATTTCTCATAGGCTAGGGCTTGATATAGCCAGACACAGTCCATTGTCTAGAGCCCCTTCCCCCTTGCTGGCAGGTTTGAAAGTGGCGCCGTGAGGCAGCGGCGATCGTATATATGAACCAAGTCGGTATAGGGGTAGATTGGCCGCCACCTCTGTCTACACTACGTTCCAACTCAGAGGTTGGTAACGTTAACCCATGGACGTGTCCACGGATTCTCACTCTCAGACCAAACAATTTTGTTCTACATTGATTCTGATATCCCAAATACTTTCAAAGAAATATTCATATGTTAATACATTGTTAAAGAACATTATCTCTGTGGCCATTCTATTATAAATACACTTAAAAGATGATGAGAACATGGGAAAGCGACTTCTAGGGTAACAACGTGAGCCAAAGAAATCCCCCAAAGAACCAGTTACAACTTACAGTAGCTGCCGAAAAATAGCAAAAGCAACGTTCCTTTACTCACTGCAATGGCATGAGATACCCGCTACCACGCCATGTCAAGGCCCCCGTCAATTTAACGTGACCAGAGCTAACTAACGTAGTGTTGCTTGGGTGGCCAGTGTAGTATAGGGGGCGCTGCGCTTCACACCTCCTCTGACATTCCCCATTCATCCTTCCTAATTATCATACAGGTATACCTATGCTAAATAGTAAGTCAGACAGATACCAGCCTCTTCTCCGGTATTAATATTATTGCCATACCGCACAGTATGCTGGTATGGAAACAAATACACACACATTTTTAACATGTAATTGGGGGGAGTGTGTACAGAGAAAAATAATATCCACGTAAAATATTTTCACAAAATATATTAAGAAATAAAATCATTAGATGCATTCTAATTGTCTGTAAGAAACTAAACCTACATAAGATCTCACACTCTCTAAGTGGTATTCTCTATTCCAGTCCAAATAAAGCCACTAGGGCCAAGTACACAGTATTCCTGCTAGATGGCATCATTGAGATTATAGGAATCTTTGGGTTGCATTGATGTACATATTTAGCACAGGAGGCAGGCCAGTGGATTCTAAAGACTCTAAACCTAGTTAGTTAAAAATTCTTCTCCCATAGAGAGTAGCGAGAACCTTGTACAGAATATCACTTAGAGAGTGTGAGATCTTATGAGAGGGGTAATGAATCTGAGAGTGAGTATTCCACAATCAGAAATCAATGCAACATGCTCGTGTAACCACGACTAGCTGAGCAAGTGAAAGAAGGGAATATATACAATAGCCTTAACAAATTAGGAGCTAATGAGTAGAATGTTCATTATTTATAAATAAGCGTGCAATTGTGAATGAATATAAACTAAAAGGTTTGGGTCACATTCACTCTATCTGTAAGTCAATTGCATCCATTCAACTTGCCATTTCTGGACTAGGATCCAAACATATCAAGCACCAGTGGGTCAAGGAGGTATGTCAGTCTCTAGTGATTGGTCATGGTCAACTGGGCTTACCTCTAAGACCCTGAGACACTGGCACCCTGCTCCTTTCCCACTATGGAAAGGGAACACATTTCTGCGTTCCACTTAGCGATATGGGAGATCCCTAGAAAATTTGGACTGGTTCCCTGCCCTAATGAAATAAGGGACAGGTAACGGGTTCCACAGGCACGACCTTCAACCACGCTACTCTGTGCTTCAACTTTGGCTGGTGCCTACCTGTGACTAGCTTATCCCCCGGGAACCAGCGTTGTGGTTTGGCTGGTATCCACTAGTCATACACCTAATTCCACCGAGCCCTCTAGCGGATGAGCGGGGAACCAGGAGGCGTTACCAATAATGCACCATAAAAATGAGCCCCGTTACCTGGCCTATAGTCTAACTAGGCCAGACTGCCAGGCTATAGAAAATTTTGTTCATAGTCGCCGACTAGTGGGAATCGAGGAGTATTTGAAATCTAACTTCTTCATTTAAAGACAAATGCGGGTAGGTATAGCAGTGCCCTCTATATTTATACTCAGAACTAAATTTTAAAGAGGTGCTGTCATCTGATTTCATGAAAATATTGCAGCTTCCCCAAGACACCAATACTTAAGCACTTAGCCTCTTCAGATGGCCTTCCCATAGAAGTTAGAATGGTGACATAGTATTCTTTTTAGCATTTCCCAATTGTACATGTTCCCAACTATCAGAATCCAGAATTATTTAAAGATACTAATAGAACATCAGTGTCATCTAGCCACGAAGTCAAAATATTGCAGTTTCCCATAGACACCAATAGTTAAGCACTTACATTTTCAGATGGCCCTCCCATAGAAGTTAGCATGGAGAACCAATTAACTTTACACTGCGCCGCTCCGGTTTATTGTGCTGCAAAATGAGTTTCTGTAGGTTGCTCTAGCGGTGCAGTGTGATTAACTTGTGCTCAACTCAGACCGGATGTGGATGGTTCTAACAGACGCGCATCTTTTTATAATTCATCCCAGAATTCCTCGCGTCGCTGACGTCATAGCGATCTGATGACGCGTCCTTCCGGCCTCGGCGATGCCGCGCTAGTTAGATGGATGGCCACCAGGGGACGCATGTCTGTAGATTGGCCGCCGACTCTGTCTCCACTCTGTTCCAAACTTAGATGTCAAACCCACGAATTCCCACTCTCAGACCAAGAATTCTTTTGACAGGTAGGTTCTGAGAGCAGAAATACTTATTAAGAAATATTCACAGCTTATCAAATCAATAATAAACTCTACCTATATGTTTATATTATTCAAAATACACACGAAGGGGAATATAGATATGTAAAAATGGCTATAAGAGTGAGAAATATCACACTCTCCAAACATAGGTCCAGGTCACACAAGAGTTCTGCAGGGAGAGTCACCGACACTTTCAGCTGATGTAGTGTGGCTCTGGTGGCCAGTGTAACGGCCGTTAAATGTCGTCTGCTGCTCGTGATGGTGTGTCACGTGACGCGCCAGGCGGGAATGTCGTCTGCTCACGACCCAGTCACGTGATCTACCAGAGGACACGTGACCAGATTGTTAGCGTTCACCGGGACTGGTGATAAGATCGTTGTTTTGTTTTTCTTTCGTAATTTGTAGGAAAATCAAAGTATTAATTGATAGACTACAGAATATATAGTGCGGCAGTTTTCCCAGTCTTGAAAGATTAGGGATTCCTATTTGATGGTGTCACTAGAGTTGATTAGATATTATATAATGTAGTATAAGAGATATAGAGATGAGCTTTAGAGCTTTGGAGCTTCTAGCCTACTTATAATGTAAAATAAACAGACCCAATACTGATGGGGTTCATTATAGGGCACATAGCTATTGTGCTATGGAAACGGCCATCTTGCCCCCCGGGGCCTTTGAAATCGCCAGGTGGCGGGACTGATTATCAAGAGTTTTATAAAAATATTGTTGGGGCTTGCAATAGAGGAATTTTAGCATTATCATTGGTATATACATATTATGAGAAATGATAACAGCAGTTGCCTTCCGACTACAGTGGCGCTTTCTTGCAATATCCTGGCGGATGATGTCAGAACTAGGAATCACTCCCTGCCCTATAGACCTGTTTGCAGAATATAAAACATCACTTATTTTCCAATAACCGTAGGACTAACTTAATTTAAACAACAGCGACGATATTTGTGATCACTTCCCTACTCCATCTAACACAACGAGGCCTTATATGAAGTTTATTAGAGCGTACTTACACATAATATATACGTTGCCTAAAAGTTAGTGTTTTCATCTGATCGCCGATTTTACCGCGTATTTAATCCGTATGGAGACAGTCAGCCTGTTTCTCTATAATATGAAAACTGGCTTACTGTCTTCATACGTCAAAATACTTGGGATGTATCTCATCAATAATTTCACCGCGTATTTTTGACGTACGAAGACAGTAAGCCAGTTTCCGTATATTACTCCTAGTTAGATATGAGGGCTGTGAGTAGCCCTGTCGAGTCAACACTACCTTGGAACTCACAGAAGGTCCCACGATGGCATAATGATCAAATCATGGGCCCCGTCCTTTGACTTGTCAGGCTTCATATGACTCAGCCAACCCTCTCTGAAAACCCAGGGGTTCATCTCAAAGTGATACCAGCTGTGTTTTACAACAATTTACGAAATCGTTACCACGTTGGCAAAATCCATGTGGTGTAGGGAGAGGCTTAGTTAAGGCCTGTGACCTCTTCAATTTTACGGTTGCATCAAAGATAGTTCATTTTTCCGTCTAATACATCATTATCCTTTCTCATTAATAGTTTCTTAGGATTTTCTGTTAAATCGTCCAAGGTGGAAGACCTACCCCTAATGTTCAGTAGGTTTGACATTTGTTATGCTCTTAGTATGATATGTATTGTGTACTGTAATGTACGGGTATAAATACGCCATGGGTAGGAGCGGTCAGTGTATATAGTTGATAATGCCAGAGGTATATATATGATAATATAATGATACAAGCATTGATACATACATATACAGGCATGGATGCACATTTCCAAACGCTGGTTACCTACCATTGGTCGGATCTGCTTGGAGTGTGTCCCACACATAGAGACGAAGTGAACCAGACCTAGGCTTGGAGACTGAAGGGCCACGAGAGTGAGAATCTCGTGGAGAAGAAAACTTTATTTGCTCTTCTAGTCTGTAGATTTTTATACAGATATGCTTTTTCTCTTATGATTTATTTGGAACCATGTCCCAACCAAAGTTTAGTTTAGCCCTGTAGTGTTTAGATCACAGCATTTTGCCTGGGACCTAAATGATGGTTCCAGGTATTAATAGTAGGCGGCGCCACGAAGCCACTAAGTGGCCAAATACGACATGTCGAAGTCGATAGTAGAGATGTGAAAGTCATGATTCGATCAAGTCTGCTCAAAGACATGCTACAAAGCTATACGAGTGAATTTATCCCATTTATTAGAGCGAGCGAAAAAGGCCTATTAGTTTACCCCCCCCCCCCCTTGCATGCCTCGTTTTGACAAACAAAATGGCGGTGCCCAGGTCACAGCAGTTGAAAGGTCTATAGGTGAGATTCTGAAGTCACTGATGCCCGTTAGGAGGGTGGCGACACCTGGTGATCCATCACACCCCGTCTGTGATTGGTTACAGCGACCTCCGTACGTGATGCACTCTCCCAGCACAGTTCAGCTACAAAGTGACGTAAACAGGCTCGCGTGTCCGATGACGGCATGTCGTAAACCAGCTATAACCGGCGGTAGCAAAGATGTGAGGTGAGATTTGACGACATACTAGCGACTTCGTCGCGTCATAATTGATATGGATAGGGTGGGGGCCCCCTACTATTAATACCTGAAACTATCAATTAGTTCCCAACCATCATATCATGTGACACACGACACCAACTACCAGCGAAATGTGATCTCATTGCATTCTCTCAAGGAAAGGAGATCGGAAAACTACAGTTCTAAATTATGTTTTCAGTACAGCTAAAACATATCTTAAGGATAGAAGTACATCTGTGTAGAGAAACGCACAAAAATTAGCAGGATTCAGTTAAGTACTGCACAAGAATCTCACTCTCGTGGCCCTTCAGTCTCCATGCCTAAATCTGGTTCACTCTGTCTCTATGTGCGGGAAAAACTCCAAGCAGATCCGACAAGATTCTGACGTTTTATATATAGTAGGTAACCATCTGCAAGGGTCATATGATTACTAGCTAGATTCCATGAGGTGTATTTTGTTCTTCGATGCTTTTTGATGAGCTAGTTTCCCACCATATCTAAAAAAAACATGATTCTGGTCGGATCTGCTTGGAGTTTCTCCCGCACATAGTGACAGAGTAAACCAAACTTAGGCTTGGAGACTGAAGACTCACAAGAGTGAGAATCTCGTGGAGAGACAAACTTGAAACCTACTCTTCATTTTTGCACTTTTCTACTCACTTTTCTGTACTTATTATCTTATGATATTATTCTAGCCTTACCGAAAAGAGAGTTTAATGGTGTGGTTTTCTGATCTCCTCACCTTGAGAGAAGCCTTTGAGATCAGAATTCCGCTAGTAGTCGGCAAAATCTGTATCACATGAAATAATGGGTGGAAAGTAAATGATAGTTCCAGGTATTAATAGTAGGAGGGAAGTAAAAGAACTCTCCCCTCAGTAAATGTGTAGGGGGGGGGGAGATTTCTACCTGAATTCATCACATAGATTCAGTCACCTTCAAACCCAAAGTAAGTCTAATAGAACATATTGGACGTTAAACCACCCAAACAAACAAACGCCAGTTTAGTGGCCGTGAAGACACAGCTGGGCTTTCTCCTCCTCATACGATCTGAGACCAGGCAAAGGAAATAAACAAAAAAAAACAAGACAAAAAATGACACACATTCTGAGGCGTTGAGGTGTTCTTTCGTGTGAAGTAGTCGTGAAGTGAGGGAGGTAGGTGTGGGTAACTTTAACTCGGCTGTGTTTCTTCTACGTGAAGTTTGTTTTCTGTGAGTGCAGGCAAAGACCATGCACGACATGCTGGCTATGTGTCAGACTCTCTGGTGAGTTATTGCTGCACTTCCAGGCACTTAGAGCAGCCACCAGGCTTGTCTCTAAGCTACCCTAGTAGAAGGGTGTAGTGGGAGTGGAAGTCCAGTGGAAGTATCTGAATATTTATCCACAAAAGCCCGGTTCCCACTAGGCGATTTTGGGGCATCCAGAGGGCACCGGCCGCTGACTATCAGCCAAAATTTCTAGGAATTTGTCAAGTTGCTAAGTGGGAATGCAAAATGAGAAAATCGTCAGCGACTATTGCTCTACCCTCCGTTGTTCGGGCTTGAGTCGGCTACTGGATTCTCTCTAAAAAGGGCACCAGTCTCTTGCGATTCGATTTCAAACACGTTTGAAATATATCAGGGCATAGTCAGCGACTAAGCCCTACCACCCGCTGTGCGACTGCCGTTTCCCGGCGATTTTGCCAAGTGGGAATGGCCCTTAAAGGGGACAAGGGCTGGGACATGCTTGTAGCATCAATGGAAAAAATAAAGGCTCTCCTTTGTTGCTTTAACACTGTTGGAAACAATAAACATCTGACAGCTATTTTTGATACTAAAACTTCAAAGTTATAAGATCCACTTGCCTAGTGGCCAGTGCACATCTGGTACGCCAAGTCGCAAGCATTTCTCGAATGTCAGACAATTTTTATATTTGGTACCGCTAGTTTCAGACTGGGCATACCTAGGTACCTCCAGTCGCAGGCTTTCCAGTCGCAACCTTTCCGGTCGTAAGGGGGTAGTTAACAGACATCTTTGAGCGTATAGACTACAGGTACCCGCTCGCAAGCCCCCCCCCCCCCCAAGTCGTAGAGTGTGAACTTGCCTTAGGTCCGAAAAAAAATCCAACCCCGCGAATCAGTACTGTAAATAAACGTGCACTATCTAGACGTATAGATTTATGCATCTGAACTGTGTTTTATCTCTCCTTTGAATTTCCCAAGATGACAAATTGCTTCTGGGATCCAAAAGGGTAAGAAAAATAGGGGTTCCTTTCTTAATTGCAGATAATTGTGGCAATTATAGATAATTTACAGCCACCACTTCAGTCTGTTTATATCCCAGGTTGATAATTATAGGTATGCATAGTATACGTAACCTAGAGCTACATATATAAACACACTGTAATGTGTAAGTGGGACTGGTTGGTTATCTGCATCTAGCCTACCTTTACGTAATACTAATCGTGTTGAACCATGTTTCTCTGATAATTGCGTATCTCAGCATATAACGCCTTGACTGCTGCATCCACTCCTCCTGGTCACCCGTTATCAGGCACCCTGGAGTAGACTGACTCCAGTCCCTGTCTCATATATCTACCCATACCCTCCACCTACTCCACCCCTCCACCTACTCCACGACTCCACCTACTCCACCCCTCCTCACTTCAGTCCCTGTCTCCCATGTCTACCCATACCCTCCACCTACTCCACCTCTCCTCACCGTGATACAGGCCTCAGTCCTTGTAGCCCTCCATCTACCCCACCCCTCCTAACCGTGATACAGGATTCAGTCCCTGTCTCCTATGCCTGCCCCCACCCCTCCACCTACTCCACCTCTCCTCACAATGATACAGGATTCAGTCCCTGTCTGCTATGCCTACCCCCACGCCTGCACCTACCCCACCCCTACTTACCGTGATACAGGATTCAGTCCCTGTCTCCTATGTCTACCCCCACCCCTCCACCTACCCCACCCCTACTTACCGTGATACACTACAGGATTCAGTCCCTGTCTCCTATGTCTACCCCCACCCCTCCACCTACCCCACCCCTACTTACCGTGATACAGGATTCACTTCCTGTCTCCTATGTCTACCCCCACCCCTCCACCTACTCCTCCTCTCCTTGCTTCAGTCCCTGTCTCCTATGTCTACCCATACCCTCCACCTTCTCCACCTCTCCTTGCTTCAGCTTCAGTCCCTGTAGCCCTCCGCCTACCCCACCCTACTTACCGTGATACAGGATTCAGTCCCTGTCTCCTATGTCTACCCATACCCTCCACCTACTCCACCTCTCCTTGCTTCAGCTTCAGTCCCTGTAGCCCTCCACCTACCCCACCCTACTTACCGTGATACAGGATTCAGTCCCTGTCTCCTATGTCTACCCATACCCTCCACCTACCCCAACCTACTTACCGTGATACAGGATTCAGTCCCTGTCTCCTATGCCTACCCCCACCCCTCCACCTACCCCACCCCTACTTACCGTGATACAGGATTCAGTCCCTGTCTCCTATGCCTACCCCTCCACCTACTCCACCTCCCATCACTTCAGTCCCTGTCTCCTATGCCTACCCCTCCACCTACTCCACCCCTCCTCACTTCAGTCCCTGTCTCCTACCCGACCCCTCCACCTACTCCACCTCCCCTCACTTCAGTCCCTGTCTTCTATGCCTACCCCTCCACCTACTCCACCTCCCCTCACTTCAGTCCCTGTCTCCTACCCGACCCCTCCACCTACTCCACCTCCCCTTACTTCAGTCCCTGTCTCCTATGTCTACCCCTCCACCTACTCCACCTCCCCTCGCTTCAGTCCCTGTCTCCTATGCCTACCCCTCCACCTACTCCACCCCTCCTCACCTCAGTCCCTGTCTCCTATGCCTACCCCTCCACCTACTCCACCTCCCCTCGCTTCAGTCCCTGTCTCCTATGCCTACCCCTCCACCTACTCCACCTCCCCTCGCTTCAGTCCCTGTCTCCTATGCCTACCCCTCCACCTACTCCACCCCTCCTCACCTCAGTCCCTGTCTCCTATGCCTACCCCTCCACCTACTCCACCTCCCCTCGCTTCAGTCCCTGTCTCCTATGCCTACCCCTCCACCTACTCCACCTCCCCTCACTTCAGTCCCTGTCTCCTACCCGACCCCTCCACCTACTCCACCTCCCCTCGCTTCAGGCCCTGTCTCCTACCCCGAGGGTGAGGGTGTAGTGTATGGCTTATTTCTGCCGTATTCAACAGGTCCATACCCATAGAAATGACCATTGCTCTAGTGGCAATATTGGATAATCTATGCACAATTAATCGGTGAACACTTCTCTGCATTTCCATTCACCGATCTGGCATTGGAGAGATTCCTAGAAATTTATGTTCATAATCGCCAACAGAAGCCCCGCACATGCCCCAAAATCGCCTAGTGGAAAACAGGCATTACCCTTCTTCCTACACTCCACCTCAGTCACCGAACACAGGTTGATTCCCGGGCCTGTCAGGACAAAAGTTACAAAGCAGTTTTATTCCTTGATTATGTCCATAAATCAAAGACTTGAGCAAGTCTACCCCTGGAGTAGCTCAGAGCTGCTCCCGGCAGACCACCAAGGCGCCGGGGGTCCATTACTCGCTGGAGGACAGAACCCAGACACCCAGCACCCATCTCCGACCCCCAAACCCATCTAACAAGCACCCACAACCTGCCCCCAGTCTCCCAGCAGACCCGCCATGCTGCTGGGGGTTTCTAGTTCGTCTCTGCGCCAAGTCAGGAAATCATACACCGAGCTGTTATCTACAGAATATAAACTGTCCATAGGAGGGTGGTTGTGGCCCCTAAGATTCGAGGTCAACTCTCGACTGTATGAGGGTGGTTGTGGCCCCTAAGATTCGAGGTCAACTCTCGACTGTATGAGGGTGGTTGTGGCCCCTAAGATTCGAGGTCAACTCTCGACTGTATGAGGGTGGTTGTGGCCCCTAAGATTCGAGGTCAACTCTCGACTGTATGAGGGTGGTTGTGGCCCCTAAGATTCGAGGTCAACTCTCGACTGTATAAGGGTGGTTGTGGCCCCTAAGATTCGAGGTCAACTCTCGACTGTATGAGGGTGGTTGTGGCCCCTAAGATTCGAGGTCAACTCTCGACTGTATGAGGGTGGTTGTGGCCCCTAAGATTCGAGGTCAACTCTCGACTGTATGAGGGTGGTTGTGGCCCCTAAGATTCGAGGTCAACTCTCGACTGTATGAGGGTGGTTGTGGCCCCTAAGATTCGAGGTCAACTTTCGACTGTATGAGGGTGGTTGTGGCCCCTAAGATTCGAGGTCAACTCTCGACTGTATGAGGGTGGTTGTGGCCCCTAAGATTCGAGGTCAACTCTCGACTGTATGAGGGTGGTTGTGGCCCCTAAGATTCGAGGTCAACTTTCGACTGTATGAGGGTGGTTGTAGCCCCTAAGATTCGAGGTCAACTCTCGACTGCAGAGCCATCCCAAGGCGCTAGAAAATATTATGTAAGGAGGTCAGGGTGAAGGTCAGGGTTTGCTGCGAATGCAGTCATTGGCTACTCGGTCTACTGTATTCCTTATTTGGAATTAAGGTAATGGGACAACACCATGGTGGTAGTAAAATCTATGGGAAGTCTATTTGGATATATCCGGCGCATACAGATATTTTATATGCTCCGGGCTTTTAGTACATCAGGCTTTTGGGTTAAAAATGGCCTGGTCTGGTATTTTCAATAGCGATGTGTGGTGGCATCACAACCCCCTGGCCCTCCTTGTGCAAATAGTGATACCTTCAGTAAATAGCGATCCACACCACAAGGTACCAGCCCAGTTTTAATTAAGGTACAATTTGTATTCAATTAAAGAACTAATGAATCTCCCCGTATCATCCTTTATCTCACCCCGGTATTTTTCTCCATAGGCTTAACGTTAGGAACTCGTACTCCACGGCCGTGAAGTTCGTGTACCCAATACTCAATGGCTAATTTGATGATTCATTTCACCAATAAATAGTGTCATGCAGGGTGAGATAAAATCAGAAACCCACTCGATGAAAATAACTTGGTCTGCACTCCACCTTGTTTGACCACAGAGTAATTCACTCAGCTTCTCCTCGTGAATTACTCTGCAGTCAAACTCGATGGAGTACGGACCAAACTATTTCCATCTCCTGGGTTTCCTTCTAAATATGTTTCCCTCAAAGTGTTGTATCTACCATCGTACAAATTAGCGATACCACATGAATACGAGCCGATATTACGGGAATAACACTTTTCCAGTCGTATCGTTAAGGTTATCGTAGGAATAAATGTGCGATTCGATTATAGCCAACGATACCATAAAAACAGGAGCAACGACCCTATAGTTTATCTGGTCTAATCCAGTTTATCACTTCGTTTCTTTGTTTCGTTATCTACATAAAAAGTGAAGAACAGAAATATATGGTTTAAATATGTCGAAGGGGAAATTGTCACACGGGTAACGATGGCAGATCGAAGTTTTGTACTATCAAATCACACCCAATAGAAAGAAACGCACACAAAAAAACCCAACCAAAATAACCCTGCTGCAGGCGGTTCAGGACCTCTGCTGGGAGAGTGACGCACTCCTGGTCACACAGACCTGCTCCTCCCCGAGCTTCTGCTTCTGATAAGATAAAAACCCGACCCAGATAACGAGCGTCCCCGCCCCCCCCCCCCGCCCGGAGACGCCACCACCAGGGGGCGCATCGAGCACGTGCTGCCCCTGGCGGGACGCAGGAACAACGCATGCGCAGTGTGGCAGTGCGGCAGTGGTTGAGGGAACCAGGGAGGGTAGAGTTCTCTATACTGGTTGAGGGAGCCAAGTGAGGACATGTGTGGAACCGTTTAAAGATGAATCAACGCTTTTGGATGAAACCATGTGAGGTAGTAGTCTGCTACCAGATTGATTCATTGAAGATAAGAATGAATAAATTAAATATAAAGGAAACCTATTAATGTTTAGGGTCAGAGCTCTTATTCCATCGAGATCTGCATGGAGAGTGCTAGACGCTTACATCTAATGTGGGTCAAGATGACCGTGATTTAACCCAACCAGAGCTAATGTAGTATAGCTCTGGTGGCCAGTGTAACTGGTAAACTGAAGCAGGCTAATTTTATGTAGTAAACTGTTATATACTATAGAGGAAAGTTTAGGGTCAGAGCGTGTATCCCATTGACTTTGAATAGCGTAGTAATTCACAACGCGAAGCTGCATGAATTACGTAGCGATTCAAATGAGATGGGATCAAGATCTGACTGTAAACTTGAACAGGTTTCTGAATTTATCTCACCCTTCACATTTACTCATTGGCAAACCTTTGTAATATAATCCCCCATTGAGTACTTTTTCGAAATACTCAAAGGGCATTGGATACGAGTTCCCAATGTTAAGTTTAATAATCTAAGATCGTACATATAGATCCTTTTTCTGAATGCCATAGAGACCCAGGGACGATGTCGGTCAACTTTATTCAATACGTATGGACGACCTTATGGACGGCTAAGACTGTATTAGCGAACAAACTTAAATATCATTAAACAAAATCTTTGTAGGAGGTACAGAAAAGGGTCTTCATGTTCGAGCCTAGATTATTAAACGAACCCCAGTCTTGGTGAAGGGTTGAACCAACATCGGCAGGGAATGTATCCATCTTCTGCTTGGAGAGTGACATCCTCTGCTTGGAGAGTGTCATGGGGAGTCATGAATGATTTACCGGAACCGGAATCTCATGCTGGGCATGCGTGGCCCCGTGGAGACGTTTTAATCCGGTTTAACGATGTATGCAGTCACGTGGTACGAGGCTATGTATGTTTAACTGTCATTACTGTCTCTGTAAGTAGGGGATCCCTCATAGATAACACCCAATTAAATCATTCTCCGATATCATTAATCATCGGTGATTGCGTTATCAGGGACATGCCCTGTTCAATCTATCTTACATGATTAAGTTTGCTAATGTAGTTTAAACACAGACTTAGACTGGCCTCAGTCTCTGTGTTCTACCCCTCCGCTTCTACCTCCCTGTCCGCCTCCCTTTAATACCCCTCCCCTAGACTGGTCTCAGTCCCTGTGTCCTACCCCTCTGCCTCTACCTCCCTGTCCGCCTCCGTTTAATACCCCTCCCCTAGACTGGCCTCAGTCCCTGTGTCCTACCCCTACACCTCTACCTCCCGGTCCGCCTCCCTTACCCCTCCCTTAGACTGTCCTCAGTCCCTGTGTCCTAACCCTTCACCTCTGCCTCCCTATCCGCCTCCCTTACCCCTCCCTTAGACTGGCCTCAGTCCCTGTGTCCTACCCCTGCACCTCTGCCTCCCTGTCCGCCTCCCTTACCCCTCCCCTAGACTGGTCTCAGTCTCTGTGTCCTACCCCTCCGCCTCTACCTCCCTGTCCGCCTCCCCTACCCCTCCCCTAGACTGGTCTCAGTCTCTGTGTCCTACCCCTCCGCCTCTACCTCCCTGTCCGCCTCCCCTACCCCTCCCCTAGACTGGTCTCAGTCCCTGTGTCCTACCCCTACACCTCTGCCTCCCTGTCCGCCTCCCTTACCCCTCCCCTAGAATGGCCTCAGTCTCTGTGTCCTACCCCTCCACCTCTACCTCCCTGTCCGCCTCCCTTACCCCTCCCCTAGACTGGCCTCAGTCCCTGTGTCCTACCCCTACACCTCTGCCTCCCTGTCCGCCTCCCTTACCCCTCCCTTAGCCTGGCCTCAGTCCCTGTGTCCTACCCCTACACCTCTGCCTCCCTGTCCGCCTCCCTTACCCCTCCCTTAGCCTGGCCTCAGTCCCTGTGTCCTACCCCTCCGCCTCTACCTCCCTGTCCGCCTCCCTTACCCCTCCCCTAGACTGGTCTCAGTCTCTGTGTCCTACCCCTCCACCTCTACCTCCCTGTCGGCCTCCCTTACCCCTCCCCTAGACTGGTCTCAGTCCCTGTGTCCTACCCCTCCGCCTCTACCTCCCTGTCCGCCTCCCTTTAATACCCCTCCCCTAGACTGGTCTCAGTCCCTGTGTCCTCCCCCTACACCTCTACCTCCCGGTCCGCCTCCCTTACCCCTCCCTTAGACTGTCCTCAGTCCCTGTGTCCTACCCCTTCACCTCTGCCTCCCTATCCGCCTCCCTTACCCCTCCCTTAGACTGGCCTCAGTCCCTGTGTCCTACCCCTGCACCTCTGCCTCCCTGTCCGCCTCCCTTACCCCTCCCCTAGACTGGTCTCAGTCTCTGTGTCCTACCCCTCCGCCTCTACCTCCCTGTCCGCCTCCCCTACCCCTCCCCTAGACTGGTCTCAGTCTCTGTGTCCTACCCCTCCGCCTCTACCTCCCTGTCCGCCTCCCCTACCCCTCCCCTAGACTGGTCTCAGTCCCTGTGTCCTACCCCTACACCTCTGCCTCCCTGTCCGCCTCCCTTACCCCTCCCCTAGAATGGCCTCAGTCTCTGTGTCCTACCCCTCCACCTCTACCTCCCTGTCCGCCTCCCTTACCCCTCCCCTAGACTGGCCTCAGTCCCTGTGTCCTACCCCTACACCTCTGCCTCCCTGTCCGCCTCCCTTACCCCTCCCTTAGCCTGGCCTCAGTCCCTGTGTCCTACCCCTACACCTCTGCCTCCCTGTCCGCCTCCCTTACCCCTCCCTTAGCCTGGCCTCAGTCCCTGTGTCCTACCCCTCCACCTCTACCTCCCTGTCGGCCTCCCTTACCCCTCCCCAAGACTGGTCTCAGTCCCTGTGTCCTACCCCTCCGCCTCTACCTCCCTGTCCGCCTCCCTTAATACCCCTCCCCTAGACTGGTCTCAGTCCCTGTGTCCTACCCCTACACCTCTACCTCCCGGTCCGCCTCCCTTACCCCTCCCCTAGACTGGTCTCAGTCCCTGTGTCCTACCCCTCCGCCTCTGCCTCCCTGTCCGCCTCCCTTACCCCTCCCCTAGACTGGTCTCAGTCCCTGTGCCGTACCCCTCACCCTCTGCTTCCCTGTCCGCCTCCCTTACCCCTCCCCTAAACTGGTCTCAGCCCCTGTGTCCTACCCCTCCGCCTCTACCTCCCTGTCTGCCTACTTTACCCCTCCCTTGTACTGGCCTCAGTTCCTGTGTCCTACCCCTCCGCCTCTGCCTCCCTGTCTGCCTCCCTTACCTATCCCCTAGACTGGTCTCAGTTCCTGTGTCCCACCCTTCTGCCTGTGCTGCCAACACTTTTCTTACCATGCGTTTATATTAGACGACTAAATACGAGGTCAATATCGTCAGGTGGTGGCAATGTCCCCTGCAAAAGTCTTGAAGCTCAGAATGTTCCTTAGAGTTTAATTAAAGCTTATATAAACCAATTAAGCTCCGTTAATTAATCCTAAAAGTAAGCTCCGGGGCAAGCAGGTTCAATTCCCAGCTGGGAGGAGTGTGGGTTGTCTGCCGGCCTTTGTATAACGCTGGCGACCTTTGCAACACAGTCGCTTATGAGTACTGCCTAGTATGAAGCAGTCTGCCCTGTCTCAAAACGGGACGACCCTCTTGGTACCTCTACACGGGCATATATAAGGCCAGAGCCTCTGCAGGTGATCCATTCAAGCCTGACACGTTGGAGAGTGTAAAGACCTCTACCTGCCCACTCAAAGAGCTCCGTGGGAAACAATAACAGCAGTATACTGACCACAACAAGAAAATATGGTAACTAGTACAATATATGCACTATATCTATGTATATCTGTGTATCTATATGTGTATCTGAATGTCTCTATCTGTCTGTGTATCTCTTTGTGTCAGTGTATGTTTCTGTGTGGACCTGAGAGTGTTTACCCGTGTGTGACTGTGAGAGTGTCTAAATGTCTTTGTCTGTCTGTGTATCTCTGTATACCTGTATCTCTGTCTGTATCTCTGTATCTCTGTGTATCTATGTATAGTATGTGTGTCTCTGTGTAAACAAGATATAAAAGCTACACTCACTGTGAATCCATGTTATTAGAGCGCGCTCGCACGCTTTATATATGTTACCCATAAAAGGTTAGAATGGTCACATACACTTTCAGCGTGCTGAGAAAAATCTATCCCTTCACTATCTGTGTGCTATTCGCTGTGCTATTGGATAGGGAACAGGGTGCCAGTGTCTGAGGGTCTGAGAGGCGTGCCCAGCTGACCATGACCAATCACTCCAGACCGCAATACCTCATAGACCTACTGGTGTTTGATACGTTTGGAACCTATAGATAGACTCAGGCAGTTACAGAAATGGCAAGTTTATTGGGTGCAAGTGGTTATAGAAAACTATCCATACACTGAATGTAAACCCAAACCTTTTAGTTGTCATTCATTTAGCACGCTCATTCATCAATGATGAACATTCTATTTGCTCCTAGTCTGTTAATCAATAATGTCCATAATCAAAGACTTGAGCAAGTCTAAGACAGACCATCATCCTATGCCTGCTGGGTCACCACATGTGAATCGTGCATGCAGCCTTAGTGGAGACATCAATACATCATTGGATGGGTGTTGGAGCTAATGCTAAGTGTTTTAAGAAAATACAGGCAGATTTATAACTGCATTTTCTACTCACATGGAATGAAGTTCCTTTGTCAAGTAGGCATGTGCGTAACATTAATATGTGATATTACTCTCAATATATGAAATTAAGTAATAAATGACAATTCCAATAAAGTTATGTACTGATAGATGCACTGCAATACTAGCATGTTAATTGAAGGCGATTCTGAAGGCCTGCACAACATGCATTTCACAGGTAAGAAAAAACATGATACAACAAAATGTCGCCTATCGATAGGAACACGTTCTTAGCATCTAAAGAGTATATGCAAACTATTGCCTGATTCATCTACAAATGTTCGTATGCTCCGAGGAATTGACGTGTAGTAATTTCCAATTGCATGCAAGGATATCGCGCAGAGGCAACTCCAAGGAGCATACGACTGCATTATCTGAAACCAGTCTATATTGCATTTATCATCCACATTATCCTGACAAGTTGCATACTAATATTAGACATTTAGGTACCACCATTTTCATTTGCACTATTTTTCCATATGCGGCAGGTTTTGCAGCCTGGGGCATACAACATAGCTGTATGCTCCGGGTATAGTGATACGCACTCCCTACATGTTTTCTATGGCCACTTTGTATTAGGTGGATATATCTGTATGCTCCGGGTATGGTGATACACACTCCCTATGTGTTTTCTATGGCCACTTTGTATTAGGTGGATATATCTGTATGCTCTGGGTATGGTGATACACACTCCCTATGTGTTTTCTATGGACACTTTGTACCAGGTGGATATATCTGTATGCTCCGGGTATGGTGATACACTTCCCTATGTGTTTTTTATGGACACTTTGTATTAAGTGGATATATCTGTATGCTCTGGGTATGGTGATACACACTCCCTATGTGTTTTCTATGGCCACTTTGTATCAGGTGGATATATCTGTATGCTCTGGGTATGTCCATACACACTCCCTATGTTATTTCTATGGATACTTTGTATTAAGTAGATATATCTGTATGCTCTGGGTATGGTGATACACACTCCCTATGTGTTTTCTATGGACACTTTGTATTATGTGGATATATCTGTA
Organism: Alentia gelatinosa; assembly: GCA_950022655.1. NCBI lineage: Eukaryota > Metazoa > Annelida > Polychaeta > Phyllodocida > Polynoidae > Alentia > Alentia gelatinosa. Next base: position 3,595,118 of record OX465586.1, read on the forward strand.
TGCTCCAAGTATGGTGAACACACTCCCTATGTGTTTTCTATGGCCACTTTGTATTAGATGGATATATCTGTATGCTCTGGGTATGGTGATACACACTCCCTATGTGTTTTCTATGGACACTTTGTAATAGGTGGATATATCTGTATGCTCCGGTTATGGTGATACACACTGCCTATGTGTTTTCTATGGACACTTTGTATAAGGTGGATATATCTGTATGCTCCGGGTATGGTGATACACACTCCCTATGTGTTTTCTATGGACACTTTGTATTAGGTGGATATATCTGTATGCTCCGGGTATGGTGATATACACTCCCTGTGTGTTTTCTATGGAGACTTTGTATTTGGTGGATAATACATCTACAGACAGAACATCCCTAAAGTATGAATCTCATGTGACATCGATCAACCTCATGTGTTTATAAATCTGACATCAGCACGGCAGCGTGCTCTTTCATTTCCTGCTCACAGAAAGTGGAAGTGATCTTTTTTATCTCTTTTTTTAGTAGCAGGAACAAAGGGAGATATCTAACGTGATGAGACAGTTTCACAATCACAGTAACGCCAACGTCACGATTTATCAAAATATGGTCTACTAAATGAATTGTACAGCATGGTCAGGACGTTCTATATAAATACAAACACCTCCAAGGGGCCGGCTGATATCAGTGAGCAGAAGTCCAGTGACCTGTGCCTCTGTTTGTATAGGTACAGTACTCAACAAATGACGCCACACCTCTCAATCCACACTCCCACACCTCAGTGACAGTCTGACATTTGGATCGTGAGTTTGAATAATACCATGGTTGACGACCTGGAAAAGAGTGTGCCAACAAGTCATGCTGTTTTACCCTAAACACCCGCCAGTGCCTCCTGTACACCTCCAGCCCCACTCTCCTAGCAGATCCTTTGCGGCGTTAGGGCTTACTAATAATCTCTGCCCCGACCCAAAGGTGGTTCCTGGGTATTCACTAAAGACAGTGGAGACCAGCAAATGTTTCAGATTCAAAACAAGGCAACTATCAAAAGTTATGAAACTCAAAAACAACTCATATATCATGAGTTCGGAAATATGAGAATTGTTAAAGGAATTTCATAGACAATCCAGCTGTTTCTTTTTCAGCTTTAAACCACTTTATACTGTAGATCCACATTTGATTAGACTGTCCCTTCGATTGAGCACATGAGTTTTGTTGACAAACAAAACCTTACAACATATGAGGTGCTTGCCACTGAAGAAAGTAATCCCTAATACTATGTCAATTTGATATAACAAAATATAAAAAATGAGTGTAAATAACTTACCATGTAATATACATGTGCATCTTTATATACATGTAGAACACAAAATACTGCCCAGGAATTTAGGATATTTGAAAAACTGTTGGATGGGACAGATTTTATCCCAAAAGGCAGTCGGTGCAGAGATACAAGCAGCCGCAGGAAGTAGAGTACATGTATCTCACCCCAGATATTTTTTCTCCATAGACTTAACATTGGAAACTCGTATCTAACACCAACTAGATATTTAGGAAAAATATCCAATGGGGGATAATGTCACAAATGTTAGCCCATAAGTCAATATTAAGGGTGAGATAAATTCAGAAACCCATTCAAGTTTAGGGTCAGAGCTCGATCCCATCTCATTTGAATCACATAGCAATTCACGCGGCTTCGGGATTACGTGATTCAAACTCGATGGGATACGAGCTCAGGTCCTAAACTTTCAAGGGTTTCCTCTATAGTATCTCTGCTAGGAGAGTGCTCCAGCCCTTCAGACCCGCAGAGTCTGACCCTCCTGTTGTTGTTGTCTCACCTTTCTGCGGGCACAGTGCCTGGAGGAGTGCTGTGGACGTCACCCCGCCCACACCTCCAGTGTCTCACCCTCCTCCAGGGTGACCTACATGGGGAGTCCTCCATCACCCACCTGACACACTTTACCTGATACCCCCCTCCACCCCCTCACGGCCCAGGAGGAAGACGTGGCTGGATGCCAGGTGCTGTCTACACCCACGTCTACACTTCTCACTGACCCAAGTCTCACTCATCCTCAACCTTAACCCTTTCACTACACTGCATAGTACCGAAGACACACCTTGAAGTATGCTGCTGCAGTACCATTATCACTACTGTAGTACGCTGGCATTTTTCACAATATCTACATATCACACCTCCAAGTAATTAGGATGCTATATGATAGTAAAGATATTGACTATGATATAGATTAACATAGGTTTGAAAAATATTATCTGCCCAGCCCTACCCTACCCTACCCTACCCAGCCCTACTCTACCCAGCCCTACCCAGCCCTACTCTACCCAACCCTACCCTACCCAGCCCTACTCTACCCAGCCCTACCCTACCCTACCCAGCCCTACCCTACCCAGCCCTACCCTACCCAGCACTACCCTACCCAGCCCTACCCTTGCCAGCCCTACCCTACCCAGCCCTACCCTACCCAGCCCTACCCTTGCCAGCCCTACCCTACCCAGCCCTACCCTACCCAATTCTACCCTACCCAGCCCTACTCTACCCAGCCCTACTCTACCCAGCCCTACTCTACCCAGCCCTACTCTACCCAGCCCAACCTTACCCAGCCCCACCCTACCCTACCAAGCCCTACCTTACCCAGCCCTAACCAACCCAGCCCTATTCTACCCAATTCCACCCTACCCAGCCCTAACCTACCCAGCGCTACCTTACCCAACCCTCCCCTACCCAGCCCCAATCTGTCCAGCCCCACTCTGTCCAGCCCTTCTCTACCCAGCCCTACCTTACCCAGCCCTACCCTACTTAGCCCCAATCTGTCCAGCCCCACTCTGTCCAGCCCTAATCTGTCCACTCTTTCTCTGTCCAGCACTACTCCTACCAGCCTTACTCTGCCAAACTCCTATCTACCCAATCCTATTTTTCCCATCCCCAGAAACCTCTCTGTCCACCCTATTGAGTCCCGTCTCGCTATATATATCGGGTCATCCTGAATCACCTGGGCTGACCCGCTGTCCCACCCGTGTCCCTCACACGCGGCCGGCAGTCACACCTCCATCCCCGGCCCGGACCCCCGACCCGCCACCTCCTCCTCCCCACTCTGTCACACCCACCTCACCTCACCTCCTCCCTCCTCCACGGTTTGACCACCCTGGCCAGCCCCACTCTACCATTCTGACCACGGTGCCCACGCTTCATGTCTGTATGCACCTTTATTATATACCCATGCAGTATATTTAATAATTACATACTGCTGCTCCCTGTGCAGTATTATGTAGAAACCAAACAAGAGTTAGTCGTGTTGTTGTTTATTGCACGATGGCAAGATCGCGTATTACTGCGCGAGGCGAAGCCGAGAGCAGTAATACGCGATCTTGCCGGAGTGCGATGATAAATAACAAGACTAGCTCGAGTTAGGTTTAGAATTTATCCTACCCCGCCTGTCTAGATTACTTCTACATTAACAAATGACGTCATTTGTCAAGTGTATCCCACTAGAGCAATATTTTACATTTTTCTGAACTCCAGACCGAATACAGTGACCCAATGTTAAGCCTATGGAGTTTTTTATTAGGGGTAGGATAAAAATTGTATACTGAACCCTGTGCACTGTTATATTGCACACTTGAAACATCAGCAGTGTGTGAGCTTTCACGTAGACATGTCTTCTATGACAATATATGCTAAGATTTTATTAATCATGGGTATATGATAAATATAGAACGACCTACCATGCTTGTACATGCTACAAAATTCGATGGCAATTGATGTTTTTACAAAACTCCGCCTGGGGCCCCGTTCAGTGAAAGCCCATCTCATTTTGTAGCATGTACAGCATGGTCTACGTTCTATATAAATACCATGCAGATACTAAGATCACATGTATATATACCTTATCTTATCCTACCCCTAACATAAAATCTCATAGTCTTAAAACATTGAGGTTCCGCCTGCCACGCTGCCTGGCATACAGAGTTTAACATGCCACTCGTGGCTTACAGAATTTGTATCACTAATATTCCAAATCGAGGAGACCAGGTAGGATAAAATCAAAACCTTATTTGTTTTAATCGTGGCCACCGCATTCCACTCCTGGAATTTTGGCTCCGGTCTTCACTCGGCTCTGCCTCGTGAAATCACTATGCCAAACTCCAGTCGTGGCATATGGTGGCCCAGATTAAAACTCATCCAGTTTTACGATAGTACTGGTACGTTCTCATGTAACGAGTTTCTTTCAATGAAAATATTCCACTCGCTCTGTGAGCTCATGGAAAATGTTTACCAAAAGAAACAATATACATGAGTATGTACCAGTAAGGTAATACATTTTCGTTATATTATATACCTTTAATCATAAGTATTTGATGAATCACATATGGATGTGTGACGACATCAAAGCTGGATTCAAAATGTGCTGGTATATCTGTTGACATCTTACTGGAAGTCGAGCATGGAATTCTCTCCAAGCATATTTATTACTATTATTTTTCTCATGATCTCCCATGATCCTTTGCGGACATAAATTGCTACAAGTCACTGTCATAAGTAGGTCAGTGTGATTTTTTATCAGCTAATCAGAACATGTTAGGGTGGTATATAATTTTATACAACCATACTCTGCTGGTATATACTTAATACCAATACCCTAGCAAAGTTTGGTATTTGTGTAACGTACCTGCACAGGCATATAATAAGAGTGAATATGTATGTAACTAATCCAACAACTCTCTGGCAAGAGAAAGGTGGATGCCACATCAGTATTTCCTTTCGGCAGGGAAGTCAAGCCGATGCAGCTTAGATTTCACTTCACCATTCCAGGACATTTTTTTTAGCTCACACTCTAAGTGGGTCGCATGAAATATGCTCCCACCCCCAGTACCACTAACTCGACCCCCCCTTATCTGAAGGTACCAGGTTGGGATACCTCCATCTTGCTTCTGTGGAATCCTTCCTATTTGAGGTTTCCTTGAAAAGTAGAGGGAAACTATGTTCCGGTGAGCAAAAGTTCAAAGTTACTCGGTAAGGTTTGGAAAAATTACTGCCCAAGGCGTCAGCCGCTGGCAGTAATTTTTCCAAACCTTACCGAGTAACTTTGACTTTTGCTTACCGGTACTTGGTTTCCCTGTTCCTATATACCTTAAAATTTCGCTAAAAATGCTTAATTCTTTACCTGAAACACTTCCGAAGCAGACGACTATTGTATCACGTGATCAGAGCGGGACGAAAACTTCAGAGCCGGACGAAAACATGAGAGCGGGACGAAAATGTCAACCTCGACACATAACTTATTTTTAATGCACCCCCAAGCAGCGGTATGTAACTCTAGTTAGTTCAATAATGGGTATATAGGAATATTAAATACGCCATTTTGTACAATATAAATGTGAAACTGATATTATGAACATGGTTATCTATAGTTAATAATAATAATAATGATTATTGTCATAATGATTGCTCTCTTGATAGTATATCTACTACATATGGTTTCCACCGTTTCTGTTAGGCCCGGCGTCCACCTGCTACGATATGGTCTATGATGTATCTCCCGATTAAAATCAAAATCGCGTCGGAACGTCACCTAATATCGGGGCAATTGACCCAGTTTCTGCGATTAGACACCAATAAAAACCCCATACAATTCTTGGTGGATTGGCATGTCTAGACATATGTCTACGATTTTGCACCATCCCGATATGTCTCCGGTATTTGTTTTTTGTATCGGTGCCATATAGGTAGCTATGAATTTTTATAGTAGTAGGTGGACACCAGGCCTTACACAGTTAGGTTCCGCTTATTCTCATATCATGACTGTAAATGGTATATAGATGTATTTCTTTCCCCCCTATATGTACTGTGTGGGGGAAATTTTTTTTTTTTTTTCAAATGGTATCTAAGCTAGCAATGTAAGTGAAGAAAAAGGGATATTGATAATTGACAATGATTCGGTCAAAGAAATGACACAATGTCTATGCCCAACCAGCCGTGGGGCGTTCCCGGCGATTTTGCCTGGCAGTAGCCTCAGGGGCAAGAAGGGGCAAAAATCACCAAGGGGGAAGGGGCCTTTAAGGCCCATTCCCACTTGGCGGTTTCTGCTCCTGAGACTACTGCCGGGCAAAATCGCCTGGAAACCGGAGTCGCACAACGGGTGGGAGGGCATAGTCGGCCCGATATATTTCAAACATGTTTGAAATTGAATCAGAAGAGACTGGTGCCCTTTTAAGCGGGAATCCAGTCCCCGACTCAAGCCCAACAACGGGGGGTAGGGCAATAGTCGCCAACGATTTTGCCATTTTGCATTCCTACTTGAAACTCATGAAATTCCTAGAAATTTTGGCAGATAGTCGGCGACGGGTGCCCTCTGAATGCCCCAAAATCGCTTAGTGGGATTCGGGCTTCAGGGGCAAGAATTGCCAAGTGGGAAGGGGCCGTTACATCAATGAGTTGGTAACATCAACCACAGTATCACAGCTCTTCACCAAGGCCCATTCCCACCAGGCGATTTCTGCCCCTGAGACTACTGCCGGGCATAATCACTGGGAAACCGCAGTCGCACAGCAGGTGGGAGGGCACAGTCGGCAACTATGCTCTGATATATTTCAAACATGTTGAATCGCAAGAGACTGGTGCCCTTTTAAGCGGGAATCCAGTTGCTGACTCGAGCCCGATCAACGGGGTGGGGGTTGGGGAAATAGTCGCTGACGATTTTGCCATTTTGTGATCCCACTTGGCGACTCATGAAATTCCTAGAAATTTTGGCTGATAGTCGGCGACGGGTGCCCTCTGAATGCCCCAAAATCGCTTAGTGGGATTCGGGCTTCAGGGGCAAGAATCGCCAAGTGGGAAGGGGCAGTTACATCAATGAGTTGGTAACATCAACCACAGTATCACAGCTCATCCTCATGACATGACGGGGTGGGGAGTTAGCTCAGTGGTTAGAGCACCGGACTTGTAACCCCAAGGTTTGTGGGTTCGAGTCCCACCCCCAGCAGTGGTAGATTTACTGCTATAACAAAGGCCATCCTTCTCATACCATGTCTATGTGGTGTGGGAAGTAAAAGAACTCTCACCTCGGTAAATGTGTAGGGGCGAGATTTCTACCTAACTTCATCACATAGATTCGATCACCACCCTAGTGGTGTGAAAGAACCTTGAGGAAGTCTGGAAAGGACCTATAATGGTTGACTGGACGTTAAATCAAACCAAACAAACCAACAATCATGACATGAAGGTGAAGCCGAAGCAGGTGATACTTCAACACACCACACAAAGTTACCATCACACACAAAGGGCGCGCAGTGTGAAATGTGCCCCCTGTCATCATCACACGTCTCTTCCGCTTGTGACTCTCCATCCCCTCCCATTACCCCCTCACCACCCCCTCCCTCACCTCCTCCAGGCGCCAGTACCCGGTGCCAACTTTGGCAAGCCGTTTTTTGTTTATAGTAAAAACTTTATTCATCCTAACAAACGTACAAGGATATTTACTTTTCCCACTCATCTTTCCAAAATAAGAACCGTGCAATATTTTCGGTTGGATATCTGAACTTAGAAATCATATAGCAAATCGTCCTGGGGCCCGTTTCATATTGTAGGATCGTACATGAAGAACCCTTTTTTTATAATATTCTGGAGTGATACTACTAGGAGATACTCGTCCTATTTTCGGTAGGCTCCAGGGCCAATTATGTTTGCCAAGGTAGAAAGTTTACTATATGTCTGCACCCTATCTAAGGGTATATTATCCTTATTTATTATCCTTTAATTATAACTAAGTCTATTGTCTAAGACAGTATTAGTCATCCATAAGGTCGTCTATGAGTGTTGATTAAAATTGACCCACATCGTCCCTGGGTTTCTATGGCTTACAGAACAGCGTCTACATGTAAGATCTTAGATTAAGAAACGGGCCCCAGAATCGTAGAACAGATACTTAAATATCAAAGACTTTTAGTTTGAATCGCATAGTAATTCACAAGGCGAAGCCGCGTGATTTTAATAACGATTTACAAAGCGATTCAAAGCTCTGGCCCTAAACTGAAATGGGTTTCTGAATTAATCTCACCCTTCACATGAACAAATAGGCTAACATTTGTGACATAATCCCCCGTTGGATATTTTGCCTAAAATGTTCCCAGTGTTAGGTCTATGGAAAAAGAAATACCAGGGGTGGGATAAAGTGTGATATATACATATCTAAGGATAGGTCTCAATCACAATCAAAATCTGAGATAAATGAACACTTATAAGTACTGATTATAGCTTGTATGAAATCTAGATTTTCTTTATGCTTTACTTTTTTTTTTCAAGACGTGTTTATTCCATACAAGATGAAGTTAGTGTTCATCTAACTTAACAGACGATCTTCCACACTAATACCTGTGGGACATAACTATGGATATATAATAAATACATTAAGGTCTGATAATAAACCGGCGTGCCATACATGATACCCCGCCTCAGATAATGTGTGATATACAGAGACAAGGATAAATCTCATTCACAATCTGAGATAAATGAACACTTATAAGTACTGATTTGTGCTTGTATGAAATCTAGATTTTCTTTATGCCTAACTATGGATATATAATAAATACATTAAGGTCTGATAACAAAACGGCGTGCCATACACGGACCTCAGATAATGTGTGATATACAGAGACAAGGATAAATCTCATTCACAATCTGAGATAAATGAACACTTATAAGTACTGATTTCTGCTTGTATGAAATCTAGATTTTCTTTATGCCTAACTATGGATATATAATAAATACATTAAGGTCTGACAATAAACCGGCCTGCCATACATGATACCCGCCTCAGACTCCTACCACGACCGCCCCATCTGGAGAACATCCCGGCATGAGTGTCTGATTCATGCATACCTGGGCGCTGGCTCACTCCTCCAGGGCCCCCTCCCACCCTCCCACCCTCCCTCCCTCCCTCCCTCCCTCCCTCCCACCCTCCCCTATCCCAGGCCAAGTGCTCCGGGCATTCCGTACTACAGTGGACCCATCCTGGCAGAGCCTTCCTCCAGAGCCTAGCCTCTTCCTTTGTGCTCCTCCTCCAGTGTCTTGGGACGCCACCTAGCGGGACGGACGTGCATCGCAGTGCGCATGCGCGAGGAGGAGGTGTGAGGGACTCAATGAGCAGCTCGGTGAATAGTGTGATACTTGCTATGTGTGTCAGTTTCTGTATAATACTCACTCTGTGAGTTAGTCTCTGTGTGGTATATAGGCCCGTGGTCTACCACTCACGCTTAACGTTATACGGAGCCTACCACAGCTTGTGTTTCGTTTCTTACTCCATGTGGATCCCATCAACGTATCAGTCATGCTCGCACGAGCGGAGATAACGAGTTACAACAGCGGAGATTGCGAGTGAGACTTTGGTATTATACAGAGCGATATCTGCCCCACCACACACCCCCGACACAGGCCCGGGTTACTACCGTCACCATGGAGGACCCGGCCCGGCGCTCCCGGCAGACCCTGGAGGGAGCCCCGCCTCACCCCGTGGAGGAGGAGGAGGAGGAGTACGATAACCAGGAGGAAGAGGACGAGGAGCAGGAGGCCGATAGAGGGCGCGCGCGACACCACCATAGGAGGTCGCACGGGACCCAGGAGGAAGATGAGGAGGAGGAGGAGGAGGGGGATTGTCCTCCAGTGTATGATGATGATATAGAGGAGGAGGAGGAAGAGGAGGAGGAAGAGGAGGGGAATGGGGGTAAGGGCGGGTACCCGGTGCCACACCCACGCCCCCACCATCAGGGTTTGACCCCCCTCCTGGGTCGGCGCCTGGAGGAACAGGGGGGTAACCACAACACGGGCGGCGCCATGGAGGAGGAGGAGGACGACGACCCGGAGGAGTACGCGGCCAGCCCGGAGCGCGCCCAGGAGGACGGGGAGGAGCAGGAGCAGGAGGAGGAAAGGGACCCGGAGGAGCACCCCGCGTCGTCGCATAGTCTCGCGGCAACCCTGGAGATGGAGGACGCCGAGTCCGGTACCCCGGCCTCCTCCGACCGGAAGCAGTCGGTCGCCGACTCGCTGGCCACCACTGCCACTGTTTACCGGACCGGAAGTGACCGCGCGCCCGCCAGGTGAGCCACCGTCGTCTTCTTCCTTTATTTCATCCCTGGTATTTTTGTCTCCATAGATTTAACATTGGGAACTCGTATCCAACGCCCATGGAGTATCTTGTCTCACCTCTTCGTTTGGTCACATTACGGTGCGATCCGGTTGATCTCACCCCTGGTATTTTTTGTCCACATAGACTTAAGATTGGGAACTCGTATCTAATGTCCCTGGAGTATTATATCCAATAGGGGATTATGTCACAAATATCATAAATGTCACACATTTTAGCCCATTAGTCAATGTAAAGGGTGAGATAAATTAAGTCAGGATATCTCTTTATCCTACCCCTCATATAAATCTAACTTTTAACTTTAGAATAGATTCAATGTGTTGCTTCAGCTGGCACACATAAATACACAATATTGACTGGTTTCAGATACAAGCGGTCGAGGAGTTGACACGCAGTAATATCCGAGCGTATGCGAGGATATTGGGCAGAGGCAACTCCGAGGAGCAAATAACTGCTTTTATCTGAAACCAGTCTATAGATATTGTACCTATCATCCACCTTTTCTGGGCAAGTGGCATGTCAATATCAGTTCATTTTAGTTATGCACTATTTTTCCGTACGCACTATTTTTCCGTATGCGCCACCCGGAGCATGCAACATATCTGTATGCGCCGGGTATGTCCATACACACTCCCCATGACTTTTCTATGGACACTTTGTATTAGGTGGATAATAAAACCATTTCTTTATCTGCAATAACAGGTTGAATTGTGTAAAATGGCATTCTCACATCCCATCTACATACAGTCTCTGGTTACCCTCTATGAATAGATTGTCTTGCAAATAGGTCGCACATTGCACCGTGTGTTTTTTCTAAAGTAGTTCATATGTACATAAATGCACATAAATTGAAGTAAGCTGAGAGCAGACGACTTTTATTTATGGTAAATGTTCGTGACGGAAATTAAGAGGAGCCAGAGGTCTTTGGCCTACATAAGGGACCACTGTCTGAACAATATGAAGATGTGCTATTGTTATACAACAGTCGCTGTCTGCATCACGCTGCATATACCATGATGGGAACATCGTGAGCGTACACTACTGTGCCATTTACAGGCTTCATGTTTTTTCTAATGCTAGGTTTACACTAGTCCCTGGCAGCTTGGTGGCCCTGATTGCTCCAGCGGCCCCGGCGGCCATTTTTTGCCGAAACATGGCTGCTGTGGCAGATCGTAATGAAAGTCGTAAATTTTCATTTACACTTAGATCGTGGTGGTCCCAGTTTGGGAATGTTCAAGGGGTCCGTTTTGTCCATGGTTCCCTGTTAGGCCAGCTGTGGTCACATCCCTCATGTTTTGTCCACAGTTCTCTGTACGGCCGGCTGCAGTCAGTCACATCCCTCCAGTTTTGTCCACGATGCCCTGTACGGCCAGCGGTGGTCGGTCACGTTCCTCATGTTTTGTCCACGATGCCCTGTACGGCCGGCGGTGGTCGGTCACGTTCCTCATGTTTTGTCCACGATGCCCTGTACGGCCAGCGGTGGTCGGTCACGTTCCTCATGTTTTGTCCACGATGCCCTGTACGGCCAGCGGTGGTCGGTCACGTTCCTCATGTTTTGTCCACGATGCCCTGTACGGCCAGCGGTGGTCGGTCACGTTCCTCATGTTTTGTCCATGGTTCCCTGTACGGCCGGCGGTGGTCGGTCACATCCCTCATGTTTTGTCCACGGTTCCCTGTACGGCTGGCAGTGGTCGGTCACATCCCTCATGTTTTGTCCACAGTTCCCTGTACGGCCGGCAGTGGTTGGTCACGTCCCTCATGTTTTGTCCTTTGTGCCCTGTGCGGCCAGCAGTAGTCAGTCACATCCCTCATGTTTTGTCCATTGTGCCCTGTACGGCGGCGGTGGTCGGTCACGTCCCTCACGTTTTGTCCTCAGTTCCCTGTACGGCCAACTGCATTCGCACATGTCCAGTCACATTAAATCTGCCGTCAATGATCATTTTGATGGTTTAAAATTTGGCCACTGTGGCCACGGTGACCAGGGTGTGTCACGGTCTGTCATGTTTGTCCGTCCCGTGCCCCTGTGTCATGTCAAACCCCTCATGTTAATATCCACGGAGCACTGAAACAGAGCCACGGCAGCCAGGGTAGCCACAATGGCCATGTTTTTGGGCTCCGTGGCCCAGTGTAAACCTAGCATTACTCCTCCTTACCCTTCCGGAATATTTTCCATGGTTTTCAGACTCATTTGTGCAGCTCTCTGTTTACACTTTATTAGAAGCAGGGACATCTATGAATACTTGATCTAAGCCAGGTTTGTTAAGGTGCATGCATAAGTGCTTATCATAAATTTCATTATAGCAATGAATATATCCTCTTGAGGATATATTTTTACCAGAAGAAAGGCAATATACGATCTTGCAATGATGCTCTGTTTTCAGCACCTGCACATGCATTGTATATTCTAAATCCAAGAGGTACATCCTATAGACTAATGACATACCGAAATAGTTAAGAATTCAACTGGGGATTTTTACATAAGATCGGGAGTGGGGTCAACATGTTTACAATGCCTGTACATTATACTAATGGATCCCTGCTAAGCCAGGCCGCTGGTCAGAGATTACGTTAACAGTGTAAGTAACGCCACGCTTATTTATCTGAGCTGCTCGCAGATGCTGCTTAGTGACTGGGCTGGTGTTGAGCAAGTCTAAGCTACTCCACCTGGGCGTTATATATGAGATAAGGCAGAAGTCTAGGAGCCAATGGTATGTTCGTCATTGATGAATGAGCGTGCATTTATAAATGGATAACAATTCAAAGGTTTGGGTTACATTAGGTATATTGTTGAACATATTGTATTGGTATAAGTGCGGCAACTTATGATCTAAACAACTCCATAACTGTGTGACCTGTTTCTGTAGTACCCGAATCTATGCGATATTATTGCAACATATCATCTCATCCACTCATTCACTCATTTCTGACGTTATATATGGTGGCCCGGTTCATAAACTGTGATTTTGCCTAATTACCCTAATATGTACTCCCTGAAAGGGATTTTGAATCATGGAGATCCAGTTTGTATTTACTTGTTTCTGCACTATCAGTGGAAGAACTACTCATCGTAGTAGAACTGATAGGAATAAACAAAAAAAGAAAAAAAGACGTGCGATCGGCTTTAGCGACTGCTGAATAGTATTAAACGTCCCATACCCCACCGGGAAAGCGGATGTGCACTGGAACGCGAAACATTTTGCTATATACATTAGGTATATTGGTCGTTTTCTGTAATACACTTACATCCTGTCAACTTGCAATTTCTATAACTGCCTGAGTCGAGGATGGAAATATATCATGCAATAGTAGGTCAATCAATGTATTTCGGTTTTAAGCGATTGGTCATGGTCAGTTGGGCACGTTTCTGATACACTGAGACACTGGCACCCTGCTCCTTCCCCAGCATCACAGTGGGTAGCAGGCAGATAGTGAAGGGATAGCCTTCTAGCAGTATGTTGGAAGCCTTTATGTGACCATTATAATCTCTAATAACCTTTAGGCAACGTGCAAGCACGCTCTTATAAACTGATGCAGTCAGTCGCCATGAATGTCATTCACTGCCGCACAACGTTCAAAATAGCATTCGGAGACCGTTACCCATTTCCTGAACGGTAAAGGGTGGGGAGTTAGCTCAGTGGTTAGGGCACTGGACTTGTAATCCCAAGGTTGTAGGACTTTGTTGGTTCGAGTCCCACTGCAGCCACTCTTCTCCTTCATTCCCAGCAGTGGTAGATTTACTGCTATATCAAAAGCCAATGGTTCTCATACCTTGTCTATGTGGTGTGGGAACTAAAAGAACTCTCACCTCAGTAATTGTGTAGGGGTGAGATTTCTACCTGAATTCATTACATAGATTCATCACCACCCATGGGGTGTAAAAGAACCTTGAGAAAGTCTGGTGAGAACCTCTAATGGTTAACTGGACTTAAATCAATCCAACCAACCAACCAAATCCTGAACAATAACGTTACAGCTATGCTACCTACAGCATTCAATGAATCCTTTACATCTCACAGACCAGTCACAGTGCCGTTCTGCCAGTGCCAGCAGTCAAAGGCAGTTGTGCACGGTGGCAGAAGATGTGGCCTTTTGTCTGTGTGCATCTGTGAGGGTGGGGTTCAAACCTTATGCTAGGTTTACACTCGGCCCCTACGGTCAAATTTCGACGAAACCTAGTGCACTGTTGCAGATGGTCACGGAGCCATAGATTTGTGTTTACATTGAGACCATGACGGCTTCAGTTTAGGGATGTTTAAGGGGTTTGCTTTGTCCATGTTTCCCTGTACGACCAGTTGTGGTCAGTCACGTCCCTCACGTTTTATCCACGGTTCCCTGTATGGCCGGCTGTAGTTGGTCATATCCCTCACGCTTTGTCTGTGGTTCCCTGTACGGCCGGCTGTAGTCGCTCACGCCTTTCATGTTTTATCCATGGTTCCCTGTATGACCACCTACGTTTGGTCACTTTAAGTCACGTTATGTGACGTCCATCACATCTCATGAGGGCCCAGTAAGTTTCTTATTAGCACTGTGGACGCCAGGGCAAATCATTTGATATTTCACAAAATTCTTCCCTGGTGGCCACGGCGGCAAAAGTGTGACATAGTCTTGTTACATTTGTCCATCCTGTCCCCCTCAGTCGTGTTACGTCCCTCACATTTGTGTCCGCCGTGCTCCACCAGGCTCTACGGAACACCGAAACATGGCGGCCATGGCCGCTGTAGACCAGTGTAAATCTACCTGCAGTAACCACACTCTCCATCTGCTCACATGAGTCATAAAGCTACACCAGTCTGGGTACACCTTGCGAACCCTGCTCTTTTCTCCCAGCGGGGTGAAAATCTTAACTATTACAAAAAATCCAAACATAACCTTTCAGGAAGATATGTCCATTATGACCTTTATCAGTAAGTTACCTTCTGCTGATAATATTTTATGTGGCTAAGTGAGAAACTATGTTGCAAGAATAAGCCCTTTTAAGATAGGATGTAATACAGAAATATTTTAGTATTAAAATAAAGTTAATCTCAAAAATAAGGGACAAAATCCCGGAAACACATTTATTAAAGGATTAGAATATTATCAAAGAAACTGATGCCCGATCCATTGCAGTTTTTCAAATGATTTATAGTAGCTAGTACTCAAAATGTTATAAATTCAAAACGAATTCGAATATTCGCATATTAAGTCAATCAGAACCAACCTCTTAGTGGAATGTATTCCGTTCATAGATATAATTACATAGCAATTAGAGACAAATAGCTTAAAATAAACTAAATTATGGAATCCGCGATATGGAGATATAGGTTTTGTCATCTTGAACCTACTCAGTAGCCTAGTGAATAATTTAGGTTCTTACATGGAGACCTTTTTTATCCCTTGTACAGGGGTTCTCGTTTAATAAGTTCATTCACTAACACAGTCTTAGCCCTCCTACGAAGATAAAAGTTTTGTTATCTGATCAGAATCCTTTGATCACTGCCGTAGTGTAATGAATAGCATACAGTTTTAACGATCGAATCATCTCAACTTCCAACCCTGTAACTATAGAAAGTATTTGCAAAACGATAAGCTCCTATCCGTGCATAAAAGGTTATAGGTCGAGGCCTAATCTGTATCCAAACACCAGGGTTAAGAACCTCTCCCAGGGTGCAGCTGCTGGGGCTATTCCCTATCACTGACATATATTCGCTATAAAACCCAGCTGGATACTAGGATCCACCAGACTGTGGTATTTGGAATCCTAATCTACCTCAGAGGTAGCTATTTGGGTTGTGACCACAGAACACCCGCCCTGCGGGAGGCACTGGGTTCTGCCGGGAGGGGTACCACTCTCCTAGCAGAGATCCTGCACTCTACTACTTCCTGCGGCCACTCTCCTAGCAGAGATCCTGCACTCTACTACTTCCTGCGGCCGCTCTCCTAGCAGAGATTCTGTGCTCTACTTCCTTCGGCCACTCTCCTAGCAGAGATCCTGCACTCTACTTCTTCCTGCGGCCCCTCTCCTAGCAGAGATCATGTGCTTTATCTCACACTGGTACAAGTTTAGCACTAGGAAAAACATTAGAAAAAATACTCAACGATCACCCACATGAACTTGAAGGGGCAGTGCAATCAAATGTTGATGCACACCATAAATTTCCTAAATCTGAAACAGCTGGATTGTCTGTATAGCTCCTTTAAAAATTCCCATTTTTCTTAACTCATGATATATGAGTTGTTTGACTTTTATAATATTCGACAATTGTCTTATTTTAAATCTAAAATGTTAGCTAGTCCCTCTGTCCTTGGCAGATACCCAGGGAACTAGCTTTGGGTTGGGGCAGAGATGAGTAAACGCTAGTGCTGCAGAGGCTCTGTTTGGAGAGTGGAGAGTGGAGGGGTACTAGACTATTCACCACATGTCGTTTCAAAACACTTACACAGCTGGGATGTTTTATTGAAGAGCGCGGCAGGAAATATATAATCGTGTTATTGAACCCTTATGCCGTGGGTGCCGCTCAACACTGGCTTAAAGGCATATCCTATTATATACAGTCGCACCACCTGGTGATTTGCAAATACTGACAATTATCGATTCACTGCGTGAAAACCACCAGTTTATTCATATATACGCCATCGCTTAAGTGCATGTATCGGCTGATTTTTGACACGTTTCCTCTTCTATATGTCGGCGTAATGGCTGTATTTACCGCAAAGCGTATTGGAAGAGAAATATCGTGTGCGGGACATGTATACGCGGGTCATATACATTTTACACGTCTAGAGATGAGGCGAATACACAACGGAAAATAGGGCTACCTTGTATACGCAAAATCATACCTATATACGCCGGGTATATACATATATAAACTCTTGGTTTTCGCACAGTGATTGAATCTGTTTCTTTGACTCATTCTAATACCACACGAGTGAAGTATATCATATTATCAAGTTTGACCCAATAATTAAATCAAGCCATTAGTTAAATCATGCCAACAGTTGAATCAAGCCAATCTATATTTGATTGGTTTCTAAAGGAAATGTAATTTTTTTCAGTTCTTTCGTAATTAAGGACTGGAACTTATAACTTTTAAAACTTCAACATGTCATACTCCACATTTGTTATTTTCTGCGAATGTTTGAATAATATGACATGGGTTTTACTATGTGAAAAACAACCTTTAAGAATTTCTTTATGTTCTCATATGATATAATTCTCATCTTAATTAAAAACTTTTAGGAAATTGAGATTTACCGTCAGGAATCACCGAAGGTCCTTAGCACTGCTGACGCTAGGCTATTAGGAGGACACAGAAAATCTACACAGTGTTTGTCGGCCAAAGGAAACGGGCTTTTAGGGGAACTACAAAAATCTCCACCGTTTCTATTGGCCAATGAGAACAAGCTTTACATTAAGGGGCCATCCATAAAGTACGTAGGCAGAATTTCTGAAACTTTTGACCCCCCACCCCCTCCCGATCATGTACGCAATAGAACAAAGAGGGAATATACGCAAAATTTCCAAAATCCTTGACCTCCCCCACCCCCCCTCAGTGCGTACGTACTTTATGGATGGCCCCTAACCAATATGAATAACAGACCTTTAAATTAGCATCAGTGTAGAACAGTGTATTGAATACAACCGGAAGGCGACCAGGGACCTGTTTCACTAGTTTCGTGACATGTCTGTGACACCATACAGACATTGGGGTTGTCTAGTTTCATGACAACACAAGTAGCTGCCCTTAGGAAAAGACAGACCCCAAACATAAGAATTGAACAAATCTACACATCATGGACCTGTTTCACTAGTTTCGTGACAAAAGTGTTAGACAGACATGAAAAGCGGCACCAACAGTGCAAGCAAGAACGGACAAAACGAAGTCTAATGTCTAGTTCTTATGAAACCAGACACACCGTCTAGACGCCATCTATACATGTCACGAAACTAGTGAAACAGGTCCCAGGTTTAGGCGTTTTTCTGTCACTTCCTCCCTAGATCCTACTTCCAATCAAAATGTATGTCTGAGCACGACGGAATCCTCCTAGTCTTCCTCACAAACACAGACAGGGGAAATAAAACAGCGGCCGTTTCATCGCGTTTCCGATGCGGTCTCACACGCTGTGCCCGGGACGCCCGCCACGCGGCGCTGCACGACGCCGGACGGACGGAAATGGCGGCAACTTGGCGCCTGCAGTCGCCAAATGTCGTCTGCTTCACGTTTCCCGCCATTTCCTCCCACTTCCAGTTCGCCAACAGACCTCTCTGCACCCGGTCTGGGTCTGTGAGTATTGCCTCAGGGGTTCGTTGCTCCTAGAAATGTGGAGAAAGTGTTGCTCCAGTAATATCGGATCATGTCATGTGGTATTGTTATTTCCACGTGTATCGCTACTTTTTACAACACCACTTTTTCAGTGATATAGATGAAATGTGGGGTGTGGGGTGTTGGGTGTGGGGTCTAGACTCTTGGTGTGGGGTGTGGGGTGTGGGGTGTGGGTCTAGGCTCTGGCCTCTGGGTGTGGGGTGTGGGCTTGGTGTTGGTGCTGGGTGTGGGGTGTGGGGTGTGGGTATGGGGTCTGGGTCTGGCCTCTTGGTGTGGGGTGTGGGCTTGGTGTTGGGTGTGGGTGTGGGGTGTTAGGGTGTGGGTGTGTGGTCTAGGCTTTGGGTGTTAGGGTGTGGGGTCTGGCCTCTGGGTGTGGGGTGTGGGTGTGGGTGTGGGTGTGGGGTGTGGGGTGTGGTCTAGGCTCTGGCCTCTGGGTGTGGGTTCTTGGTAAAGTGAGCTGCACTCTGACCTGGACGATGCCCCTCTGAACATCCTCTACTACGTGCATGTATTTACACGAAGCCCAGTACCAGGTGTTTATAACTACAGTCAGACCAGCGCTGAGACTCTGTTGACCAAACACATCGCCACCTCATAACTCCAGAAGTCAACGGTCAGCGCGCCACATCTACCCAATGCATGGGGCTGAGAGCAATAGTAAGAGAAAACGTGGTTACTGAGCCCGAAGGGATGCCATAAATACGTCCCGACGCCGCAGGCGGAGGGACGTATTTATAGCATCAAAAGGCCGAGAATGGCATCCCTACAGGCTCAGTCACTACGTTTTCTTATCATTACATGCCTAAATTTCAAGAAAAACGGCATTTTATATAATTATTATATGTACATGCATTCACTATTGGTACAGTGCGCCCGAATATTCACTACGGGCGCAGTGCGCCCGAACATTATTTATACTGTACCCCTAGTAGCGGGTAGTATTTCGTAGACATTCGGCCATAGGTATGTAATAATATACGGAAACTGGCTGACTGTCTGCGTACGTCAAAAATTTGCGGTGAAATCGTTGATCACATAAATCCCAATGCCATAGGTTGAGGGATGTATGTGATCAATAATTTCACCAAGTATTTTGACGTACGAAGACGTTTTCGTATTATTATATACCTAAAAGTGGTGAGATTTTAACTAGTCACGTGATCATATACCCCGTACGTCACACTGAGACGTATGGATATAAATACGACATGGGTAGGAGCGGGCAGAATACGTAGTTCATTCAGCCACAGGTTTATGATAATATCTCAGAAGAATCCTTAATAAGAGAAGAATATATGAAGTCATAAACCACAACACAAGAGTACACAGATATTAATAAGTGATATTCAAAAAAGGGAAATTCGTATATGCATTAATAACCTATAGTTATTACATACAGATATCAATAGGTAACTAACAGAAATAATAAGGATTGATATGTTTCAATAGACAATAATGTTTTGTGGACGAGCGGCCGTAAACCATGAGTGGTTGATGCGTTGTGGTACACGAGCGCTAGCGGATGTATTAAGACGTCGACCTCGAATGGATTACAAAACCGCCTGTCCACAAAGATATTGATTATTGTATCTATTATAAATCATATAAATATTATTAGGAAACGTCCTTACTGTGGACGAAACGGTTCCTGTTCGAGGTCGGTCTTCGATTTCATACTGCCTGACGTCATAGGCGGAAGGCATTATGAAATCGAAGACTTATTTTGCTTGTCATTATATACCTTAAATTGATGAAAAAACGACATTTCCATGACTTATTACGTTACTTTCACACTGGGCACGAACATTATTATTACTACACCCCTAGCAGCGGGCAGTATTTCATAGAAATTCGCACACAAATATATAATAATATCATAAATCTTCTGCAAATAAGTTCAATCCATGAATTGCCATATTAAAGGGTATATCAATAGGGACTATTTTTGTCAATCCTTACCACAAATGGACTATTTTCCCTTATACCATGGCCGAATATAATGGCTTTGAATCCATATACCACAGTCATAATATCTGACAGGTTTTATACAATGGGTCGTGGTTTACTAAGTCCCCATACATTTTGAATGGGGTCTTTGTATACGCTGGTTAATAAATATATACAATGGGTGGTGGTTTACTGAGTCCCCATACATTTTCAATGGGGTCTTTGTATACGATGGATAATAGATATATACAATGGGTGGTGGTTTACTGAGTCCCCATACATTTTCAATGGGGTCTTTGTATACGATGGATAATAGATATATACAATGGGTGGTGGTTTACTGAGTCCCCATACATTTTCAATGGGGTCTTTGTATACGATGGATAATAGATATATACAATGGGTGGTGGTTTACTGAGTCCCCATACATTTTCAATGGGGTCTTTGTATACGATGGATAATAGATATATACAATGGGTGGTGGTTTACTGAGTCCCCATACATTTTCAATGGGGTCTTTGTTTACGATGGCTAACAACAGCTGTGATTGGATCAATAAACTTGTTTCAATCACAATCCCCATGATTCTGCTCCGGGGACCTCGTTGTCCTTACTGCTTCACATCACGTGTGTCTCCGGAAGATTCAGTTGCGCATGCGTGCTAAGTCCTTCACACGCAGGCACTTCCGCCGGATCTGCCCCTAATCTAATCAGCCACCGCCCTCTGGCGGGTGCCCACTATCTCAGTCCTCAGTGCGGAATGTGCCCCCGGGCCACTGACGCCCTCTCGTGCCAGGTGGAGGAACTAGCAGGGGATGTCTTGTAGTTATGGAGAAGAAACTATGACTGCTGTCAGGGTATCTGAGATTCTGGGGCCCGTTGAATCAACTACGAACGACAAAAAAGTATCTTAGAATTGTCTTTGGGGCCATAGTGTTGTATAAAATAATGTATTCTAAGCAAAAGATGTTTTGATAATAAGTGTAGCCTAAAGGTCTTATAAGGTGTTGTATACAAATATTTTAATTCATAGAATAACTACTGTTTTGTCATACAACACTGAATAGAAAAATCGTCGAGGATGTCGTTTATCGTTGGAGTTATCGTATCGTCCAGAAACGAACGAATTTTATTCAACAGCCCCCTGTTTATTACAGCGTGCTCATATGCCTATATACGCTGCCTAAATCCTGGTGGCCACTAAGCAACTTTGGGGCATTCAGTGGGTACCTGACACCGACGATCAGCCAAGATTTCTAGGAATTTGCAGGTGGGGATGCAAAATGGCAAAATCGTCAGGGATTATTACCCTACCCCTCCACTGTTTGGGCTTGAGTCGGCGACGCAAAACGGGCACCAGTCTTTTGCAATTCAATTCCAAAAATGTTTGAAATATATCAGGGCATAGTCGCCGACCCCCTAGACTGAGTCTCCGTCTCAGGGGCAAGACTTGCCAAGTGGGAATGGGGCTTTAGGGTCAGAGTGGTCACATATTTTTTTTAGCAATTTTTATTAAGGGAATATTGTGTGTACAATCGCCGAATATTGTGATACAGCCGTTCTTCCACTCGGGCCCTGGCCCCTAACTCCTAACATTAGGAACTCGTATTCAAAAGGCTTGCGAGTATGGTAGCTCATACTCAATGGGTGATGAGCATAAAAATATTTCAAGGCTTAGATAAAATCAGAAACATATTCGTAATTTGATAGCATCGCGTTTGAAGAGCGTCAAACTATTCACTCGGCCATCGCCTCGTTCATATCCCTGAGCGCCCCAAACTCGACAGCATATAGGCATATTGTAGCAGTATAATCTATAAGAATACCTTCATTAATATGATATCTATTGGGGAAAACCAGCATCACTCGATGGTGCCATATACGGGGCTATTTATTGCATGTTTTCTTATGGCCTATATGTGCGCTATTTAGTAGAAACCGAACGAGAGTAAGACTTGTTAGTGTTTATGCCACGACGGTCATGTATTACTACACAAAGTGTTAGCTGAGCGCAGTGAGGAAGAGACCTGACCAGAGTGGCATAGACACAGTCTAACTTGAGTTCGTTTCGTATTTATCGTACCCCATCTCCATGACTTTATGATATTAGTAAAGTCTGACTCGATTCCGTCCATGTTTTATAGCTGTCAGAATCTCTGCTCTGCAGCCGGAACTATTTACACAGGTGAATGATTCCTGATCGCTGATTGCTCGATTCTTTAATTTCTCTAGGTACATAGAATTTACTTTATGTCATGGCACGCCACATTAAATCTGCCTATCTTAAATCAATGACGGCTTTTTATTAGGGGTAGGATAAATACATATATATATATATATATATATATATATATATATATATATATATATATATATATATATATATATATATATATAATTTATGGGCGGGATAACTTGGACCACAGGCTCTGGAAGTTATCCAGGTAAAGACTGGCGCATGCGCGATCGGCATCGCGGCTAGCGCAGCGGCACCACCGCGTCACTTTACTACCATCGTCAATTCACCACTGACATACATTTTTTTGTTGTATATAAATATATATATATATATATATATATATATATATATATATATATATATATATATATATATAATAATTCCCCCGTCAGGTGTTAGCGATAGCGCCAGCTTTGCCCCTTGCTCCTGTCTAGTGGGACATGACCACGCTTTTAGACGCGGGCGTTAGCGGTATACAAACACACCCCCTGCACCCCGCTATCACTTACCACGTTCCCGTGCCGAGTAGGCCGCCCTATCTTGGCCTACTTCCGCCTGTGGTGAGCGGCTCGCGGCTCGGTTCAATTGTCGTCTGCTCGCTGGTGTAGATGAGTGGTTGGCGGGAAATGGAGGCAGTGGGTGTGTCGTGCACTGCGCTCTTTTGTGAGGGACTCAGGCCCTGCCACTGTACAGAGACAATCCCTACCACGGAGGACTGATAATTACCCAGAGAGAATGGATTATGTGGATTTCCAGGAAGAGGGATAAGTCCTTGGTATAGAGGAACTTTTATTCTTGATGGAGAGGTATGTGTATTAATTGCTCTTTACCTACAGTGTGAAATTACCACTCAGTCTTGACATGTTGGATCAAGTTTCTATATGACAGAATGATCAAAGTTAAATTACTACTTAAGTCTGCTGGGTCACTATAGGTTTTTATTTAACAGAATGATTTAGACTCAAGATGAATAGATTGAAGGTACTATCTTATAGGTATTACTTTATAACAGGGATGGCAGTTTTCCACTTTTGCATTGAAATTCTTGTTTTCATTTAGAGTTTATGAAAACATTTTCATGAAAAAAGATTCATTCACGCCAATAATGCATTAGTTTTGACCTCCCCGCAGAACATTAGGAAGGAAACTCAAGAGATGAAAATAACTCGGTCCATACTCCACTGAGTTTGACTGCAGAGTAATTCACAAGCGAAGCTGTATGAATTACTCAATGGTCAAATCGGGTGGAGTGCAGACCAAGTTATTTTCATCGGCTGGGTTTCTGATTTTATCTCACCCCGTATGAAATTATAAATTGATGAAAATGCATCTAGAACTTTAAGTCATGGAAATGTATGTTGATTAGGATTTTATGATAAATGCTTCTCGATAAAAGAAAATTGATAAAATGGATCACCCAATTAGCCATTGAGTATTGGGTACACTACCTTCACAGTAATGGAGAATGTGTTCCTAACGTTAAACCTATGCAGAAAAATACCGGGGTAAGATTATAGCCATTCCTTGGCAACACCAAAGTGTTTTCCATGTTTTCTCAGCCTCACTGAGGCAGTTAATTCCACATGAACAATATTCCCACTTTTTTCCCTTTCCCCAACTGACATCCCTGTAATATAACCATGATAACCTTTCTAGGGTTGCCATCTGCTTAAAACTAATGGAAAGCTTCGTGATACTTTATGATTATCTATTTCTCTCTGATGTATAAATGGTCAGATTGTTAAGTCTTGGGCACTATTGGTAAGGAGTAGAGTTTGAGAGAGAAAGTCAGAACTCAACACATTATCACATTATTGGGCATTATCTTAGCCTGGAATAAACGTCCATAGGCTTAGCATTACGAACGCGTTCTCAACAGTCTTGCGAGTACGGTATCTCGTTCTCAACGGGTAATAAAGAGATGAATATTTCCAGGCTAAGATAAATTCAGAAACATCTTCGTGCTTGGTCTGAGTCCCTGTTCGCCATCTCGTTTGGAGTGCTTCAGGATATTCACTCGGGTATCGCCTCGGTCACATTACTGAGCACTCGAAACTCGATGGCGTGCGAGGACACAGACCAAACACTCATCAGTTTCTTTCTTAATACTTGCGTAAGGAGTAGACCTTAAGAGAGAAAGTCAGAACTCAACACAGAAGCTGTCTGAGTCAGAACCTGAGACTAACTGTTTATTGACAGGAGAGGGTCCTTGTTTTATACCTTAAAGACAAATGCGGGTAGGTATCGAAGCGCCCCCTGATTTAACACTGGTGCTGCCATCTGGTGCCATGAAAACATAGCAGTTTCTCATAGACACCAATAGATAAGGACTTACCTTCTTCAGATGGCCTTCCCATAGAAATTAGCATGGTGACATAGTTTTGTTTTAGCATTTCTCATTTGTACATGTTCCCAACTATTAGAAACCAGAATTATTTGAAGATAGCAATAGAACATCAGTGTCATTTAGCAACGAATTAAAAATATTGCATTTCCCCATAGACACCAATAGTTAGCACTTACATTTTCAGATGGCCCTGCCATCTGAAAAAAGTTAGCATGGTGACATGCCTTTTTTTCATGTTTTATTCGCTGATATATGGAACTTATATTATCCTGCGTTATTTGCAAATCTCAATACAATTTAGAAATCACCCAACTACCAGCATTTGTCTTTAACAGGGTGTTGACATGACAGGCTTGGCAACTATGAGCCCTGAGCTCTCATTGGCTATTGTACTAATAGCCAATAGGGTATGACCAAATCCGATCCGGTTGAGTGCCCGTTCCGGTCTGTCACACTGTTAACATCAGGGAGGAGGTTACTAACCAAAATGACGATTGTTACAATACAGGCAATTTTTTCCTTAAGAATTAGGGGTAATTTAGATAATTACTTTCCTCTCATAGAAACCAATATTACTTTGCAACGATAGGGATGTATCGACCAGAACTTTACAAGATGTCGTAGCTAACATCAGTGCCAGTTCAGGTAATGAATATTCCTGATATTACACATTGCATCTGGCCTTGATAAACGATCGTTTATCATTTATACAAACACCTCATTCAGTGACGTTCTGGGGATTGGGGGAAGTGCCTGTTGTACCGTTATCTGAGCTTTTGGCAAATTGAATCGTTCAACGGTGCTAAGCCTCTGCTGGGAAAGCAATAAAGGGATCTCAATGTTTGCTCAGTTGGCATTGCACCTAATATTGGATGTGGATTTTGAGTAATACACGCTAAGTACCTCAACCGATACTATTTGTTCTCTGGACGGATATTCATTCAGAGTCTTTGTCCATGATTGTAGCTCCCAACCTTTGTACCTGTAAAATTATATGGTGTTTGAAAACCTTCCCAAAAATATATTTTCAATTGTACCTCCACGGAAAGCCAGGCAACACTATTTGATCGTCTGAGGGTACTCCCAGATCAGAAATTTGAAAAAGGTCCGCAAGGGCTAAAGACATAGACATCCATTCTGGAAATTCTAATAAAAATATATTCGCGAATGATTCAGACAATAATGTCATTTGTGGAGATATGAGAAGGTTGGATGACATTCAGTAATGAACTCATATCAGTGGAGAGAGAAAGGCATAGAAGCTTTATTCAATTAAGGCCTGTTTCCATTGGCCGACGAAAAGGGTGTAGATTTCTTGTGGTCTGCTAATAGCCTATTTCCATTGGCCATCACCAATATACAGTCAGGAACCACCGACCGGCCTTCAGCACTGCTGACACAAAATGTAAATAAGCTATTAGGAGAACACAGAAAATCTACACCCTTTCGTCGGCCAATGGAAATGGGCCTATAACTTGTTTCCATTGCCCGACAAAAGTGTGTAGACTTTTTGAGTTTGAGAAAAATTGGTAAGGGTAGTAGATTTCACTCAGTGACCAAGCTTTCACTCAGTGGTTGGTGGTGTCACATTGCATAATCTAAACAGAAAGAGTCATGGGTCATTTCACGAGCTGGGTCGTTTCAATTGACCGATTTTGGGTCAGCAGTGCCAAAAGTCTGTCGGTGGTTCATGATTGTAAATCAGTGATGGGAAATCGGCCAATGGAAACGGGCCTTCAGAGGGATCGCCATTGAAGGTGTTATCTGGTTGTAAGAATCTTTCTATAAGTCATTTTCCACTGGCCGACTATTCGCCATCGATCTGCAGTCCATTAATAAGGAAAACAACGATACCTTAACATAGGGGCCTAGACATAATCAGGAAACGTCCTTACTATGGGCGAAATCATGTCAGTTTTGGTCTTTTGATCTGTGACGAATACTGCAGCTTGAAATCCAAAGATTAGTTGGGAAAAGGAGGAATATAGATATTATAGAGGAAAACTATGAAGGTCTATGGTCAGAGCTCATATCCGATCAAGTTTGAATGGCGTAGTAATTCATTAGGCGAAGCCGCGTAAATTATAATGATTCAGATGCTATGGGATCGAGCTCTGACTGTAAACTTGAATGGGTTTCTGAATTTATCTCATCCCTCACATTGACTAACACTTGAGACATAATCCCCCATTGAGTTTTTTTTCTCTAAGTTTTCCATGGGCATTGAGTATGAGTTCCCAATTTTAAGTCTATGGGAGAAAATACCAGTGGTGAGATAAAAGTATATTTATATGGCTTTATCTCACCCCTGGATAACGATATCGAAGAAAGTTGTAAAATGGGATGAATTTTCAGCTTTCATACAGGGCGCCAAAGTAATGATAAATGCAATAAATACAAGTAGCGGGGGAGTCTGAGAGGTCAGACTTGTTCACATCCTTATCACGATACCAGACAGGGCCCGACAGGTGTTAAGTGCACCCCAACCCTCCCCTTAAAGGCATGTCGGACAATTTGGCTTGAAAATGCACCTCCCACCCTCCACTTAAAGGCATGTCAGACAATTTGGCATGAAAATGCAAACCCATGTGATTTTCCTGACAAATTTTTCATTAGAGATTTAAGCTTAAAAACTGTAGGTCACCTTCCTCAAGTTTGAAAGAAAACTGTATTTTTCAATGCATTTCTTTATAAAATGAAAATATATTAAAACCCATGTCAATTTCTTCAAACTTTCACAGGATATAGCTAATATAAAATATTATAGATTTAAGTTTTAGAAACGATACGTCACCCTCCTTGATTTTGAAAACGAAGAAAACTGTATTTTTCAGTACATTTCTTTCATAAATCAGTCTAATATAAATTGGATTGATTTACCTATTGGGGTAGGTCGAACTTGCTAATATTTCCTATTTCCCTCATTTGCTATTAGAATAAGTCAAAGGAACCGGATTAGATAATTGTTCATGTTTGAAAATCACCAGATGGCGCCAATGTGTATTGTCGGATTTGCCTTTTAAACAAGAAGTACTATATATATATATATGTACTATATTCTGTGAAAGTTTCAGGAAAATGACATGGATTTTACTATGTGAGAAAATACTTTTTAGAATTTCTATATATTCTAATATAAAATGATCATAATATTGATCTATAAATCAAAAACTAGCACGGTGACTCCCCATTTTTAAGTTAGGCATGTGTTCCACAACACTTGAAGATCATCATATTAAATTTTCTGGAAATCGAGCCAAATTGTCCGATATGCCTTTAACACCCTACCTTTACACCCACACCCCTCATACACACTGACCCCTGCTGTGGAAAACCCCTGAAGCATGATCCGGAGATGCATCGGTCACTGTTTACCTGAGCGACTTTCCGTTACCTTGGTAACGATCTAGTTCAGTTCCGGGTCAAAGGTCATGGGCAAGCTAGTGCCAAATCTTCCCCAGAAATAGGTCGTCTGGTAGACTATAGCGACTGGCCGAGTTATTGTGGCTCTGAGTATGGCTAGTTTTTATCTGCATACTAAGGAGATATGTATAGGTGAACTGCGAATATCGTACACTCTTAGCTCATGCCAACACCTGTTGTCTGTAGATAGTAGACCTGGGGAAAAATGCTGAATCTGTATTACTGGTTTTACTTAGTATCCTTGGTCTCTAACAGGGTCGAATGCAGCAGGGCGTATTGTGCAATGGGGAATTACTTCTGATGCATAAGATATTGTAGAGGAAACCTATGAAAGTTTAGGCCACTCAAAAAAAAACTTGTTTCTCATCACCGCGCGCATCAGAAAAAACGATTTTAGAAGATTTTTTTTTTTTTTAAATAGGTGAACCTTGATAGAAATTATGAAAGGTGTGTGTATTTAGTATCTATTTGGGATTTTATGGCACTTCAAAAGCCATCTTTAATATAGCCACAAAAAAACCCCAAAAAAAGCGCCCTCGTCATATTTTTCATGGCTTGGTGATGAGAAACAAGTTTTTTTTGGAGTGGCCTTACGATCAGAGCTCGTATCCCATAGAGAGTGAATCGCGTAGCAATTCACAAGGCGAAGCGAAGAGCTTTGACTGTAAACTTGAATGGGTTTCTCACCCCTCACGTGGACTAATTGGCTAATATTTATGACATAATCCCCCCTATTGAGTATTTTTCCTAGATACGCAACCGGTGTTGAGTACGAGGTCCCAATGTTAAGCCTATGGGGATAATCGCTCTTTCCATGCTTTCCATTGTTATTAATCTAAGCTGTTCCTACTTCTCTTGCAGGGCGACTACGATGAGGTCCCTGTCTGTGCTGTATCGTTATTAATCTGGGCTGTTCGTGCTTGTCTTGCAGGGTGACTACAATGAGGTCTCTCTCCGTGCTGTATCGTTATCAATCTGAGCTGTTCGTACTTGTCTTGCAGGGCGACTACGATGAGGTCCCTTTCCGTGCTGTATCATTATTAATCTCAGCTGTTCGTACTTGTCTTGCAGGGTGACTACGATGAGGTCCCTTTCCGTGCTGTATCGTTATTAATCTGAGCTGTTCGTACTTGTCTTGCAGGGCGACTACGATGAGGTCCCTTTCCGTGCTGTATCGTTATTAATCTGAGCTGTTCGTACTTGTCTTGCAGGGCGACTACGATGAGGTCCCTCTCCGTGCTGTATCGTTATTAATCTGGGCTGTTCGTACTTGTCTTGCAGGGCGACTACGATGAGGTCCCTTTCCGTGCTGTATCATTATTAATCTCAGCTGTTCGTACTTGTCTTGCAGGGTGACTACGATGAGGTCCCTTTCCGTGCTGTATCGTTATTAATCTGAGCTGTTCGTACTTGTCTTGCAGGGCGACTACGATGAGGTCCCTTTCCGTGCTGTATCGTTATTAATCTGAGCTGTTCGTACTTGTCTTGCAGGGCGACTACGATGAGGTCCCTCTCCGTGCTGTATCGTTATTAATCTGGGCTGTTCGTACTTGTCTTGCAGGGCGACTACGATGAGGTCCCTTTCCGTGCTGTATCATTATTAATCTGAGCTGTTCGTACTTGTCTTGCAGGGCGACTACGATGAGGTCCCTCTCCGTGCTGTATCGTTATTAATCTGGGCTGTTCGTACTTGTCTTGCAGGGCGACTACGATGAGGTCCCTTTCCGTGCTGTATCATTATTAATCTGGGCTGTTCGTACTTGTCTTGCAGGGCGACTACGATGAGGTCCCTTTCCGTGCTGTATCGTTATTAATCTGAGCTGTTCGTACTTGTCTTGCAGGGCGACTACGATGAGTTCCCTCTCCGTGCTGTATCGTTATTAATCTGGGCTGTTCGTACTTGTCTTGCAGGGCGACTACGATGAGGTCCCTTTCCGTGCTGTATCATTATTAATCTGAGCTGTTCGTACTTGTCTTGCAGGGCGACTACGATGAGGTCCCTCTCCGTGCTGTACGCGCTGCTCCTGACAGCACTTGGCGTTGTCTTCCCACTCGCCTTCTTCCTGTCCGGTCGTTCCAAGGAAACTGGCATGTGCTTTGCTGTAAGTCTCCTAATAACAATTCTCACAAAATCTATATATTCGTCTAACATGACGGTCCAGAATCAATTGATAATTCTAGGAAACTCCTCAGCCCCAGAAGCATCTTTCGTGTCCGTTTCTTGTGCAGTAGACCTACATCTAGAATACTCATATATTTTGAGCAACGAACCACCAAAAGTCTCCATATTTAATGATATTGAAAAAATCCATGCGCAATTCATAGATATCAAAGGTAAAGATGAAAGGAAGGAAGTCCTGATAGTAATTTGGACCTAGGTACCTAAGTACTGATAAGGGTTATGACGAATACTAATGCCAAAGATTAGGTGAAAATAGGAGAATATACATAGAGATATAAGCTTTATATCGAATCTTTAAATGACTAAGACATATGATAATCATTCTTTCATATGATGCAATCAGTGTTATAAATGTCTTTTTCATCTGTAGCAAAAGAGTATTACCACGTTTTATCTGATAGGCTTTATCGGATAGCTTGCGAAGCAAACCAGGTCTTTGATTTAATATGACTAGAGATTATTCATTGCGAGACATCTGTTTAGTACATCTTGTCATGACTCGATACGAAGAAGTGGTAACCTCTCACCTTAACATCATATATCAACTTAACACTCTCCCCCAGCTTCTCATTTTTATATTTTTATTTATTTTCATTTTTTTCTGATCCTGCAGCTACTACACATCTACGTGACCTTGACCTCCATCATCTTCATCATCTACCTCAACATCGCCATCTGGCGGCACAAACGGCGCGAACGCCTCCTAGCGGGGGACGCTGTCAACGAGCCGGACGACGGCCAGCAGGGGGTTAATGAGGACCCGGAGGAGGATGCGGGCAAGGAACATCCGGCCGCCCCGGAGGAGAACGGGTTCCTAACCCGTGGAGGGCCGGACAGCCCCCCGAGTCCGGCCCCCCGTAAACGCCCCCAGCCCCCCGCAACCACCACGCCTAGCCCGGGGGGCACGCTGGCCCCCACCACGCCCCCCTCGCCACGTGACCCGCGCATGCGCACCCTGGAGGCGGGGTTCGGGGTGAGGGTGGTGCTGGTAGGACAGACGGAGGATGGGGTCAATTGGTTTCTCCGCCTGGGGCTTATAGGTGAGTTACCTCTCTCCACAGGTATATGTATGAATACTGGAGAACTCGACCCGTAACGAACTCGACCCGTGAAAAATTCGACCCGTAACGAACTCGACCCGTGAAAAACTCGACCCTGAAAAACTCGACCCTCAACGAACTCGACCCGTGAAAAACTCGACCCTGAAAACTCGACCCTGAAAAACTCGACCCGTAACGAACTTGACCCATTTTAATAACTCGACCTGTAACTAACTCGACCTGTTTTAATAAGTCGACCCGTAACAAACTTGACCCCTAAAGAACTCGACCTGTAACAAACTTGACCCATGAAAAACTCGACCTGTATCGAACTCGACCTGTAAAAAACTTTACCTGCAACAAACTCGACCCATGAACAACTTGACCCGTAACGAAGTCGACCCATGAAAAACTCGACCCGTAATGAAGTTGACACGCAGCCTTCGGTATGGGTAGTATGGTGCTACAGAGTGTTATAACGGTACTGATCTATACTGCATTACACACACAGCCTTCGGTATGGGCAGTATGGTGCTACAGAGTGTTATAGCGGTACTGATCTATACTGTATTATACATGCAGCCTTCGGTATGGGCAGTATGGTGCTACAGAGTGTTATAACGGTACTGATCTATACTGTATTATATACACGCAGCCTTCGGTGTGGGCAGTATGGTGCTACAGAGTGTTATAATGGTACTGATCTATACTGCATTATACACACAGCCTTCGGTATGGGCAGTATGGTGCTACAGAGTGTTATAACGGTACTGATCTATACTGTCTTACATACACGCAGCCTTCGGTATGGGCAGTATGGTGCTACAGAGTGTTGTAACGGTACTGATCTATACTGTATTATACATGCAGCCTTTGGTATGGGCAGTATGGTGCTACAGAGTGTTATAACGGTACTGATCTATACTATATTACACAGGCAGCCTTCGGTATGGGCAGTATGGTGCTACAGAGTGTTATAACGATACTGATCTATACTGTTTTATACCCGCAGCCTTCGGTATGGGCAGTATGGTGCTACAGAGTGTTATAACGGTACTGATCTATACTGTATTATACCCGCAGCCTTCGGTATGGGCAGTATGGTGCTACAGAGTGTTATAACGGTACTGATCTATACTGTATTATACCCGCAGCCTTCGGTATGGGCAGTATTGTGCTACAGAGTGTTATAACGGTACTGATCTATACTGTATTATACACGCAGCCTTCAGTATGGGCAGTATGGTGCTACAGAGTGTTATAACGGTACTGATCTATACTGTATTATACACGCAGCCTTCAGTATGGGCAGTATGGTGCTACAGAGTGTTATAACGGTACTGATCTATACTGTATTATACACGCAGCCTTCAGTATGGGCAGTATGGTGCTACAGAGTGTTATAACGGTACTGATCTATACTGTATTATACACGCAGCCTTCAGTATGGGCAGTATGGTGCTACAGAGTGTTATAACGGTACTGATCTATACTGTATTATACCCGCAGCCTTCGGTATGGGCAGTATGGTGCTGGACGGCTTCAGGCTGGTGCAGTTCGCCGAGGCTGACGTCTCCGTACAGTGTATCGGGCTCCTCTTCATCATCTTCACCAGCCTCAGACTCCTCTTCACCTTCGCCCAGACATTCTTCCTCTTCAAAAACCACCGGGTGAGAAGTTACCTCTCTATAAAAAAACAATTTTTTTTTAATTTTAGAAGACCACACACTAACAAGTATGGAAACCAGAGTCTAGAAACATGGTTCTAAAAATTTGAAACCAATTTATTTTTAAAGGTTAACGTTACCTCGCGTAAATAGGAGGCGAGGACGAAGCACCACCCTTCAGAATTAATATAAACAACTCACTCTGAGACAGCACAAAACACACTTTACTACATACCTTCATGCATATATCATGTTTTGCAAAGTTATGCCAAGTATTAACTCATCGTCATAAAAGAAATCTATTTCTAATCAAAGAACTGACCTCAGTCTGTTTCAGCAGCTCATACCACCGCATACCTATCCTCGCATCGTGATATCAATCAAAATCAACATATATTTGTGATAAGTCTTTTGGATATCAATACAGAAAACATACCTTATTGAAGTCAGCCTCAGAGTTGGCAGCAGAGAGTTAAATTTAGTATTTAGGCCATGAGTAACTCACGAGAGCAGCTCGGCCACGCCGCCTGGTGTGGGATGGTGGCACTACTCAGTACTACACTACTTAGTGCCACTACTAGGTGGCAGCACTGAGGGGTGGTTGTAAGTGACGCTGAGCTCCTGTGCTGAGCAGCGATGGTTTAGTAGTGTTTGAATTTGGGAAACTTCATATCTGAGATGTTTAATGGCAGGTATGGATTATGTAACCCACATCAATACATAAAGAAGAATTATCCAGCAATTCTCTGTTTCCTAGTTTCACCACCAGGTAATGATTAATTTGGGCTCATTTTTTAATGCTTTGTTCCCTGGTTTCTCCACCAATTGATGATTAACTTCAATCCACTTTTTTCCCTTTCTTTCCTGGTTTCTCCACTAGGTAGTGATAAACTTTAGCTCATCTTTATAACCTTTGTTTCCTGGTTTTCCACCAGATAATAGTTAACTTCTGCCCACTTTTTTCCCTTTCTTTCCTGAATTTCTCTACTAGGTAGTGATAAACTTCAGCCCACTTTCTAACCTTTGTTTCCTGGTTTCTCCACCAGGTGATACTTAACTTCAGTCACCTGATCTATAATCAACTTCTGCCCATTTTTAAAACCCTATGTTTCCTAGTTTCTCCACTAGTAGTGATAAACTTCAGCCCATCTTTATAACCTTTGTTTCCTGGTTTCTCCACCAGATAATAATTAACTTCTGCCCACTTTCTTTTAACCATTTCTTTCCTGGTTTCTCTACCAGGTAATGATGAACTCCAGCCCAATTTTTAAACCCTTTCTTTCCTTGTTTCTCCACCAGGTGATGATTAACTTTAATCCACTTTTCTTAACCCTTACCTTCCTGGTTTCTCCACACTCAGGTAATAGTTAACTTTAATCCTCTTTTTAACCATTTCTCTCCTGGTTTCTACACCATGTAATAATTAATTTTAATCCTCTTTTTAACCCTTTCTATCGCGGTTTCTCTACTAGGTGATGATTAACTTCAGCCCACTTTTTAACCCTTTCTCTCCTGATTTCTCCACTAGGTGATGATTAACTTCAGCCCACTTTTTAACCCTTTCTCTCCTGATTTCTCCACTAGGTGATGATTAACTTCAGCCCACTTTTTAACCCTCTCTTCTCTGGTTTCTCTACCAGGTGATGATAAACTTCAGCCCACTCTTGTGCCGCTTCGCCATGCTCCACCTGGCGGCGACAAACCTGGTCACGTGGGTCATGACTGTCATCATGGAGGGCACCAACAGCTTCGTGCACCATCAGTATGACGTCACGATGAATGACGTCATGGGGCCTGACGTCAACGTCACGGTCATCAACGACACAGTGACGACAGAGGCCCTGACGAGTAACGTGACGGAGGGAGCAGTCACCACAGGTGAGGGAGAAATACTCCACTCGTAGAATATGCTAAATGGTCTTCAGTTTAAATCGCGTAGTAATTCACAAGGTGAAGCCACGTGAATTACGTAGGGATTCTAACAAGATGGGATCAAGCTCAGACCCTATACTTGAATGGGTTTCTGAATTTATCTCACCCTTCACATTGACTAATGGGCTAACATTTGTGACATAATCCTCCATCAGATATTTTTCTTAAATATCTCGTGGGCGTTGGATACTAGTTCCCAATGTTAAATCTATGGAGAAAAAATACCAGAGGTGAGATGATACAAAAAATACTGCGGTCTAACATCAAACCCTTTTTAAATGGTGAGATTTGGCTACCTTTTGTGACATAATCTGCCATAGAGTATTTTTCTAAATATCCCATGGGCATTGAGTATGAGTTACCAATGTTAAGTCTATGGCAAAAAAATACCAGGGATGAGATAATTAAATTTGGGCAGCCATATTGAATTTACACTAATTCACTCGAAAGACATGTATTTACCTGTGATTTGTATTGATTCCTCATCTCAGAAAACATGTTTAGCAACTTAAATCATGGTTCAAACCAGAATGTAGGAATTTCATATATTTGGGATGGCCATATTGAATTTATGCTAATTTGACCTTCTTTCACCACTTGGATCTTCATTCTGGCATTATGTAAGGTATTCTGAGCTGAATGCCACTAGAATTGAATCTATTGCTTTATATGGCCAGTTAGGCCCTTTTTGGGGTCATTTTGACTGGACTTTAGTAATCTAATAAAACTGTTCTAAGCGTGTCGTATGTGTGGTGTTACAGACAGCCGGACCTTGCAGTGGTTATTCGAGGACATGCCTCCCCTGGACTGCTACCAGAAGCGGTCCCTGGCCACTGAGGCGTCCCCCTTCCTGTTCCCCTGCGTCGTGGAGTACAGCCTCCTGGCGGTAGCCGTCCTCTGCCGGATGTACGTCAACGTCGGCCGACCCCTCCCCAATGACGTCACCGACGTCAAGGAGAACCCCGAGGGGAAGATCCGAGGGACGCTCGAGTGTCACAAAGCCAACTCGGGACTCTTCATCGGACTCTTCGTGTTCACTCTGGTCTGCATCGGGATGTTGTTCTTCTTGCTGTTTCAAACAGGGGTGAACCCGATAAGTGAACCGCTGACTGGGTTGGTGTACTACGGGAGCGATGTCACCGTCAACATCTTGTGCCTGATCGCCCTGACACCGGCCTTCGCACAGATGCGAAAGTTGCATTTTTCGGTGTTCGTCAAGGAGGTGTTCAACGAGAACCTTATGTACATCTCGCTGCTGGGCTTCTTCGCGTTGATCGGGCTGATGACAGTGCCATCCCTCATGTCCATATGTGCCGGCGGCATGCTGGCCTTGTTATCCGAACTCCAGGCCATCTCCTGCATCCTCTCCCTCATCCAGGCGTGCGTCCAGGTCGTCTTCATCTTCGACGGACTGCGCAGACGCGCCGCAACCCGTACGCACTTCCGGTCTAAACCGGGGCGGTCGCTGATCACCTTCCTGTTGCTGTGCAACGTGTCGCTGTGGGTGATCGACACATTCGAGCTGAAGGAAGCCATCACAGCCGAGCTCTTCACAGACTTCTATGGCCGACTGCCGTGGATTCTCATCGTGCACACTGTGCTTCCACTCACCATCTTCTTCAGGTTCCACAGCACGGTGTGTCTGTCTGACATGTGGGTGAACGCGTACCAGCGCCCACGCCTGGCCCCTACGCGCCCGCTGTCCGCTGACCGCTATGCCGGCTACTGACCTGCTTGCCCCAGTCGCTGCCCCCTAGGCCCTATGAGCTGCCTGCTTGCACCATGGGCTGCCCACTCGGCCTCATGAGCTGGTCAGCTAGCTCTGTGAGCTGCTCAACAGGCCCCGTAAGCTGATATCTATACCCTGCAAGCTGCCCATTGAGCTCCATCGGCTATCTCCCCGACCACATGAGCTTCCCTTGGTTCTGGGAGCTGCCTATTCAGCCCTTTGAGCTGCCTGCTTGCCCTGTGGGCTGCCCAATTGGCCCCGAAAGCTGGTCGCCCTTCACTGTGAGCTCCTCACCTGGCCTTTTGAACTGCCCGCCTGGCCCTGTGAGCTGCCCGCTTGGCCCTGTGAGCTGCCCACTTGGCTCTGTGAGCTGCCCGCATGGCCTTTTGCGCTGCCCACTCAGCTCTGTGGGCTACCCACTCAGCTCTGTGGGCTGCCCACTCAGCCTTTTGAGCTAATCAACTGGGCACCATAAGCTGCCCGCATGGCCCTCTTTTGGTCTGATAAATTGTGTCAATCTCAAAGAGTCAATAGTTGAGATTTTGGGGCAGATGTTGACATCAGCTGAATCCATTACTGTCAACTGTCAGCACGGTTGACATGAATCTCTCTTGGTGAAATATCAAGGAAGTAAACTGCATGGTAATCCACTAAGTTTGAGATATGATGATATCTATAGAACAGATATGTTCATTGTTGACTGCTTGGAGAGTTGACAATGGCAGTTATTGTTAATGTTTATCATATTGGCAAGGATAGCCTAATACGGCTATTCCAATGAGAACTGAGGTGTCAGTTATAACTAAATTATCCAATGATAAACCGCTGAGGTTGTTACATAATGAGTGAAACGGGGAGCATTGATCAAAACCTAGGATGCACAATGTTCTACATGGACCAATAATACTTAATCTATGTGTGACGAATTTGCCGACATGCAATTTAATCATTGGTACAATATCGCTACCGCAATATTACCCTGAAGGTTTCTAGAATATATTCTAGGGAAACCTCAATTCTAAATAGTCCCTGGTATCAATGCAACGGCATGGCAGATGACCCAAAGACAGTGTAGCTATAGAATTGGCATTATAATTATCCTCAGGCTTGACAGGCCATTATATCTAGATAGCCATTTTGCTTTGTGGTTATGGATGTTGAAATAGGACGGAGGGAAAGTGGTGTAGAGTCACTGTTGAGAGTGGCTGCAGGCAAAGTAGTGCAATACTTAAATATTCTCATCTCTGCATGTTTAATTATGTGTGATAATGATTAGTATGACTTTATTCATTACTCCCCGACGTTAAATGGATCTAGACAATGATGATGATTCATCATCATTAACTGTCATCAAATCAGCGCCCCTCATTACCTTACAGACAGGGAGACAGTACATATTACACAAGGGTAAGGCCACTAAAAAAAAAAAAATTGTTTCTCATCACCAAGCCATGAAAAATATGACGAGGGCGCTTTTTTTTTTTTTTTTTTTTTTTTTTTTGCAATATCAAAGATGGCAGACATACAGTAAAACCCCGCATAAGCAGACACCCTCCGATCCGGGCCAAAGTGGCTGCTTACGCGGGGTGTCTGCTTACGCGGGGCTTCCAGATTTTTACTGGCTATACATTTATACATCCCTGACATCAGGAGCTTTAATTTGATACTAAATACACATACCTTTCATAATATATCAAGATTCATCTATTTAAAAAAAAAAAAAAAAAAAAAAAAAAATCTTCTAAAATCGTTTTTTCTGATGCGCGCGGTGATGAGAAACAAGTTTTTTTTTTTGAGTGGCCTAATACGAGGGATTTTAGTGAGACTTTTTTTTCAAGACGTGTTTATTCCATATAAGATGCACTGCACGAAAACCACTATTCTACATATATATACGCCATCGCAATAACGCACGTATTGACTGAATATAGACTTGTTTTCATTTGTATACACCTCTTATCCGCGTCTACGTTTCGGGCGTCTACAAGGTAGTTTCCATATGTAGACGCGCGCGACTTGACTGTCTTTCAGCCTGGCGTATCCAAGATAAAACATGCTCTGTGCGATATATATACGCCAGGCGTATATATGATACCAAAAATGATGTGGGTGTTGGTAGA
Source organism: Alentia gelatinosa (assembly GCA_950022655.1). Lineage (NCBI taxonomy): Eukaryota > Metazoa > Annelida > Polychaeta > Phyllodocida > Polynoidae > Alentia > Alentia gelatinosa. Next base: position 3,634,181 of record OX465586.1, read on the forward strand.
AGATGCACCAACACTGACCCGCCACCCGCGACCTCCCAACCCCACCCCCTACAGAATCAGGCGTATATATAACGTATATAAGATCGCACCATGGACACGTATATATACGCCAATAGATAAGGCGTCTACGAGACGGATAACAGGTAGAACTTCTAGACGCAAAATCCTACTGTTAGACGCGTTTCGGATACATATGTAAAATAGTGGTTTTCGTGCAGTGATGAAAGAGGTAGTTAGTGTTCGTCTAACTTAACAGAGGAGGTGAGAAGCGCAGCGCCCCCTATAGTTTTGATCTGGACTCGAATGACAGCTGATGCAGATTCCTATACGAATGTATTGCAAAAATGGGTCAATTAAGAACAGCTACTACATACAAACTGTTATAGCTCTATCAAAAATCTTTCCGGATATTGATAGAGAGAGTTTATTCCAAACCACAATAGAGCTCAATAGAGCTCCACGTTTTGTGCCTGTTTTGTGTTGTGGAATACAGCCTTATTTCTCACAAATTCCAATGTTCAACCTACGACAGGAAACCTTAGCCATAGCACAGGTATATGACATGTGTATCACTAAATAGGCCCATGTCTTAGGTTTTTAACAATGTTTTGTTTACCAAAATCGGCCTGTTATTCAAGACTCAAAAGCCATTTGCATTTTTCATGTTTTTGGTTGGGGTTCTTCTCAGAGCTCCTTCCCCCTTGCTGGCATGTTTGAAAATGGCACCGTGAGGCAGCCGCGATCGTATATATGAACCAAGTCGGTATAGGGGGCGCTGCGTTTTGACACCTCTGCTTAACAGACGTTCTTCCACACTAATACCAGTGGGAAAATACATTTGACAATACATTGGACGCCACAATACATAGATCTTGTATAATCGTGTTGGGGCGTGTCGTAGACGTCGCTGGTTCCCATAAAAAAGACGGCCATGGTACCGACACACTACGACAGTAATATCGAGTAAACCACGACACTCTACGACAAGGGTCCAGTCGTTGGGAAAATTCGAACATGTTCGATGTTGTCGTAGTCTTGTCGGAAAGCTCCCGACAAGCATCCAATCGCAGCCCAATCGTGGCCTTGTCTTGGCCTTGTTGTAGACTCTTGTAGGGAATTGGGGTCCACCAACCACGACAAGGCCTCCAATCGTAGGCCAATCATGGACCTTGTCGGGAACCCATTGTCTGAGCCTTGTCGTGGTTGGTGGACACCCCTCTTTATGGAAGCAACCTAACCCGTATTATAAGCACTCTGTAGATCTATCAGCATTTAATGTACATGAAAATGGAAGAATTTCTAGAAAAATATCCTTCACAAATTGTCCCATGACGATGTAAAACTACATATTTGTTATCTCACTAGAATTTGTATATAGATAAAATCTAGCGCATTTTTCTACTCTAGCTTTATTTATCTCTCTATGATACAGGCAGCCAGCGTGTATTAGTATTTTCTGTGGATGGAGAACGAGGAAAAAGTCCCTTAATGTAAAGTTTGTAATTAGTTGTCTTTTAATTTATTTTTTGCGAAATTTGTCTAAGAAAGTATGCATAGACGTGATAGAAGTGTTACGACAGAAGATATCGTAGTAAATGTATTGTCATGTGTCATTTGTGTGTCTATACTGTAAATACTTTCCATGGATTTCGTAAATAAAACATTTTAAAGAATCTTGCTAGTCGTTGTAGGATTTTGAGGAAATCCCTGATTTCCAATGATTATTTCTAATATCTAACAATTACATGAACTATAACTCTCTGGAGACATTTAGATGAATCTAATCAACACTTTGTAAAAGATCTACATATAAGTAGGAGAATTTGGGGAGAATATCGGTATATTTATTCATTGGCTGAATGGCACAGAGTGATTGCTAGTTCCGCTATCATCCGCTTGAAATCGCACTAACTGAATGTATTCTACGGTATTACAGCTCAAATCTGGTATGTCCCACATGCATATTACCTCAATATTACTTTAGATATAGCATAGATAAGATAGGATCACCGAAATTGAATACCCATTAATACATTGGCAGGCCTAGCTTCATATGCTTATCTTTCTCTAAATTAGAACCCAAACAATTATCAACTATACAGTTTAGACAGCTCATGTTTTCGTCCCGCTCTGACGTTTTCGTCCCGCTCTGATCGCGTGACATAAAGAGCAGCGGGACGAAAACTTAGCTAATGCAGTTACTCGATAAGGGTGGCCATTTTTCGGGAGCTATCGCATTAAAAGAAATAATCATTTTTATCGATATTTGGAGGTATATAGGAATAGGGAAACCAAGTACCGGTAATCAAAAGTCAAAGTTACTCGGTAAGGCTCGGAAAAATTACTGCCCGCAGCCAAGGCCTTGGGCAGTAATTTTTCCAAGCCTTACCTCGTAACTTTGAACTTTTGCTCACCGGAACATAGTTTCCCTCTACTCCTGTAATCACACTCACCGTTCACACTTCAGGTGTGATTACTGTGTGGCTCTACGGGCAAGTGGCCGGACTCGGCCGTGTTAGTCCGAGCGGCCGCGTTACTAGACAATAGGCCGTTAGGCGGCGCTGAACGGCAACACCTTCTATTGCCCACTCAGCTATTACGGGAACTCGGGGGTGACGAAACGACTTGGGCTAAACCGGGTCAAACCGTACACTGCCCCCTGGTAAACAATCAACGCCCCAAGTGTGTATTAATAGGTGTGAACATCGGCACGTGCGCACACATCGGCACCAAGGCGGCAGGGTTTGAAAGACTTACAAGACAAATCTCCAAAAACGAAGCCTCTCACTGCAATAACATAGCGGAAAAAGACCTGATAGTAGGAGACTCACGTACTACTGACCTCAAGCGCCACCTGGTTGGTTATAGAGCGCGGGACTATGAATGTATCACCTTGTCTGGAGCTAAACTGGATTGTTTTATCAGAAACATCGTGGAGGTCATGAGGTGGAAACCTAACGGCAGGACAAAGTACGAGGAACACATGGTATGTTTATCATTGCTGAAAATGGTATGTTCATCATTGCTGAATGAGCGTGCTATTTTAAATGAAGAACAATCAAAAGGTTTGTGTTACATTCATTCTATGTATCGTATTCTCTGTAACATACTTGCACCCAGTCAACTTGCCATTTCTCTAAATGCCTTAGTCTAGGATCAAAACATGTCAATCAACAGTGCGTCAATGAGGTATTTCGGTCTTGAGTGATTGGTCATGGTCAGCTGGGCACGCCTCTAAGACACTGATACACTGGCTCCCTGCTCCGGATCCAATAGCACAGCGAATAGCACACAGATAGTGAAGGGATAGATTTCTCAGTACGCTGAAAGCATGGACAGTGTATCTTGAGGTTGTATTTCTGGCTGAAAGTGTATGTGACTACTCTAAACTTTACAGGCAATGCATATATATATAAGCACGCTTTGATAAAGGAATCTGTATAACGAGAGGAATTAACATGAGGATAATTAAAAAAACAAACAAAAAAACAATATCACTTATAGGCAAAGCTCTACTGGATTTATTGGCCTTCGGAACGGTAGTGAGAATTCTCTGACTGGACCTGTCATAGACAATATGCTTGATACCTAGGCACTGATACACACCATGTATCATGAATTACTTGTGACTTTTTGCATAATATGTGTAAAATTCTTTCTACTGTGTGCATACAGTGATCTGGCGGGATCTGTGTCGACTTCCCAGCGGAATTTTTTTAATTTATTTTTAATTATTTTTTTACCAGCAGTCGCTGAAGCTATGCGCATCGTCTACCAACTTTTTGCATAATATATATACGGAGTTTCACTTACCATGCCGAACAGGGGCAATGCTAGGTAAAATATCCACCCCTAATCTGTTCGTTCTCTCCATACAGGGACAGGGCCGGGTACACTGGCTAGGGCAATGCAATCTATGCCGAACAATCGATGCTAAAAAGATGTTATTCGCATGATAAATAAAGAAATCTGGAACCTGAATGAAGAATACTCCTTACACTGCACGGGGAATTCATCGAAACAGACCGGGTCGTGATACAAGGCATCTCTACTTTCGAATTCATGATGGGGTACATCCTAAAACCACCCTACGTATGACGCACAAGATGAAATAGCCCGTCTTCCTTCGGACGCCATCAACAAAAACATCGTAGCAGGATGCCATGCTTAAACCAAGTAAGATGTTTCCTTTATTGTTATTCCTCCTACAGAGATTGTAATATATATAAAGGAATAATTAGTATGTGACAAATGACCATTACTAATGTAATAGAATTTTTTTATATGGATGTATAGATGAAATACTATTGTCAATGTCAATAATCTATCCGGTAACTTTGGCTAAAAGAAAAGGACATATTTTCAATGAAGCAAACGTTAGGAGTAAATTTCCGGATTAGACAAATTGAAGGTATTATTTTCTCAATGTTCAAATATATCAGTTACTGAAACATGGTTATGTGATAGATATGATAGCAATATGATACATAATAGAAAATATGCAGATTTTCCTTAATGATAGAATTTATCCGAAAGATAATATGAGGGAGTGTTGCACTTTATGTTAATAAAAATGAAGCTATGTATACTACACAAATTGATGAATACTGTTTTTCAACTGAGGAATATGAAATTTTAACCCATTGTATAACGAACCAGCACATAGATACTTATTGATAATTTAGATATATAGACCCCTACATATATTCTGTTCGTAGTCCGCACTGCCTTTGGGGTACTTAAGGAAAAAAAAGAAGTTTTGGTCAAAGTTGTCGTTCTCCACGAGCTTGATGTGTTGTGATATAAACGAGGCAAAAGCCGAGTGAATACAGTAGAACCCCGCCTAACGGACACCCCGCGTAAGCGCACAACCCGCGTAAGCGATCACCCCGCGAAATTGGACACTTTTGCTCGGAATGGAATTTTCCCCCTCTATTTGATGTTTAATCTAACCCCGCGTAAGCGAACACCTTACGTAAGCGAACACCCCACGTAAACGGACACCCCGCATAAGCGGACAGTTATTTCAGTACGAAAAGGCCTAAAACCCCTTTATGCGGACACCCCCGACGGACATCCTACCAAAAATAGATTAATTTATGAATGTGTGTGAGTATATTCATAGAAAATACATTTTGTAATCAAAGTTAAATAACTTCGAACCCAATTGAGATATTTAAAAAACAAAATTTCGGTTCGAGCATCGCCTCTGTCTCCCCTACATATCGGTATAAAACACTTTCATACCAGACCGGAGAAAACTTGTAAACCCCGCGTAAGCGGCCACCCGCGTAAGCGGACACTTTTGCCCGGAACGGAGGGTGCACGCTTACGCGAGGTTTTACTGTATCACGTAGCGCTCAAACGAGTTGGAGAACAACGACTTTGACCAAAAGGAGTCGCTTTCTGTATTTATCTCACCCCTGTACACACTAAAAGAATGGATGACGCACAGGATATAGGGGACATAGCTATTGTTGGTTCATAAAACAGTCACTAGGTGGCCAGCAGTATGGCAAGCCCCTTTGGGGGGACATCTATATTCTAGGTCTTTGTTCTTATGAAATTCAGCTGCCTTTCAATGTTTTGCCATGGTTCCCTTGACTCTCTACACCTATCCTACAACAGAATGACAACGATTAAACCCAGAACATGTGGTTTTTCACATGGAACACTTTATATACATATGTCAGCAAGGCTAGAGTTGTGACACTTCCCCATTATCACTCACTTCTTTCACACCTCCTTTAGTGAAAAACACCTACTTTTTCACCTCCTTTGGTGAAGAACACCTACTCGGGGGGCGTCATGGCAGCCCCCATGGATCATAGGCTATATGCCGTATAGACCATGGAGAATGGACTGCAATACTCGTAGGGGCATGGAGAACGAGTTCCCAATGTTAAGCCTATGGGACAAAATACCAGGGGCGAGATAAGGTTTGAGAGCCTGTGCGCCCTGACCCTGGCGACAACGGGATGTACTACAAACTACCCAACATAAAGACGTAGACGCATGTTAAAATAAGCTCCGTTCTTCATATAGTTTTGTATTTATCTAAACATAGTTTTTAATCAAATGAAACGTTGTGGTAGATTAAGCATTCATTGTGTTCTGTAACTTTATTAATTTGTAGGTCGTTATTTTGTTTATTTATCCAATTTGTAGTCGCTAATTGGGTTTGTTTACCTTTTTGCAGGACGTCCAGCGCCCATCCGCCGCCCATGCTTGGAAGGTAGGTAAGCCCGATGTTACTTAAAGACAAATGCTGGTAGTTGGGTGATTTCTAAATTCTATTGATCTTTGCAAATAACTCTGGATAATATAAGTTTCCTATATCAGCAAATAGAAAATGCAAAAAAATGGCATGCTAAATTTCTATAGACCCTATTGAGGTATCCCATAATTCAGTCTGTTTACAAATTCCGGTGCTCGCTGGTTGCCGACATTATATGGTGATAGACCCTTGAACCGTAACCTACAATTATCTAGTTTAACGGTTTTTATAAATATTCAAATTGGAAATTTGATGTGAGAAATCGAAATTTCAGCTATTTCTACATTTTAACCCGAAATTATATTCAGGTTCTCCAAATATGAATAGGAAAACTATAGTTCATGTGGTCGCAAGCGGAACTTGTATTTACCCTGGGCGATAATGGGGACTTTAGTAGCCTCTGGAGGGCGTATGGGAAGGCCATTTGAAAATGTAAGTGCTTAACTATTGGTGTCTATGTGAAAATGCAATATTTTGACTTTGTTGCTCAATGACACTGGTGTTCTACTGCCATCTGGAAATAATTCTGGGTTATGATAGTAGGGAACATGTACAAATGAGAAATGCTAAAAAAATGCTATGTTACCATGTTAATTTCCAGGGGAAGGCCATCTGAAGAATTAAGGTAAGTGCATATCTATTGGTGTCTACATTTTCAGGAAACCAGATGGCAGCACCAGTGTAAATTGAGTAGAAACAGGGGGCACTGCGATACCTACCGGCATTTGTCTTTAATGTTTTCTGGACCTTCCACTATTTTAATTCGCTTTTTCACTGAATTTTATCTGTATTTCAGGTATTTTTACGCTTAATTAATCATCGCGTTTATGTCGTAGGCGTCATCAAATTTTCGAAGTGACGCACGTGATCCGCCATTTTGTTTTTGATATTGTCCCATAAACGAGATCTCGTTTTTTAGCCGTTATTCTACCGTTAGTGCGACGTATTGATTCACAGCGGACACGATCATTATTATTCTTGCACCTCTAGCAGCGGATGATATTTTATATATGTTCTCCATAGGTTAGATAATACTAACCTTGAGGAAATCATTAAGGGCAGAAGATTTAAGACTAGAGAATTGTGGATGTTAGGAGATTTCGACGTTAACAGTGATATAAAGTCAAGTAATAAATATGCAGTTATGAAACAGTTCTTAAATAACAACAAATTATTTCATCCAAAAACAATGGATACATTTATGCCTATTAAATATGGCAGGAGTAGAATTGAACATATTTTTACTGATAGTACAGTAGTACAACAAACAGGAAACTTCAATCTAGTTGTCTCTGACAACATTCCTATGTTTGATATAAGAAAGAAAGTAAGCACAAAGAAAGTACTTAGAACAGATGAAGGAAGAAATTATTATGTAGGTAATTTTTTTCCTAGAGAAAGATATCCCAACAATATCCCAGAAGATATGAGGGGCAGGGAAATAAATTTTTATCAGAAGAAATTATAATATGACAAAACGTGGTTACTGGGCCCGTACGGGTGGCCGTTCGAGGTCATTTGATGAAAAAATACGGCCCGGCGCGACGGGAGGGGCGTATTTTTTCATCAAATGACCAAGAACGGACACCACACGGGCTCAGTCACTACGTTTTCTTATTACTATATGCCTCCTACTCATTTTAAACGCCGTACAAAGTCTATGCCATTCACTACGGCCCACTGTCACAGGGGGCGCGAACATTATTTATACTACACCCCTAGCAGTGGGTAGTATTGCATAGACGCACAGGTATATAGTAATAAGAGAAAATGTAGTTACTGAGACCGAACTTTAGTTATTTAGCCAAACGTGCATGCCAAGATTGATGTTACACGATGTATCCAAGTACGAACTGCTGGGCAGAATTGAAAACAGACACTTTGCTTTATTTTGTTCAGGATAAATAAAATTATCTAAAAAAAATTGTCTGGACGCTAAAGCAAGGTTCATCCATAAAATGATTATGATATCTGTTGATAGATTCAGGTGTCCCAGTGGGGGGGGGGGGGGGGGGGGGGGGTCCCGTTGCCCCAGAATTAATGTCTTTGACATTTTGATAGTATAGTCTCAAATAACTACAGTTGTTCTCTGGGATATTCTTCTCTTCCCAGAACGGTATCGTATGAGTCGGCAACTATGTCCTGATATATCTCAATCATGTTTGAATATGAATCGCAAGAGACTGGTGCCCTTTTTAGAATAAATCCAGTCACCGACTCGTGCCTGAAGAATAGGGGGCAGGGCAATAGTCGCCGATGATTTTGCTAATTTGTGTTCCCACTTGGCGACTCGGCAAAGTCCTAGAAATTCTGGCCGATAGTCGGCGACAGGTCTCCTCCGAAAGCCCCAAAATCGCTTAATGCGAACCGGGCTTTATCTAAAAAATCCGATAGTAAAAATATTACAGACATGTTTTAATTACTATTTTAGAACTGCGCTGAATATTAGTAAAAGATACGATGTATCAACAATAGAACTGCACGAAAGGTGTGAAATAAGACCCCTAAAATTCTGAACGATTTCCCATTTACTGATGCTATTTTATTGTCGGTCAAATGGTGAAGACAATTTATATTCTTTATATAACAAACACAAATACCAGAATGAAAATATTCTAATCATGACAAAGAGAGCACGAATTATGGAACAAGCCCGCTATGTAAAGGCATGACATACTGGAATTTGTTAAACCCAGAAATCCAAAAGAGTACAACAAAAGTAATATTTGAGCATAACATGAAACAATATCTAATAAGTGAGGATATCTATACTAAGATTATGGCATGAATATCTGAGTCAAATGACCAGAGATTATTACAAACACACTATATCTATATAACACACTGTTCTATTACCAAGCTCGGTGGCCAAGTGGTCAGGGTGTTCGCCTCGAGCATGGAAGGTCGTGGGTTCAAACCCCAGCCGGGTCATACCAAAGACTGATACAAAAAGTGTAACACCCGCCATTAGAATGAGGAGTAGGGGTCTAGGGCCCGAGTGGAAGAACGGCCATATAGCCGAATTCGGTGATTGTGTAACACAATATTCCCTTAAAAATTGCCCCCCCCCCCAAAAAAAAAAATCAAACTCTAAGAATATAAGAAATATATACATTACCCTTATATTATGTAATATATACAGTGAAGAAACCTTAAGACATGAGAATCCTCGTAGTTATTGTTTTTGTACCATTTATGTGCTGTCACTGTATTGTACTGTTATGTCGAGGATGTCATTATATCAGTATCTGATGCTGGTTCTCTTATTTGACCTTCTATCATTCTACTGGAAGCCTAAGGAGTAGACTACTGAATATTACAACTGAATATGCTGCAGCACGGACCTATATACCACCTCACCAGGCCTTAATGAACTATTTCATCAACGATTTCGGATATGTACCTAAATGGGACAGTAAAGATTATGGCTGTAAGTGGGCTGATTATGGCTGTTATGGCTAAATCAAACCCTATACTCCTGGTGGCCAGAACTGGAACTATCGGCCCGGCGACGGTGGCGTTATAGCGGCCGCTATAAGAACCCTAAAACAATGCCGAGGCGATCATCTACACGCCAGACACGGCCCGTTGCCAATCCAGGTCTACCAAGTCCGTGGCTGCAGATAAACGTTGATATATTGCATATCAAATGAAAATACACTGACTGCGTCCAATGACCGGCCAAAAATAGCCCCTACATGGATGCTATGGATACACACTGAACTCTATCTGTATGTATATATTGTAACGGTATGCTTCAAGTATATCTGACTATAAACCCAGGTGGCGCTACTGACGGCCAACCCCGCTATTGTCCGTTTACGCACCGCGCCGCCTTTAGGCCCGATTCCATTGCACCGATTTCACTCCCGATGTGGTCCAGATGTACTCCAGTTTCAGCCCTGGCACCATAACTTGCCTATGTCTGGTATCTGTCTGGAGGCTATCGGCGCAATGGAAGAGGGTAGGTGGGCATCGGGAGTGAAATCGGCGCAATGGAATAGAGCCTTTCGTCTTACGGTACGTGAAGGTCTAACAGAGCATGGCCACTATTGGCCAACTCCCTTCAGTGAGAGTTATAACTCTCCAAGCTGATCTATTTGGTACATGCCCATTAAGAGACGCTCTAGGACCTATGCTTGAAGAGTTACACACTGGTTACTGGCAAATCACTCAGGGTAGCTTAGTACCAGCATGAATTCATGCCTCAAAATGACAGCGCATAACAGTCTTAGTTTGAGCCTGTGTGCCCTGGCCCTGGCGATAACAGACTGTACTAGAGTCTAACCCCGCGACTGGCGCTACAAGCGTCACCTCTGTGAGGTACGGGTCACACACGGGGGTGAAGCGTCACTCACCAACCAGAATATTTTCTGATCGGACGTTGGTATGGACTGGTTCCCTGCCCTAATGAAATAAGGGATAGGTAACGGGTTCCTATGTCCTTCATAGGCACGACCTTAAACTTTGGCTGGTGCCCGCCTGTGACTAGGGGATACCCCGAGAACCAGCCTAGTGGTTTGTCACACACCTAATTCTGCCGAGCCCTCTAGCGGATGACAAGGGAACCAGGTGGCATTACCGATAATGCACCACAAAACTGGAACCCGTTACCTGGCCTATAGTCTAACTAGGCCAGGCTTCCAGGCTAACGTTGGTACCGCTCACGATGTCGCGCTTCACCGTTTTACGGCGGTGGGTAGTCCTTCTCCTAATGGCTCGAGCCGTGGCTTTACCTATGATGGTAGAACTTACAGGAAAGGCTGAAGGCTCAGTGAAGACAGGGGTTGGTTGCCAAATTAATGCTGGGGATAGTGTTGTCTACTCACTGCAGGTGACGCCACATAGTCGACACCTGACGATAACTCTGGATAACCACTTTGAGTGACCACGGACTTGTAGTCAGTCTACGTAACACAGTTCCTGAAGCCAGAACAACTCCACTTGATCATTGTGTAAAACATAGAAATACACGGAGACTTGGTTAGTGTACCTGAATGAAATCTGTTCTGATTTTTTTTCTCGGAAATATTCGCCGAGTTCAAAGAACGAGGTGAATATTTCAGACCAAAAATAACAAGCTTATCATATACATGGAAATAATTTATAAAAAGAAACCCATTTTGAAACAAGTCACGTGGTACGATAGCTTTATCCGATGTGCGCTACGATAATGTTGTGATTTAGATTTTGTATCGAGAGGTCAATATCGGCGTGTATAGGTGTTTATCATCCACCTAATACAAAGTGTCCATAGAAAACACATAGGGAGTTTATATGGACGTACCCGGCGCATACCAGCAGTGGTAGATTTACTGCTTTATCAAAGGCCATCCTTCTCATGCCATGTCTATGTGGTGTGGGAAGTAAAAGATCTCTCACCTCGGTAAATGTGTAGGGGTGTGATTTCTACCTAACTTCATCACATAGATTCGATCATCACCCTTGTGGTGTAAAAGAACCTTGAGAAAGTCTAGTAAGGACCTATGATGGTTGGCTGGACGTAAAATCAAAAACCAAAAACAAAAACAAAAACCCGGGGCATACGGATATGTTGTATGCTCCGGGTGGCACATACGGAAAAATAGTGCGTATGGAAAAATAGTGCATAACTAAAACGAACTGATATTGACATGCTACTTGTCAAAAAAAGTGGATAATAAATACAATATTGACTGGTTTCGGATACAAGCGGTTGTATGCTCCTCGGAGTTGATTCTCCGCAATATCCTTGCATACTCTCGGATATTACTACGCGTCAACTCCTCGGAGCATACGGCCGCTTGTATCTGAAACCAGTCAATATTGTGCATGTATCGGGAGCCCTGTGGTCACCCACCCCCCATAAACATGAACGTGTCTACACTACTCTTTGTACTCGTTGCATGATCCCTCAGAGGTCAGACGGTTTACAAGCACCCAGGTTACTTTTCACCTTTGTCCCTCCCTCTACACGCCTCACACCGTGCATTCTGGTATTCACATGTTAAATCTGCCTGGGCTATATACCAACAAATAATATCTAAGTAATATACGGAAACTGGCTTACTATCTTCGTACGTCAAAAATACGCGGTGAAATTATTGATCACATACATCCCGATGCCGGAGGCAGAGGGATGTTTTTGATCAATAATTTTACCAAGTATTTAGACGTATGAAGATAGTCAGCCAGTTTTCGTATTATTATATACCTAAAAATGGCGATATTTTATCTAGTCACGTGATCACATACCCGGTACTTCACAGTGTGCCGTACTGATATAAATACGTCATGGGTAGCAGCGGGCAGTATACGTAGTTGATACAGCCATAGGTATATAATAATATCAATTAATTTCTAGGTAGAGAATTCACAAAACCATCAAACACCAGTAGTTTCTATTGGATTATCCTCGATTATTAACAGTTTGTTGTTGTATCGATGCAGATATCAGATATCATTTAATGTTATTTTATTAATAAAAACATGAATATGGTACCTAGTTTAGTGGTCTACTGAAACACCAAATAAATATTGCAAAAAAATATCCAAGGAAATTTCCCATTTATCTTATAAATAAAGCGCCATTATGATAAATAGATTTGGGAGCTGGAATAGAGTTTTATAAAAAATGATAAAGGTACCCCCCTCCCTCACCGATCCCTCTCAGAATATTTCCATTATTTTCAGAATAAGGAGTTGTAATCCTACACATTTAGGTGACATTGTCACTTCCTCTTCACTATACGAATCTTTCTTAGTATCCTGGGGCCCATTTAATAATCTAGGATCCTACATGAAGACCCTTTTCTGTATGCCGTAGAGACCCATAGACGATGTGGGTCAACTTTATTCAACACTTATGGACGACCTTATGGATGGCCAATATTGTGTTAGCGAACAGACTTAAATATCATTAAATGATAACCTTTGTATGAGGTAAAGAAAAGGGTCTTCATAGACGATCCTAGATTATAAAACGGGCTTCTGTTTCTGCTCATTGGTATTTTCAAATTGATTCTGAACAATTTTGCTAATAGCTAGGGACAAGCCATGTTTTAATGATGTTATCAATAAAACATTTCTTTTAGCAAAAATGAATTATTTCTTTGATCTTCATTACTTCTTTCTTATGATATATTGTCCTCGATAACACGACTCTAACAAGTAGTCCTCAGGATGTTAAATCTCTATAGTGGTCATTAATCATTTTCTCCCTGTTTTGAACAACATGCGATAGGATTCTGTGTTTTGGAACTGAAGCTGATATTGTGAAGTAGGTTAACATGTGGGTGGCCCTCTTCCCCTAGACTGGCTCCAGTCCCTGCATCCTATGGCTACCCTCTTTGCTGGGATACAGGCTCCAGTCCCTACATCTGATGGCTACCCTCCTCACTGGAATACAGGACTGGCTCTAGACCCTGCATCCTATGGCTACCCTCCTCCCTGGGATACAGGACTGGCTCCAGTCCCTACATTTTATGGCTGCCCTCTTCACTGGGATACCAGACTGGCTCCAGTCCCTGCATTCTATGGCTACCCTCCTCGCTGGGATACAGGGACTGGTACAATCTGTAATGGTGTTGGATTTCTGGTGCTGCTTAGCTCCAGTATTTCCAACATTCTCCATACAGATATCCTGGCTAGTGGTCAGGATATCTGCTGGAAGATTGATACCCTCTCACTTTGATCTCAATCGGGTCACAGTCAAATGCAGGCGAAATTTATTGCTATGACAACACAGGCGGCCATAGAACTGGAGGAGGGGAAGGGGGAGGGGTAGGAGGAGGTGTAGGGTTACAGGGAGCGACTGGGGGAACATATGCAGGAGGTTCTGTTCCTACTGGACAAGTCTTTGATTCATGGGCCAGTCAGAGAAGGATACATACAGTAGAACCCCGCCTCATGTACACCCCGCGTTAACGGACACCTTTGCTCGTAACGGGCCCTTCTATTAGATGTTTATTTCAACCCTGTGTAAGCGAACACCCCGCGTAAGCAGACACTTTTACCCGGAACGGAGACTGTCCGCTTATACGGGGTTCTACTGTACCATAACAAGGAAAAACGTGGTTACTGAGTCCGAAGTGATGGCTATTCAAGGTCTTTTGATGCCATAAATACGTCCCAATGCTGCAGGCAGAGGGACGTATTTATGGCATCAAAAGGCCGAGATTGGCATCCCTACGGACTCAGTCACTACGTTTTCTTATTATTACAAACCTAAATATCAAGAAAAGCATAATTTTTTATACTTATTTATGTAGATTTTGACCTGAGACATTCACTTAGGGCACAGTGCGCCCGAATATTCACTACGGGCGCAGTGTGCCCGAACACTATTTATACTACACCCCTAGTAGCGGATAGTATTTCACAGACGTTCAGCCATAGGTATGTAATAATAAACTTGATTCTGATCGTGTTTAATCATTTAACGAATGTTCATATATTACTTGAATAAAAAAAAAAAAAATAAAAAAAATTCAAAGACTTGAGCAAGTCTACCCTGCATCTTACACTAGATGTCCAATTAGGGCGTGGACAGTTATTGTCTTTGTTAGGACGTGATGACCTACAACACATGTGTGACAAGAGGGTGGTCGTGAGCTGTCGGCCTACACTCGGCCTAAATAGGAGCGACGCCCTGGGGAGTGTTGGGGAATAGGCCTCTATTAGGATGTCACATTGTTGACTCTTAGCGCCTCATTTGCTGATTTACTGATACAGCCTCAGTTCCTTATCACCATTGTATCATCATTATTATCATCTGTCATTGTTTCGTCACAGGTCGTCATAGCAACCATTAAGTGATGTTGTGTAATTGTTCGTGGAATTTCCTATTATTGTAAGGATTCTGATATTGTATTAGACTGTCCTTAAATGTGATTTGAAAACATAATGCGATATGGATGATATAAAGTAGATAGGTATAGGCAGGTTCATGTTTTAGATAATTTAGATTTGTTGGGGTCTTATGGGGACTTTGTAGCCTATACATTTTCGAAAAGCTTTGCACCCTAGATTTCAAAAATTGATGTTGGAAAATGTTCACATCATTTTGTTGTTGATTTTTTCAGGATGGCAGACATTTTTCACTTGTTTCAATTAAATAAACCTGCTTTTTTTCGTTATATGTTTACTAAAACCACATGAAAAGTTAGAAGAAATCCAAAATACAATGTGTTTCTTTCAGTTTATTTTCAATGATGTTCTATCCAAAGATAGATTGATAATGAAGAGTCAATGACTGAGACTGAATAGTTCAAGGTCTATAGTCTGTATTATTTCAATTTGGTATTGCATATTATATGTTAATCATTCAATTCTTGACTCGAAAAGGAAAACAAAGATGATTAATTCTCAAAGGTGAATCAGTCTAACGGTGTAAATAAATCAAAACCCCAAAGGAACGAATAGGATAACAGATAACATTAACTAAGAGCAAATGGTATCTTCATTATTGATGTATGGGCATGCAAAATTTTATAAATGAATAACAATTAAAAGGTTTAGGTTTAATTCGGTCTATGGAGAGTTTGCTGTAACCCACTTGCACCCTGTCAACTTGCTATTTCTCTAACTGCCTGCGTTTAGGATCCTAACATGTCAGGCACCAGTGGGTCAATGGGGTATTTCTATCCTGAGTGATTGGTCATGGTCAGCTGGGCACGCCTCTAAGACACTGGGGCACTGGCAATCTTCTTCTTTCCCAATATCACTGTGAATAGCTTGAAGATGTTTTTTTTGCAGCATGCTGGAAGTCTATATGTGACCAATCTAACCTTGAGGCAACGTATATATGTGTCTGAATGATAAATGCAGACACCATCCTGATCTACACCACTTTAACCCAAAACAAAGACCAATCTGCGAAATGTGCATGCAGATCAGTGCCCTCTCCAGGCCTCAGGCTGAACTAATCTTTCTCTAGCTGACAAATCATCAACTTGCCTCCCTGATGCCCCTAGTGGCCAATCCTGGGACTATATTCAGTCATAATAACTACGAGAATATCGCTATCCAGGGAGGTGTATGTAATAGTGGATCGTTGATAGTGACCGTTTCCGACAATAATGACAATATTCAAAAACCACCAGGTGGCGCCACTGTTTATTGTAAGATATGCCTTTAAAGGTATCGTGAGTTATGTTCGGACTTTACGTACGTAACGGTTATTGACGTAGATATGCGTGCGGCAGCGTGGATCAAGTCCGCTCACGTATTGCCCAGTCTCCACCAGGACAGATCCGGGTCTACGACTGCGCGGGGAAATGCCCCGCGTTATACGTACACCCATTACCACGCATTACACCCCAAGCCTCTTAGTCACCTGTAAGCGCATCCATTAGTTCCTATAATTCCAGATTCCACATTCCCAGCATGCTCTATTACTCAGATCCTACCCACAATTCCCGGATGTCACCATCAACCTACAGACGTCCCAAAAGTAATTGACCTATAAGCGAGTGCTCATAATATCAAGAGACGTCACGAGTTTGAGTCTGAGATTATTTATGCCTCGCATTTTGACTCCGTAATCTCACGAGTCGAAGATGAGTGATATTACAGAGCCAACAAAATGAGTAACATTAATAAACTCAGACTTTAACGAGTGGCATATAGATTTGATCCTATCCCGTTTCCACGATATTTGAATATCATTGTAGAAATGCCGAAAAGTGATAAAACGATGTTCCTGTAAACGTACAAATTTCGATCCGAACTCTGGCCCTGGGACGTTTACAACGAGGTGTTTACACCGAGTTGTAAACGTCCCAAGGGCCAGAGTGAGGTACTACGTTTTATCTTTACTATATGCCTCCAAAACATTCATATTACTACCTTATTTAAGTTGTAAGAGCCATTTTCAGTCCGATTTGGGCACAGAACTGTCGATGTGAACCTTAGCTTCGTCCGTGGAATGCGGCTGTGACGTTATTGCATAGCAACATGCATAGCAACATTTGTTGCCGCTTGGAAACCAGCCGGAAACCGGCCGAAAACCGGCTGGAAGAAAACATAGCAATTGCTCTCTCATTGCTATCCCGTTTTTAAGGTGAATGCCATGGTCATTCATATTTTTATTACCAGGTACTATACTTCGATATTTTTCTGTAGTTCATATGATTTTGCAGTATTCCAGTGTGTTTTCTTTATGTACTCTAACGTTAACGGTACCGATGTTGAAGCGTAGACACCGTCGGCCATTTTTAAATATCGACGTCGTAATCATATCCGTTACGACCGTGAAATGAACCGTGATTTACTGCACAGCTGTGCAGTACATCATGGGGAGTAGCGTGTAGTAATTACGTCACTTACGGCAGTAGGTATATATAGTAAAGAAACTTTTCTAATAACAATCTTTGAATTATCAAGGCTATTTACCTTTATTCTATCAACCTCATAGAACTACTTGAGTTACTTCTGAAACCGTACAAGGCATGTAAACCTACGTCACTTACGGCAGTAGGTATATAGTAAGGGATATTCCTATATACCTATGAGCGAACAACCTATGATTACTTAACGCTGCTGGGGGTGGAATAACTTTTGTTTACTGCCCAGGTTGAAGTTACTGCCCAGGTTGACGTTTACTGCCCAGGTTGACATTTACTGCCTAGGTTGATGTTCAGAGACGTTCTGTTTTTATTGATATTAGCCGACAATTGAAGGTATATAGGAATAGGGAAACCACGTACCAGTGGAAATAAGTCAAAGTTACTCGGTAAGGCTTTGAAAAATTACTGCCCTCGGCCAAGGCCTTGGGCAGTAATTTTTCCAAGCCTTACCTCGTAACTTTGACTTTTTCCCACCGGAACATAGTTTCCCTCTAATATTGTTGAGGAAGTGGGAGTAATCTCTACAAACATAGAACGGCTTGTGATAGCGTGTGCGTGAACGGTTGGCGGGTGGTCTGTGCGAGGTCTATAGACCGGGGCTAAACACGGGTATTACGTGTAGACACAGGTGTGCTTGGTGATTTACTGCCTCGATCTCCACCCAGAGGCGTGGTCGTGATGTATCACCCTGGTCCCTGTTCTACACACACCCACATACGACTTTATCTCACACCTGGTATTTTTGTCCCATAGGCTTAACATTGGGAACTCTTTCTCCATGCCCCTACGAGTATTGCAGTCCGTTCTCCATGGTCTATATCCTGTGTGTTGATCATTCTTTTAGTGTGTACAGGGGTGAGATAAATACAGAAAGTAACTCGTTTTGGTCAAGGAAGTCATTCTGCAACTCGTTTGAATGCTACATGATATTCACTCGGCTGTCACCTCGTTCATATCGCTCCGCATCAAACTCATGGAGAACGACGACTTAGACCAAAGCTTCTTGGTTTTTTCTTTAATATATGTCACGCATTGTAACTTCCTGTAAGTCTTGTCATAAGTGAAAGGCTATGTCTATCACCTCTATCATCGTGTAAGAATACAATTTGTTCATACTTACACCAACTCTATAATCGTTGCTTACACTTACGGTGAAAAAATCCATGAAATTTAGCATCTCTAATTCCCGTGTTACTATTGGCTTCCCATTGAAGACTAAAGCAGAAACCAACAAGTTTTGGCCAAAGTCGTCGTTCTCCACGAGTTTGAAGTGGAGTGCAATGAACGAGCCAACAGCCGAGTGAATATCATGTAACATTTATACGAATTAACAGCAAGGCTTATCGTTATATCATGCTTATAATGAGAAAGCTACATATATGATAGATGGATTTTAATAAATCCCAGTAGTTCCCATTCAAACCTCATACTTCAGTTCAAAATTAGCCAATTAGCCTTAAAGTGATTGTGCCCGATCTAGAACTGCCTCGCTTTCACCTGCACAGCCATTTACGAGGACGAAAAGTCAATTGTGAGTCTTAATAAAGACTTGAACTTAGAGATCTATCCCTTTTGGGCATTTGACTGTGCATCTCTATGGATGTCCCGAGACACCTGTCTCTTCTATAACACAGGTGACAGAGCTTCCTCCATTCATCCTGACATAGATTTATATATTCTCAGCAGTGTACAGTAGTCGCCACCTGATACCTATTGAAAGCTCGGGTCAGTATGATTAAGTGGTGTTAACCCTCCATTAAAGACCCGTTGACAAGCATAGACCTACCTTGACGATACATTGTGAAGGATATATATATATGTATACGGCCCACAGAGTACCTCAGGTTGATCATGGTGACTATGAAGATGTTACATGTAAGATGAATTTAGAGGCAATGGATTAAAACATTGTTTACAGGTGCTAGATCTTAAAGGCATTTTCTACAATGCACAGTGGCGCCACCTACTGATTTTGAAATACGGTTAATTATAGATAGTTAGACGTATTCTAGTACCAAAAGAGTGGAATATGATATATTATCCTACCTCCCATATAAATCTCCATAGACTTAACATGGTAGGCCTGTATGCCACGGTTATGCCATAAAAAATGTATATGCCACTGGTGAAGTTAAAAACATATGACAGGGTAGGATAAATCTAAACATCACTCAATCTCATATAATCTTTTACATTCCATTCGTTGTCTTCTGCTACAGATATCACTCAGCTCCGCTTCGTGGTATCTTGCCGCGAAGACAACTCATGCCATATAAACAATCATGTGAAATTTCGTGATGTGTCATGATATTATGGAGTTTGACTTAACCAAATAGGTAAATTTGGGCAATATATACATTTTACTCACTTATATAGGAAATATACTGACAAATATTGTTTTCTTCAAGGTCGGTGAACTATGATTAAAGTGCAAAGTGCAGTACTATGGAGAAACCAAACAAGAGTTAGTAGTGTTGTTGTTTATCGCACAACGGCAAGATCGCGTATTACTGCGCAAGGCGAAGCCGAAAGCAGTAATATGTGATCTTGCCGGAGTGCGATGAACAATAACACAGCTTACTCGAGTTTGGTTTAGAATTTATCCTACCCCGCCCGTCTAAATTACTTATACATTAACAGATTACGTCATTTATCAAGTGTATCCCACTAGAGCGATATTTTTCATTTTTCTGAACTCCAGACAGAATACAGCAACCCATTGCTAAGCCTATAGAGCTTTTTATTAGGGGTAGGATAATATACATTTACTATATTCTCCGAAAGTTAAGAGAAAATGATATGGGTTCTACTATGTGAAAAACAACCTTTTAGAATATCTATATATTTCTCCATAATGATATCCCAATATTGACCTCTAAATCAAAAACCAGCACGGTGACCCCCATTTCATGTATGTGTTCTATAACACTTGAGGATTATCATCTTAGATAATCAGGAAAATGACATGGGTTTTAATTTTCTTGGCAAATTGTCCGGTATACCTTTAATACTATACAAACCGATTCCATAGGGGCCATCCATAAAGTATGCACGCAGAATTTCTGAAATGTTTGCCCCCTCCTCCACACCCTCCCGATCTTGTACGCAATAGAAGGAGCATACGTAAAATCTTCGAAATTTTGTAGCCACCCCCACCCTCAATGCGTACGTACTTTATGGACGACCCCTATACACTTACGTGGCTTTACAGCATATATCACTTTTTCAACCCCGTTCAATTGAGGGTTGGACATCCGGTGATATTCAATTCAATTCAATTCACGTAACTGATATGCCACACATATCTAAAGAGTTAATGTTGCAATACTGTTGGTCGTTTCTCCTTATATATATATGTTCAACAAATCTTAAAGGTTTCTTGAATAAAAATATACAAAGATTATCCCTGTAAATATACTCCAAATTATCAAATTGCCCAAGAATATTTGTATTTTATTGGTGGTATATATTTGATGGAGTGTCCACTTAATTTAGTTGCCTCAGGGTGCAATGTATCTCATCCCGGTATTTTTCTGCATAGGCTTATGTTAGGAACTCATACTCCACGGCTGTGGAAGTAGTATACCCAATACTCAATGGCTAATTGGGTGAGTTATTTTATTGATTAATAATGTTTCTGATCATGTATTATGATATTTTATTTATAAAGATCGGCCTGTTATTCACGATATAACAACGATTTACACTTCTACAGTTACTCTGTGCTTATGGGACTGAAGCCATGCTGCTGATACAGGTGAGGGCTCGCCTCGTTTTCGATTTGCCAGTGTGTGGCTGGTTTCAGGCAAGCGGTGGCTAGCCACATGCAGCCAGCGCAACACATTCTCTCTGCTACAGCAGCGCCACACTTATGTGCAAGAGGTGAATGGGGTGAGATAAAATCAAAAACCCACTTGATGGAAATAACTTGATCCACACTCCACCTCATTTGACCAGTACATAATTCACTCAGCTTTCTTTCGTGAATTTCTCCGCAGTCGAATTCGGTGGAGTACAGACCAAGTTGTTTTCATCTCGTGAGTTTCCTTCTAATTGCGTTGCACCCTGAGCCAGTGTGTACCTTATAGGGCACATAGCCATTGTACTATGTCGGCGCCAAACAAAAACACCAGGTGGAGATCAGTTATAAATGGATTTATCAAAAATAAAGAGAGAAAATATTTCAGCTTGCAATAGAAGTGCTTTAGCCTTGTCTCATGATTATCAATGGATCAAAACAACCGATATCAGTGGTTATCCCCCAGCTATCGTGCTCTTACAAATTTCCTGTGGATGATGTAAGAACCAGTAATGACTCTGTGCCCTATATAGACCTTCCAGACATTACTGAACTCCCTAATATCGCCCTGGGTACGTATAAAAGGATCTGCTCCCTTCTGGCTGGCCGCACCTCGGGCGACTGTCTCCTGATGGTGCACCCCTCTCATAAGATCTCTGTACTCTCACTAAGCTCTATGGGAGAAGAATACTTAACGAACTTAAAGCCTTGAGAATCCACTGCTAAAGACGTACATCAATGTAACCTAAAGATTCCCATAATCGCAATGATGCCACCTAGTGGGAATACTGTGTGCCAGTGGATTCTCAAGGCTCTGGGATACATAGAGGTTACTAAACTCCCAATTATGGCCCGGGTAAGGCAAAGTTCCGCTCCTGATTGGCTAGCCACACTATGACAACATGAACCACAGTTTTCTGATTTATAATTGGAGAAACTGAATATAATTTCGGATTTCCATGTAGAAATAGCTGAAATTTCCATTTCTGGCATCAGAATTTCAATTTGAAGATTTCTAAAAAACCGTTAAACTGTATTAATTCTGGGTTACGGGTAAAGGGTCTATCACCATACAACGTCGGTAACCAGCGAAAACCGGAACTTTTGAACAGACTGAATTACGGAATACCTCAATAGCGTCTATGCCATCATTTTGGTGGCTCCTAGGTAGGTACAGCTCTATTAGTACAGTCACCCGCACTTTTACACTCAAAGAACCCATAAGGGTGCGGATATGAGGTATAATCTGAACAGAGAATGAAAGAGAATTCCCGTCATCGCTCGGGTGGCTACGAATAGACCCAGCGTGTCTCACCCAGCATCCATCACTACACACAAAACGCCTACGTCACGCCAAGGTCACGCCAAGGTCACGCTCCATGCCGCCATTTTGTACACATACCAATTATCAGGGATCACATTCGCTATTTTTATTGATTGTGTGGTGAAATTAGAGCCGTTAGTAGTGGTGGTTTAACTGTGTGGCCGTTGGGTGGCGAGGAGGGCACTCTCCCAGCAGATATTCTGTGCTCTACTTCCTGTGGCCGCTTATATCTCTGCCCCAACCTGCCTGTTTGGGCTCAAATCTGGCTCCTACACCAGTTTTTGAAATATCCTAAATTCTGATGGCTTTGGGGGGTATTTTGTGTTCTACTTAAAAATAGAAATGAACATGTTCATATTGTAATAATATATACACTTATTTCTATTATTTGTTATATCAAATTAGACATAGTCATAGGGATTATTTTCTTCAGTGGAAGGTACCTCATGTGTTGCAGGGTTTTGTTTTGTTTGTCAACATGCCACATGTGCTTGCTTGAATAGACAGTCTCATTAACTGTGGATTCTGATTATAAAGTGGTTAAAAGTTGAAAAAGAAACAGCTGGATTATCCCTGAAGCTCATTTAACAATTTCCATATTTCCCAACTCATAATGTATGAGTTGTTTGAGTTTAATAACTTTTGACAGATGCCTTGTTTTGAATCTGAAATGTTGGCTGGTAATGTCACTGGGTTGTATGTAGCCTGGAAGCCTGGCCTAGTCACATTATAGGCCAGGTAACTGGTTCCATTTTTATGGTGCACTATGGGTAACGCCTCCATTTCTTGCACTCTCCTAGCAGAGATTATGTACTCTACTTCCGCAAAAGATCTGCTGGGAGAGTGTCACATTGCCAGACTGAGACTGTAGAGCCTAGACTGGCTTCAGTCCCTGTACCTTTTTTCTTTTTATTTCATTTATTTTATCTGGACTTGTATTAGACCTACATACCTATCTTCCATACAGCCAGTAAAAAAAAGATTGCTGTTTAACATTCAGCAGCAGTATTTCTTCAGAATAAAGTACTGAAGGTAGTAAATCGCTAGTATAGAAGACTAGAAGAAAAAACAGACTTGTACAAGTCTATGTTGAGCCAAGAGAGGTGGCGACCGTCAGTTCAAGGTCTTCCTTACATAAGAAGAAGTTACCAGTCCCTTATTAGTCCGTTCACGCACCGCGCCACCTTCGGGTTACGGTATGTGAAGGTCTAACAGAGCATGGCTCTGACTGACCAGCCACCTTTAGTGAGAGGAATTGCAGGGTTGGCTGTTCTATTTATAGGATCAGTTTGACAAGAGGGATACTGTATCATATTGCTGGTTACTGGATTGCAATACACACGAGGTTAGAACCAGCGATCCGCCATTTTCCAGGTGCATGTTGGGAAGAAGGTAGGAATTCCCACCTTAAAATGGCAGCGCAAAACAGTCTCAGTTTGAGCCTGTGTGCCCTGGCCCTGGCGACAACAGACTGTACTAGAGTCTAGTCCCTTATTTCATTTGTTATGTCTAACTGGGTTGGGGCAGAGATTAAGCCAGCACTAGCGCCGCGAAAGATCTGACGAGAGAGTGGTGAGGAGGGATCGAACCTGTACCTGAATGACACGTGTGGGGTTACTGGTGCATTGTGACCTTTAAATGGCGCTCTGTGACCTTTCAAGGTCAACAGGCTGAGCCTATCTACAGTGGCCGACACGACCAGAAACCGGAGGGTGTTATTTATGACGCTGTGTTAGGATTTGTATCACAGCGAACGATCTTTGTTGTTTCCCATGCCTTCGATAAGAAACATTTTATGGTTGAAGCGTTTTTATGGTCTTTTTCATTGGAATATTTGTCGGGCAGGTCATTGGGTAGGGAATGTGGTTTTTACAGTAGCCTTAGTGGGACGATGTATGTACACAGCCTATTTATGGTCTGCTGCGCATAACTGTACTTACTCATCACACATGTATGGGTGGGGAGTTAGCTCAGTGGTTAGAGCACCGGACTTGTAACCCCAAGGTTGTAGGACTTTGTGGGTTCGAGTCTCACCCACAGCAAGTGGTAGATTTACTGCTATAACAAAGGCCATCCTTCTCATACCATGTAAATGTGGTGTTGGAAGTAAAAGAACTCTCACCTCGGTAAATGTGTAGGGGTGAGATTTCTACCTGAATTCATCACATAGATTCGATCACCACCCTTGTGGTGTAAAAGAACCTTGAGAAAGTCTGGAAAGGACCTATAACGGTTGACTGGACGTAAAATCAAACCAAATAAACAAAACAAACACACATGTATGGGGTATTTTCCCATGGGTTTTTCTATCAATAGTTCTATGTTTTCATAGTTCCTTTAGAAGTTCGACATTCCGTGAGCCCTAACCCATGGGTAAAAGTACGGATGAAATGCTTTAACAAATGTAAAAGTAGCATTTAAAGTCATATCCTACAATTAACGGTGGCGCCACCATGTTGTCAATTATGAGACAAAACTGGTCCACGTGAAAAAGAAAAAAAGATTACTCAAATCCAGTAAAAAGAAATTTAAATAGGAGCAAGTATATGACCACATAAGATTATGTTGTGATTGATAACCAATGTTAAGATTTCTGAACGCATACAAGCTGTGAGAAATGTCTTGAAATCTGGGAATCTGCTCGTATTAAAAAAACAACAACAAAACTGGTCCCTTGGGGTTTATTCTAGTTCTAAATGAGTAAATTTAACGTGTTGTCCAATTCATACAATCTTAACAGGCCAAATCGGCCTATTTACATTCGCTTGATTTGTGCATGAAAATGTACTGAAAAATATTGTTTTCTTCAATTCTTAAATTAGATTAGATTTCTTTTATAAATCTATCATAATATTGATCTCTAAATCAAAAACTAGCACGTTGACCCCTGACTTTTAGATTAGATGAATATGTTCTCTAACACTCAGATATCATCATCTCCAAGTTTCAGCCATGGCTTTAATTTCTAAGCCAAATTATCCTAACCATGACACCTTCGTAATGTCAACGAAACGAAAAATGCTCAACAATACAAATTATCCGATATGCCTTGACTGTTACTGATGATACAACCAGATTTCACAGATTAATGAGGTCAGGCTTTTTTTATCATGTTGGACGGCCCACAAATACTGCACAGATCTTGGGTTTTTTAGGGGAGGTTTCTGTAAACGGGTATCTGTTGTTGCAGCCGGTGTTCGTCTCTCCAAATAATAGCCTATTGTCAGAAGTGACCTGATCTAAAAGAAGCCTTCTTCAAAAAGAAAGTGGGTGACATGGTGTAGCACCAACAGACGTGTGAACATCTCTGGTCCATGTGAGAGGGACAGAGAGAGAGAGAGAGACAGAGAGAGACAGAGAGAGACAGAGACAGAGAGAGACAGAGACAGAGACAGAGAGACAGAGAGAGACAGAGAGAGACAGAGACAGAGAGAGACAGAGAGAGACAGAGAGAGAGACAGAGAGAGAGAGGGAGAGAGAGACAGAGAGAGACAGAGAGAGACAGAGAGAGACAGAGAGAGACAGAGAGAGAGAGACACAGAGAGACACAGAGAGACACAGAGAGACAGAGAGCGGACTGGTTCTTTGTCGTCAGAGTAATAACAAAAATAATAATTACTAGAACGCAGACTGCCATTCATTGACAAATATTCACAACTTCTTTATCAGTAAAAGTAAGATGTAGCAGTAAAGCCCATAAGACAACCACATTTTCCACAGATTCTTACCAATCCGATCACCGATCATAATCGGGAACAAGAATGTCGCTGGCCGTTAATAAAATGGAAAGGTGTGATCGGGAAGCATTGCAAAGGGTATAAGACAGCGACATTCATGTTCCCGATTGTAATCGGTGATCGGATCGGTGATAATCTGTGGAAAATGTCGCTGTCTTATGGGCTTTATACCCTCAACGCTAATTGCCGATCACACCTCTCCACTTTATGACCGTGCACAGCGACGCGATTGAGATCAAAGAGAGCCGCTGGGAGCCGAGCCGGGGTGAGCCACAGGCTGCTGGTGTGGATTCACTGAAACTAGGGGAACGGCCTCCTCAGAATCGGGAACAGTCTGTGAAGTGCGTACAGCGACAAGATTATGGTCGGGGAGAGTCGGTCATTACCCCCACACTAGTAATCCCCGATCGGGTCTGTGAAGTGCGTACAGCGACCCGATTCTGCCCGACCCGACGGATTAGTCGGGCAAAGGTGTGATCGGGTATAATGGTCGGGTCGCTGTCTCATAGGCTTAAGACCATAGATCGTCAACAATTCATGTACCGCATTGATGTGACATCGCCCACGTTCTGGCCGCCGATTGGTCTTTTTTTTTTGCCCTCGTGCAATAAATAACACTTTACTGCACGCTCGCCTGAATACAGCGACCCGATGTTAAGCCTATGGCGTTTCTTATTAGGAATAAGATAGATCATAATGGCTAATATCCTGAACCACCTACTGCTTCTTTTAAGTCCGTGGATCTACTTTATGCAGATACAGTGTACACCAACCTCACTACCACCTCCCCGGGCTGTATCATTACTAGGAGTGACTGTTCCTGTTTTACCAGAACGTAATACGATGATAATACGATGCTCCAGGCTCTGGGTCGGCCATTCAGGGATGGGTCTTGTTAAAAGGTGTGAGGCCATCCATAAAGTACGTACGCGCTGAGGGGGTGAGGGGTGGATGGGTTAAACAATATAAACCCTACAGATGTTACTAAACTCCCTTAATATCGCCCCGGGTTAGTACAGGATCCGCTCCCGACTTGCTGGCAGCACCTCGGCCGCCTGTCTTTACGATGAACAATCATTTTCTGATTTCTAACCGGAGAAACCGAATATGATTTGAAATGTATATGTAAAAATAACTAACATTTCCATTTCTGCCATCGGATTTCCAATTTGAAGATTTATGAAAACTGTTAAACTGCAATAATTGTGGGTTACGGCACAAGTGTTTACACCATACAACGTCGGCAACCAGCGAACTTTGGATCTTGTAAACAGACTGAATTATGGCATACCTGAATAGGATCTATGGGAAATTTTGCATGTGCTCCTTCTTTGTTTTATTGCGTACATTATTGAAACAGGATGGTGTCAACATTTCCAGAAATTGTAGTACTGGTCTGGTACAGTGACATACATAGGCACCGCGATACACAATATTACCATAGGTTTAGTATGGAGACTCTGTATTAGGTGGGTAATATTAGCCATCTGTAGGCTCCATAGGCTTAGTATGGAAACTCTGTATTAGGTAGGTAATAATAGCGATCTGTAGGCTTCATATGTTTAGTATGGAGACTCTGTATTAGGTGGGTAATAGTAGCGATCTGTAGGCTCCGTAGGCTTAGTATGGAGACTCTGTATTAGACGGGTAATAATAGGGATATGTATTGTCCATAGGCTTAGTATGGAGACTCTGTATTAGGTGGGTAATAATAGCGATCTGTAGGCTCCATAGATTTAGAGGGGGCATCCACCAACCAGGACAAGGCTGTGACAACGGCTTTCCGACAAGGTCCACGACAGCTCTACGATTGGAAGACGTGTCGTGAGGCTACGACAAGGCCCCGACAGGCTGCGACACGAAGCTTGTCGGGAGGTTGTCGGGGCCTTCCGACAAGGCTACGACAAAATCGAACATGTTCGATTTTAGAGCCTTGTCGTGGCGTGTCGTGGCATGTCGGGAGGTTGTCGCAGAGGTCTACAGTAGAAAATTTAGGTGGACCTTGCTCTTCCCGACACGCCCCGACAACGCTGTCTCAGAGCTCCTCTCCTCACGACAAGGCTGCGACAAGGCACCGATTGGAAATTTCTTGTCGGCGCGTGTCGCAGCCCTGTCGTGGTTGGTGGACGCACCCTCTTAGTATGGAGAATCTGTATTAGGTGGGTAATTGTAGGGATCTATAGGCTCCATAAGTTTAGTATGGAGACTGTATAAGGTGAGAATAGTAAAAGTAGTTACGGAATTATGGCCATGTTACAGGATATTCAAAGGCCTACACATGTACACTCTTAGAGGGCCCTGTTCTTTGTGGTTCTCTGACCTTGGAGCTTTTTATAAAAGAAGTGGCATCCATTTTTATGCCATTCATACATGTTTTTTGAAAGATTCTTATCCAGTCAATGCCATCCCGGATGTGTATACGAAACCTTACGGTGATGGTATGTGTTTTATTCATGAGACTGACTCATGAGGTCAGCATAAGCTGATGGAAGGTTAGATACGCCAGACATTGCTGAATAATCCAAATGTCACATGTAAACTTAACTCAGGTTTCACCAGTAAGGGCCCGGCTCCACTGGTGCGATGCGATTGTCGCACATGATTTATGGCGTAATATAAAGGGGGGCGTCCACCAACCATGACAAGGCTACGACAATGGCTTGCTGACAAGGTCCACGACTGGCCTACGATTGGAGGCCTTGTCGTGGTTGGTGGACCCCAGTTTCCGACAAGAGTCTACGACAAGGCCACGATTGGAAGCTTGTTGGGAGCCTTCCGACAAGACTACGACAACATCGAACATGTTTGATTTTTCCCACAACTGGACCCTTGTCATGGAGTGACGTGGTTTCCTCATATCACTGTCATAGTGTGTCGGTACCATTGGCGTCTTTTTTACGGGACCCAGCGACGTCTACGACACGCCCCGACAACGCTGTCGCAGAGCCCCCCTTCTTACGACAAGGCTGCGACAAGCGCCGATTGGAACTTTCTTGTCGGATTCGGTGAACCCCCACCTTAAGTGACCCATCGACCATTTTTTTGTTACCCCAACTGCAACGGATCCATCGCACACAATCGCAGAATTCGTGGGCATGTCACACCGATGCGATGGAATCGTGGCAACGTTTTCAGTAGTCATATATGCATGCATGGATATGCAGGATAGCTTCCCAGTCAATAGAGGAGAAAATGTATAATTTTTTCTTTTTTGGCAATTTTTATTAGGGAATATTGTATGTTCACAATCACCGAATTCAGCTATAGAGCCGTTCTTCCACTTGGGCCCTTGCCCCTACTCCTCATTCTAATGGTGGGTGTTTAACCGAATGGGCAGTGGGTACCATTTTGTGTAAGTCTTTGGTATTACCCGACCGGGGTTGGAACCCACGACCTCCCATGCTCGAGGTGAACACCCCAACCACTTGGCCACCGAGCTTGGCAGATGTAGCCAGACTTAAACCTACAGCCAGAGCCTGCCGTTTTCACAGCTTGCCATGTTATCACACCTTCTAAGATCTTATGGTCACAGGTTTATTTTGTATAGATTATGTAACAATGCTAATTAGATTAAAGTACCCAGAAAATACAGCAGAAACAATGCATACAATACACCCTCACCGATATATCAATACCGATATACAGTCAGTGGCACCACTGACAGACTTTAAGGGGAACCCAAATAATCGGTAGCATTTTCGTCAGCCACACCATGGAGTTGTCCCATTACCTTAATTCCATATAAGGAATACAGTAGACCGAGTAGCCAATGACTGCATTCGCAGCAAACCCCGACCTTCACCCTGACCTCCTTACATGATATTTTCTAGCGCCTTGGGACGGCTCTGCAGTCGAGAGTTGACCTCGAATCTTAGGGGCCACAACCATCCTCGCCAATAAAAACGGCTTATTGGGTAATTTTCGCCAAATCAATCGGTCAGCATTTCAAATGCCGGGCCGTTTCCATTCACCGATCTTACGTCGGTGGTTCCCGATTGCAGATCGGTCCATAATAATATGCCAATGGAAACACGCTTTATAGAACACAATCCAAAGTCTGATGGCTTTTAAGATATTAGATATATCATGATCATGGTATATTTTGATTACATCGCAGATTTTTTAAGAACAATGTCAACGTCAGACGATTACGCATCTACCAGGGTTCCCTGAAACACTTTGTCCATTTTCCTGGTTTGAATCACGAGGTGAGGGGAAAAATGTAACTTAGAAAAGAAACTGTGAAAGAGAAAGTCGACATGTGACACACCAGATGAGTAATACGATAAAGGTGCGGTAAAACGATAGTTTTTTTTGCTGTCCCCTCTGTATATCATGTTTTGGGGACATTATTTTTAAACAGAGATCAGGTCTTTTTTTTAACTTCGGTATTTCTCTCCATAAGCTTAGCGCTCGGAACTAATACTCCATGGCTGTCAAATTATTGTTAGAAGGAAACCCACGAGATGAGAATAACTTGGCCCGTACTCCACCGAGTTTGACTGCGGAGTAATCCATGAAGCGAAGCTGAGTGAATTACGTAGCGGTCAAACAAGGTGGAGTGCAGACCAAGTTATTCTCATCAAGTGGGTTTCTGATTTTATCTCACCCCGTATAACATCATTTATTGCTGGAATAACTCGACAAATTAGCCATTGAGTTTTAGGTACGATACTTTCACGGCCGTGGAGTACGAGTTCCTAACGTTAAGCCTATGGAGAAAAATACCGGGGTGAGATAATACCCAATACTCAATGGCTAACTGGGTGAGTTTTTTTTTATCGATTAATAATATTTTTGATCACGTATACGGGGTGAGATAAAATCAGAAATTCCACTCGATGAAAATAACTTTGTCTGTACTCCACCTCATTTGACCGCCACGTAATTCACTCAGCTTCACTTTGTGAATTACTACGCGGTCTAACTTGGTGGAGTACGGATCAAGTTATTTACATCTCGTGAGTTTCCTTCTAAAAGTTTATCCGTGTGACTATTCCTTGGTGGACAAAAGATGTAACCAAGCCATAGCACCAGGGCCGAGTTTTTTCTTTGCTTATACCCTTTCTCTGCAACCCCCAGTTCCCCTAGCATTACACGGCAGGCATTGTCTGCATAAACAGCCCTGCTACGGCAGGCGTGCACCTTTTTAAAAATTCTAAGAAGTCTCTTTTTACATAGTAAAACCCATGCCATTTTCCTCAAACTTTCACAGAATATATCAAATGTATAGTACTACACATTGAGGTTTTCAAAAATAAAGGTCACTGTCCTTGCTTTTGAGAGAATTGAAGAAAACCATATTTTTCAGTACATTTCCTATGTAAATGAAGCAATTATAAATTAGCCTATAATACCTTTATGGCCATTCAATAAACTGGACAAAACATTAATTTTACTCATTTAGAAATAGAATATGTCCCAAGAAACAGTTTTTACTGATAATTGACAATATTTATAAATCACCAGGTGGTGCCACTGTGAATTGTAGGATATGCCTTTAATGGGTTTTAAGGAACCTTTTTAATTTTATTTTTTTTTTGGGTGTGTTTTTTCATTCCAATGGAGGTTGAGAACGTCTCTGCGGTTGGAATTTTTTTTTGAGGAACCTTTTAACCCAGCGAGCCTCAGACACATAGTCGAATGTCCGGCGGACACAAGCCGGCCGTGCCATA
The DNA here is from genome assembly GCA_950022655.1 of Alentia gelatinosa. Taxonomy (NCBI): domain Eukaryota; kingdom Metazoa; phylum Annelida; class Polychaeta; order Phyllodocida; family Polynoidae; genus Alentia; species Alentia gelatinosa. The sequence continues at coordinate 3,666,320 of OX465586.1, forward strand.
TACAACCAACCAATGAAACAAGCGCTGAGGGTCACGTGCATGCCTCAGCCAATCAACGACTCCGAAAGTAGGGTACGCAGCAGGACGCGGGAACCTCCGCGCGTCTGCTTCCCTGGTCTCTCTATTCTGTGGTCGCAAGTGGTGGGAGACGGTTTTGGAAATTGATAAGCCTCGTTATTACACACAACCTTTTAACCCAGGGTCAGTAGAAACCCGACCATACCCAGCTCTAGAATGAGCAGTTAGTTGAGCAGAACCGAGCAGCTCCTCTGGGAACAAGTGACCTGGCCCTGTATGACACAACAACGACAGATACGTCCTACTTCTTGTTCCCTGTTTATTCTAAACCTTTCCAGGAATATTCAGTGTCACCGTGAGTTGTTTTATACCATTGACATGCGGTTTTGTACTCGTACCACGGCGACTTTAAAAAGACTTGTATACAGTGTGATGTATCGGGAGTTGTAACCTTAGCTCTGTTGAAGATTCTGTTTACACTGACGTCAACCTAGACACCCGACAGAAACTAAACTGCCGCTGACGATTATAAAAAAAAGCTTTTATGTTGTGGGGTTCTGTTGAGTCTCCTTTGTCTATTTCTAGAACGTTGACTCTACTTCTGAAAACATCTCTCACAGTTATGGGACAGTCAGTTCTATTTTCGGTTGTGATGACAATTTCTTTAAATCAATGTAGAAACCACTGCGGTTCCGGGTTGGGAGAGTGGCAGCCTTTACCTCCGATACAATGTCGAGAAAGATCCGACAAGCAAAGACAAATTTCCGTGATATTAGGTGGCATTATTCTATACACTCCACTAAGCTGAAAGCCATCTACGATAGGGCTAAAGGGTGGGGGGGGGGGGGGAGGGGGTACCCACTGCTGCCGACACACTCAGACAAGGCTTACGACACACCCCGACAAAGAAAATCCTTGTCGGAAGCGCTCTGTCGGAGTGTGTCGTAGTGTGTCGGGAGCTCAGTGGACACCCCCCCCCCCCCCTTATGATGAAAAACATGGGGTCCTTTCAATAACCTAGGATAGTACATTAAGACCTTTTCTGTACCACATACTGTAAGCGTCATCGTTTAACAATGTTTAAGGTCGTTTGCTAAGTAACCTTAGCTGCCAATACGGTTGTGTTTATGTGTTGAGTAAAGATGACCACACCGTCTCCATGGCGTACAGAAAACGGTCTTCATGTACGAACCTAGATTACTAAGCGGGTCCCTCTGTATCGTAGGGTATCTACGACATAATCATGATTAAATATAGGTCGCTATACGGGGCATCGTAGATTATTCTGCCGGGAAAATCCCTCTCACGTGTGAAATACTTAACAGAAAATTGAGAAATTTCGCCGGTCCTTACACTAGCACATAGCGCGTGTAATATATCAAATGAATATCAATTATGTAGAGCTAGAGGAACTTCGTAACTAGCGTTTGACATATACAATTTGGATAAATATGTAGAGCTAGAAGAAATTCATTTTTATCGCTATTAACGTATACATAGACGGCCATTCATTCAATTTCATGATTAACTCAGCTCTATTTGAGCGAGCAGGTACACTATTCCATTTAGTTGATAAATGCCAGTCACTTAATTTGATCACCCAAGATCTGGGGTCTGTTTGATAACTTATGCTTACGAGAATACAGGTTACAAGGAGGCCTCGTACGATGGTTATCATTTGATGATATTCAAGCTCGTTCACTAAGACAGTCCTAGCTGACCATAGGTCCATATAAAAGTGTTGAATCAAGTTATTCCACATCGTCCTTTGATCTCCTGGACATAGAGAAAATGATCTTTATGTACGATCCTAGGTTATTCAACGGGGCCCAAGGGGTTCGTTTCACTAGTAATCTACGATTTCAAGGCTTGACAATACGATCTCTCAAACGATGTAGTCGATGATAGATCGTCAGATAAAGATCGAAGATGTACGACAAAAAAGGATATGTAATGATATTAGACCTTAGACAAATTAGTCATGGTCAATGTTTGATTTGTTGGGGTTTGACGGGGATTTTGTAACCTATACATTTTCGGAAAGCTTAGAACCCCTAGATTTCAAATATTGATGTTTACAAATTTTCACGCCATTTTCTGGTGGCCATCTAAGCTTTCCGATAGCATTCGTGTATTAATACGCATCAATCTCTCGTGGTTTATGCTCCAAAACAATCGTTTATTGTCTATTCATATAGTTTATGAAACTAACCCCTGCTGCCCTGAGTTATCCTCATGTCATAAGCCATAGAGTGGATTAGTAGAGCAAAGGTTAACTCCTGCAACCAGAGATTTGTCCTAAAAAGGCACTTACCAGGTTGGTGATGGTATGTTGTTAGAGTGAATTACTCCCGTTATAACTCACTGTCCTGTGAGCTGCTCACATGCGCTCCTTAGACTTGCTCAGATCTTTGGTCTTTTTAGCAATCAGTGAATCATTAGAATGAATTAATATGAAATGCAGTAGATTTGTATATATATATATATATATATATATATATATATATATATATATATATATATATAATTATTATTATTACAAAGCCACATCCACTCTGTATTATAAGATGCACCAGAAATGTTAATAATTAGAAACATATATATTCTATTTATCAATAATGGAAATAAAGGCTGATTAAACAACAGCAAAAAGAATGCATTCAAGATGTAAGCCTCCTATAGCTGGCCCAGGAACCAATAGACCCTCCAGACGTTACTAAACTCCCTAATATCGCCCCGGGTAAGTACAGGATCTGCTCCTACTCGCTGGCCGCACCTCGGCCGCCTGTCCCCGATAAACAACCGTTTTCTGATTTCTAACTGGACACACCGAATAGAATTTAAAATGTTAATAATTGAATTCCAATTGAATATTTATAAAAACCATCAAACTGCAATAATTGTGGGATATGGATCAAGGATCTATCGCCAGACAGTGACGGGAACCAGCTAACACCGGATCCTGTAAACACACTGAATTATGGGATGCCCCAATAAGGTATATAAGGTGGAGAGTAGGGTGGGGATTGAGGTGTGAGCGATGCAGTGGTGGTGGGCAGGAAGGCAGTGGGGACGAGGGTAGGACATAGGGACCAAGCCCAGTCTAATATTCCCCCCAGTGACTGTGTCTTCACTGCGGTCATTAGAGAGAAGACGCGAGACAGCTGCACAAACTCTAGGCATGTGGAGAGACATGCCAGTCTTTGTCTCATTTTAAATTGTTCTAACGGCGGGTACACGGGTTCCCACGCGGAGTTTACTCCTGTGTCTAAACAGAGACCCTGACACTGTGTGTGTCTGATAGGTCTAATCACCAAGACCGTCCCTCAACACTCAACTACGTCAAAACCTCCACGAGTGACTCACTCATGCTCCTACCAACCGCTCCTAGCCCTACACACTATGGCAATCCCTTTACCGCAATTATCTGTTATTCTTTTATTTTCTATATGTGATAGGCAACCCAAAACGTAGATATGTTATCTCGGCTTCAAATTTGGTCTTCTCTGAGGAAGAAATAAACAGAAAACCCTTCTTAACCCTAACCCTTTCCCTAAACCTGACATTTTCCCTAACCTTAACCCTAACCATATCCCTAACCATATCCCTAACCCTTACCCTATCCCTATCCCTAATCCCATCCCTAACCCTAACCCTAACGCTAACTCTATCCCTATCCCTCACCTTAACCCTATCCCTAACTAATCAGACCTTTCATTCTATATGAAAATATCTTAATCATAAGTATCTGAAACGGGTCGAGTTCTCCAACCGAATTCTCCAAAACGGGTCGAGTTCTCCAGACAACTACGGGTCAAGTTCATCTCGGGTCGAGTTCTCTAGTAACTGCTGTACTATGGGTAGAATGACGTGTAATTAGTTTCAGCATGGACAGCTAAACCACAGCCTACCCCTGACCTGACTAGGGGTTCATTTCTCCTAGAAATAACGGGAAAAGTGTTGCTCCAGTAATATCAGATTATGTTGTGTGGTATTATCATTTGCATGTTGTATTGGTAGTTTTTACAACACCACATTTTCAGTAACATAGATGAAAGGTTCATTAGATTTTTAATTCAATATAGATGGCCATATAGTTATGACTCGATCTGCAAAGAAACTGGAGCAACGATTTCGACCTCGGGTCGCTATTCTGCGATCCATATTACATGGAGCAGCATCCACCCATTCAGCTTAACATGTCCTGGGTGTATCCTGGGCTCGGTCCGAATGAAATAAGTAAGATTAGTTAACCTAAAAACAATCTGACACATAAAACTAATTCATTTTCCACCTGTTACTCGTTCATCAATCTAAAAACAAGAGGTGATGGCCACAAGAGGTGTCCGTCCCTGGGTTATCTGACACGTTCCTCTCTACGTCGTGTTTTCTGCTTAAAAGGATCGGGCAAAGTGTCAACGCGCTACTGAAGAGGCTGACATGTCTCTCACCATCACTCTGTCCACTGGAACAAGTGCTGATGCATTTATCAGATTTCCATTGAGCCACTGGTTGAGGGCATTTAGGTACTCACTTTTTTTTCATACGGACCATTTTTTTCCGTATGTGCTGGCTTTTGCAAACCGGAGCATACAGCATATCTGTATGCTCCAGGTATGTAGATACATGATCCCCATGTGTTTTCTATGGACACTTTGTATTAGGTTGATATATCTGTATGCTCCGGGTATGGTGATACACACTCCCTATGTGTTTTCTATGGACTCTTTGTATTAGATGGATAATAAAGAGGTATATTGTCACCATATACATCTGTGACATCACTTATATATCAATCACTGGCAGTTCATCACTCATCTTATGAAATAACTACTTTCTAGCCCTAAACCCAATACACATCAACCGATTTCGGAACATTGATGTACCTTTGTCGGCGACAAAGCAACAATAATTAGTCTCAGGCGAGCCATCCTAACGGAGTCGGCCCTAGTCGGTAGATGTAGGACAGCTAGGCAAGGATCGGCCAATGATTAGTGAACCCCCTCCATGAGATGTTCTTTTGTCACCGATGAGTTGTCGGTCCATGTTCCTAAATCGGTCACTAAAAGTTTATCAACTTGTCAATAAATGCAGTTGCCGACAATGGAACATTAGTGAATTGCCCCTGATTGGGTGGCCGACATGGGCCAAGGGGTTACGTAATTTACCTGCGACACATTCACCAACTCCTATACCATTTGGGAACTAATCGTTCAACACTGAAGCGGTAGATGTGTATTGGGCTTTACTGAATAAGTCGCATCTCATCTTTTGTCGCCTGTTGACTCGGTCGAGTCACAAATGTATGTCTTCATATAAATTTGTTGTATTGAAAAATGTATAGTGATTCTGTGGCATATAAAACCTGCTAATACAGCAGACTACCAGTGTAACCTATCAGAAACTGAAAAAAAAGTACGGCCGCCAGGCAATTTTGGCTTTCCCCCCTCGTTCTATATTTTGTATTTAACAACATGTCCTGAGGTATTTCATTTATGTTTTTTTTACATTGACTCAGATTCCTTTTGCAAAACTGTTACCTTTGCCATCGTGACGATTCTTCCTGACAAATTCTCTCACGGGCTCAAAGCTGTGAGAGTGGAGGAAGTGAGGTAAACAGAAACGGAGAGAAAGGGGAACGAAAGAGAGACGAAAAGACAAGAGAGAGAAATAGAGAGAGAGAGGGAGAAAGGGAAAGAAGATAGAGGAGAGGTATCAGAGAGGAAAAAGAGGAGCAGATATAAAGGAAGGGAGACAATGAGAGAGAGAGAACTAGAGAGAAAGAGCTAGAGTGACAGAGAGAGAGATAGAACTAGAGAGAGTCAGAGAGAGAGAGAAAGAGCTAGAGGGACAGAGAGAGATAGAACTAGAGAGAGAGAGAAAGAGCTAGAGGGACAGAGAGAGAGATAGAACTAGAGAGAGTCAGAGAGAGAGAGAGAGAAAGAGCTAGAGGGACAGAGAGACATAGAACTAGAGAGAGAGAGAGAGAGAAAGAGCTAGAGGGACAGAGAGAGATAGAACTAGAGAGAGAGAGAGAGAGAGAGAAAGAGCTAGAGGGACAGAGAGAGATAGAACTAGAGAGAGAGAGAGAGAGAGAGAGAGAGAGAGAGAGAGAGAGAGAGAGAGAAGAGCTAGAGGGACAGAGAGAGATAGAACTAGAGAGAGAGAGAGAGAGAGAAAGCCGAGTTTATTCTTTTTCATATTCCATGTCTCGCCGTTACTGACTTATAGACTTATAGACTAACTTTCACCTTCTAATTGACAATATCAAATATCATCAGGTGGCGCCATCATGAATTGTAGGATATGACTTAAACTTGCGAGAGCGCACTTGAATAAGTTCAAGCAAGCCTCTTAGTACCTTGACCAAGACTTAAATATGCCCGACCATAAAAGGCTGCCCGTTTACGTGGGTAGCCACCACGTCTAGGGTCTGACTGCCCACGCCGGTCAGTATCAATAAAGTACATCCGGGTATGTGAGAAGGACATGCACGCACATGCGCAGACAGCACGTCAACCCACAGGCACGGCTCCATTAGAGAAATACCTAGACTTGCTCAAGTCTTTGATTATGAACATAAATTCAATGATTAAAATAAATTACAATGTGTAAGGTCCAAGGGGAGAGTAGGTGGAGGGGTAAGGAGGGCGTGCGGTGGCGGTAGGCAGCAGTAGGAGTAGGACACAGGAACGGAGGCTAGTCTAAGAAATCCCCGGAAAGGCTCCAGGGTCTCCCCCCCCCCTCCCACTCCACCCCCTCCCACCCTCTTCTCCAGTCATGCAGGCGGTACCTCCAGAGTGCCTCAAGCACACACTGCGCCGCTCCAGTTTATCGTTCCGCAAAAAGTACTTTCTTGTAGTTTGCTCGAGCGATGCAGTGTGCTTCAAGCACAGGAAGCGGAGCATGCCTGCGGTCTCCATGTGAATGTCCAAGTGGAACCATGTTAAGATGGGATAATCACCAATTATGTAGGTATGTGTGTAATATTATCGTAAAACCGGATGAGTTTTAATCTGGGCTCCCGTATGCGACGACTGGAGTTTGGCGTAGTGATATCACGAGGCGGAGCAGAGTGATATCCAGAGCCAAAACTCCAGGAATCACATACGGGAGCCCAGATTAAAACGAATAAGGTTTTGATTTTATCCTACCCCCTGTGAACGATATTTTTATGTGAGGATAATAACAAAAAATATGATAAAAACCTTCTGAAGTCCTCCATATAGCTCTCCTTGCTGCTCTGAAGGCGCTTGGAACTACTTTCAGCTGCTGATCCCTGATTGGTCCATTATTTGAACGCTCCTAGGAGTGATTTTTTATCAGTATGCGACATACGGGCGCATACGGAAAGTCAATGCTAAGCCTATGGGATTTTATATTAGGGGTAGGATAAATATATATATATATATATATATATATATATATATATATATATATTATCGTAAAACTGGATGAGGTTTAATATTGTCCACCGTATTCCAAGACTGGAGTTTGGCAAAGTGACTTTATGAGGCGAAGCCGAGTGAAGTCCGGAGCCAAAACTTCAGGAGTGGAATGCGGTGGCTAAGATTAAAACAAATCAGGTTTTGATTTTATCCTACCCTATCTCCTCGATTTTGGAATATTATAGAGGAAACCCATGAAAGTTTAGGGTCTGAGCTCGTATCCCATCGAGTTTGAATCAGGTAGTAATTCACAAGGCGAAGCCGTGTGAATTGCTATGTGATTCAAATGAGATGGGATCGAGGTCTGACCCTAAACTTGAATGGGTTTCTGAATTTATCTCACCCTTAATATTGACTAATGGGCTAACATTTGTGACATTATCCCCCATTGGATATATTTCCTAAATATCTAATGGGCATTAGATACGAGTTTCCAATGTTAAGTCTATGGAGAAAAAATATCTGGGGTGAGATAATACGTGATAACAATGCTGTATGCCACTAGTGGCATATAAAACTCTGTATGCCAGTCAGCGTGGCATACGGAAACCCAATGTTAAGCCTATGGGATTTTATATTAGGGGTAGGATAAATATATATATATATATACACATACATATATACTCTATATTCGCGGGGTGGCCGCTTACGCGAGGTTAAAATAAACATATAATAGAGGGAACCGTTCCAAGCAAGATTGTCGGTTAACGCGGGGTGTCCCCACTGAAGCCCGTTAAGTGGTAGTAGTAGAATGACCTTTAACACGCTTGGTAATCAGGTAACCAGAAGGTGACTGGTAACCATGTAACCGGCGAGAAAACAAGTGACGTTAATAAACAATATTAATATTGATATTAAGAGAAAACGTGGTTACTGAGCCTGTAGGGGTGGCCGCTCGAGGTCTTTTGATGCCCTAAATACGTCCCGATACAGCAGGTGGAGGGAGGTATTTATGGCATCAAAAGGCCGAGAATGGATACCTACGGGCTCAGTCACTACGTTTTCATTTTATTACATACCTAAATATCAAGAAAAAATGCCATTTTATGTACTTAATTTATGTGCCTGTAGACTCGAGGCATTCACTACGGGCACAGTGCGCCCGAATAATCACTATGGGCTCAGTGCGCCCGAACATTATCAACACTATACCCCTAGCAGCGGGAAGTATTTCATAGACATTCGGCCATAGGTATGTAATAATAATATATATATGTATATATACAGATTGAAATTTTTGTCCGAACTTCGGAGTCCTCGCTCTAGCGGAACGGGAAGAATCGCACATATATAGATTGATATTAATATAAATATATATATATATATATATATATATATATATATATATATATATATATATATATATATATATATATATGTATTAATATATATACAGATATATACACAGAAGTATTAAGTTAGTCTACGTGTCAGTGGAGCTAAAATATTTCCTCTCTACTTTCCGTCTGGTGATATCTGAATCAGAGCATAGAAGAATACACAGTAATTAAGTACCACTGGGCCCTATCAGTCTGTACAGCGTGTGATACGACACGTGCCTCTCCAGATAACGAAAGATTCTAGATCAGGTCCACGGGATTCCTACTATAGCTGTGAGACACGCACAGTGGACGACCTAGACTTGCTCAAGTCTTTGATTATGAACATTAATTCAATGAATACAATAAATTACAATGTATAAGGTTCCTCTGACTGGCTCAGGAATCAGCCAGGCCAAGGGGAGAGTAGGTGGAGGGGTAAGGAGGGCGTGCGGTGGCGGTAGGCAGCAGTAGGAGAGGTGGGTAGGACACAGGGACGGAGGCTAGTCTATGGACGACCCTGAACCGAGCTTGTTGTATTTCTATCTCACCCCGGTATTTTTCTCCATAGGCTTAACATTAGGAACTCGTACTCCACGGTCGTGAAGTTCGTGTCCCCAATACTCAATGGCTAATTTGATGATTCATTTCACCAATAAATAGTGTCATGCAGGGTGAGATAAAATCAGAAACCCACTCGATGTAGATAACTTCACGAAGCGAATGTGGAGTACGAACGAAGCTATTTTCATCCCGTAGGTTTCCTTCTATGAACTGCATCGAGAATCGTACAAATACGCAATACTCCATGAGTTTGGATGGGCCGCAATCGTCATTGAAGCAAAGCCGAGTGACGATTACTGCCCATTCAAACGAGTAGAGTATTGTGTATTTTACGTTTCAAGTGCGGTTCTGGATTTATCTCACCCCTTTCACTGACGTTAAATAGTATCACAATATCAGAATAATTCAAATTACTTCGCAAATCCAGTTGGTTGATAGCGTATGATGTCATCTCATATTCACTCCACCACGACCGTGGCGTAGTATTGTCACTTTACCGGGGTGATCGTTGAGTATTTTTTTACCTAAGCCTAAACTTGTACCAGGGGTAAAATAATGCAGGGGCCTGCTTAATAATCTATGATCATACATGAAGACTCTTTTCTGTTTGCCATAGAGACGCAGGGGCGATGTGGGTCAACTTTATTCAACACTTTTTCAACGATCCTAGATTATCAAACAGGCCCCAGGATCCGCCCTTGACATAGCTGCAGTATGATGAAGTATACAGAGCAAATCAGTTATTAGAAGGAAACTCACGAAATGAAAATAACTTGGTCCGTACTCCAACGAGTTTGACCGCGGAGTAATTCATGAAGCGAAGCTGTGTGAATCACGCAGTGGTCAAATATATACTAATCCTTTTTTTTAATTTTTTTTTTTTATAGCGTTTTTATTCGATTATACATCGTTCTTCCATTCAAACGGTAACAGGTGCATCAGCATATCTTAGATACACGATTCAAATGTGTACAGCAGTGTACAGTAAATACAAGTGAGTATAGGTACAAATGATGAAAAACATGTAAAGTAACAATAAACGGTAAACAAAACGGTAGGTGATAATACAGAGTATTGAATGGTCATGTTCAGAGGTTTGTTCTTATATGGTCTTCGATGGTAAGGACCTGTCACAGTAACCCGTCATTTGTTGATTAAATGCTTCCTTATTTCTTTTAGTACTTCTTTTCTGAAAGAACCTTTCGATGCACTATTTGTCTGTTGCGATTCCTTTGATAATAGATTCCAAACTTGCGTACCAATATATATTGATGATTATCTGAATTTGTCATTTTTTGGAAAAGCGATACATATGATTTGCTTGTTTGATGTTCTTGTTACTCTGGTCTCATTTTTAATCTCTAACAGGTTATTTTTAACTAAACTACGAATAATACCTAACAACAACATAAGACGTCTTTCTTCAGGTTGCATAACTGCGCTTTTTTCTAAAAGTGATAAGTTGCTTATAAATTTGTTATCTACAAATGCGTCCTTTCCGTGTGCAATACGTAAGCTTCTATATATACATTTATTAACAATATTTTGAATCTTCTTTGTTGCTCCTTCTAAGAGAAAGCTACAATGGTCGGCAATTGGTAATAGGCATACTCTTACTATTCTAAGGGCTGTGTCTTTGTTAAACAGTTTTCTGATTTTCCTAAAAATATATACTTTATCGTTCATTTTTCTCGCGATATGTTCGGCATGTTGTTTATAACTCAGTGAAGTTATGGTATGAGTTTTACAAAAAGACGATGTAATAAGATGGGTGGCAACTTATTTTGCCAAATCCCCAAAAACCAGACAATATACCTCGGTTTACAATTTCTTTAGGTATTCTTTAAATTCTCTATTATTAGCTTTCTGTACCTCTGGCACGACAAAAACGGCAAAGATATATTTGTCTATCAGTAGTGCCAGCAACTGTACATCGGTTACAATTTATCGGTGACAGTGCATTGTACAAACTGTTTCTACTATATTGTATAGGTACACACAGATTACATTGGCAATGTTACAGAAATCTATACCAAGTGAGCATTCTCGTCAAGTCCCGTTTCCATTCACCATTCTGGCGTCGCAATACCAAATTTATACATCTATCGGTGGTTCCCGACTGCAGATCGGTGCTAAATAGTCAGCCAATGGAAACAGGCTTTATAGCCTACTCTGAACACTGGTATCTTTGACAGAGAACCTTTTCGCAATTCACGGTATCATTGGACGCCCTTTAACCATGTTCTACATAGTATTTAATCATAATTTTAGAAAGTATAAAATAGTTTCTAGGAACTTGCTCTGCCCATTCGATTGATAATATCGGTCCCTCGAGGGTTATATATGATAGGCAACACAATATCTGGATGGTATTTGATGACACCCAGTGAACCTGGAGGGACCAATGACCAGTCGGATGGAGTTACAATCAAATATCAAACTATTTCATCCGTCAAATATTCTTGTATCTAGATCTAAGCTCCCACGTGATAAAATTCATATCATAAACACTGACTAAAACGTGGGCCGTCATATATCCAGCAGCATAGAATTCCAGCCGTTTGAAGTTTAACTAAGATGATCTAAACTTGTCTAAACTCATAGAATAGCCTTGAGATGGTTATTGGTGTGCTTTTATCCGCAGCCTAAGGGGCCCTTCCGGGAGGGCCCGGTTTTCAAGGACATGTCCGAGAGGTGGATAAGGACAAACACATTGTCAGTGTTGTTGATCTAAGAGGTAAGATTTCAAAGTTCACAAAAGTAGCCCCCAAGGACTTACTATAGATAGCACACTCAGCAAACCGGAGTACATTGCCTTAAAGGAGATATGTGTAACTAAAGTAGAGAGCCAATAACAAGGTACGTGGTTCTGGATAAATTCAGCTTTAGGCGGGACTGGGTTATGGGGCATAGTGAAGTGTCAATGAATAGGTCTCAGAAGAACTAGAAAATCCGGAAATGTGCATCCGTGGTTAAGGTGAAAAACGTGGATTTTTTCCCATGACTATTCTTTTTACATCTGTAGTGTTACTGTGGGACATTTATGAAACCGGAGACACATCAAGCGAGTCAAGGTGGCGATCTCTGGAATCGCCAATACAAAATAGCATGTATGTGAGATGTTATTTCATGATAACATTTCCCACCGATAATTTAGCGTCTTGGGAGAATCAGCTGAAAAATCGCCATTTTGTGTTGGCGATTGCGGAAATCGCTACATTTTCCGGCTTTATGGCTATATATATATACATAGTAGCGGAGAGGCGGGGAGAGCCTCCGTTGGTCCTCCGGTCCTCCGGTGGGAACTACGAGAGGCCCTCCGGCCCTCCGGTCCCCCTTGTGTGACGTCAGCCGGAGTGACGTCATCAGCCGGGCGTCATTGACTGAGTATAAATACGACAAGCGCGGACAAAATATTCGATTTCCTCATTTAGAATTAGAAGAATTCTTAACGAACTAGGCTTAAAGCCTTGAGAATCCACTGGCCTGCCAACCGTGCTAAAGACGTACATCAATGCAACCGAAAATTCCCATAATCTCAATGATGCAACCTAGCGGGAATACTGTGTGCCAGTGGATTCTCAAGGCTCTAAGCCTAGTTCGATAAGAATTCTTCTCCAATAGAGCGCAGTGAGAACCTTGTACAGAATACCACTTAGAGAGTGTGAGATCTTATGAGAGGGGTGCATAGTGAGAACCTTGTACAGAATACCACTTAGAGAGTGTGAGATATTATGAGAGGGGTGCGTAGTGAGAATCTTGTACAGATTACCACTTAGAGAGTGTGAGATATTATGAGAGGGGTGCGCAGTGAGAACCTTGTACAGATTACCACTTAGAGAGTGTGAGATCTTATGAGAGGGGTGCATAGTGAGAACCTTGTACAGAATACGACTTAGAGAGTGTGAGATCTTATGAGAGGGGTGCGTAGTGAGAACCTTGTACAGAATACGATTTAGAGAGTGTGAGATCTTATGAGAGGGGTGCGCAGTGAGAACCTTGTACAGAATACGACTTAGAGAGTGTGAGATCTTATGAGAGGGGTGCGTAGTGAGAACCTTGTATAGAAAACGACTTAGAGAGTGTGAGATCTTATGAGAGGGGTGCGCAGTGAGAACCTTGTACAGAATACCACTTAGAGAGTGTGAGATCTTATGAGAGGGGTGTGCAGTGAGAACCTTGTACAGAATACGACTTAGAGAGTGTGAGATCTTATGAGAGGGGTGCACAGTGAGAACCTTGTACAGATTCTGACTTAGATAGTGTGAGATCTTATGAGAGGGGTGCACAGTGAGAACCTTGTACAGATTACGACTTAGAGAGTGTGAGATCTTATGAGAGGGGTGCGTAGTGAGAACCTTGTACAGAATACGACTTAGAGAGTGTGAGATCTTATGAGAGGGGTGCGCAGTGAGAACCTTGTACAGAATACGACTTAGAGAGTGTGAGATCTTATGAGAGGGGTGCATAGTGAGAACCTTGTACAGAATACCACTTAGAGAGTGTGAGATCTTATGAGAGGGGTGCATAGTGAGAACTTGTACAGAATACCACTTAGAGAGTGTGAGATCTTATGAGAGGGGTGCACCGTCAGCACTTTAAGCACTCTAAATCTGGTTTCTCCGAGAAATGCGGCCAGTCTCTCAACGCACGTCGCAGCCCACGCAGTTCCAAATTGAAAATTGATGACATAAGTGCATCTCTTCGCCATGAGCACGATTCGACCAGAAAGAGTGAATGAGTAGGCGACCTGCCTCATTGTGTGACCACTCTCCACCAGAACACGCTCCGGGCCCTTCCTAATGAGACAGGGATAGTTAACCTACTTTGTTCTAATTACAGCCTCGGGGAAGTATGTAAGATCAGGAATCTATGCTGAATGATATCCATGGAAACTGGTTCATCAACAAGTTATTGGTCATTTAATTGGAGAACTAATTTTATTGTCACTCAAACTTTTGTGATTTGTAGGTGAAGAGAAATGTTTTATACCTAAGGTGATTGTTATATAGATAATAATTGGTATTTTTGGTGGACAGGCAATGACGAGTGGTTGACGCGTAGTGATACACGAGCGCTAGCGACTGTATTACGATGTCAACCCAGTGTGGTTTACATAGACAATAATCGATGGTTTTGTGGACAGGCAGCTATAAACCATGAGAGGTTGACGCATAGTAATACACAAGCGCTAGAAGCCTCTAGTGGGTTACAGGGCTGCCTGTCCACAAAACTATCGTTTGTTGTGTTTATCATCCATCTTTTCAAATAAATTAAACCCAGTAATTGCCATATTAAAGGGTATAGCAATAGGGACTATCTCTTTAGCACAAAGATACTGTTGTGGTGGTCGCCGCCTGACTAGCAGGTTGGAAGATCCCTTTCCGGAATGCTAGTTCCTGGCGGGATCCCACCCTATGAACAATTACATAGGTTGGTTTGGTTTTCGGTAGGTTTGCACGAACTTAGTAACACAAAACACAACTCACGCGTTTAATAAACAGGAATGTTTATTAACAAGCTACTTCCCGGGAAAGATCTGGAAGACCTTCCCACAAGTCCAGTACCCCAGCACGGTGTGCCGGGTAATGCTGGAGAGGCGTTGCCTAACCACCAGGAAGGTTGTGAGACCCTGCCTGCAAATATGAGGGTCCAAGGGTCCGCTCTCAGGGAGAGACGCGCAAGGACAGCCTGTCGACCTACTGTGAATGCTGAGTATATATACCCAGCTTTACATAATCCCAGTCTCCGCTGCGCCACTCTCGTGTGCGGCGTTGCCCGGAACCACTACACAGTAAGGATTGACTCTCCACGCCATCTTCCGAAGAACGTCCGAACACTGCTGGACTCCCGCCCCACTACACTATTTTCCCCATATACCACAGATTTGATTCCGTATACCACAATTATGGTTTCTGACTGTTTTTATACAATGGGACCCATACATTTTCATTGGGGTTTTTGTACATACGATGGATGATAAATTTCTCTATTGAGGTTCACTCCCAGAAGAAATATTATAATGAGTGTTAACTATTAAGTACAAAACACCACAGGCAACCTTAATGTCTCACCTCACATTACAGGAATCTTTGTACCCTCAGGCTATCTACCTGGTCTGCATTACACATGACACTCGCATCATATTTCAATACCTACTCAGACATCCCTGTTATACTGGAAAGTTCACTGACCGCTTGTCCATAGCTCATTAATATGCATAGTTGGGTTTCCGTTTCGCCGAAACTGGCGTATTTCCCAGTGGTTTATCGTTTCGTATTCATCCCGCATGCTCTGACAACTCAGACTGGCCTGAGTTACTGTTACACTGGCCGAGCTACACTAGGTTAGCTTTGGTTGGGTTAAATCCGTGGCAACCTTGACCCACTCTAGAGACATGTCTGTTACTCTCGTGCCTGACCTTTAGTACTGCTTGGAGAGTGTGTTATATCATAATCTCGAAGCTAAATTTCCATTTTCTTATTCATTTCCTTTCCTATGTATTTCTTCTTCAAAATATAAGGAACATAAGTCATGGTTTCTTCGTCAATTTGTTAGCTATGCATATTTATTATTAAGTACTTCTGATTTGTGAATCTACATAGAACAGAAGTACTTGGCTGGAGGCGCACACCACAGATACTGTGTGTGATTTCACCCGACCAACTCTTAGTCTGTACAGAGTGGAGACAGAGGTGGCGGCCAATCTACCATCCCTGTTACACTGGCAACCAGAGCTACACAAACTTAGCTCTGGTCGGGTTAAATAAGCGACCGCCTTGATCCAGTAGCTGGAACTGTTTGTTACTCTCCTACAAGATCTTTGGTAGTGCTTGGAGAGTGTTTTTAGTCATAACCCTAAGGGGAATTAACCATTTTGTTATTTTCATTTGTGTGTATTTTTAGAATAATACCACCATAAAGCCAGACTTAATTATCAATTTACCAAGCTATGATTTCTATTTATTAAGTATTTCTGCTTTTGGAACCTACCTAGAAGAACACTACTTGGTGTTAGGCGCACCCCGAGTGATCCCGTGTGGGATTTAACCCGACCAACCCCGATATCGTAGAAGGGGGTGGTTGCCAAACTACAGTCCCTGTGTCCTACCTCTCCGCCTTTGCTACCACCGCTTCCTTCCCCTTCCCCTCCCCTACCTCAGTCACTGAACAGCAAACAGTTAAGGGAAAGTCGCATTCTATAATGTGCTGTATCCTGATTTTGTTTGTTAAATGACTTTTAAAACAAGTCTCCACAATAGTCCTTCTCGTCCTCTCTCTCTCTCTCTCTCTCTCTCTCTCTCTCTCTACCTCTCTCACTGTCTCTCTATCCCCCTCTCTCTATCCCTCTCTCCCTCTCTCTCTCCCTCTCTCTCCCTCTCTCTCCCTCTCCCTCTCTCTCTCCCTCTCTCTCTCCCTCTCTCTCCCTCTCTCTCTCCCTCTCTCTCTCCCTCTCTCTCTCCCTCTCTCTCTCCCTCTCTCTCTCCCTCTCTCTCCCTCTCTCTCTCTCTCTCCCTCTCTTTCTCCCTCCCTCTCTCCCTCCCTCTCTCCCTCTCTCTCCCTCTCTCACTGTCTCTCTATCCCCCTCTCTCTATCCCTCTCTCCCTCTCTCTCTCCCTCTCTCTCTCCCTCTCTTTCTCCCTCCCTCCCTCTCTCCCTCTCTCTCCCCCTCTCTCTCTCTCTCCCTCTCTCTCTCGCTCTTGCGCACTCTCTTGCCCTCCCCCTCCCTCTCTCTGTCTATCTATCTATCTATCTATCTATCTATCTATCTATCTATCTATCTCAGCTTTCTTATACTAAGATATCTATCACCCACTACAACGCACACAATGATTGCTAGTTCTGCTATCTTCCACCAATTGTAAGATAGCGGCACCCTAGTCGGGGACTATCAATGTTATCAGTTTTTATAATCCTTTGATAATCGTGAGACGAGGCTGAAACAACTCCGTAGATAATCGCGCCCACCACGTGGTGTTTCGTTTTAGCGTCGGGGCAAGATGGCCGCCTACATAACACAATAGTTATCTAAGCATGCCCTCTAACCAAATCTGCAAACTGACTGCAATGTTCTCCTAAACGCCCATATAAGAGGCCAGCCTTAATAAACATAACATGTTCTCTTTCTTCATGTCTGAATATTTCACACTTGCTGAATAGTCCAATTCAATAAGCAGAACACTTGGTGATTGTAGGTAACTGTCACATGTAGCATCGAATATCAACTTTGTTAGTTCATATTTTCCATTTGAATTTTCTATCTCTCACCTGTAATACAGGAGAGTTTTTTTTTCAGATAGAGTTCAGTTACAAACAAGTCTTTGATCCTACTCCACTACTGAATGACACAAATGAGTCCATTTAGACCAATATTGATGGACCTTTATCTGTCATAAATGGTAATCTTGTTCAATTCACAGTAAAACCCTAGTCCCACCCCCAGCAGTGGTAGATTTACTGCCATATCAAAGGCCAATCCTTCTCATACCATGTCTATGTGGTGTGGGAAGTAAAAGAACTCTCACCTCGGTAAATGTGTAGGGGTGAGATTTCTACCTGAATTCATCTCATAGTTCGATCACCACCCTTGTGGTGTAAAAGAACCTTGAGAAAGTCTGGAAAGGACCTATAATGATTGACTGGACGTAGAATCAAATCAAACAAACAAACAAACAGTAAAACCACGCTTAAAGGGAAACCCTCTGTTCCATTTAACGGGGTGTTTACTTAAGCGGGGTTTAAATGAACTAGATAACAATTCCTGTTCCAAACAAATCGGCGCCTTTAGCGGGGTATACCTTTAAACGAGGTGTCCAAGAAACGGAGTTTTACTGTATTTGAATTTGAAAATAGCTTTTGATATGGACTATAGACACAGTTATAACAGTGGCAGGTACCCATCGTACTGCTGGCGCCTCCCACTCCTTCACTACTGGCGCCATGACGCTTGTACCCGGCAAGTAAGGCGTACATGTATACAATCTCCCCCCACCGGCATGACTACCGCTCTGTACGCGTTGCACACTCGTCCGAGCCTGTGTTGGAGAGTGTACACATTGCGCAGCGTTCCAGTGGCCTATTCTAGTGGCGCCCCCTGTCAACGACCCGCCCACTCAGCACACAGGGCACTCTCCCAACAGATATCCTGCGCTCTACTTCCTGCCCTAATTGTATCTCTGCACCAACCTGCCTGTTTGGAAAAATAGATGTCCAATGTGCCAGTTTATCATAATGCGAAGGAGTATTTTGTGTTTCACTTTTAAGTAGATTTATTTTTATGTGATAAATAATACTACTTTCTTTATTGTTTTTCTATTGTCTATTTTGTCAAACCTCACATAGTCCTGGGATTACTTTCGTCAGTGAAAAGAACCTCATGGTTTGCAGGGTTTTGTTTTTTGTTTGTTTTCTTCCCCAGAGAAGACCAACTTTGAAGCCAAGATGACATGCTTACTATTAAATATAGTATCTATCCACAGTTGTGATAAGATACTTTAGTTGCGAAGATTCGAAACGGGTCGAGTTCTTCACGGGTCGAGTTCTTAAAACGGGTCGAGTTCTCCAGTATTCTTCAGCCGATACCCGGAGAACCAGCATTGGGTTGTTGCAGAGATTCAATAAGCACTAGCGCCACAAGAGATCTGCTGGGAGAGTGCACACAGGACCACGCGAGAGTTGACGACACTCCACGAGACAGCGAGAGTTAGAGGAGAACGCGTGGAGGTTGTGGTCGGGTGTTAGTGGCGCTGATGACACAGTGGTCGGTCGCGCACCCACACCCACACCATATACACCCAGAGAGTGTAGACCTTTAACACTCAGTACACCGCTAACCTCCAGACACACATACATACATCACCGCACCTCAGGACATTCATTCACGACATCTCACGCACAACTCCACGCACCATTCACCTCTTAGAACCAGAGCCCAGCCCGCTAACACCCGCCGAGGGGTTTGGAATACATCTATACACCACCTCTGCTATCGTACAGGAGTTACCTTCCGTTTACGTACGCTCTACCTGGAGAAGTGTGGGGGCCCTGGAGGTAGGCCGCGGGGGTGGGGTGTTGTGGTAGGTGCAGTGTGTGTGGAGGTGGTGGTGGTGGTAGCAGGAGGAGGGGGTGTGAGGCGGCGCGGGTGGCTGGGTACAGGTGCGACATACGCGGAGTTGGATCTGGAGCAGAAACTGGAACAGGCCACAGTGAAGGTGGAGTCGGAGGAGGAGGAGGAGGAGGAGAAGGAGGTGGAGTAAGAGGAGAAGAAGGAGGAGGAGGTGGAGTAAGAGGAGAAGAAGGAGGAGGAGGTGGAGTAAGAGGAGAAAGAGGAGAAGGAGGAGGTGGAGGAGAAGAAGGAGAAGGAAGTGCAGGAGGAGGAGAAGGAAGAGGAGGAGAAGGAGTAAGAGTAGGAGGAGGAGAAGGAAGAGGAGGTGAAAGAGGAGGAGAAGGAGGAGGAGAAGTAGAAGGAGGAGGAGGAGGAGTAAGAGTAGGAGGAGAAGAAGGAGATGAAGGTGGAATAACAGTAGGAGGAAGAAGAGGAGGAGAAGGAGGAGGAGTAGGAAGCAGAGTAGCAGAAGCAGGTAGAGGAGTAGGAGTAGCAGTGGGAAGAGTGCCATCCACCCTCGGGATATTACGCCGACTTCTACCTGGAATCTTACCGGGTCATTCACAGGTGGATCAACATGCCAGTCTGCTAGCCGCCCGTGTGAGGTAAGCTACCTGTGGAGGAGTGCTAGATCCCGCCCGGGGCTGAGGGAGACCGCGGGGGGCCGGGTCGAGTCACGCCGGGTGGAGTGCAGTGTTCGCCGGGGGCTGTGTGTACGTCGTTACGGTCCGCCACCCACCACCATGGAGGAATCCCCGGAGGATTACAACTCAGTGCATTACGCCGCCACTAACAACAACGTCAACGGGAAACCCACCGGAACCGGAACCGACGATGCGCACGCCGACCCCGCCGATATACCGGTGGTCATCGAGCGACTTCCGGTGCCGATCACGCGGGCGGAACGGGAATTCCGTCGCGCGGATAACGCGCTGGA
Organism: Alentia gelatinosa; assembly: GCA_950022655.1. NCBI lineage: Eukaryota > Metazoa > Annelida > Polychaeta > Phyllodocida > Polynoidae > Alentia > Alentia gelatinosa. Next base: position 3,686,711 of record OX465586.1, read on the forward strand.
TACGCTGTGTGTGTTCGGGTACTGCCTGGGACTGGTGGCCTTCCTGTGCGGCTTCCACCCGCGATTCCAGTTCCGCCAGCGACCGCCCTACCCCCTGGTGGGCAACATCCAGGACGTGAACCCGGCCATGGTGCCGCTGGTGTTCTGGCAGGACGGGGTCAACCTACTTCCGGTAGTCTGGGGCCTGAGGTATATACGCAAGATCAGCATCCGGCTTTTTAACGTGTGTTCCATGCGCAACGACCCGTATCAGGAAGGCGCCGGCCCGCAAACCGGAAGTGCCCCCAGGTGGGGGCTGTACCTACTTCCGGTTGTTCTGTACCAGGGCGGGTTCGGCGCTTGGATCGGGCTGGCCACGAACTACTACCTGCCATACCACGTGTCGGATGTGGAGTGGGTGGTCGGCGGGCTGGTCATCTTCGTCACCGGAGAACTCCTCATCATCATCCGGGTCCTCGTTGCCCACCGCACCCGTCTCAGGGCCCGCCAGGAGGCGCAGCACATGCCCGCGCGCGAGCTGAAGGTGGTGGAGTTCGGGGAGGTGCTTTCGTGTACGGGGTTCGCCCTCTTTACCCTCACATTGCCTGCGGGACTGATGGCCGTCACACGACTCCTCATCGCTATCCTCGCCTGCTGTGGTAAGGTGCGGGGTAAACCCTTCTGATGTTGTTCCGGTAAGCTGCTGTTTGGTAAAGGGCGATTCCCACTTGTAGATTCTTGCCCCAGAGCCACGAACTACTACCTGTCTTACCATGTATTGGATGTGGAGTGGGTGGTCAGCAGGCTGGTCATCTTCGTAACCGGCGAGCTCCTCATCGTAATCCGGGTCCTCGTTGCCCGCCGCGCCCGGCTCAGGGCCCGCCAGGAGGCGCAGCACATGCCTGCACGCGAGCTGAAGGTAGTGGAGTTCGGGGAGGTGCTTTCGTGTACGGGGTTCGCCCTCTTTACCCTCACATTGCCTGCGGGACTGATGGCCGTCACACGACTCCTCATCGCTATCCTAGCCTGCTGTGGTAAGGTGCGGGGTAAACCCTTCTGATGTTGTTCCGGTAAGCTGCTGTTTTGGTAAAGGGCGATTCCCACTTGCAGATTCTTGCCCCAGAGCCACGAACTACTACCTGTCTTACCATGTATTGGATGTGGAGTGGGTGGTCAGCGGGCTGGTCATCTTCATCACCGGCGAGCTCCTCATCGTAATCCGGGTCCTTGTTGCCCGCCGCGCCTGGCTCAGGGCCCGCCAGGAGGCGCAGCACACATAGGCACATGAGCTTAAGGTGGTGGAGCTCGGGGAGGTGCTTTCGTGTACGGGGTTCGCCCTCTTTACCCTCACATTGCCCACAGGACTGATGGCCGTCGCAAGGCTCCTCATCGCTATCCTCGCCTGCTGTGGTAAGGTGCGGGGTAAGCCCTTCTGATGTTGTTCCGGTAAGCTGCTGTTTTGTGAAAAAGGCCAATTTCCAATTGGAGATTGTTGCCCCAGAAACTGGTGCCCGGCGTAGTTGCCAAGAAACGTCAGTCACATAGCTGGTGGAAGGACATAGTTATCAAGTAGGGGCCCAAAAAATTTTGCACATGTTTGAAATCAAATCGAAAAGAGACTAGTGCCTTTTTGGGATGGACTTGAGTCAGCAACTCATACATGCACCACAGGTGGCAGGGGAAGAGTCAACAATGATTTTGCACTTTTATATTCCCACTTTGCAACATAGGAGATTCCTAGAAATTTGTGCTCATAGTCACCAACTGAAGCCCCGCACATGCCCCAAGAGTGCCTAGTGGGAATCGGGCATAAACATATTGGGGCAACTAGTGTGTAAAGCCAATTGGCAAAGGTACAGAATTAACTGCTATTGACCTCTATAAACAAACAGAAAAGGCTTGGGGAAATCTGCAAGACTGAAAAGACCCTTTAAGGGTATGTTAGGAGAGATTGAAGTTAAAGACTTGAGGAAAGCGTCAAATACATCCTTCCACAAATCTCTGAGTACGTTGGAAGTCAAAACACAAATCCTGTGGAAATCAAAGTCAAAAATACTGGCTTTACTATCAACACAGAAGGTTATATATACGCATAGACATGTAAATAGAAGACTATTTTTATAACCTTAAAAGGGATACTGAGTTTAGATTTCTGTACAGCTTGGTCTATTTTAAACTGACAATTGGTTGGAGTTCCGGGCTTACGTCCAGTATGAAGTAAGATGGTAATTGCCCAAATCCGGTTTGAGATGTACTTTAGAGGTATTGAAAACTCCGAGCGTGACTGAACAAATAAGCTTAAAACTGTTACCACACTAAATACCATACGGCCCGAGGCCCAGCCGCATTGACCTACTTTCTCGTGCGCTGATTGGCCACTGACAGTGACACTGTGCAAAGCTGATGACAACATACACTGCCACTCAATTAGGATGCTCTATTCTGAAACGGATTTTTTTTTTTAAAGAAGGAGTAAATCCAATTCTAGCCTCGGGCGTAGTACAAAGCTGCCGTTATATTTACACGAAGGTACTATTTTCAGTGAATGAACTGGTGCAGAACGATGGCTGATATTGCCCTAGGTCAGTAAAACACACCGTATACATCGGATGGTGCTGATACGAAATTATTTTTTATTTTTTATTTTTAATTTAGTCAAGTTTGTGTTCGATGATACATTCACCATTTACCAATTGCGTTATGCCAAAATGGACATCTCGATATTTTTGTAGGGATTCTATACTGAAACTTCTACAACTGAGACTGTTCGTATTTATTACATACAGTCAGTTCTTCCTGGAACTCCTTAAGTGCAAGAATCCATGGCCTTTCAAAAAATATCACCTTTCGATTATATTGAGCAATTATTGACAAGTATGATGTTTCCTTTGACTTCGATTGAGGATGAAACTTTATAGTAATAGCGGTAAAGACACGATCGACAACAGATACTCAATAGCATTATGTAGTTATGTTTTATTATAGTATTGCTTAAAGGCATATCCTACAATCCACAGTAACGCCATCTGGTGATTTTTTTAATTGTTAATCATCAGTCAAAACTGGATCGGTCAATTTTACGTTTTGTCAAATTTCATACGAACCCAATAGTTACAATAAGCAAATTTACATAAGCATTGTTTTCATTGGAAATGTACTGAACATGTGGTTTTCTTCAATTTCCTTCAAAAACAAGGACAGTGACCTATTTTCAAAATTTTAATGTGTAGTATTTTACATGTACTACTTTCTGTAAAAGTTTGAAGAAAATGACATGGTTTTTACTATATAAATAACAACTTTCTATAATTTCTATAGATTCCATCATAATATTATCCTAACATTAATCTCTAAATCGAAAACTATCCTGGCTCCCGATTTTTAAGTTAGATATGTGTTATGTAACAATTCGAGATAATTATATAAAATCTTCAAGAAAATGTCATGGGTATCAATTTTCAAGACAAAATTGTAGAATATGCCTTTGATACATTTAAATATTTAGTTTGTATACTAGAGACAGATCCATGTTGCATTGTACTTCGCAGTTTCCATGTTCATGCTAGCGTTATACATGTAAATGTGAATGACATATGACAAAGAGTATGTGTATATATTTGATGTACTTACAAGGAGCAGAGAAATAAATCATGTATTTTCTGAACGCCCGTGGATGAACTGAATCATTGTGTCGGGGTCATGTCAAGAGACAGTTAATCCGTCTACCCCGCCTCATTATGTCAGATTATCTGCTGACAGTGGGTGGCTTCAATCTGTGCTATTAATCATGTGATGTGGGTTGGGTGTGGGTTAGACTTGCTCAAGTCTTTGATTATGAAAATTCATTAAATGATTAATCACAATCAGAATAAAGTTCATCCTTCTCTGACTGGCCCATGAATCAATGACTTGGCCACTATAAACAGAATCTCCTGTTTATGGCCCCAAACTACTCCCTCTAACCCTATACCTCCCCCTACCCCTCCTCCTCCAGTAGCCAGTCTAGGTGTGGGTCTGTGTGGGTCATGTGTAGCAGCTCTGTTCATAGACTAAATGTAGGTGGTAATTATATAGAACGTCCTAACCATGCTGTACAAGCTACAAAACAAGATGATAATTCACGGTTTGTACGGAACAAGGCGTTTACGCCGAGTTCTATACAAACCATGAATTATCATCGAGTTTTGTAGCTTGTACAAGCATGGTAGGTCGTTCTATATTTACTATATACCTGAAATCGTTCTACTGTTTATTGAGTTGTAGAAGTTGTGGCATTTTTAATGATTTCTAGGTATATGATAATAAAGAGACACAGTGAGTGTGACTGACTTCCATCTGTTCCTCGATATTTTTGTCAGAAATACTCACCTCATTCTTCGAACTCGGGGAGTATTTCTGATCAAAATATCTCTGAACAGATTCCATTCAGTCACACTAACTTTGTCTCTATATATTACCTCACCACTGGTGTTTTTTGTTGCATATGCTTAACATTGTGAACTCGTTGTCCATGCCCCTACGAGTATTGCAGTCGGTTCACCATGGTCTATATTCTGTGTGTCATCCTTTTATTAGTGTGTACAGGGGTGAGATAAATAAAAAAAGCAACTGGTTTTGGTCAAAGTTGTTGTTCTCCAACCTATTTGAATGCTGCGTGATATTCACTCGGCTGTCACCTCGTTCATATCACTCCACATCAAACTCACTGAGTGCGACAACTTTGACCAAAACTTGTTGGTTTCTTCTTTAGTCAGTAGACATGAATGGGTAGACTCGAGGCTGTGGTTTAAATCATATGTTTTTTTACATGTTGTGTACTTTAGAGGTCGTTGGGTTGGGATGGTGTTTTTCCATCATGGCAAATGCCAACGTCATATTTCAGCGACACTGAACGATGACAGCAGGGTAACACAGGGGCAGCATGGGACGATGGTTAAACTTAAGGGCTGGTTACACCAACATAATGGATTTGCCATGGTATATCTTGATTTATTATCCAACTAATACAAAGTGTCCATAGAAAAGGGATAGGGAGTTTGTATGTACATACCCAGTGCATACGGATATGTTGTATGCTACGGGTGGCGCATACGGAAAAATAGTGCGTATGGAAAAATAGTGCATAACTAAAATGAACTGATATTGACATGCCACTTGCCCAGATAAGGTGGATAATAAATACAATATAGACTGGTTTCAGATAAAAGCAGTTGTATGCTCCTCGGAGTTGCCTTTGCGCAATATCCTCGCATATGCTCAGATATACTATGCATCAACTCCTCGGAGCATACGGCCACTTGTATCTGAAACCAGTCTATTGTGTATATATCTTGTTATATGTTACAATGTCCTAATATGTTTTACTATATACCCATGCCGTATATACTGTAAATACGCACCGTTTCGGCATATGACGTAAAAATACTGTAAGGACCAGTGGTCCGTACAGGAAAATACCTACCCAAACACATTTATTAAAATATTGGTTGTGAAGCCAAATGATATTGATATTTCTTTTTCAATTTCGGGTATATAGTAAATATATAACGTCCAACCATGCTTATACAAGTCACAGAACTCGATGATAATTTACCGTTTGTATGGAACTCGGCATAAACGTCTTGGTCCGTACAAACCGTAAATTACCATCTCATTCTGTGACTTGTACAGCATGGTCAGGACGTTCTATATAACTACCTCCTTTGTCGCGATATGTAGCGTGCGATGATATGTGTACTTTTTTGTGATGTCGTGTGTATATTTTGGTGCTCCACCACTATGACACCTCAACAAACATCACGGCAAATATGCACGTGATTATTCAAAACCTAGCAAGATTTACTAGGACAACCAAATCATTACTTATCTCACGATATCTTGTGTGTTGACGGAATCAGTACTTAAAACTCCAATCAGCCCTGAATCATGTGGAATCTAGCATCGAAACGGCTACACCATCATGTCACCTCCCTGAATTTAGCGATTGAGTATCAGGGCTTTTTTTAATTTTCTTCATTGTTTATATAAGTGATCTGAACCCTGTGAAAGATGTTACATGAAAAGAATATAGATGGTTATTGAGTATGATGGGAAATGAGGGCCCATTCTAAAATAATGGAAATAACTCTGATCATTTTCTTAGATGAATCTTTCCTATATTTTCTTGTATTCTATTTTCTTTAATTCTAAATCATATATATATATATCTACTTTTATAATATTCCCCAACTGGAATAAGCCGTTTTGACGGTTGGCGATAAAGACGACAATTATTTTTGGTATAATCTTAGAAAGACCGTGATCTAGAACTAACCCTGTTCTATATTTTATCTATTTTATTATATGCCTGGCACGAATGTCTCACACTTATTGGCCAGCTGTATATATATTCCGTTCTGCATACTGTGCACGAACTAATAATCCATGCACTCCATACCACGTGACTTCTTGTAAAATGGCATTTTTAATGACTCCCAGGTATATATAATAGTAAGGAGACATAATGAGTGTGTCTGAATTACATCTGTTCCTTGTTAATTTAGATCGGAAATATTTCTGACTATATCAACTCGAAACAGATTTCATTCAGGCACACTAACCACGCCTCCATGATATCCCTCCCTCTAATACCACCCCAGTAGTCACGATAGCACACCTCCCCATCCCCCAACACTATACATACCACGATGAATCAATATTCCTGTCGCCTCCTGAATGTTGTGGTTTAGCAGGGTTCACGTCGTCCCATTCATGCCAGGAGACTGCGGTAGAGACATGTTTGTAGTGCCTGACAGCACACGGTGGATGTAGGTATGTGTGCGGGCAGCGCAGACAGACATGCAGAATGATGAGTGATGTGTGTGTTCCGGAATGATGATTCCTCCCTGTGGTCTGCTGTGTGGGAGGACAGCTGATGGAGAGATTATCATAGATGGGATTAATGTCATATGGTTAATAATCCCGGCTATGGTTAATATTTCTCCATACAAGCATAACTAAAGTGACCAGGGTCGGGAATTAACGAGCGCAGTGGTAAAGAGTACTGAACTCGTGATCCCAAGGTTGTCAGACTTTGTGGGTTTGAGTCCCAATGACTTACTGCTATATCAAAGGTCAGTCCTTCTCATACCATGTCTGTGTGGTGTGGTGTACACTCACCTTTCTCCTTTATATCCAGCAGTGGTAGATTTACTGCTATATCAAAGGCCAGTCCTTCTCATGTCACGTCTATGTGGTGTGGTGTACAGCCAACTGTCTCCTTCATCCCCAGCAGTTGTAGACTTACTGCTATATCAAAGGTCAGTCCTTCTCATACCATGTCTGTGTGGTGTGGTGTACACTCACCTTTCTCCTTTATATCCAGCAGTGGTAGATTTACTGCTATATCAAAGGCCAGTCCTTCTCATACCATGTCGGTGTGGTGTGGTGTACAGCCACCTTTCTCCTTTATATCCAGCAGTGGTAGGTTTACTGCTATATCAAAGGCCAGTCCTTCTCATACCATGTCTATGTGGTGTGGTATATAGCCACCTTTCTCCTTCATCCCCAACAGTGGAAGATTTACTGCTATATCAAAGACCAGTCCTTCTCGTACCATGTCTTTGTGGTGTGGTGTACAGCCACCTTTCTCCTTTATCGCTAGCAGTGGTAGATTTACTGCTATATCAAAGGCCATCCTTCTCATACCATGTCTATGTGGTGTGGGAAGTATAAGAACTCTTACCTCCGTAAATGTGTAGGGGTGGACCTAAAACCCATACCAAAACCCATAATAAATCTAATAGAACATATCAAACTATCTAAATTAACAAATTGGTACTGGCATTGGTGGAGAGCGGACCAAGTTATTGTCATCTCATGAGTTTACTTCTAATTACACAAGTATTTGTGGAGATGCTGATAGGTAATTTTAAGAAATGAGTGTTTGGTCTGTGTCCCCATTTGCCATTGAGATTGGAGCGTGCAGTAATAAGAACGAGGCGATAGCCGAGTGGTTATTTTGAAACTCTCCAAACGAGATGGTGAATATGCGTCTGATTATGTCCTAGCCTGAATGTATCTGTTTATCACCCATTGAGTACGAGTCACCGTTCTCGCAAGCCTATTGAGTACGAGTACCTAATGTTACGCCTATGGACGTTTATACCAGGCTAAGATAATATATCATCTAACCCCGATATCAGAGACAACTCTACATGAATTGAAAATACCTAACATGAGAACAACTCATGCGTCAGTGTGGCTTAGAACTCTATAGTCATGAGAAATCATTGTGCATCTGTCTAGCTTATTGACTTATAGGGGATTCTTCCATAGCTCAAATAGCCTTATCGTGCAAAGACCAAATAGCTTTGTTTACTTAAAAACACAAACTGCCATGGTAAGTATATGGGTCAGTGGGAAAAGGAAGGCGTTTGCCTGTGGACGAGTGTATAAGTATATATAATACTACCCCTAATATAAAATCCCATAGGTCTAACATTGGGTTTCCGTATGTCACGCTGACTGGCATACGGAGTTTTATATGCCACTAGTGGCATACAGGATTGTTATCACGTAATATTCCAAAATCAAGGAGTAGGATAAAATCAAAACCTGATTCGTTTTAATGGTTGCATTGATGTACGTCTTTAGCATGGGAGGCTCTAAGCCTAGTTCATTAAGAATTCCTCTCCATAGAGCGTAGTGAGAGTACAGAAGATCACTTAGATAGTGTGAGATCTTATGAACTGTGAATATATTTGACAATGTAAAAGGAAGGCCCTTCTCATACCATGTCTATGTGGTGTGGTGTACAGTCATCTTTCTCCTTCACATCCAGCAGAGGTAGATTTACTGCTATATCAAAGGCCAGTCCTTCTCATACCATGTCGGTGTGGTGTGGGAACTAAAAGAACTCTCACCTCGGTAAATGTGTAGGGGTGAGATTTCTACCTTAATTCATCACATAGATTCGATCACCACCTATGTTGTGTAAAAGAACCTTGAGTAAGTCTGGTGAGAACCTCTAATGGTTAACTGGACGTTAAATCAAAGCAACCAACCAACAATGTTAGAACAGGGATTGTATAAAGAAAGTCATATTCAATCAGATTATTAAACGGGCCCCTGCTTCTCTAATATCTATTGGTATCATGAACCATAAGTTTCCTTTTTAAAGGGGGTGGGGAGTTAGCTCAGTGGTTAGAGCACCGGACTTGTAACCCCAAGTTTGTAAGACTTTGTGGGTTCGAGTCCCACCCCTAGCAGTGGTAGATTTACTGCTATAACAAAGGCCATCCTTCTCATCCCATGTGTATGTGGTGTGGGAAGTAAAAAAATTTCACCTCGGTAAATGTGTAGGGGTGAGATTTCTACCTGTATTCATCACATAGATTCGATCACCACCCTAGTTGTGTAAAAGAACCTTGAGAAAGTCTTGAAAGGACCTTAGTGGTTGACTGGATGTAAAATCAAACCAAACAAACAAAACGATCTTTTTTAACCCTTTAAGGGCGGGTACCTGTGGCAATAGTATGTGGTAAGGGGCGGGTACTAGTGTTAATGCATACTGCCAGAGGGCGGGAGGTCTCAGGCCTATAGTAATAGTTCTATAGTTTTGGATGTGATAAAATATGCAATCATCAACATTATTATCCATTTCACCTGGAATCATTAGCTGGGTGTTGCATCTATATTCTGTGAAAATGTCATGATTATATATCCAATATTTCCGATTTTATTCCACAAAAATTTAATTTTGCTAATTTAAGAAAATGATGCCATATGGCATCACCCGCCCCAGCGCCGTTGATGCCATATGGCATCACCCGTCGTGAATGGGTTAAAGTCTGGCGTACACCCTACCCCATCCTCAGTGTGTACAAACACTGATTCATAGACTTTAGTCTGTAGACCCAGTGTCTAGGCTAGTGTCAGCATATTTAAAGGTTCATTTTATTCACCTGACATGTGATGCTTGTTCTCTGCGTGGGATCACGGATACCTGAGGTCATAAGTAAATGAGATTTATGACTCAAAAGTCAGAGCTTTTCAGATCAAGAAGCTATTTTGGGATAATGTTTGCTATCTGTAAAGTGATGATGGTTCTTCAGCCCTTCACTGTGTCACCTTGCTGGGGAATAGCTCGGTCGCTAGGATGCTGGTCCTCAGATTGGCAGCTTTGCCTCGGCTATCATCACTACCATGATCCCCATGTTTTCAATGATTGGGAATGATTCTAGGAGGGAAAACTGGGACTATATGAGAATGGTTTCATAAGCCTTTCACAACTCTCTTTAAATCTTGGTTCAGGAATTTGCAGGGAATATACCCAATGAGTCTCAACTCTTGTCTGACTTTCGTTTGGTTTAGAATTTATCCTACCCCGTCTATATTACTTCCAAATATTAAGAAATAACATAAAACTCACCGATATCCAGTGAAAATTGCATGATACTCCATACTGTGAGTTTGTTGACACTCTCGATATCGCTCTTGTCTTGTTCGTTCATTGGTCATTTTTCACATAACATCATTTCACAAATGTATCCCACTAGAGCGATGAATTTCATTTTTCTGCATACTCGCCCAAATACAGTCGGCCAATGTTAAGCCCATGGTTTTTTTTTATTAGGGGTAGGATAAATATGTAAACTACCAGATTGGCCTTTTATCTCACCCCTTGTACTCTTGTCCCATATGCGCAACATTGGGAACTCGTTCTCCATGCCCCTACGAGTATTGCAGTCTGTTCTCTATGGTCTATATCCTGTGTGTCGTCCATTATTTCAAGGTGAACAGGGGTAAGATAATGACAGAATGCAACTGGTTTTGGTCAAAGTCGTTGTTCTCCAACTCATTTGAATGCTATGTGATATTCACTCGGCTGTTGCCTCGTTCATATCACTCTGCATGAAACTTATGGAGAATGATACGACTTTGACCAAAACTTGTTGGTTTTTTCTTTACCACTAAATGAAACTCATTGTTCTCCAGCTCATTTGAACGCTACATGATATTCACTCGACTGTTGCCTCATTCTTGTTCATCAAACTAGTGGGAATGACGACTTTGACCAAACACTGAAGCGCCAGATCCACTAAGGCGATTTTCCATGCAAATTTGGGTTCGCAGACGTTCGCATGGACATGCGAATGCCTTGCGACAATATTCAATATATTGAATATCACCGCATAGGATTCGCACAGTCGCATGGCTCGCAGACGCATTCACTTGGTCGCCTAAAGGGGGTGCTCCACCAGGCCGATTTATCACCCGATCAATTGTTCCTGGGCCCTTAAGAGGAAGCTCACCTATTGTAATTTATTTAATTCTGACAATAATAGTTTAATAAATGGCCATTTTCAAAGATTTGTGAAATTCTAGGGCATCCGATAATTATCGGCGATTGTCTGGCTACGAAATCGGCTACCGTGGGTCAAGTGGAACCAACCCTTTAGTGGATCTGGCACTTTAGACGTTAATTCATCACGTTTTTATACTGTATGCCGTTGTAATTGAGGGCCTATTTGCTTGGCCATGAACTCCATTTAAAACCATTATCCCGCCATTGTTTACCATCTCTGGACAATGCCATGTGAGTATAGCAGAGACGGAGTATGACAAACCTGTGTATGACAACTGGAGCACAATACCATGTATCCACTTACAGAATAATACACCAGGGGGCGCTCACCCTGCGTCTAAAACACCACCACCGCCTGAGGGCACTGACTACCAGTCTCCACCACGTGACCTGTACACTCTCCAGGCGTCATCCTAGCCTCGTGATCTGTGGGTGGAGACTGTCTCCATGTCACATCACGACCTGGGACAGTTTTTAATCACTTGATTTGACCTGCTTGGCTGAGGCGGGAATTCATGGTTTCTGATCCGATATATACGTCATAAATACTTCACACCCAGCATGAGTCTTATATATTATCCTACCCCTAACAAAAACGGTCCATAGGCATAACATAGGCAAATTTTATGCGGCATGCCATGACATAAAGTGCGATTTATGCCTCTAGGGGCATACAAAAATAGACCAATCAGCGACCAGATTGTGAGCTGCTCCGAAAATAGTTACGGTTGGACTTTGGTTGGTCGTTCAATCGATATTTATATTTTAGTAATTCAAAAGGGTAGAGACGGGGTAGGATAAATACAAAACCGAACTCGAGTCTGACTTGTCGGTGTTTATGCCACTCTGGTCAGGTCTGTTCCTCACTACGCTCAGCTAACGCTTCGCGTAGTAATACACAACCTTGCCGTTGTGGCATAAACACTGACAAGTCTAACTCTCGTTCAGTTTCTACTAATTCTAACCTATAGTATCAGAGTTATATATATCCCACCAAGTCTGATGTTTGATTATTTCATACCTATCGTATCAGTGTCATACATTTCACACCAAGTATGAGTGTTTCACATCTCTGCAATCAGTAGTATATAATTCACACCCACCAGTGCTACATATTTTACACCTATAGTATCACTGTATACGCCCTCCAGAGGTTACTAGTCTCCTGATTATCGCCCAGGATAAACACAAGTTCCGCTTGCGACTGACTGGGCACACCATGATCATATGAACCACACTTTTCCCATCTACATTTGAAGAACCTGAGTATAATTTTGGCTTTACATGTAGAAATAGCTGAAATTTCCATTTCTGACATCGGATTTTCCATTTGAAGACTTATAAAAACCGTTAAAAAGCAATGATTGTGGGTTACGGGTCAAGGGTCTATCACCATACAACATCGGTAACCAGCGCACACCGGGACCTGCAAACAGACTGAATTCTGGGATACCTCAATAGGGTCTTTGTGCTTTACACCTAGTAGGGCTGTTTTACATTTTACACCTAATACGAGTCTTATATATTTCACACCTATAGTATCAGTTTCATACAATGCACAACCAGCATAGGTGTTATATACTTCATATCTATAGTAGCAGTGTTATAAATTCTAAACATAATATAAGTAGTACATTTTTCACATCTAATGTTTCAGTGTCATACATTTCACACCTAGTATGAGTTATATAATCAGTATTATACACTTCACACCCTGGCTGAGTGTGTATATATTTCTCAGCTGTCAGCTAGTGTTATAATTTCACACTTTTTTTTCATATATTTCTTTATTGATGCAATTTGGCAGGTACAAGATGGGTTCAGTACATTGTATAAACATAGCAGCATCAAATAAATGAGGTCTTTAGCGTCAGCCTTCAGTATGGCAGGTTTTCGTCGCTTGGGCCAACCCATGAGAAAGTGATATTAGCCTCGTGTTCTACTATACCTAGATTATGTAAGTAACATATTGTCTTGTGCGGTGAATACCAATAACATCAGTTGTCGATAACAACACTATGAACGTTATACATTTTTTCTGTGTCAGTGGTATTTATTCACACACAGATATGAGTTAAATCGCGTCAGAAGGTGACCTCTCAACGAGAGTTGACCACGTCTCTGCTATGAGGCTCCGATTAAAAATGGGGATCTACGATTTCCTCCCCTACACAGGGACTGAGGTGGGGTGTAGGGGGAGGGGTAGGACACAGGGACTGAGGTGGGGTGTAGGGGGAGGGGTAGGACACAGGGACTAAGGTGGTGTGTAGGGAGAGGGGTAGGACACAGGGACTGAGGTGGGGTGTAGGGAGAGGGGTAGGACACAGGGACTGAGGTGGGGTGTAGGGAGAGGGGTAGGACACAGGGACTGAGGTGGGGTGTAGGGAGAGGGGTAGGACACAGGGACTGAGGTGGAGTGTAGGGGAGGGGTAGGACATGGGGACTGGGGTTTAGTGTAGGGAGAGGGGTAGGACACAGGGACTGAGGTGGGGTGTAGGGAGAGGGGTAGGACACAGGGACTGAGGTGGGGTTATGGGGAGGGGTAGGACACAGGGACTGAGGTGGGGTGTAGGGAGAGGAGTAGGACACAGGGACTGAGGTGGGGTGTAGGGGGAGGGGTAGGACACAGGGACTGAGGTGGAGTGTAGGGAGAGGGGTAGGACACAGGGACTGAGGTGGGGTGTAGGGAGAGGGGTAGGACACAGGGGCTGAGGTGGAGTGTAGGAGGAGGGGTAGGACACAGAGACTGAGGTGGAGTGTAGGGGGAGGGGTAGGACACAGAGACTGAGGTGGAGTGTAGGGGGAGGGGTAGGACACAGGGACTGAGGTGGAGTGTAGGGGGAGGGGTAGGACACAGAGACTGAGGTGGAGTGTAGGGAGAGGGGTAGGACACAGGGACTGAGGTGGAGTGTAGGGGGAGGGGTAGGACACAGGGACTGAGGTGGAGTGTAGGAGGAGGGGTAGGACACAGAGACTGAGGTGGAGTGTAGGGGGAGGGGTAGGACACAGAGACTGAGGTGGAGTGTAGGGAGAGGGGTAGGACACAGGGACTGAGGTGGAGTGTAGGGGGAGGGGTAGGACACAGGGACTGAGGTGGAGTGTAGGAGGAGGGGTAGGACACAGAGACTGAGGTGGAGTGTAGGGAGAGGGGTAGGACACAGAGACTGAGGTGGAGTGTAGGGAGAGGGGTAGGACACAGGGACTGAGGTGGAGTGTAGGAGGAGGGGTAGGACACAGAGACTGAGGTGGAGTGTAGGGAGAGGGGTAGGACACAGAGACTGAGGTGGAGTGTAGGGAGAGGGGTAGGACACAGGGACTGAGGTGGAGTGTAGGGAGAGGGGTAGGACACAGAGACTGAGGTGGAGTGTAGGGGGAGGGGTAGGACACAGGGACTGAGGTGGAGTGTAGGGAGAGGGGTAGGACACAGGGACTGAGGTGGGGTGTAGGGAGAGGGGTAGGACACAGGGACTGAGGTGGGGTGTAGGGAGAGGGGTAGGACACAGAGACTGAGGTGGAGTGTAGGGAGAGGGGTAGGACACAGGGACTGAGGTGGGGTGTAGGGAGAGGGGTAGGACACAGGGACTGAGGTGGGGTGTAGGGAGAGGGGTAGGACACAGAGACTGAGGTGGAGTGTAGGGAGAGGGGTAGGAAACAGGGACTGAGGCCAGTCTAGCATCGTCATGAACTCAATTTTCTAACCCTGCTCCCGAACTACATATACCGTGAAGTCAGGTAAATCTAGCTGAAGTATAATACAATAGAGTTCACGACATCAACTGGCAGTCTGCCTATTGTCACCTTGACCATAAGTAAAATAAATAAGTCCATGAAAATCATTATTTACAAACCATGAGGGCAGTCTGAAAGCAAACAAATATAACAGGGTGGGAATGACAATAAAATTACACATGTTCTATGTACTGTGGACCCTGTTTTTCTTACAGTGCCCTATAGATACATAAGTTCAGGTCATAAAAGGAAGTACAGCTTTATCTTAGACTGGCATGAACGTCCATAGGCTTAACATGAGGACCTTGTATTCAACAGGCTTGGGGGTATGGTAACTCGTACTCAATGGGCAATACACAGATAAATATGTCCAAGCTAAGATAAAGAACAGAAACATTTTCGTATTTGGTATGTGTCCTAGTTTTTTATATAAATTTTTTTTTTAAAGGTTTTCATGGAAACTGGAGGTATCAGCTCGGGTAGTAATTGCCCTATATTCTGATGGCTCCAGTAATTCGATCCGTGAATCTCCCCCGATGTCCTTTATAGGAATTCCATGAGGTCTTTGCAGTCAAGTTACAACACAAACAATCATGTTGTTTCAGTGAGAAATACATCTTACCCAAAGCTAATAATGCTAAATTCATTCTTTCATGATCATCTCTATAGCTCGCCATCTCATTTGAAACGCTTTGGAATATTCACTCTGCTGTCACCTCGTTCATATTCCTGCACATTCGAAACACGATGGAGAACGAGACCCCGGACCAATTTCTCCTCCATTTCTCTTTTATTATCTTAGCCTGGTATAAACGTCCATAGGCTTAGCATTACGAACTCGTTCTCAACAGGCTTGCGAGAACGGTATCTCGTTCTCAACGGGTGATAAAGAGATGGATATTTCCAGGCTAAGATAAAATCAGAAACATATTCGTGCTTGGTCTGTGTCCCGGACACAGACCAAACAAAAATCAATTTCCTTCTTATTAACTGCGGCTGTTTTTTTTTCTTCTGAAATAGCAGCATTTATTGGCATCAAGAAAATTCGATTACAATTACATGATATCATTTCTGCAAGACGTTAAAGGAAAAAAAATAGCAACTACCACATACCAGTTCAAACAATAAAGAGTAATACAATGATGACATTATTGCTGCTTGTACATATAACCGCACTATAAATTGCAAAAAAAGAAAGATAGAAAAAACAAACACAGATGTTTACAACACAGCATTGATCATGATTTATAAATATTCTTCACCACAGAAGGAAGTGGGTGTGTCACAGTGAGTAGGCGCCATTCATGCTAATAGGCACACAAAGTATTGTCGGTCTCAGGATACAAATAGAAAAAAAGAAATCAGAAGAAGAAAGGTGACTTGTACTTTTGGCAGCAGTAAGGCAGGTCGCATTCCGGAGCAAACAGGAAGGTGAGTATAGTATATAGTCACTGGATAGATATCTTATACGCTTTGATATAGTCCATACATAAAATATATCGTCTTGTGTGTATGTGTGTCTGTATGCGTGCGATACTGCATGTTTAGGATGATCTAAAGTGGATATACAGAGATTTAAGATCATGTTTTATTTACATGATTTTATTTATTTATTTATTCACAAGTAAATAAAAATGTAATTTGAAGTAGTTCCTCCACCCTCCCTCCGCTTTTTCTTGCCCCCTCTCGGCACCCACTCGGAGGTATGACTTGTAAGGTATCTATGGAGGTAAAAAGCCAATTAAGAATATCAGAGAAGAATATAAAATAAGTGTATATGTATATATATTCTTATGTATAATTTCAATATCAACATTATAATATATTAATTCTATACTAAATCTAAAACAACAAGTACCAGAAGAGCATTTCCCCCACCATTCTATCATTTGAAGAGTACCCTCGAACTATCTATGTCAAGTGAAATCTTCCCTAACATATGACTAAATGACCTTAGACCTTAGACTGGCCTCAGTCACTATACTCCACACCTCTCCATGCTTGCCTACTACCACCGCTACCGCTACCTCTCCACCTACGCTCCCCTCCACTGCCTGAGCCAGAAGAACCTTAAGCCTATAAGACACCGACCCGACCGCTGTGCCCGATTCTACCTTGCCCGACGGATCCGTTGGGTCTGTGACAATCTGCGTCAATCGGGTCGATGTATGCACTTCACCGGCCCGATTTTATTACCTTTTCCGACGCGTCGGGCATTACTACCATGTTAGATATGACCGACTCTCCCCGACCTTAAGATTTCGGTGTACGCACTTCACCGACTTTTGTCGATTCTGGGCAGGATGTTTAAATAGAGATGCAATCCATCCCAGAGTCCCATTTAGAAGTGTCTAATATCGATTTGTAGGTGAGACAGAGTCGATTATAGATCTAAAACCCGTTTTCTGATATCTTAAAGTGAACAGAAGTTATTAAACTTTGCATTATTACCTATATATACCTATCACCCGGCCGGGGCCCAGCCGAGCCCGGCTTCCGGTCGCTCTCTTTGATCTCTTTGATCTCATTAAAAAGAGGAGGTTTTAAAAGGAGGAGGTGTGATCGGGAATAGTGGAGATGTCTAAAATTTTATTCCCGACTCTCACCGAGCCGATGGTCGGGATGAATCGGGAACATATTTCGGTGTCTTATAGTCTTTACACATTGTAGTTTATTTTATCCAGTTTATGTATGTTCATAATCAATGACTTAAGAAAGTCTAATGTAACCTCTAAGTTTCACGCTACAGTTTACGCTGAAACTGTCTAGACACTCCAAACCTTTTTAGCCTGACGATTTAGTACCCTACTCGTCGGTTTACTTGTCGTTGGCCGGCTATTTATGTTTTTGTCGGTCGTTTCCTGGTCCCTGTTCTTTAAATGGGCCTTTCAGTGATAAGGGTCCTATTCCTTTTATGTCTTTAAGTGGAATGTTTTATCCTCTTCGTATTCTACTGAATCTTAGTCTCTGATAAAAATCTTACTATTATGTACGGACCGTTGACCTTCTGAGGGTCCTCGAACATACTCAAGAAAAGTGGGGCGTGGCTATGAAGCATGTAGATTTTTTGTGTTCCCTTAATAGCGTATTTCCATCGGTCATCACCGATTTACAGTTAGCAACAACTGACGGACCTTTAGCACTGCTGACAATGTAAATAGGTTATTAGGAGAACTCAGAAAATCTACACCATCTTTGGCGGCCAATGGAAAAAGGCTTTGAGAGAAACCCTGCGCAAGTGATCACCCCGCGTCAACGGACAGTTTTGCTGGGAACGGAATTGTTTCCCTATGTTTATTTCAACCCCTTGTAAGCGTTCACCCTGCATAGGTAGACACCTCGCGTAAACGGACAGTTATTTCGGTATGAAAAACCTAACCCCGTGTGAACGGACACCTTATCAAATACGGTTGGGCAGGGTGGGGTCAACACTCCAGATTATCTTGATTCCTAGTCTATGGTGTGAATGTGGGGTGGATAGATTGGTGTCGAAACAATCAGATGCCAGACAAAGGTCTGTGTCGGCCACCGTAGGCATCAGGTAGGCGTCTGTGTGGTTATAACAGTTTATCTCACCCCTGGTATTTTTTCTCCATAGACTTAACATTGGGAACTCGTATCCAACATCCATGAGATATTTAGGAAAAATATCCAATGGGGGATTATGTCACAAATGTTAGCCCTTTTAGTCAATGTGAAGGATGAGATAAATTCAGAAACCTATTTAAGTTTAGGGTCAGAGCTCGGTCCCATCTCATTTGAATTACTATGCAATTTACTGGCTTCGCCTTGTGAATTACTTCGCGATTCAAACTCGCCTGGGATACGAGCTCTGACCCTGAACTTTCATAGGTTTCCTCTATAGTCTCTTTGACATGGTATCACCCTTATTAAGGTATAATATATTACAGAGCCTTACTATTGACAGCCTGGAGACCCCGTGTAAGTGAGTACCCCGCATAAGCTATCACCTTGGTTCCGAATGGAAAGTGTCCACTTACAAGTGGTTGTACTTATATAGAATGTCCTGACCATGCTGTACAATTTACAGAACGAGATGGTAATTTACAGTTTGTACGGACCGAGGCGTTTACGCCGAGTTCCATACAAACTGTAAATTACCATCGAGTTCTGTAAATTGTACAGCATGGTTGAACGTTATATATTTACTATATACCCGAAATTAAAAAATCCCATTAATTTCATTTAGCTTAACAACCAATATCTTAATAAACGTGTATGGCAAGGTGGTTCTTATTCTAGTGTACGGACCAGTGGTCCGTACAGAATTTTACGTTATATGGCAAAACGGTGCGTATTTACAGTATATACGGCATGGGTATAAGATAATGAAGGATTAAAATTATTGGAACTTCAGGTTTATTTTTGTATTCACGTATTTATTTAGATCTGATCATAAACTGCCATAGGTTTCCTCTACACAACACTGCCACTGAATTACACTGCTTGCCTCCCATTACCGTAACATAAACTCTATGCCAACTCATTGTAATTCAGTCCCTATTCAAGGAGGAACAATATCAACAACTTATCCTGCAATTCCGTATACAAGTAACATACATCACATGTCAATTTAGAACAATGGGTGTCCTGATTTTCGGAGATTTCTGACAATCTATTGACCTAGACATCTATTAGAAGCCCCCATGGCAAGCTGTCATGGTAACCTACTATTATTATACTATGTACACTGGGAATCGACAACGTATATTTACTGTGTATAATGACGCTTTCATTGTGAGACAATGACTTTGTTGTTGGTCAGAAAGGAAATCCGTTTGTATTTGAGTGTCTAGAGAGGTCGGGATTTACCCACCAGCATGTTACATGTGTCACAGTAGTTTCCTTAATAGCATATACTTAGGAAGTTTACTCATGCATAGCAGAATAAAACACGGCTTGCTGTCAGGATTTAGGGGCTATTGCTTCTCTGTTTCGCTTAAGCCCAATGCCCATCAACCGATTTCGGAACATTTTTGTACGTTTGTCGGCGACAAACGGAGGATAATTTGTCTCGGGCGAGGTATCCTAGCGGAGTCGGTAGATGTAGGATAGCTAGGCAAGGCTACCCAGTGATTAGTGAACCACCTCCCTCAGAGGTCCTTTTGTCCCCGACAAGTTTTGGTTTTCCCCTCCCCCAGCGATCAGTGGACCATACACCGATTTTATCAGTGTGCGTATATATGTCGGTAGGTGTAGACTGATTTCCTTAGGACTAATACCCTCCAGCCCCTCTCCTCGAGGGCCGCGCGTCGAGCGAGGGGTTACGTAATTTGCCTACGACAAGGTGACCGATTCCTATACGATTTGGGAACTAATCGTTTAACCCTAAATCGGTAGATGGGCATCCGGCTTTAAGCCCAATGCCCATCTACCGATTTCGGAACATTCATGTACCTTTGACGGCGACAAACGGACGGTAATTTGTCTTAGCCAAGGCATCCTAACGGAGTCGGCCGTAGTCGGTAGATGTAGGACAGCTAGGCAAGGGTGAGCTACCGATTAGTAGACCGATTTGCTTAGGACTAATATCCAGCACCCCATCTCCTCAATGTCCGCTGTTCGAGCGAAGGGTTACATAATTTGCCTGCGACAAGTTCACCGACTCCTATACGATTTGGGAACTAATCATTCAACCCTAAATCGGTAGTTGGGTATTGGGCTTTATGCTACATTTACACTATAGGACTCATAGGTATTATGGAGGCAGCCATCTTGTCCATCGACGCCGAACAAAACACCCGATGGCGGGTCAAATCATCAATAGATTTTTATCTAAAATATTAGGTTTGGCTTGCCATAGACGGGTTTTATCCTCGCTTTACGATCATCTATAGATAAAGACAGCAGTTACATTTTCCTGAGACATGTTTTCCCCCCTGCAATTGTTGGCGATATTTACTCCTAACAAGGAACAGAATCACATGCGATTTTGAACCCTGTCAAGTGGAATTCACACGGTGGGATTCATGTATCTGACAGGGTTCAAAATCTCATGAGATTCCTCCCTTTTTTAGGGGTAAATGTTGCCAACAATTGTAGGGGGAAAAACATGTCTCAGGGAAACGGAACCCTACAATTAAGACAAAGAAATTGTTTTTGAGGACAGAATCCCAGCAGGAATTGTCTCAGGCAAACACTTTTGTGAGGTACATGAATCCCATCATGTGAATCCCACTTAACAGGGTACAGAATCTCAGCAGGATTTGTCCAAGACAAACACCCTGTGAGGTACATGAGTCCCATCGTGTGAATCCCGCTTAAGGTACATGTATCCCACCATGGAGATACAACTCCATGGTCCCAAAGTGTGAATTCCATTTCATACTATTCTACCTGACCAAAGGTCGTACATGAGTGTTGAATTCACTTTACCCAAAATGCCCTGTGTCTCGTTGGCGTAAAGCAAAATGATCTTCATGTACGGGCCTAGATTATTAAACGGACAGGGATGTGTGTTTAGTTTGTGCGTTACTCACCAGATGGGGTCCCATGTATGCTCCAGCAGAACCCTCCAGTGTGACCACTCCTGACATCTGGTGTAGAGGTGGTACACTACAGGGGGTGTCCCTGTCTATACAGACACACACCGTGGAGGAAATACCTCCAGGCTGTGAGAAATGTCTCCTTAGACACAAAAAGGTGCAATTTACTATATAGCCATGCCTTATATACTGTAAATTTGTACCGTTTACTATATACCCATGCCTTATATACTGTAAATATGTACCGTTTACTATATAGTCATGCCGTATACTGTAAATATGTACCGTTCACTATATAGCCATACCGTATACTGTAAATATGTACCGTTTACTATATAGCCATACCGTATATACTGTAAATATGTACCGTTTACTATATAGCCATGCCGTATATACTGTAAATATGCACCGTTTACTATATAGTCATGCCGTATACTGTAAATATGTACCATTTACTATATAGCCATGCCTTATATACTGTAAATATGTACCGTTTACTATATAGCCATGCCGTATATACTGTAAATATGTACCGTTTACTATATAGCCATGCCTTATATATACTGTAAATATCTACCGTTTACTATAATTTTATCATCTCCTCGACCTTTCCCTTTCTTTGAGGGGGTTTCTTGTTATAGATATAACTTAGTCAAAATGATAACATATAGGAAGCAAGTATTGGAAAAGAAACAAATGTAACATGAAATTGTGTTCTGTATTGTGATCTGTCACTCCTGAAA
Organism: Alentia gelatinosa; assembly: GCA_950022655.1. Lineage (NCBI taxonomy): Eukaryota > Metazoa > Annelida > Polychaeta > Phyllodocida > Polynoidae > Alentia > Alentia gelatinosa. Next base: position 3,709,015 of record OX465586.1, read on the forward strand.
ATGTTTGGTGGTATCTAGCTATAATGTTCAACAACGTTCTGTCCTGTAAAATTTGAGGGAAGTTGCCTCCACATTGTAAAAATATCTATCCGAAACTCTCATAAGTTTGGTTTAGGTTGTGTATTACGAAAGGGTTTTCTCTTTTTATCAATGATAAAACCATCCCGTAATCTATGTATGTCTTTTTCTTTTCCTCCAAAAAAATGAAATTTCTTTTTATGTTGTACATGGATAATTTTCTGTTGTTTTGAATATTAATTCCATGTATGTTTGAGAAGTGCCAATAAACTGCTTTTAAAAAAAAAAAGTCTCCGTGGGCGTGAATAATTTTGTCCTATTTGGCGTCATATATACGCCTGATTGTGTGCATATCCCATCCTACGCCAGCTGGACTTATATCTAAGCATATTCAAGGCACTGTCCAATCATTTGATCTCTGCACCACTCCTGTTTTTATTTCATATGCCATCAACATCCAAGTCTCTGTGTGTTTTATAAAAAAATACAACCTTATATTACCAATTCTTCTTATAAAACCTTTCTGAAACCCAATTAGGTATCATTTAATTAATTCTACATAACAAACACAGCATTCTTTTGGGTTTTTGGGTTACCCACTATGAATAATATAACTGTGTATTCTCATTATGGGATCTGGCACAGATCAGCCCACCTATGGATGAACTTATTAATGAGTATTTGTACGGTACTGTTTTTACTGAAACATTTGAAGCATACACTTGTAAATATATAAATCAATCCTTTATTTGCTTAATTTTCTTTTGTGATTAACTTGAGCTCCTCCTTATATTTGACTTCCTGCTCCCTCATCTCCTCGTTCCAGTGCGATATTCGTATTTTCTCCTCCTGGTTGGCAGCAACCCCGAACACAACCTCCCTAAGTGAAATAATACAACAGACCGTGTTACATCTCCCAAACACATCCTATAACATGTAATAAAACCCCAAATATCACCTCCCTAAGTGAAATAATACAACAGTCAGTATGACATCTCCCAAATACATCCTATAACATGTAATAAAAGACCGAAAACAACCTCCCTAAGTGAAATAATACAACAGACTGTGTGACATCTCCCAAATAGATCCTATAACATGTAATAAAACCCCGAAGACAACCTCCCTAAGAGAAACAATACAACAGTCAGTATTACGTCTCCCAAATAGATCCTATAACATGTAATAAAACACTAAAGACAACCTCCCTAAGTGAGATAATACAACAGACTGTGTGACATCTCCCAAACACATCCTATAACATGTAATAAAACCCCGAAGACAACCTCCCTAAGTGAAATAATACAACAGACTGTGTGACATCTCCCAAACACATCCTATAACATGTAATAAAACCCCAAATATCACCTCCCTAAATGAAGCAATACAACAGTCAGTATTACGTCTCCCAAATAGATCCTATAATGTGTAATAAAACCCCAAATATCACCTCCCTAAATGAAGCAATACAACAGTCAGTATTACGTCTCCCAAATAGATCCTATAATGTGTAATAAAACCCCAAATATCACCTCCCTAAATGAAGCAATACAACAATCAGTAAAACATCTCCAAAATACACCTTCTAACATGTAATAAACCCCCAAATATCACCTCCTAAAGTGAAGCAACAGTCAGTGTTACATCTCTGAAATGGATTCTATAACATGTTATAAAACCTCAAATATCACCTCCCGAAGTGAAGCCATTTAACAGTCAGTATTACATCAACCAAATACATCCTACAACATGTTATAAAACTCCAAACAACACCTCCCTAAATGAAATAATACAACAGTCGGTATTGCATCTCACAAATACATCTTACAACATGTTATAAAACCCAAAATATCACCTCCATAAACGAAGCAATACAAGAGACAGTATTATATCTCCTAAATATATTCTAAAATGTGTAATAAAACCCCAAATATCACCTCCCTTTGTGAAACAATACAACAACAGTCAGCATCATATCTCCAAAACATATCCTATAAAATGCAATAAAACCCCGAACACCACTTCCCTAAGAGAAACGTAGTGAAAAATGTTTTAGGACAGAGACCAAATCTCATTGAGTATGAATCACATAGTAATTTACAATTTAGGGTTGTACGCCTCGATCATGGGAGGTTGCGCATTCAAATCCTGGTCGGGTCATATCAAATACTTCCCCAAAAATGGTACCCACTGCACTTTCGGCTTAACACCCGCCATTGGAATGAGGATTGGGGGGCAAGGGCCTGAGTGGACGAACGACTCTATCGCCAAATTCAGTGATTGTACACACAATATTCCCTCAATAGAAATTGTTTAAAAAAAAAAAAAATGAGATGAGCCTTCTGTACGTACTGATAATCCAGCTCTCCGTTGCCATCCTTATCCAGCATCCTCACGAGCTCTGAGATTTCACTGTTTGACATGTCGATCCCAGTGGACTGAAATAGGGATTTCAATTTGCGGCTTAATGTGAGTGGCGAATGAAAGGCTCTTGAAATAGCCCGAAGCAAATAGCGTTCAGATTTTATTTATTTTCAGTATTTTCTTCATATCAATGTCACTACTTCCGTAAATGCAAGGCAGTGGCTGGCATGGTAGATATACACAATATTACCATGATTTCGATCTGAGTGGCCGTGTTCTCTGCGTAGTTGACGCCAAGTGTGTCAACTACAAGGAGAATACGGCCACACAGATCGAAATCATGGTAATGTTGTATTTATTACTCACCTTTCGAGCAATTATTAGGAACAAAATCTTGCAGATTTGATGCAAGCGCCGTGCATTGTTTATATAGAATAGTTCCTATAATGCCCGTCAGGTGGCCGTAAAAGCTGTATTCTCCTAAGAGATTCCGGAGGTCCGAATTCTACTCAGTAGCGATCTGTAAGCATCATAGGCTTAGTATGGAGACTCCGTATTCGGTGGGTAATAAATGATAATGGTCAACCAATGACATAAATAATGGGTGATTCCAGTTCAAACATACTCACCTGCAAATGCACATACTCACCTGTAAAAAACATACTCACAAACAACCTGTATTTGCACATTCCCATCTTGATTACACATACTTACATATAGCTATATATATAGTTCCTACCTGTGACTGCATGTACTGTATTCACACATTTTCACATGTATTTACACGTTCTCACCTGTATTTCCACACACTTACCTGTATCTACACGTACCCTCATATAACTAGACATTCACACCTTTATTTACACCTTCTCACCTGTACACACCTGTTTCTACACATTCTCAGCTGTATTTATACAGTCTCAACTGTACTCACCTGTATTTAAACCTTCTCACCTTTACTATATACCCATGCCGTATATTCTGTAAATATGCACCGTTTCGCCATATCACGTTAAAATACTGATCGGAACACTGGGCCCTGTTTTTCAGACACGACAATCGTTATGGGCGACGTGTTTTTGCCGTCAGTGTTCGATAGACACGACACTTTAGTGAATAGGCGATATGTCGTGAGTCTAAGAGGCGTAGGGCGTCCAGACGTGTTTTTCAGTCACGACAATCGTGGGGTCACGTGATTGAAAATGTCGTCCAAATTGACATTGGTTCATGACAGCTATGGACATGTCGTACAGAATTCGCAACTTCACTTCCCCTAGGAATTAAGCAATGAAATTTTAGCACGAGTAAGGTATACATATAATCGATAAATGTCCCAAATATGGAGAAAATCGGCGACACCGTTCCGAAGTTATAGGCGTTTGAATTTCGTCATAGCAATCTCTGCTCTGGTGGCCAGTGTATTTTCCCGACGCCTCCGCTAATTTATGCAGCGCCCTTGACATGTTTTGACTTGACTGCCATCGGGAGTAGGGAGGGGGTGACTGGCCACCAGAGCAGACGATTGCTATGACGAAATTCAAACACCGATAACTTCGGAACGGTGCAGTCTATTTTCTTCATATTTGGTACGATTATAGGTCATATGTATCCCTTACTCGTGTTAAAATGTCATGGCTTAATTCCGTCGGGAAGTGGGAAAATCGCACAGTGATGTGTTATAGAACCTAAGACAGTTCTATACTTGTCGTAGTGGCCGACATTTTTCGCGGCGATCGTGAGTGGCACACTACGATCGTGTCTATAGAACGGCGGCCATTTTGTGTCTTCTAGAATGTCGTGGAATCGCTGGACGATCGTAGGGTATCGTTGCCCGACGATGTCGTTACTGAAAAACAGGGCCCTGGTCTGTACACTAAAATACGGACCACCATCCCATACACGTTTATTAAGATATTGGTTGTTAAGCTAAATGAAATTAATGATTTTTTTTCAAAATTTCGGGTTTTATAGTAAATATATAACGTCCAACCATGCTGTACAAGTCACAGAACTCGATGGTAATTTACGATTTGTACGGAACTCGGCGTAAACACCTTGGTCCGTACAAACGGTAAAATAGCATCTCCTTCTGTGACTTGTACAGCATGGTCAGGACATTGTATATAAGTGCTCACTTGTCACTATACCTTCTCACCTGTACCTACACCTTCTCACCTGTTCTCACCTGTATCTACACCTTCAGGTACTATTCACACTATATAAGGAGTTCAGGGTGAAGGTCGTGGTTTGCTTCGAATGCAGTCATTGGCTACTGGGACTACTCTATTCCTTATATGGTAGTTAATGCAGGGGGACAACTCCATGCAGCACCTGTACTCGCCTGAATTGGCACCTTCTCACCTGTACTCACCTGTACTCACCTGTACTCACCTGTACTCACCTGTACTCACTTGTACACACCTGTACTCACCTGTACACACCTGTTCTCACCCGTACACACCTGTACACACCTGTACACACCTGTACACACCTGTACACACCTGAACACACCTGTACACACCTGTACACACCTGTACACACCTGTACACACCTGTTCTCACCCGTACTCACCCGTACACACCCGTACACACCCGTACACACCCGTACACACCCGTACACACCCGAACACACCCGTACACACCCGTACACACCTGTACACACCCGTACACACCCGTACACACCCGAACACACCCGTACACACCCGTACACACCCGTACACACCCGTACACACCCGTACACACCTGTACACACCTGTACACACCTGTACACACCTGTACACACCTGTACACACCTGTACACACCTGTACACACCTGTACACACCTGTACACACCTGTACACACCTGTTCTCACCTGTTCTCACCTGTTCTCACCTGTACACACCTGTACACACCTGTACTCGCCTATTTTGACACCTTCTCACCTGTACTCACCTGTACTCACCTGTACACACCTGTTCTCACCCGTACCCACCCGTACCCACCCGTACCCACCTGTACATACCTGTACACACCTGTACACACCTGTACTCACCTGTACACACCTGTACACACCTGTACTCACCTGTACACACCTGTACACACCTGTACACACCTGTTCTCACCTGTACACACCTGTTCTCACCTGTACACACCTGTACACACCTGTACACACCTGTACACACCTGTACTCACCTGTACACACCTGTACTCACTTGTACACACCTGTACATACCTGTACACACCTGTACACACCTGTTCTCACCTGTACACACCTGTTCCCACCTGTACTCACCTGAACTCATCTGTACTCACCTGAACTCATCTGTACTCACCTGAACTCACACCTCCTTTCCTGTATCTACACCTTCTCACCACTTCTTACCTGTACCTACACCTTCTCACCTGTATTTACACTTATACTCACCTGCACTCCGTTGATGAGCTCCTCCCTGGATAACGTCCACGACTGGTCCCGGTCTAACTGGCGGAACAGGTCGACCAGTCGCACCTGTCGCATGTCGCAGTAGTCGCGCAGCTTGGTGATGGGGTCACTGCGGTACTTGAGCTCCAGGTCGTCCAACCTGTCCCGCTTCTTCTGCAGGAACTTCGCCTGGAGGCAAGGAAGGCGGTATGTTCACGCTCTCTACAAGATCGTCAAGTTCTATAGAGGAAACCTATGAATGTTTAGGGTCAGAGTTTTTATCTCACCCCAGATATTTTTTCTCCATAGACTTAACATTGGAAACTCGTATCTAACACCCATTAGATATTTAGGAAAAATATCCAATGGGGGATAATGTCACAAATGTTAGCCCATTAGTCAATATTAAGGGTGAGATAAATTCAGAAACCCATTCAAGTTTAGGGTCAGAGCTCGATCCCATCTCATTTGAATCACATAGCAATTCACGCGGCTTCGCCAAGCTCAGACCCTAAACCTTCATGGGTTTCCTCTATAGTATCCCATCGAGTTTGAATCGCGTAGTGATTCACAAGACGAAGCCGTGTGAATTACGTAGTGATTCAAATGAGATGGGATACGACCTCTGACCCTAAACTTGAATGAGTTTCTGAATTTATCTTACCCTTAATATTGACTAATGGGCTAACATTTGTGACCTATCCCCCATTGGATAATATCTAATGGGCGTTAGATACGAGTTCCCAATATTAAGTCTATGGAAAAAAAAAATACCAGGGGTAAGATAATACTACAGAAGCCAGACTATCTGGGTTTTTTCTCTTTAACCACTGGAGGTAGGAGATAAGAAGGTGCTTTTATGATCAAGGTCAGAACAATGACGAAATTTATCAAGCAGCTCGAAAGACTATTCGAAGTCTCCATCGATCCTTCTCCCTGTCCTTTGCAAGCTCAGTCCATGCACTGCACGAAAACCACCGTTTTATTCACATATACGCCATCACGGAAGTGCATGTATTGGCTGAATATTGACTTGTTTTCATTTATATACGCCCAGGCCTTATATACGACAGACGTGTCTTGGCTGTATTTCACACCCGGCGTATATGAGAGAAAATACCCTCTGCCCACACCCCTTCCCGCCCCTTTGTGTTGGTAGAAGTACAGGTGTCCTCAGTAGGAAGCCCTCCCCCCCCCACCCCCCGCCACCTCCCCCTGCCCGCTCTCAGTGAAGCCCTGTTCACTGGACGCTTATATATATATACACCCACAGATGAGGTGTATACACATGGAGATTGAGACGATCTTGTAGACGCAAAATACCTACTTATAGACGCCGGGCGCATTCATATGTAAAATGATGGTTTTCGTGCAGTGATGTTTATTTAACTAGATCCATCCCATGACAGACCTACGACTACCATATGACAGTCCTAGGAGAATCCTTTTAGATATTAAATGAACCTCTGAATACCTTCATCATACGGCGACCTCCCAGGATCCCCCCGTGAACGACCTTGAGACCCCTCTCCTGACCGAGCTTCTTCTCCAGGACCTCAAAGTCGTCTGTCACCACCACCGCCTGGAGAAAGAACACGAAACTAAATATGATTTATGTTATATGATGATATGAACAACAGAAACTTGACATGAGTAATGTTATATGATGATATGAACAACAGAAACTAAACATGAGTAATGTTATATGATGATATGAACAACAGAAACTTGACATGAGTAATGTTATATGATGATATGAACAACAGAAACTTGACATGAGTAATGTTATATGATGATATGAACAACAGAAACTAAACATGAGTAATGTTACATGATGATATGAACAACAGAAACTTGACATGATTGATGTAACATGATGGTATGAACAACAGAAACTGAACATGAGTAATGTTATATGATGATATGAACAACAGAAACTTGACATGAATGATGTAACATGACGGTATGAACAACAGAAACTAAACATGAGTAATGTTATATGATAATATGAACAACAGAAACTTGACATGAGTAATGTTATATGATGATATGAACAACAGAAACTAAACATGAGTAATGTTATATGATGATATGAACAACAGAAACTTGACATGAGTAATGTTATATGATGATATGAACAACAGAAACTTAACATGAGTAATGTTATATGATGATATGAACAACAGAAACTAAACATGAGTAATGTTACATGATGATATGAACAACAGAAACTTGACATGATTGATGTAACATGACGGTATGAACAACAGAAACTGAACATGAGTTATGTTATATGATGATATGAACAACAGAAACTTGACATGAATGATGTAACATGACGGTATGAACAACAGAAACTAAACATGAGTAATGTTATATGATGATATGAACAACAGAAACTAAACATGAGTAATGTAACATGACGATATGAACAACAAATACTGAACATATATAATGTGATATAATACTATGAACAACAGAAACTACACATGAGTAATGTTATATGATGATATGAACAACAAATACTGAACATATATAATGTGATATAATACTATGAACAACAGAAACTACACATGAGTAATGTAATATGAGAATAAGAACAATAGAAAATAAACATAAATAATGTGATATAAGAATATGAATAAAAACTAAACATGAATGATGTAACATAACAATATGAACAACAGAAACTAAACATGAATAATGTGATATAACAATATGAACAACAGAAACTAAATATACTTTATGTGATGGGATGATATACACAATGAATACTAAACATGGTTATGTAAAATGATGATATGAACCACAAAAAATAAACATGAGAAATGCGATATGACAATATGAACAACAAATGATAAACATGTGTTACGTTATATGACAATATGAACAACCCAGACTAAAAATTTATAATGTGATATAACACTATGAACAACAGAATCTAAACATGAATAATGTAATGTAACAATATGACCAACAAATACTAAACACGCCTTAATTGATATGATGAAATGAACCACAACTACTAAACATGAGAAATGCAATATGACAGTATGAACAACAAAAAGCAAACATGAGTTATGTTATATGACAAAATGAACAACACATGCTAACCATTAGTTATGTTGTATGACGATATGAACAACATAAATTATTATTACCAACTGTGATAAACAATTTATACTTACCCGCATGTGTAGGAGTTTTATGGCTGAGTTCTTGTTGTTGTCAATGGCAGTGATTAGTGTCAGGGCGCCCTCTGGTGTGATTGGATTGTTACCAATCTGTACAATTAGAAAGTAAAAAAAATTAAGGGAAAAAGGATGAAATTCTGATGGAATTCATTTATATCTGTAAAAGATAGAGCAAAACAAGCAGTAGCAATCCTATCTACTGGGAATAAAGAAGAAACCAACAGGTTTCGGTCAAAGTCATCGTTCACAACAAGATAAACAAGGAGCAATATGAGTGAGGTGACAGCCAAGTGAATATCATGTAGCATTCAAACGAGTTGGAGAACAATGACTTTGACCAAAACAAGTCACTTTCTGTATTTATCACACCCCTGTACACACTGCAAAGCCGTATGACACATTGGATATATGACGTCATAGACCATGCAGAACGGACTGTAATACTCGCAAGGGCATGGAAAACAAGTTACCAATGTTAGGTCAATTGGGGACAAAAATACCATGAGTGAGATAAACACCGAAATATTAGTATGAATATGGGAAACATGTTTTTGTAAAAGTTTTTTGCTTCTGTCAACCGGTGCCGTCAGACGGTGTTTACCGTTGGGTAAAAGCCTTGTCTCCCACGCTCTGAATATGGGAAACATGTTCAGTATGTAGCAGCAGTGCAAAAGAACTAAACTTTGCATTTCAGAAATATATGAAGAAACTTCAAGAAAAAACAACAAAAAAACACCTCAACTCGAAGCCCCTCCTATTTCGATAATACGATAATGAACTTGTCAACATTCACTGCATGACGAACATATTCTAGCTTCTATTTGAGTATAAAGTATATTTGTTTCTGCTAGGACACCCCCGTATACACCCTTTATTACAGTTACTGCCTTAGAAGCCCATACACACTGTACGATTTCGGAACATGAATGTTCCTTTCTCGGCGACAAAAGAACAATCGTAAGCTCAGGCGAGGCCTAGAAAATGTGTCGGCCAGTGTGGCACTCCCCTACAGTAATTTGCCTAAGATTTGAAATCCTACCCGTGGCGATGTACCTTTGTCGCCGAAAAACTGCAGTCCAATGTTCCGAAATCGGGAGCGATAAATTAAGGAACGTGTCGGCGACAACGGAGTTTAAGAAATACCCCCCGTGGTGCCTACCAACTTTGGCCCATAATTAGTCGCTGGGTGAGCAGAATTACCCCTGCCACACACAGACTGGGGCCAGCTCACCGATTTAGCTCCCATATACTGAGATTTATTACTTGTTCCTTTATCGGTGGCCTCAAATCTCCGAAAAAATCGGAAGTCAGTCATCCAGTGTGAACAGAATTTGCTTAAGATAAATTCCCACTAATGACCTCCACTCCCATCTATAAATCCTGCTGTGATGGTCGATGCCCAGCGCAATTTCGCCTGAGACAAGTTAAAATGCCCTTCCGATTTAGGGAGTTAATCGGTGGGAACGAAATCGTACAGTGTGTTTCCCCTTTTACTCACTATACTACCCCTGCCATCCATCTCCAGCCCCTACTTCACCCAGGGCCAGTTCTCCATCAGTTTTATGGGTGGAGCATTCTCCAAGCGGTCGGTAACGTAATTTATGTGAGGAGAATTATCATTCATGTCGTACTTATGGAGATTAATATGAAGAGGATTGTGAGTTCATATGACACCGACAGAAATAACACCATGGGATAGTTGTTAGATATAGGGTAATATAGAGAGATATAGTGAGGGTGACTGGATGAAATACGTTCCGTGGTTGTTGTTTTTTTTTTCATTTTTTTTTTTTTTCATTCTTTATACTGCCTCCAAACAGCGGATGAGGCTGGTATGAAAATGGAGACAGTCTACAAATATTTTGGAACTGACTAGAACTCTGAGCTTGTCAGGTCGGTTATTACATTATCATGTATGGAAAAAGCCAACCGAGTTTGGAGAATAATATTTGTATTTCCGAACAAAATAACGAGGAACAGATGTAATTCAGGATGTCTCCGGATCATTATATATCTAAGAATCACGAAAAGGCCATTTTAGAACACGTTTCATTGTCTCATGGAGTCAAGTGGGACGAAGTATCAAGGAAATAATAAGGAACTGCATCAAATAACATATATACTGAAAATATGCCATGAGTTCTGGTTGCGGAGTAATCTCACGAGGCAAAAACGAGTGGGATTATGTAGCAAACAAAAATGTATATCATCAGTAGCTATGGATCGAGTGCAGTTCAGATTTTATTCCATCCTTATTACTGACTAATTGACTGATATTTTGACATCATCCCCCGATGTGTATTTTCTTAAAATACTCCATAGGCGTTGAGTACGAGCTTCTGATGTTAAGTTTAAGGGGAAAAATACCAGGAGTGAGATAACAGACAGAAGTAACTTTATCCAAATATCAATAAAAGCAATACATCATCTTCTTCTACAATATACTCATAAATATTTTATTATTCTATTCTAGCAGTTTCTCTCTCTCCTGATCTCTAGTGAAGTGCTGGTTCCACCAACATACCGGCAAATATGCATACGATTATTCAAAACCTAGCAAGATTTAGCTAGACAACCAAATCATGACCAATCTCGCTTTATCTAGCGTGTTGGTGGAACCAGCCCTTTACTGAGAGTGCAATGAATTGATAATCTGAAAACTCAGCCCATTGGAGTGCGTCACGCTATAAGGTAGAGTTTGAGTTCCCTCTGTGATGGGTGAATCGTGACTGTGTGGGTGACCTGTGGAGTGGATCTCATTGTTCAGCTCGCTTGTTCCATTTGTCACAAACAACAGCCAACGACCAATCCCCATGCAACCCACTGGACGCCCCCCATGACCAACACCATCTCATAATTCCAGGTTTTCATATTATTATCCGACTGATACAAAGTGTCCATAGAAAACACATAGGGAGCGTAAATCTAAATACCAGGCACATACAGATATATCCACCTAATACAAAGTGTACATAGAAAACACATAGGGAGTGTGTATCACCATACCCGGAACATACAGATATATCCACCTCATACAAATTGTCCATAGAAAACACACAGGGAGTGTGTATCACCATACCCAGAGCATACAGGTATATCCACCTAATACAAAGTGTCCATAGAAAACACATAGGGAGTGTGTATCACCATACCCGGAGCACACAGATATATCCACCTAATACAAAGTGTCCATAGAAAACACATAGGGAGTGTGTATCACCATACCTGGAGCATACAGATATATCCACCTAATACAGAGTGTCCATAGAAAACACATAGGGAGTGTGTATCACTATACCCGGATCATACAGATATATCTATCTAATACAGAGTGTCCATAGAAAACACATAGGGAGTGTGTATCACTATACCCGGATCATACAGATATATCTATCTAATACAAAGTGTCCATAGAAAACACATAGGGAGTGTGTATCACCATACCCGGAGCATACAGATATATCCACCTCATACAAAGTGTCCATAGAAAACACATAGGGAATGTGTATCACCATACCCGGAGTATACAGATATATCCACCTAATACAAAGTGTCTATAGAAAACACATAGGGAGTGTGTATCACCATACCCGGAGCATACAGATATATCCACCTCATACAAAGTGTCCATAGAAAACACATAGGGAATGTGTATCACCATACCCGGAACATACAGATATATCTATCTAATACAAAGTGTCCATAGAAAACATGTAGGGAGTGTGTATCACCATACCCGAAGCATACAGATATATTCACCTGATACAAAGTGTCTGTAGAAAACACATAGGGAGTGTGTATCACCATACCCGGAGCATACAGATATATCCACCTAATACAAAGTGTCCATAGAAAACACATGGGGAGGGTAAATCTAAATACCAGGCACATACAGATATATCCACCTCATACAAGGTGTCCATAGAAAACACTTAAGGAGTATGTATCACCATACCCGGAGCATACAGATATATCCACCTCATACAAAGTGTCCATAGAAAACACATAGGGAGTGTGTATCACCATACCCAGAGCATACAGGTATATCCACCTAATACAAAGTGTCCATAGAAAACACACAGGGAGTGTGTATCACCATACCCAGAGCATACAGGTATATCCACCTAATACAAAGTGTCCATAGAAAACACATAGGGAGTGTGTATCACCATACCTGGAGCATACAGATATATCCACCTAATACAGAGTGTCCATAGAAAACACATAGGGAGTGTGTATCACTATACCCGGATCATACAGATATATCTATCTAATACAGAGTGTCCATAGAAAACACATAGGGAGTGTGTATCACTATACCCGGATCATACAGATATATCTATCTAATACAGAGTGTCCATAGAAAACACATAGGGAGTGTGAATCACCATACCCGGATCATACAGATATATCTATCTAATACAGAGTGTCCATAGAAAACACATAGGGAGTGTGTATCACTATACCCGGATCATACAGATATATCTATCTAATACAAAGTGTCCATAGAAAACACATAGGGAATGTGTATCACCATACCCGGAGTATACAGATATATCCACCTAATACAAAGTGTCCATAGAAAACACATAGGGAGTGTGTATCACCATACCCGGAGCATACAGATATATCCACCTCATACAAAGTGTCCATAGAAAACACATAGGGAATGTGTATCACCATACCCGGAGTATACAGATATATCCACCTAATACAAAGTGTCTATAGAAAACACATAGGGAGTGTGTATCACCATACCCGGAGCATACAGATATATCCACCTCATACAAAGTGTCCATAGAAAACACATAGGGAATGTGTATCACCATACCCGGAGCATACAGATGTATCCACCTAATACAAAGTGTCTATAGAAAACACATAAGGAGTGTGTATCACCATACCCGGAGCATACGGATATGTTGTACCTGCTCTACGAGCTTGTGGAACATTTTACCGATAGAAACATGGTACGCAAATACGTACAAATATGGGTAAATACATTTTACTACCGTACGACATCTTGTGACATCTTTTCAACGAGAAATATGGCCCCCAGTACTACTGAAATATAACCAAATTGTGCCTTTTATATAAGTATAAACAAGTCTAAAAAAAATACTTCCCACACTCTGTATCAGAGCGTTCAATAATCCATTCCAATGTGAAAATATATTACAGCTCTACAAGGAACGATCATTGATCAATCCTCTAAAACATAGATGGCGGTTTTGGCCCACTCGATTCAAGTCAACTATAGAATTTAAAACCGTTATAAAGCACTTATATTACTATCTAAGGAATTCAGGGTGAAGGTCGTGGTTTGCTGTGAATGCAGTCATTGGCTACTGGGTCTGCTATATTCCTTATATGGCAGTGAAGGCAGAGGGACAATTCCATGCACAAACTCTGCAGTCCATAATCTGGAATTCATTTATAAAGCCCATTCAGGAAGCCTGATCTGCATTCAGGAAACAATTACATAAAGAGCAGTGAATGGAAACAGCCAGGCATTTGAAATGGTGACCAATTAATTTGGCAAAAATTACGCAATAACACCACCACCCACTGAATGAATCGAGGCTCAAAATATTTCAATCAGTAAGGATATGTGAAACGCATTGAAAACACAGTATCCCCACGCAACACCCTCACAGATTATGTGTCACCGACGGGGAGTCGGTGACCACCACTGACAGACTTTTAGGGTTTCCCCAAAAATCGGTGCAATTTTCGTCAGGCAATGGAAATGATATTAAAACGAGAAATTCTGGAGCCTGTGGAAGATAGGTTTACTGTTGACCTAGCAAAGGGCTCCAGTCTAATGTAAAAAAGCCCCAGTTTAATAAACAAACTCCAGTTTAATAAAAAGAAAAAAAGCCCCAGTCTAATAAAAAAAAAGCTAAAAACTGAAATAATTACTATTGACAAATCGTAACAAAAATACCTTACAAGTATAGCAACAAAACTATTCCTAAGGCCTCTTTGGTATAAGAATAGTGAATGATAGAATTACTTGATGGGTGTAATGAATGCAAACATGAATATATATGGGCAATATGTATTATTAGGAAACGTCCTTACTGTGGACGAAACGATTCATGTTCGAGGTCAGTTGCCAATTTCATACTGCCTGACGCCATAGGCGGAAGGCAGTATGAAATCGAAGACTGACCGAGAACGAGAAGCGTTTCATCCACAGTGAGGACGTTTGCTTATTATTATATACCTTAAATCGATGAAAAAACACCATTTTAATGACTTATTAAGTCACACTCACAGCGGGCACGAACATTATTAATACTGCACCCCTAACAAAGGGCAGTATTTCATAGACATTCACACACAGGTATATAATAATATCATATTTACAAATGCATCAACTTCAATCACTAATCACTAAAACTATTAATTTCCAGTACAGTAAAAACATCTAAAAAAGATTCACGCTGCAAGTATCACCAAGATTTTTACTGGCGGAAATGAGATTACTTTCAAACAAAGATTTGCCGCCCTGAGGTATATGAGGTACTTCCTGTATGATATTGCCGTGACAAGTAAATAGTACTGCCCGTAGGCCGTGGCTGACTGACTTCCTGTTAGGTTATGTTTTCCTATTGGTCGAGGCTCTCAACCAATCAGCTTAAAGCACCACCACCACGTGACCATGCCATGATAAGCTAGGGAGTAGCAACAATATAAGGATAACATCTACTCGGTGTTTTAGAATATAGCATACATGATTTCGATTGAAACACCTGAAATGGTTCCACATGTCTAATGTGTTTTTTTATAGACATCCGATAATCGGTCTATGGTTTGCTAGATCAATGATAGATGAAAGGGGGATCTCATCTATGAATTCAGGTAGAAACCTCACACCTACACTTTTACTGAGGTTAGAGTTCTTGAAAGCCCAATGCCCATCTACCGATTCCGGAACATTCATGTACCTTTGTCGGCGACAAACGGACGGTACTTTGTCTCACCAAAGGCATCCTAACGGAGTCTGCCGTAGTCGGTAGATGTAGGACAGCTAGGCAAGGGTGAGCCACTGATTAGTAGACCGATTTGCTTAGGACTAATATCCACCACCACATCTCCTCAATGTCCGCTGGTCGAGAGAAGGGTTACATAATATGCCTGCGACAAGTTCACCGACTCCTATACGATTTGGGAACTAATCGCTCAACCCTGAATCGGTAGATGGGCATCAGGCTTTACTTCCCACACCACATAGAAACATATCCAAGTCCGTGTTACAATGTTGAACAGATCATTCCATTCGGTGTCTGGGGTAAACATCATTTTGTGGCGTTTCCACAGGTCTGCCATCGAAAACACCACCGTTAATTTTCACGCTGTACAAAGTCGGTCGACTTTGTGAAATTCATCACATAGATTCGATCACCACCCTTGTGGTGTAAAAGAACCTTGAGAAAGTCTGGAAAGGACCTAATAATGGTTGACTGGACGTTAAATTAAAACAAACAAACAAGTTCACTGTCATTCACCACGGCCTGCTGAGTTATACCCGTAGCAGCGGGCAGTATTCCATAGACATTCGCACACAGGTATATAGTAAGGCCCGGAGTCCACCTACTACGATATGGCTCCGATATGGTCTGGGATGCACCTCCCGATAAAAAATCAAAATCGCGTCGGAAGGTCACCTAATATCAGGGCAGTTGACCACATTTCTGCGATTAGACACCGATAAAACCCCATACAATGTGTGTTGGATCGGTATGTCCAGACATATGTCTACGATTTTGCACCTTCCCGATTTATCTCCGATATTTGCTTCTTGTATCGGTGCCATATCGGGAGGTCTAAATTTCTATTGTAGTAGATGGACGCCAGGCCTAATAAAATTTTTTTGTCACGGCCAATTACTACCACTAATTAGAGACGTGTGCTATGCAGATGATGGGACAGGCACACCTGGGACAGGTATTACTATCTACAGGTGTATTCAGGTGAGCAGGGGGTCGCCCACACACAGGTAAATGCCTCACCTGATAGCTACCATTAGGCGCAGGCAGATGGGATTGTGTTGTTTGGCTGTGTTCCCACTTTAGTCACAGTAACTAACGCAGTATGGGAGCTACCATTGCTGCAGCTAATGTACAGTGTCAGTTTCTACTTAAATGGAACCCTGAATTAACACTGCACAAAAACCACCATTTTATTCACATATACGCCATCACGGAAGTGCACGTATTGGCTGAATATTGACTTGTTTTCATTTATATACGCCCAGGCCTTATATACGACAAACTCGTCTTGGCTGTATTTCACACCCGGCGTATATAAGAGACAATACCCTCTGCCCTCGCCCCCTCCCGCCCCTTTGTGTTGGTAGAAACACAGGTGTCCTCAGTAGGAAGCCCTCGCCCCCCACCCCCACCACCTCCCCCCGCCCGCTTGCATTGAAGCCCTGTTCACTGGACGCTTATATATACGCCTACAGATGAGGTGGATACACAAGGGGAATTGGACGATCTTGTAGACGCAAAATACCTACTTATAGACGCCAGGCGCATTCATATGTAAAATTATGGTTTTCGTACAGTGTAAACCATTGACGACACAACCCAAATGCTGAAAAACAATCCTAAGCCCAACTCTCTGGTAACATTAAAATCCTCATAATGAAATTGCAAAAAGATATCAATTATGTAAGCGTATATCGTTGTATTTTATTTCAGATACAAAGAAATTTGATCATTAATAGCTCTTAGATAAGTAGAGGCCCAGTACACAAACCTATCGTTGATCTATTAAAAAACCTATCTCTGTCATGAAGATTGCAGGACGTTAGGGCCCACCACCCGAAAGTCAGGACGTTAGGGCCCAGCGTATACCGGGGTGTGAAAGCCTCAGTCGCGCCTCGGCCGCACCACGATGCCGCGTTCACACCTGTGGCGTCGGGAGGGAGGAATAGGATAAATGGACGTTAGGGCCCACCTTATTTTGCAGAATTGGTTAATGTCTAATATCCCAAAGGTAGGACATAAATCGATTCCTCTACCTCCACAAACAAATAGACCACAAATATAAGTAATGATTTGACATGATGTATGCCGATGTTATTATAGATGGGCATCAACGTTCCAATGAGTAGGCCCTATAGTCTCGACTTTCGGGTGGTGGGCCCTCACGTCTACATACCGTCATGAAACAGATGCGGCATAAAGGTCCTGTCCTGTGACATGTGAATGTTTACTGTCCTTTATGATATGTTTGTAAATGTTCACTGTCCTTTGTCCTATGTATGTAACATGTAAATGTTTACTGTCCTTTGTCAGATGTATGCAACATGTAAATGTTTACTGTCCTTTGTCAGATGTATGCAACATGTAAATGTTTACTGTCCTTTGTCAGATGTATGCAACATGTAAATGTTTACTGTCCTTTGTCCTATGTATGCAACATGTGAATGTTTACTGTCCTTTGTCCTATGTATGCAACATGTGAATGTTTACTGTTCTTTGTCAGATGTATGTAACATGTGAATGTTTACTGTCCTTTGTCAGATGTTTGTAAATGTTCACTGTCTTTTGTCATATGACCCAGTGCTAATATTTTTGTAATGTTACCATAAAGCCTCGTATATAAAGCCTCGTATCAGTCTCAACTTTCATTTGATACCAAACATGCCTATATACGGTGCACCTTACAGGTGAGGTATTTAGGTTTATATAGATCAATGCTAAAGTATCAAAAATCAGACACCAGTGCACCTTTTAGCATTTTGCCTGACACATGAGGTCACCCTATATGCAAGTGTTTTGGGGTCACCCTCATAGATGCTCATAAAACCAGATGGCAGCACCAGGAATACCCTGTCAAGTACTTCCAAAGTCAATATAACATCGAACCATGAGGAATTCTAGTTGGTGGAAAACCCTGTTAAGTACATATAATATTGATATAACCCATACCATGAGGGTCTTGAGAGTTTGGTTGGTGGAACACCCTGTTACGTACATCTTATATTAATATAACACTGTACAATGAGGGTTTTGAGGGTCTGGTTGGTGGAACACCCTGTTACATACATCTTATATTGATATATTACTATACCATGAGGGTTTTGAGAATCTGGTTGGTGGAACACCCTGTTACGTACATATAATGTTAATATAAAACCGTACCATGAGGGTTTTGAGAACCTGGTCGGTGGAACACCCTTTTATGTACATCTTATATTAAAATAACAGTGTACCATTAGAGTTTTGAGAATCTGGTTGATGGAACACACTGTTACATACATCTTATATTGATATAATACTATACCATGAGGGTTTTGAGAATCTGGTTGGTGGAACACCCTGTTACATACATCTTATATCGATATAATACTATACCATGAGGGTTTTGAAGGTCTGGTTGGTGGAACATCCTGTTATGTACATATAATGTTAATATAACGCCGTACCATGAGGGTTTTGAGAATCTGGTTGGTGGAACACCCTGTTACATACGTCTAATGTTGATATAAGACCGTACCATAAGGGTTTTGAGAATCTGGTTCATGGAACACCCTGTTACGTACATCTTATATTGATATAATACTATACCATGAGAGTTTTGAGAATCTGGTTGGTGGAACACACTGTTACATACGTCTAATCTTGATATAATACTATACCATGAGAGTTTTGAGAATCTGGTTGGTGGAACACCCTGTTACATACATCTAATGTTGATATAATACTATACCATGAGGGTTTTGAGAATCTGGTTCATGGAACACACTGTTATGTACATATAATTTTAATATAATACTATACCATGAGAGTTTTGAGAATCTGGTTGGTGGAACACACTGTTACATACGTCTTATATTGATATGATACTATACCATGAGGGTTTTGAGGGTCTGGTTGATGGAACACCCTGTTACGTACATATAATGCTAATATAACGCCGTACCATGAGGGTTTTGAGGGTCTGGTTGGTGGAACACCCTGTTACATACATCTAATGTTAATATAATACTTTACCATGAGGGTTTTGAGAATCTGGTTGGTGGAACACCCTGTTACGTACATCTAATGTTGATATAAGACCGTACCACGAGGGTTTTGAGAATCTGGTTGATGGAACACCCTGTTACGTACATATAATATTAATATAATACTATACCATGAGGGTTTTGAGAATCTGGTTGGTCTCCAGGGACTTGGCGATCTGGAAGGCCCCGGCGGTGATGATTCGGTTGGCGCTCACGTCGAGCAGCTCCAGGGTGATATTTTTAGACAGCGCGTCGGCCATTGCGCATGCGCCCTCGTATCCCAGACCGTTCATAGAGAGGTGCAGCTCAACGAGCGACGAGTTCTCCTGTGTGTGAAGATAAAATAAAGTAAAAAATGACTCTTATATAAGGGCAACGTCTCTATGAATAATTAATACTGTCCTAGCCCTGACAGAGACCACAATAAAGGACTCCTACCATTAATAAGACACAAAATGGTTTATGTACAAACGGTTTAATATTCAACGAATAAAAGATTGAATTATCCAACTGGGTTGACATATGGTTTGTGGTCAAGCTCCCTTCATGAAACAAATTAGTATGTTATAAGGAAGACACAACACAAGACAAAGAAATAAAGATGAAGTACTATGAAGAGAGGTCACGAGTTTGAGTCTAAGTTTATTTATGTCACGCATTTTGTTGGTTTCGTAATTTCACGAGTCGAAAACGAGTGAGATAAATAAAGTCAAACTCAAACGAGTGACGTCTAGATTTGATCCTACCCCGTTTCCACATTTTTTTAGCATTAGAAAGTAGTGACATAAACAACACTTTATGTCACACCT
The DNA here is from genome assembly GCA_950022655.1 of Alentia gelatinosa. Lineage (NCBI taxonomy): Eukaryota > Metazoa > Annelida > Polychaeta > Phyllodocida > Polynoidae > Alentia > Alentia gelatinosa. Next base: position 3,729,823 of record OX465586.1, read on the forward strand.
GTGACCTATGGAGATTTTTATATGTAGAATCTGATATCAAAAGATAAATAAGCAATATCATTAGATCTGAAAATTAAATTATGGATATTTAAAGATGTTAGACATGATTAAAATCTATGCATAGTCTATTTATGTTCTTGATCTCACCCCTGGTATTTTTTTCCCCATAGGCTTGACATTGGGAGCTCGTACTCAATACCCATGGAGTATTTAGAGAAAATACTCGATGTGGGATTATGTCACAAAGGTTAGCCCATTAGTCAATGTGTAGGGTGAGATAAATTCAGAAACCTATTCATGTATATTGCCGGAGCTCGATCAAATCTCGTTTGAATCGAGACATAATTCGCTGCTTCGTTTTGTGAATTACGACGCTATTTAAACTTGATGGGTCACAAACTCCATATGTTTCCTGTTATGTGCATGAATTACTTCTTTGAGGAACAACGCCCAGAAATATGGTGACTATTGTACGCCATTAAGGTTTATTCAATTAAAAACTGAAAAAAAACAACCCAAAAAACAACAAATCTTAACTTAGTCGTCCATGATAAATGTCTGTTTTAAACGGCTGAGCTTGCTTTAGCTTATAGTACATAAATCTAGGCTAAGAAAATAGTTCTCTCTATAATAAATTCATTGATATATATTTTCTGTACTATATATATACCTTGTCGCCTCGTTTAAGTACAGAGTAATCACTAATATTGCAGAGAGCATTAGCTCTAAATGGGTTTTGAGTGCTAGACTTTATTGTGAACGTTAATGCATGTCCATTTCCATCAAACAACCTGCTGCAAAATCAGAACCTTTTAAATAGATTAAAAACCCAATAGTGGTCATGAGAAATAACACTATACTTCCTACTCTATGACCCATTAATATCGAATCCTCCAAATCCCACCTATTTAAAACCAAACCCATCAGTCGGCCTTTCACATGCCTTAAACCTAATGCCACATACTAAGCTGCCACATGGGGCAGACATATATATATCTACTAATAGGAAAGCCCCCCCCTGGGTCAGGTTTTACCATAACCCTTTAAGGACGGGTACCTGTAGCTTACTCCAATAAGGACGGGTGCTGGTGGCAGTTTGTCCTGCTAGAGGACGGGCACTTAATAGTCAAAACTCAAAATTCAAGATTGTAGTCATATAAAAGGATATATGAGCATAAATAATTTGTTTCTTTTGAATAGAAGTACTAACTATGATATTATAGCTGTATTCTGTGAAGATTTCATGTCTATTGCTCTATTATCTTTTTGTTGAAATATTTTTGTAAATATTGGAACAATGATGCCTCAAGGCATTATGTGTCTTTAGTGCGGTGATGCCTGCAGGTATCGTGCATCTTTAGTGCGGTGATGCCTCCAGGCATCATGCATCTTTAGTGCGGTGATGCCTCCAGGCATCATGTGTCTTGAGTGCGGTGATGCCTCCAGGCATCATGCGTCTTTAGTGCAGTGATGCCTCCAGGCATCATGCTTTTTTAGTGCGGTGATGCCTCCAGGCATCATGCGTCTTTAGTGCGGTGATGCCTCCAGGCATCATGCTTCTTTAGTGCGGTGATGCCTCCAGGCATCATGCATCTTTAGTGTGGTGATGCCTCCAGGCATTATGCGTCTTTAGTGCGGTGATGCCTCCAGGCATCATGCATCTTTAGTGTGGTGATGCCTCGAGGCATCATGCGTCTTTAGTGCGGTGATGGCTCGAGGCATCATGCGTCTTTAGTGCGGTGATGCCTCGAGGCATCATGCGTCTTTAGTGCGGTGATGCCTCCAGGCATCATGCGTCTTTAGTGCGGTGATGCCTCCAGGCATCATGCGTCTTTAGTGCGGTGATGCCTCCAGGCATCATGCGTCTTTAGTGCAGTGATGCCTCCAGGCATCATGCGTCTTTAGTGCAGTGATACCTCCAGGCATCATGCGTCCTTAAAGGGTTAATGCACGGTTATATTATAGATGAGGCAATGCCATTACCTCTAATATGTTACCCAGAATAACAGCTGAACGATGGCGGACGTGGTTCCAGCTCAAGTCGAGGGCGGTCAGGGTGACGTTGTGTTCGAATGCCTCTTGGAGCCAGTCGACTGTATTACCACCCAGCCGGTTGTTGCGTAGCGACAGGCGCTTCATGGAGTGGTTGTGCTGCAAGGTCAGATACCCGCATATACTAGGAGCAAATAGCATGTTCATCTTACATGGAAACAGAGTATGCATATATGGTCATATGCAAAATTTTGTTTTGATGAAATCGGTGCCCAATTTACACAAAATCGGGGACCCGATTTTTCACTCGAGAGAGTTCCCATAAAAGTCATATGCAAAGTGGCTTGGCATTTGAAAAGAGAGCGTAAACAAACTTTGAAAGTACAGTAAAAATGAGTAAAACCCCGCTTCTGGGACACCTCGCTTAAGGGAACACCCTGTTTTCATGTATTGATGAATGAACGACCAATTATAAATGAACAATGATTAAAAGGTTTGTGTTAGATTTAGTCTATGGATAGTTTTCTGTAACCCACTTGCACCCAGTCAACCTGCCGTTTCTGCAACTGCCTGAGTCTAGGATCCAAACATATCAAGCACCAGTGGGTCAATGAGGTATTTCAGTCTCCAGTGATTGGTCAAGGTCAGCTGAGCATACCTCTAAGACCTTTAGACACTGGTACCCTGCTCTTTTCCCAATATCACAGTGAATAGCAGGCAGATAGTGGATGATAATATGCCATGGTTGTGGCAGAGTGAAGCTGAATGACGTCATATGCGATTGACCAATCAACGGTCAGGATTTCGAGAGCAGACAAGACATTAACATGAAGGTTCAAACATTTCTAACTGGATTCGCAAAGTAACTTGAATTATTCTGATATTGTGATACTATTCTATCCATGAAAGAGGTGAGATAAATCCAAAACCGCACTTCGACATTCTCGATCCAAATCTATATAGATCCTACCCAAAGATTTGTTCTCAATCATAATCGGATAGCCTTTGAAAATCAGATTTCATCATTTTCATGCGGTCTTGTTTAAATCATGTACCTTCAACTTTGCTTTAGTATTGCCTGTATGATTTTAATCGTAGTCGTTGATTCAGTATCGATATTTGCTTGAAAAACCCTGGTGATGAAACAATAGGAAGATCCACTGACTTGGGAAACAGAGTTAAAGTAGAATTCCGCTTATAAAATCATGTACAACGTTTCAAGCTATTTCTTCTTATAATTGACAATTTTGTAACTATACCTTCAGTAAAATATAAAATATCCTCCCGTCTGCGTCAGAAAGTCCATTATCTGCAATACAGAGGCAATTATCTGCAATACATAGGCAATTATCTGCAACACATAGTACATAGCAACTCTGTAGTACATTTCAAGATATAATAAATAAAATTTCAGTTTGGTTATTTTTGGCCTGAAATAACTAGTCATTGTCCTACCCGAACAAATAAATGTACTTATGTTACGATGGGGAAGATCAATTCCTGTAATTTGATACCATATAATAAATAGACGCATGATGCCTGGAGGCAATACCTGTAATTTGATACCTTATAATGAATAGATGTTTGGTAAAAAAAATTGTGATTTCGCTCGGGGTGAAGCCGAAGCAGTTCCCAATTGGAGTACAGTTATCATAAATAGATGTATTCCTTGAAGGTTAAGAATAATCATCTTTTACTGAGCTTATTTCTGGAATTAACATGATTGTTCCAAAGTTATTACTAACTAATTTCCTTGACCGATGGCCTGTTTTTTTTTCATTTTCTCTTATATAAGCAACTTTTTTTCTCCATAAATGGCAATAATCTAGTGTACATCTAGACATCCTCTTCACAATTTGACAACTATTATGGAAAAAATCATGTGTCATAATCATTCTTGAAGTAACTTATTTCGGTATACACAAGTCAGCTGCTCTGATTCTTTGTGGGGAAAGCCTAGTTTTCTTGTGGTATATGTGAATAAACTTGAAAAAGAAAACTTGTGACAGGAAGTTACAATAATACTTTAGACGCTTGAAAACCATAGATACATTCAGTCAAACGCAATACGAAAAAAGAACATAGAGTCCGCCAATGGTGTGGTTTTACCTGATAGGTCCAATTCTTTAATTGTTTTGTTTTCTCTCATCATCTCCACTATTGCGCATGCCCCTGTGGTTTGCAGGCCGTTTTCCGGTAAGCTCTGTCAACAAAAAACTACAATCATAGCACCCTTCTCATAAGATCTCACAAGTGGTATTCTGTATTCCAGTCCAAATAAAGCCACTATACGGCGCCAAATACACAGTATTCTCGCTAGGTGGCATCATTATAGGAATCTGATGTACGTGTTTAGCACGGATGGCAGGCCAGTGGATTCTCAAGGCTCTAAGCCTAGTTCGTTAATTATGTTATGTTAATTATGTATAAGGTTCTCACTGCGCTCTATGGGAGAAGAATTCTTAACGAACTAGGCTTAGAGCCTTGAGAATCCATTGGCCTGCCTGTCGTGCTAAACATGTACATCAATGCAACCCGCAATTAATGATGCCACCTAGCGGGAATACTGTGTACTTGGCGCCCTAGTAGCTTTATTTGGACTGGAATACAGAATATCACTTAGAGAGTGTGAGATCTTATGAGAGGGGTGCGTAGTGAGAACCTTGTACAGAATATCACTTAGAGAGTGTGAGATCTTATCAGAGAGGTGCACCAGCCTCGGACTGAAAGACGTACCTATAGATAAACGGGGACTTATTGGTTTGCCTCTTGTCCACTATTGTGATCATGAATCATGGTTGCTTTTCTACATCTCACAAATGAATCCATGTCATCTCACCATAGCATTTTTTTGCCATAGGCTTAACATTTGATACTCATTTTCCATGCCCATATGAGTGTTGCAGTCCATTCTCCATGGTCTGTATCCTTTGTGCCTTCTATCCTTTTAGTTTGCACATGAGTGAGATAAATACAGAAAGCAACTCGTTTTGGTCAAAATCGTTCTTCTCCAACTCATTTAAATGCTATGTGTTATTATAAACCCGTGCACGAAACTGATGCCTATACTGTATGGGAGTAATGTTCTGATATCATATGTATGTGCACGAAATTCAGTGTACGGGCACCGGGTGCACGAAACAGGAAGCAGTTAGCTTGTTCCCGACCGTATATTTCACATATGAACCAGCGAAAAGATATGTAAGGATCGACCATAAATATACACCATTAAAACCCATGCAAGTGGTACATAAATACATTAATAGATATAAAACACCAAGATACAAGGTTAAAAATATAAATGAAATCGGCACACCATAGCACCAGACACGATTGGCACATCATAGACCTCTAGAGGTCTATGGGCACACCATAGCTCGCAAAATGAAAACAAACCGCTGAGAGTGAGCGTTGGGAAAGTGAGCGGTAACTATGACGTCACACAGTAACTTTTAGACAGGCTCCTGGCCTCGCTATCATCACGAGAGCGACGCCCAGCATATGCTTTGTCCCTGCCCTCTATGAAGTAAGGCAAAGAATGTGTATGGAGATCGACAAGTTGATGATGTCAGAAACTCCAGCCTTGCGATCAGCACAAGAGCGACGTTGTCGCGAAAACCACGATTCGAGTACACGATTCTCTGCCCAGCAACTTTGACAATGGCATTTAGGTAAATATATAACTAATTCTGACGATTTGAGGGTATATAATAAAAAGAATACAGTCAAGGCTTCGATTGACGTTGTTTTGTCCTTGGTCCTTGGCCTGATTTTACGGCCTGAGCTCGAAGAGCTCAGGCCGTAAAATCAGGCCAAGGACCACGGACAAAACAACGTCCACGAAGCCTAAGCCAGTATTCTCTAAATATTCACTCGGCTGTCGCCTCATTCATATCACTCCACATCAAACTCGTGAAGAATGACGACTTTGACCAAAACTTGTTGGTTTCTTCTCTAAGACGTTACCTGATGTTCATTCTCCACACAACAAATTATACCACCATGTCGGGTCATTAGTTCATCCCATGCTTCCCTCTGACTGGTTAACTACTCAGACCACCTTAGACTGGCTCCAGTCCCTACATCCTATGGCTACCCTCCTCGCAGGGATACTGACTCCGGTCCCTGCATGCTATGGCTACCCTCCTCGCTGGGATACTGGCTCCGGTCCCTGCATCCTATGGCTACCCTCCTTTCTGTGATACTGGCTCCAGTCCCTGCATCCTATGTCTACTCTCCTCGCTGTGATACTTGCTCCAGTCCCTGCATCCTATGGCTACCCTCCTCGCTGTGATACTGGCTCCAGTCCCTGCATGCTATGGCTACCCTCCTCGCTGGGATTCTGGCTCCGGTCCCTGCATCCTATGGCTACCCTCCTCGCTGGGATGCTGGCTCCGGTCCCTGCATGCTATGGCTACCCTCCTCGCTGGGATACTGGCTCTGGTCCCTGCATCCTATGGCTACCCTCCTCGCAGGGATACTGGCTCCGGTCCCTGCATGCTATGGCTACCCTCCTCGCTGGGATACAGGCTCCAGTCCCTGCATCCTATGGCTACCCTCCTCGCTGGGATACAGGAGACTGGCTCCAGTCCCTGCATCCTATGTCTACCCTCCTCGCTGGGGTACAGGGACTGGTACAAACGGTAATGGAGTTCGATTTCTGGCGCTGTTTAGCTCCAGCATTCCCAACACTCTCCATACAGATATCCTGGCTACTGGTGAGGATATCTGCTGGGAGATCGATACCTTCTCTCTTTGATCTCAATCAGGCACAGTCAGGAGCAGGCGAAATTCATTGCTATGACAAAACAGGCGGCCAGGGAACTGGAGGAGGGGAGGGGGGAGGAGTAGGAGGAAGTATAGGGTTACAGGGAGTGGCTTGGGGCCATAAACAGGAGATTCAGTTCATAGTAGACAAGTCTTCGATTCATGGGCCAGTCAGAGAAGGATACATACTATTATATAATGAACTTTATTCTAATGTTTAATCATTTAATAAATGCTTATAATAAAAGACTTGGGCAAGTCTAAGGCCACCCCTGGCAAGCCTATGGGGGTTTTACTGTTATTCCTATACGGCCCTCAACATCTGGGTAACTGTCTGCTTCTGGAAATACCATTAGTCATACAGTGTTTCTACACGTTCCATTAGGGGACCGGGTGTCTTAATCTTGTTTACTGTAGTTCTCCCCATACACTCTAACTATTATTAGTGCATTTTATTTTTATACACGTGGGACTCTACAGGTCCCCGAGTACAATTCTGATTACTTTGTTCAATATAATTATTTTTGTTCAATATAAAAAGTCTCCATAGGAAATGTATAGAGCACCTGGAATCGGCTATCGGGAGATTCTGACATGTCAGAATCTCCTGCAGGAGATTCTGGAAAAAAAAGTCCCATCCATAATGAGGTCAAATTATCATTTACTTCAAAGTAAGTTTCCTGAATGTTCATTCACTATTAAACATTCATAACTGGTCATAATAATCTCATTAATCTGCAGAAATCACTGTCATAAACATTTGTCATGCTATAAACACAGAAACATAGCTGGTTTAAGTATACACCGAATTACTACCATGCTTGATAGTGCTGTGGCCTTATCAAATGTGTAGTCATCCTATATGTTGATACATGGTCCATACTTGTTATTAATCTTGTCGGTGGGTAATAAATACAATAATGACTGGTTTTGTGTATGAATGACAGTAATCTCCTCGTACTTAACCACGTAATATCCTCGCTGATCGCTCGGATATTACCACGCGTCAACTACTCGGAGATTACGGCCACTCGTACACAAAACCAGTCATTATTGTGTACATAATGATAGCAAGACATGGTAAGTTTACCTGAATGGAATATTTCCAATTTAAACATCGAGGAACTGAAGGAATTCAGTCACATTCACCTTATTATCATATACCTAGAAATCATTAAAAACGCCATTTTGCAACTCACTTCTGCAGGAATAACATTTTCGAAAATGAAAGTGGTCACGTGGTACAGAGGGACGTATGAACATCCTTTCGTCACTCAGGGCACAAATTAATTTAGTTTTCATAAAAACCATTTTCCACTGGCTGACTATTCGCCACCGATACGAGTCGGGAACCACCGACGCCAGATCGGTGAATGGAAACAGACATGCAGAAAAGTGCTCACCAATTAATTGTGCTCAGGTTATGCAATAAGGCCACAACCGAACAACTTCAGTCGGTATGGACCTGTAGAATAAAGCAGAATCAAGGCATACACTGCACCCTAACCGATTTTTATATATCGTTGTGCAGTCGTTGGCTACCACCGACCGACTATTGGTGGAACTCAATAAATGGGTGCCGTTTTTGTTGGCCAGTTGAAAACGACTTTATGAATCAATTGGTGCTTGCCAATGACTACACGTTGGTATCTAGAAATCGGCGAATGCCTTGTTTTTGCCATGAAAATCATTGACGATTTAAAGCCCCTTTGACTCTGTCGGTCATTGAACAAGTCAGTCAGTAGTGGCCTTATCGCATAAATTATGCATATTACTCCATTCACTGATCTGGCAACAGTGGTTCCCGACTGCAGATCCTTGGTGAATAGTCAGACGGTGGAAAATGACTTATAGACTTAACATTGGAAACTCGTACTCAACACCCATGGAGTATTGTAAAAAGAGAAAAGAAATGAATGGGTGATGAGATCACAAACGTTAGCCCATCAGTCAGTGAAAAGGGTGTAATAAAATCTGAACTGCACTCGGTCCATAGCCACTGAAAACATACCATTTCCTTTGGTTTGCTACTTAGTCTCATTTGGCTTTGCCTCGTGAGATTACTCCACAACCGAACGCATGGTATACTTTCGGTGGCTAGGGATCTCGATGCAGTTCTCTTTTATTATTTACTTCCTTCTATAAGTTACATAACATCTACGATGGATCAAAGGCAAGTCACAAGAATCAACAGAGCAATTGTTGATTTAATGTATCTTTCAACCCTGGTAATATAATTTGAAACAGGACAGAACTGGAGAATTTTAAAGATTTTTTTTACATTTGTTATCGGGACTGCATCTTTGCGAAGGGTGGCGTACCCAGATGGGATTAGATACTCAGATGATATCTTATTAGATATCTTGATCTTTTCTTATCAGGTGGCGCCATTGTCTGCCCTGCAAATTAGGCCTGGCGTCCACCTACTACGATAGAAATTTAGACCTACCGATATGGCACCGTCGGCGACAAGACCTGACTAATTGAGGAGTTTGTCGGTGACACCTCCACGATTTGTTCAGCTTGTCGCCGACACGGCCAAAGGGTTAATCGTAGACTTAATCGTAGTAGGTGGGAGGGACCCCTTATACTATACATATGGAAATAAACACTTTCTACAAGAAAAAGACATATTCAAGAAGCCATGTAGCTTAACAATGTGAAATTGCTCAGTACATATTGTACTAAATACAGTGATTAGTTCAGGTACTAGGTAGCTGCTGGGTGTTCTCACCAGACTTGTGATGTGAACGTTGTCTCGTAATGAACTTGCCAGATACAGAGCACCAGTGCTGCCGATACGGTTCCCCTCTAGATCTAGGATCTCAATGTGTGCATTCATCTGAAAAATAAAACATGAAAGATGTCAAAGTGTCCCTTCATCTTAAATGATAAAGATTTAAGACCTCAATGTATGCATTCATCTGAAATAGATAACATACTGGACCTCAATGTATGCAGAAATATGAAACATGAAAGATGTCAAAGTGTACCTTAATCTAAAATGATAAAGATTCAAGACCTCAATGTATGCATTCATCTAAAAATAAATAATATGCAGAACCTCATATATACGTTCATCTAAAATAAATAACATACAGGACCTCAATGTGTGCATTCAATTGAAATATAAAATACAAAAGACGTCAAGGTGTCCCTTCATTCTAAATGATAGAGATTCAAGACCTCAATGTGTGCGTTCGTTTGAAATATAGAACACAAAGGAAATAAAAGTGTCCCTTTATCTAAAATTATATGGATTCAAGACCTCAATGTGTGCGTTCATCTGAAATATAAAACATGAAAGACATCAAAGTGTCCCTTCGTCTAAAATGATAAAGATTCAAGACGTCAATGTGTGCCTTCATCTAAATAGATTAACATACAGAACCTCAATGTATGCATTCATCTTGAATGAATAACATACAGGACCTCAATGTATGCTTTAGATTTAAATAGATAACATACATGACCTCAGTGCATGCACTCATCTAAAATAAATAATGCCATAGATGTCAGTGTGTGCCTTCATCTGAAATAATAATGTTAAATCTTAAGCCTGATGCCCATCTACCGATTCAGGGTTGAGCAATTAGTTTGCAAATCGTATAGGAGTCGGTGAACTTGTCGCAGGCAAATTACGTAACTCTTCGCTCGATCTGCGGACATTGAGGAGATGGGGTGGTGGATATTAGTCCTAAGCAAATCAGTCTACTAATCGGTGGCTCACCCTTGCCTAGCTGTCCTATATCTACCGACTACGGCTGACTACATTAGTATGCCTTGGCTGAGACAAATTACTGTCCGTTTGTCGCCGACAAAGGTACATGAATGTTCCGAAATCGGTAGATGGGCATTGGGCTTTAGACCTCAATGAATGTGTCCATCTAAAATGAGATACATCCAGGAATTAAAGGCGTGCATTCATCTAAATTACCGAACATCAAAGACCTTGTTGTGTGCATTTGTCCATAGAAAATTAAATCTTTGAATTCATTATGAAGATAAATCCACACAAAAAATTATATCTCATACCTCAGTGTGTGCATTCATATGAAATAAATAACATACAGGACCTAATGAGGGCACTCTTTTTGCAGAAAACTACATCCAGGATCTTCAAATGTGTATTTATTACCCACCTAATATGGACTCTCTATACTAAATGTATGTAGCCTACAGATGTCTCTGAATAGAATACCTAATGGGCCTAGTTACATATCAAGGATATTTTCAGAGCTCTTGCTCTTTTGGAAAATATAACAGACTATATTCTTTGTTTTATTTTGGTCCATATTACGTATTAGCTTTCAGCATGATGATTTGTGTTTGAACTAACCTAAACAGCATATAAATCACTTTACAATGGGAAACTCATTTAATCGTTGGATACATATGACAATCTCTAAATATGACTAATAAAAGAAGAATACTATGGAGAAACCAAACAAGAGTTAGTCGTGTTGTTGTTTATCGCACGACGGCAAGATCGCGTATTACTGCGCGAGGCGAAGTAATACGCGATCTTGCCGGAGTGCGATGAACAATAACAAGACTAACTCGAGTTTGGTTTAGAATTTATCCTACCCTGGCCGTCTAAATTACTTCTACATTAACAAATGACGTCATTTGTCAAGTATATCCCACTAGAGCGATATTTTTAATTTTTCTGTATTCCAGACCGAATACAGTGACCCAATGTTATGCCTATGGAGTTTTTTATCAGGGGTAGGATAAATGTGAGGAGCAGATAGGTTTACTGTCAGTGATAGCACTATGAGGCCACATATAGGTCAGATATCACTATAGCCGTAGAACTATGCCTATTGTGGTTAAAGGCATATCGGACAATTTGGTCTGAAAATTAAAACCCATGCCATTCTCTTGATAATTGAATATGATGAGCTAAAAGTGTTGTAGACCACATATCTAACTTCACCTAGAGATCAATATAATGATAATTTCATAAAAGAATTGATAGAAATCCTTAAAGATTTGTTCTCACATAGTAAAACCCATGTCATTTTCACAGAATATAATACATGTATAGTACTACTTATCTAGGTTTTAAAAATCATAGGTCACCGTCCTTGTTTTGAAAGAATTGAGACAAAAACATATTTGTCAGTACATTTCCTACATAGATCAAGTAAACACAAATTGACCTATTTTACCCATTACGATTGGACAAAATGTTAAATATTCTCACATAGAATTAGAATGTATTACAAGGAACCACTTTTGACTGGTGATTGACAACATTGAGACCACCACCGTGAATTGTAGGATATGCCTTTAAAGTGTTGCGGGACAAGGGGAATGAATAATAGATTGTAGAAACATCAGTCACCTCTGGGCATAAAAGGCAATAAGAATACGTCTACAGCACCATAATGGACCCTACCACAGCCGCCTGCCCCATCCAGGTAACCCCCAACTACATTGTGAACTACCTGTTCACTCTTTTATATTATATCCATGGTATGGGCAAGCCATACATCATCGAGATAGCATGTCGCAAGCCATTTCATCTTCTCTATAGTTCTCGTGAATGGGAATATTCAATGTATTCAATTTTAGACATGTGAAATAAATTCAAATACTCAATCATAATTACCCGTCCATGTATATCTCGAAGGGAATTGAAAATATCTTGCATTGAATAAAATTTAGGTTACACACTCTAATATTTGCTTAAGTCAACAAATAATTTTGCACCACTATGATTGCAATCATATTCTGTGGATAGCTTTCCTTATATCAGATCAGAGCACCTGAATTATTATGAGTTCATGAAAATTGCATTTTTTCAAACATCGGGAATTGTATAAAGAATTTTAATCACATTCCGGATGACTTTAAATTGCCAGAGATAACGAGATATGAAATATCTCACCCCTAGCGATTTTGTTTCATTGGGAACTCGTTCTCCATGCGCCTACGAGTATTGCAGTCTGTTCTCCATGCCCATTCTATATCCTGTGTGTCATCTATTCTTTTAGCGTGTACAGGGGTGAGATAAATACAGAAAGCAACCCATTTTGATCAAAGGCGTTGTTCTCCAACTCGTTTAAGCGCTATGTGGTATTCACTCGCCTGTTGCCTCATTCATATCACTCCGCATCAAACTCGTAGAGAACGATGACTTTGACCAAAACTTGTTGGTTTCTTCATCAAGACGAAGTCATCTCATTTTGATTTGGTTTGAGAAGTGTGAGCTGCTTAAAGTGTGTACTCCGTCATTGCGGGGAGCAGTATAATGAGGTACTCCGTGTAGCTTTTATTTACGCAAGAAATTCTAACGCCAAGTCTGTAGGCGTCAAAGTATGCGGCCTTGTATGTGTGAGCTGCTCAAAGTGTGTACTCCGTCATTGCGGGGAGCAGTATAATGAGGGACTCCACGTAGCTTTTATTTACGCAAGACTTTCTAATGCCAAGTCTGTAGGCGTCAAAGTATGCGGCCTTGTACGTAATTTACTTATGAAAGACTTTCTAACTTTCTTTAATCTCAATCAAGTTTAGATCATGCACAAATGAATAAAAAAAACCACCGCACATTGGCTGTGGGAGGAATCTAGAAATCACAATGGGCAATAATTTAGAACTGATATAAACTTGTCCCCGCTCCCTGAGATTAAATTCTAGTTGATGTGATTAGAATCAGGAAACAGCAGTCTTTCAACCTGGAATGCGAGACAATTACTAATCTGCACGGAACAATGCGCCAAGCGCGAGGATAATTATGATTATATTTTATTAATGAATCCCCATTGAGGACTCACAGATGCCTGTGACATTCATTCCCATCCCTGTGCTATTTGGATGACCTTGGATTTAATCCGATGCTATTTAAAGGCATATCCTACAACTCATGGTGGTACCAACTGGTGATTTTCAAATATTGTCAATTATCAATCAAAACTCACTCCGTGGGATTCATTTTAATGCCAATTGGGTAAATCCATCGTTTCATCCAGTTTATCAAATCCTAATTGATGAAATAGTCAAATTAACATTTGCCTGTTTTGGGTGGATTTTTATGTTTGAACTGTGTGTGCCCTGAAGAAGGTTATTATTACTGAAATGTTGACAGGTCCATATACCTAAATGTCCTTTTTGTGGTTAATCATCTTATACAATGAATACAATTTGAAACATCAACCTGTTTGGAGTTGTGGCGTTTTTTCCACTTACTTGTTTTGCATAAGAAATTTACTGAAAATTATCAAAAACAAGGAAGGTGAAATTGAATGTGTAGTATTCTGTGAAAGTCTGAGGAAATGACATGGGTTTTACTATGTGAAGAGCAATTTTATGAATTTTCTATATATATTCTGATATAGAATCATCATTATATCATGATCTCTTAATCAAAAACGAAAACGGTGACCCCCGATTTTTAAGTTAGATATGTGTTCTTCATCACTTATAATGCCCCAGTCACACTGGCGTAACAATCGGCGTTTTTCCGTGTACGCACGTCTACGTTCTTCTACGCATTTTGAAATCTACAAATGCGTTGTAAAACGCCGCAAAACGCGGAGATACGTAAAAGAAAGTCAGAATGCGCCGGAAAACGCCACAATGCGTACAGAAGCGTAAAAAAACGTTGATGAACGTTGAGAAGCGTACTAAAACGCAGACAGATACGTTCCAAATCCGTAGCTAATACGTTGTCCCCACCAATTCAAATACGTAGAAGAAACGCCAAATTTTACGCCAGTGTGACTGGGGCATTAGAGATCATCATATTCAAGTTTCAGGAAAATTACATGAGGTTTTGATTTTCAAGCCAAATTGTCGGATATGCCTTTAAGTGCACCCTCTGGCACCCACCAGCAACTGATGCAGGACTCCTGTAGTAGCAAATTAAATCAACATAGCTTGGCCAGACACCAAGTGAAATGATAATACCCATTTGAAAACTAAATAGGTTTTTTTTAATGTTAACTGGGTTGCGGTTCAAATGATGTTAAGGATTGAGTATCAAAAGGCAGCTCCTCTAGATATAAACTTTTGGAGATGAAATAAATATTCTAACATGTGAAAGAGCATTCGTAGTAAAACGCCACAGGGCACCAATGAATACATTTAATATTAAACTGAAACCGATATTCTGGTATCCAATAAAACCTATATCTCAATTTAATTAAGACAAAGTCTTTCATTTCCTCATAGAGTTACACAGATTCATTGGTGTTATGCAATGTTATAATCTAGGCTTGAACATGGCACGTTTGATAATATAGGCCCGAACATGAAAACCCTTTTCTTTACCTGGCACAAGGGTTAATGTTTAATGATATTTAAGTCTGCTAAGACAGTATCAGACGTCCATAAGGTCGTCCATAAGTGTTGAATAAAGTTGACCCACATGTACGATTTTAGATTATCAACCGGACGCCTGGTTTAGAATCAATGTAAATTGAAATTGGCTCAACCAGACCTCTGCCTAACTCAATTACCGCTACTTACCGGAGACGCTGACCCTCTAAAGCAGACATTAGACATTAAGCTTCGTTCACACAGTGCGACCGGAGGGCTCGCAACTAGCGGAACTTAGTTTGAGACTGGACATTCACAAGCACTCAGATAGTCAAGGAATAGTCTTTTTTGCAGCAGGCTGGATGTCTATGTGACTACACTATCAAGAGACCTCGCAAGTTTGTGTTTAAGTTTATTTATGTCAGACATTTTGTTGGCTCCGTAGTCTCACTCGTCAAAGACAAGTGCGATTCCGGAGCCAACGCAATGAGTGACATAAATAAACTCAAACCCAAACGAGTGTTGTCTAGATTTTATCCTACCCCGTCTCCACGATTTTTGAATGTTAGAAAGTAGTGACATAAACAATATTTTATGTCACACCCATGACATAAACAAATCCCATGTTAAGCCTTTGGTATTTTTTTTATTAGGGGTAGGATAATATCAAGAGACATCACGAGTTTGAGTCTGAGTTTATTTATGCCACGCATTTTGTTCGCTCCATAATTGCACGAGTCAAAGACGAGTGACGTTACGGAGCCAACAAAATGAGTGGCATAAATAAGCTCAAACTCAAACGAGTGGCGTCTAGATTTTATCCTACCCCGTTTCCATATTTTTTCAGTATCAGAAAGTAGTGGCATAAACAACACTTTATGTCACTACCCGTGACATAAACAAATCCCATGTTAAGCCTATGGCGTTTTTTTATTAGGGGTAGGATAACAACATTTAGGCACCGTATATAGTGCCTGCGAGCACGCTCCTAAAAGAGCTGGTTCAGAGTGTGGGATACACTACGACAGGTCGTTTTTTTTTCTTTTTGTTAGTGTTTTTAATTATACTGGAGTATCCACTAGGGTATATAACCCTGTTTTCAGTAGGCTTCAGTGACCAAGACATATACCCCCAGGGACCCCTGGGACGTCAAACCACAAACAAACAAATTTGTTTCGATACTTTTCATAACGTATGTACATAACAAGAGGTCGTTATGAGTACCATGCTTTACCATTAGAAATGAAAATAACTTGGCTCCTATTTTTACCAAGATTCTGGGTTTAGTTGTGGAGGTGTTCGGTGTGGTGTCCCGAGTGGGGTTATTTCATAGACCTTCAATGTGTGTTTATCATTACAGTCCAATAAAGACTTTACTGATATCCAGATGTGCTTACATTGAGACGTACAGATTTATCCTCTCCTCTCCTGGCATTCCATCTATAGGGCACAGAGTGATTGCTAGTTCAACCGTCATCCACAAGAAAATTGTAAGATAGCGCCAGTGTAGTTTGGGGACAACAATTATTTTCTGCTGTAATAATCTATAGATTATTACGTATCGTGAAACGAGGCTAAAACCCTTTTATGGCAAACCAAGATTTTTTCAATTAAATCTATTGATAACTTGACCTGCCACCTGGTGTTTTGTTTAGCTTTGGAGAGCAAGATGGCCGCCTCCATAACAGAATAAGGGCCATCCATAAAGTATGTGGCCATCACCGGTATACCGTCGGGAATCACCGAAGGTCCTTAGCACTGCCGATGCAAAAAGGAAATCGGCTATTAGGAGAACACAGAAAATCTACACCATGTTTGTAGGCCAATGGAAACGGGGTTTTAGGGGAACTAGAAAAATCTCTGCCGTTCCCATTGGCCAATTAGAACGAGCTTTACATTAAGGGGCCATCCATAAATTATGTACGCAGAATTTCTGAAATCTTTTACCCCTCCACCACCCTCCCGATCATGTACGCAATAGAACAAAGAGGGAGCATACGCAAAATTTCGAAAATATTTTGACCCCCACATCCCCCCTCGGTGCGTACGTACTTTATGGATGGCCCCATAGCTATGTGATCTTTATCTCACCCCTGGAATAAATGTCCATAGGCTCAACATTGGGAACTCGTTCTCCATGCCCCTACAAGTATTGCAGTCCATTCTCCACGGTTAATATCCTGTGTGTTGTCCATTCGTTTAGTGTGTACAGGGGCGAGATAAATACAGAATGCAACTCGTTTTGGTCAAAGAAGTCAATCTCCAACTCGTTTGAATGCTATGTGATATTCACTCGGCTGTCGCCTCGTTCAAATCAATCCGCATCAAACTCGTGAAGAACGACGACTTTGACCTAAACTCGTAGGTTTCTTCTTTAATACTCCCCGGCTGATCTGTTTCCGTTTCCAATTATAAGCCGGCTCCCTTTAAGAGGTCAGTCTCATGCTGCCTCACACCCGAGCTCTTCTTTGAATCCGGTGTAAACAAGCGAAAAACCTACCTCTCTGTCATAGTCGTGAAAACGTAATTTCAACACAGACCGAAATATTGCCGGATATATGATGATATGATGATGTCGCGAGATACGCTGGGGCCTGTTGAATAATCTAGTATCTTACATAAAGACCCTTTTCTGTACCTTGTACAAGGATCATCGTTTAATGATATTTAAGTTCGTTCGCTAAGACAGTATTAGTCGTCCATAAGGTCGTCCATAAATGTTGAATGAACTTTGACCCACATCGTTCCTGGGTCTCTATTGCATACAGAAAAAGGTCTTCATGTAGGATCCTAGATTATTATACGGGCTCTGACATCAAGAGGTTACTGGAGAACTCGACCCGAAACGAACTCGACTTGTAGATGTCTGGAGAATTCGACGCATTTTGGAGAAATCGATTGGAGAACTCGACCCATTTCAGATACTTATGAATAAGGCTCTTTCATATGGAAGGAAAGGTCTGACTAGTCAGAATTTTGACAAATAGACCATCGGATATAGAATAGTCCTGTTATGTTAGGGATAGGGTTAATTAAGGTAGTGGGTAGGGTTAGGGTTAAGGTTAGGGATAGGGTTGGGGAAAGGGTTATGGTTAGGGATCAGGTTAGGGATAGGGTTAAGGGAATGGTTTTTTGTTTTCCTCCCCAGAGAAGACCAAATTTGAAGCCAAGATAACATACTTACTACTCAGTATAGTATTTATCCACAGTCCAGATACTCTAGTTGTGAAGATTTAAAAACAGTTTGAGTTCGTTATTGGTCGAGTTATTAAAACGGGTCGAGTTCATTACAGGTCTAGTTTTTGCAGGTCGAGTTCGTTACAGGTCAAGTTCTTAAAACCGGTCGAGTTTGTTACAGGTCGAGTTTTCATGGGTCGAGTTCATTACGGGTCGAGTTCTTAAAACGGGTCGAGTTCGTTACAGGTCGAGTTTTTCACGGGTCGAGTTCTTTACGGGTCAAGTTCTCCAGTATTCCATCAAGATATACTGGGATTGGCAGTTTGATTATACATGAAACACAGAGTAAATTATAGATCACAGAATACGATATCCTTCTTCGTAACACCTTCCCCATCTCCCTACTGCCCCCGCCGACGTCTCGTACCCCCCCTGGTGGCCATCAAGCAATCAACCGGAAGTTGGGGGTCTTATGACGTCCGGCACGTGCCGACCAATCACAGAGGCAACCAGGGGGTGGCCTATGACGTCATGAGGGTGAGAGTTCTTACTCCAGCTTTCAACACCTAGCTCTGAGTCATCACCCTCCCCTTCACACGCGCCACGACCCCTGCCTCTCTCCCACCTCATCACCATTTATCAAGGCTCCCCACGTATTCCGGTAGACTGGCTTCAGTCCCTGTATCCTACCCCTAATATAAAATCCCATAGGCTGAACATTGAGTTTCCGTATGCCACGCTGACTGACATACAGAGTTTTATATGTCACTAGTGGCGTACAGAATTATTGTCAAGTAATATTCCAAAATCGAGGAGACGGGGTGGGATAAAATCAAAACCTGATTTGTTTTAATCTTGGCCACCGCATGCCACTCCTAGAGTTTTGGCTCCGGACTTCACTCGGCTTCGCCTCATGAAGTCACTATGCCAAACTCCAGTCGTGGCATACGGTGGCCAAGATAAAAACTTATCCAGTTTTACGATAGTACTGCCAGTTGCAAGCCCCCGAGGGCCACGTTGCCCCACGTTTACGTCAGAGCTGCGGATCACGGAATAGTGATCCAAGGGCCTAAACTTTGCTCCTGAAATTTTGTGGATCGCGTCGTAATCGCATAGGCGCATCACCGCATAAAATACTGCTTTTTGCGATACTTTTTACGCGGACCTTCACAGCACTGCGGGTCGAATTGCTGTGGGTTAAATACAGCCTTAAGTATCTGATATTTCAAATAACGATCCATGGTGGCACCAGAACCCCCGCCACTTGTTCAGGAAATAGCCATCCACACCACAAGGTGTCAGATCAGTTTTAATTGTGATCGCCTCATGAAGTCACTATGCCAAACACCAGTCGTGGCATACGGTGGCCAAGATTTAAACTCATCCAGTTTTACGATATATTCCCCTCCCCTTATACCCTGAGATTCCTGGGTCGGTCAGGGAAAAGGATAGACTGTTTTATCCTACCCCTAATATAAAATCCCATAGGCTTATCACTGAGTTTCCGTATGCCATGCAGACTGGCATACAGGGTTTTATATGCTACTAGTGGCATACAGAATTGTCATCACATAATATTCCAAAATCGAGGAGACGGGGTAGGATAAAATCAAAACTGGATTCGTTTAAATCTTGTCCATCGCATTCCACTCCTGGAGTTTTAACCCCAGACTTCACTGGGCTCTGCCTCATGAAGTCACTATGCCAAACTCCAGTCGTGGCATACGGTGGCCAAGATTAAAATTCATCCATTTTTACGATAGTACGTCCCATTGTCGCCAGGACACTCAGGATCTCGAACTGGCAGGTTCCGTTCTTTACGGACTAGGAAAGGGAACATATTACAATGAATTTCATCCTGAATTAGTTTTATTATTTGTTGAAAGTTCATAATCAAAGACTTGAGCAAGTCTAGTATTCCCCCAGCTCCGGTTTTTTTCCCGCCAATTTCCCAATGTTTATAACTGGTGGCAATTTGAATAGGGAACCCAAGGATACCCGCTAAAACGGCAGATACCCGTGTTCAAAACACCATGTCCGGAGGCCAGTGAGAACGAGGCTTAGTGCCAAAGCTATGGCTAGAAATCCACAAGGCAAGACCGCGTGAATTACGTAGCGATTCAAACGAGATGGGATCAACGAGTATAGAGAAAGGGCCCCAAATGGGCACCCAGAGCTACCCCTCTCTTTCTCTATACTCGTCGATGGGATCGAGCTCTGACAGTAAACTTGTATGGGTTTCTGAATTTATCTCACCTATAAAAGTTTAGGGTCGGAGCTTATATCCCATCAAGTTTGAACAGCATAGTAATTCACAAGGCAAAACCGCGTGAATTATCATCGATTCAAACGAGATGGGATCGAGCTCTGACCCTAAACTTGAATAGGATTCTGAATTTTTCTCACCCTTTACATTAACTAATGGGCTTACCTTTGTTACATAATTCCTCATTGAGTCTATTTTCCTAAATACTCAATGGGTATTGGATACCAGTTCCCAGTCTATGTTAAAAGATACCAGGGGTGAGATAATGTGAACGAAATGGATGAAATATGTAAGTCCAATACAAATCTACCAATTTTGGAACATTGATCTACCTTTGTCAGTGACAACGGAACTTTACACTGTCTCAGGCGTGGCACTGTCTCAGGCGTAATTTGCCTGCGACAAGTTCACTGACAACTCTAAGGGGGTGCGTCCACCAACCACGACAAGGCTGGGACACGCGCCGACAAGAAAGTTCCTATCGGCTCCTTGTTGCAGCCTTGTCGTGAGGAGGGGAGCTGTCGTAAGCCCTTGTCGCAGCCTGTCGGGAAGTGCATGCTCCACCTAAATATTCTATCGTAGACCACTGCGACACGCCACGACACGCCACGACATGGCTCCAAAATCGAACATGCTGTCGTAACCTTGTCGGAAGGCCCCCGACAGGCCCCCGACAAGCTTCATGTCGCAGCCTGTCGTGGCCTTGTCGTAGCCTCTTGTCGGGAACTGTGGTCCACCAACCACGACAAGGCTACGACAAGGCTTCCAATCGTAGAGCTGTCGTGGACCTTGTCGGAAAGCCGTTGTCGCAGCCTTGTCGTGGTTGGTGGACGCACCCCCTAAGACTCTAGTAGTCTGTTGTCGCCAGGGCCATGGCACACAGGCTCAAACTAAGACTGTTATGCGCCGGCACTTTGAGTCTGGAATTCCTGCCTCCGCTGGTACTATGCTGCCCTGAGTGATTTGCCAGTACTACTCTTCAAGCACAGGTCCCAGAATTAGAACAGCCAATCGCAAAATTCCTTTCTCCCATCAGGCAGAGGGAACAGGCAAATTGGAGCCTTGCTCTGTTAGACCCTTACGGACCATAAAGCCGGGCCCCCACCTACCACGATTCTGGTCCAGATTGGCCTTACAACGGCCTTTCCGACACCATTCCGATTCTATTGTAAGGTCAGCCAAAGGTGGGACAGGTGGGACAGGTTTCTGTGATTTTGTCTGCGACAGCTCACGATAGGCTGCGATTGAAAACCCCAATCATAGAGGTTCCAACTTCCAACATGTTGGAAATTTTGTAGCCAGTCGTAGGGTATCGTAGCCTATAGGGAAGATATCGTGGTCAGCGAGTATGATTCACAGCTCTCCGATCTCAAACCATGTCTACGATATGGAGCTATCGGGGACCTCCCGATAGGCCACGATTTGGGCATTTCAAATCGTAGCCATCGGGAGTATGCCGTACACCATCGTGGTAGGTGGGGGCCCGGCTTTAGTTGGTGCGGTCTGTAAACAGACTACTACAACTCTACGATTTGGGAACTAATCTTTTGGGAAATCACCCCCGAAGCGGTAGATGTGCATTGGACTTTACAAACAAAGAATATTACTGACAGCGCCCCATACATATATTCTCACAGCTTTCTTCTCCAACCAATTTGCTCAGATGTTTATAACTGGTGGCAATTTGAAAAGAAAGCTTTATCTACTCCGCATGCGCTGTTGTTGCGCATGCGCAGTGAGCTCTGTAGGTGTGTGACTAAGTGGAGGCGGAAGTAGCAGCAAATTCACCTTCTGATTCTTAGTGGGTGTTGAGGGGTAGGAAAAAGAGAACCGAGTGAACCCGTTACAACTGTATTACATCAACGCCCTTTTTACAACCAACTCCTTTTTTTCTTCTGCAGGGTTTTTGTATCACAGTTTAAATGAATAAAATAACTCAAATTCAACTCCAGCGGACATTCCTTCTGCATGGTTCAACTGTAAAAAATTTTGAAACTTTAGATATTGATTCTGGATTTGAAAAGACTAGAAACTGTCAGTAATGTTAAATTAATATTTTTCCAGCACAAAATGACATCTGAGGAAAAGTCCCATCAATATGTATTCCTTTAGAAAACTCTTTTATAACAGAAAAACAGTGAAATGTCTGATGAGTTTTTCTTGAGTTTTTGAGTAGGTGTCCATATATAAAGACAATAACCAATGGTTTTGTAGACAGGCGGTCTTAAACCACGAGAGGTTGACGCGTAGTAATAACCTTGCTGACGCTTGTGTATTACGACGTCAACCTCGAGTGATTTACGGAGCCGCCTATCCACAAAACCATTGTTTAATCTTCTCGAGTAAATTAATCCCAGGAATTGCTATATTAAAGGATACACAAATAGGGATTATATTTGCTCTATAGCACAAAGGGACTATTTTCCCGTATGTCATGGTTTTGATGGCTGTATACCATGGATTTGAATCCGTATACCACAGTTAATGGTATCTGAGAGGTTTTACAATATGTGTACATATTCACCTCCATCATATAATGTACGAAAACTGGTGAGAACAAGGATTGTAACCAGCAAAATGTAAGACCGCCAGCATTGGCGAATTTTGTTGTACTAGATAAAAAAAACCAAAAAAACTGAGACCCATAGATTATCAATGGGGACTTCGTATACATAAATAACGCACAGCTCTCTATATCTACGATTGATAAACATCCGTATTGGTGCTTCCGTGTGTGGTAACAAATATAGCTCAGGTGAATAATGATTGAGATAACGTAACAAGTAAGGAATTCAGATGAGCACTCACATGTTATCTCACAGACACCACTGGGCTGTCTCAACTCAGGAAAAAAATGGATTGTACCAGCATGAACCCCTGTGGTATACATCTGATGGGACTATAAAGTGATACCTCACCCCCACACTCA
The DNA here is from genome assembly GCA_950022655.1 of Alentia gelatinosa. NCBI lineage: Eukaryota > Metazoa > Annelida > Polychaeta > Phyllodocida > Polynoidae > Alentia > Alentia gelatinosa. Next base: position 3,753,219 of record OX465586.1, read on the forward strand.
TTACCTCTCTACCCATTCACTGATTCAGCCCTGGGCCATTAGGTGTGATTGTGAGTTGAGGTGGGGATGTCTGGTAGGATAAAGCTGACTGATAAAGTGTCTGAGGTCTACATGCATGAGCAGCTCTGAGCAGCTCCGAGCAGCTCCGAACAGCTCGAACCAACTCCGAGCAGCTCCGAGCAGCTCCAAGCAACTCGAAGCTCCGAGCAGCTCTGAACAGCTCTGAGCAGCTCCGAGCAGTTCCGGGAAGCTCCGAAAAGCTCTGAGCAGCCCCGAGCAGCTCCGAGTAGATCCGAGCAGCTCCGAGCAACTCCGTAACTCACCCAGAGAGCTCATGACACTATTTGTGGTCAGTGTGAGTCATTGTAGATAAAAATGTCGGTTCTGGATTTATCTCACCCCTTTCACTTTAAAGGATGTTTAAATCTCTTGTCTTGTCAAGTCTTCTCTCTGAAATCCTGGTTGCTGATTGGTCAATCGCCTATGATGTCATCTCGTATTCACTACACGACGACTATGGCGTAGTATTTTCACTTGACCGGGGCGATCGGTGAGCATTATTTCTAACGTTATTTCTATGGCTAAACTTGCACCAGGGGGGAGATAACATTCAGTATTCTGGTAAACCGATGTTGTAGTTCCCATCCTTTCCAGGACCATATTGCCATATTATTCAATAATTCACTCATCGACTCAAGACAGCATGGCAGTGTTCAAATGTTATGGTATAAATCAATAGCTAATGATAAATCACCACTCTTTTGTGAGTAATTCTATCACTACCTGCAAGATGCAAATATTTTAAATATTTTTGATGTTGTTCCTCTGACTAAACATGTACCAGGGATAAATACATGAGCAGCTCTGAGCAGCTCTGAGCAACTCCATAACCCACTCACAGAGGTCATTTTTAATATTTGTAATGTTATTCCACCATGTACCAGGGATGAGATAGAGACATGAGCAGCTCTGAGCAGCTCTGATATGCTCGAAGCAGCTCTGAACAGCTCAGAGCAGCTCTGAGCGGCTCTGAACAGCTCTGAACAGCTCTGAACAGCTCTGAGCAGCTCTGAACAGCTCTGAACAGTTCTGAACAGCTTAGAGCAGCTCTGAGCGGCTCTGAACAGCTCTGAACAGCTCTGAGCAGCTCTGAACAGCTCTGAACAGCTCTGAACGGTTCTGAGCGGCTCTGAGCGGCTCTGAGCAGCTCTGAGCAGCTCCGAACAGCTCCATACCCCACTCAGAGAGGTCACGGCGCTACTTGTGGTCGATGTGAGTCAGCGGAGATTGAAACGGATCTCTCCCACACATGTTTACCTGATATCTTCACCAGAAACACCACGATACTTCCCCCCACTCCAGCTACACACTGTCAAACTTAATCCACCAAGGCACTATCTATAGCATTGAGTAGAAAACCAGAATCGAGGGATTTTGGGGAATCATTGATTGTAGAAACAGTCAGTAAGACACATGTACCAGAATGTGGGACAGTCAGTTATTTTTTTTATTTAGAAAACAACAACATACACTATCGTCCAAGGACGTTCTTCCCAGTGATGGCATACATAAAACATAAGGACAAGACATACTTTCATTCCACGACAAACATAAGCATACAATTAAAGTAAATAATTAGTATCTAATGACAACCAGTATTCCGTCAAAGAGCAAATTATGATCTATTCATTGAATTAATCATAACATTCTTAATACAGATATGTATATGTAGTGCTTTGGGTGCACTAGAAGGGGACTATTTTGTTAATAGTATGTTGAAAGGATGGCACAACCCAAGACAGAGTAAAGAATTAAAATATAGGATATTGTCTACTGCTTTTATTAGATTTTATTAATAGTTTTATTTTCCATACTTACAGATCGCCCAAGTGTCCATGATTTATTAGTACCTAATGTTAAGATTAATGCAGTTTTTGATAACACATGATATATAGTGAACGTAGAAATGATCAACAATAAGCAATGTTATGGAGTGATATTAGACTTATAAGTAAGGAGAGACAAGTCCTCCCATGACAGTGATACCTGTTACCTGCTGCCCTAATCCTTCACTAATTGACCACCACCAAGGTATCTGATACCTAATACCCTACTGAGGAGAGGGACCAGAAATAACCCTGTTAGTAATCACCTACAGCGCCCAGAAAACTACACCACTGAGGAAAGCATTTTATAATCATCCAACTAATTCAAAGTGTCCATAGAAAACACATAGGGACTGTGTATGGACATAACCGGAGCATACAGAAATATCCACCTAATACAAGGTGTCCATATAGAAAACACATAGGGAGTGTGTATCACCATACCCAGAGTATACAGATATATCCACCTAATACAAAGTGTCCATAGAAAACACATAGGGAGTGTGTATTATCATACCCGGAGCATACAGATATATCCACCTGATACAAAGTGTCCATAGAAAACACATAGGGAGTGTGTATTATCATACCCGGAGCATACAGATATATCCACCTGATACAAAGTGTCCATAGAAAACACATAGGGAGTGTGTATTATCATACCCGGAGCATACAGATATATCCACCTGATACAAAATGTCCATAGAAAACACATAGGGAGTGTGTATCACCATACCCAGAGCATACGGATATATCTACCTAATACAAAGTGTCCATAGAAAACACATAGGGAGTGTGTATCACCATACCCAGAGCATACGGATATATCCACCTGATACAAAATGTCCATAGAAAACACATAGGGAGTGTGTGTCACCATACAACAGCAAACCATGTTATTCCTTTCACCCAACGGCGCTGACCAATAACAGCCGTGCTCTCTTAGACCTTCACGGACCGTACCTCTGAAGGCAGACGGTTCCTAAACGGACTAGTGTAAGCTGTACTGTGATTGGTTCCGACGAATATGCACTAGACAGCCCTCTTTGTATACCATGGACAATAAAAACACATACACTATACAGATATTCCCTCTCGCTTACCTCACATACACTATACACAGGTTCCCTATGACTTTTGCACAGTCGCATGGATCTCTTGGTCGCCTTGCCTCCTCATGGTGCAGACCGGATATGCTTGCACGCAAGCATAACAAAAGCGACTGGGGTGGGGAGTTAGTGGTAAAGAGCACTGGACTTGTAATATCAAGGTTGTCAGACTTTGTTGATTCAGGTCCCACTGCAGCCACTTTTCTCCTTCACCCCCAGCAGTGGTAGATTTACTGCTATATCAAAGAGCAATCCTTCTCATACCATTTCGATGTGGTGTGGTGTACAGCCACATTTCTCCTTCACCCCCAGCAGTGGTAGATTTACTGCTATATCAAAGGGCAATCCTTCTCATACCATGTCTATATGTTGTGGGAAGTAAAAAAAACTCTCACCTCGGTAAATGTATAGGGGTGAGGTTTCCACCTAAATTCATTTCATAGGTTCGATCACCACCCTTGTGGTGTAAAAGAACCTTGAGAAAGACCAATAACAGCCGTGCTCTCTTAGACCTTCACGGACCGTACCTCTGAAGGCAGACGGTTCCTAAACGGACTAGTGTAAGCTGTACTGTGATTGGTTCCGACGAATATGCACTAGACAGCCCTCTTTGTATACCATGGACAATAAAAACACATACACTATACAGATATTCCCTCTCGCTTACCTCACATACACTATACACAGGTTCCCTATGACTTTTGCACAGTCGCATGGATCTCTTGGTCGCCTTGCCTCCTCATGGTGCAGACCGGATATGCTTGCACGCAAGCATAACAAAAGCGACTGGGGTGGGGAGTTAGTGGTAAAGAGCACTGGACTTGTAATATCAAGGTTGTCAGACTTTGTTGATTCAGGTCCCACTGCAGCCACTTTTCTCCTTCACCCCCAGCAGTGGTAGATTTACTGCTATATCAAAGAGCAATCCTTCTCATACCATTTCGATGTGGTGTGGTGTACAGCCACATTTCTCCTTCACCCCCAGCAGTGGTAGATTTACTGCTATATCAAAGGGCAATCCTTCTCATACCATGTCTATATGTTGTGGGAAGTAAAAAAAACTCTCACCTCGGTAAATGTATAGGGGTGAGGTTTCCACCTAAATTCATTTCATAGGTTCGATCACCACCCTTGTGGTGTAAAAGAACCTTGAGAAAGTCTGGTGAGAACCTCCAGTGGTTAACTGGCCGTTAAATCAAACCAATCAACCAACCAACTATGACTTACCTCACATACGCTATACACAGATTCCCTATGACTTACCTCACATACGCTATGCACAGATTCCCTATAACTTACCTCACATGCACTATGCACAGATTCCCTATGACTTACCTCACATGCACTATACACAGATTCCCTATAACTTACCTCACATGCACTATACAGAGATTCCCTATGACTTACCTCGTATACGCTATACACAGGTTCCCTATAACTTACCTCACATACGCTATACACAGATTCCCTATGACTTACCTCACATACATTACACGGAGATTCCCTATGACTTACCTCACATACGCTATACACAGGTTCCCTATAACTTACCTCACATATGCTTTACACAGATTCCCTATGACTTACCTCACATACGCTAAACACAGACTCCCTATGACTTACCTCACATACGCTATACACAGATTCCCTATGACTTACCTCACATACACTATATGGAGATTCCCTATGACTTACCTCACATACACTATACACAGGTTCCCTATGACTTACCTCACATACGCTATACACAGATTCCCTATAACTTACCTCACATGCACTTTACACAGATTCCCTATAACTTACCTCACATGCACTTTACACAGATTCCCTATAACTTACCTCACATGCACTTTACACAGATTCCCTATAACTTACCTCACATGCACTTTACACAGATTCCCTATAACTTACCTCACATGCACTTTACACAGATTCCCTATAACTTACCTCACATGCACTTTACACAGATTCCCTATAACTTACCTCACATGCACTTTACACAGATTCCCTATAACTTACCTCACATGCACTTTACACAGATTCCCTATAACTTACCTCACATGCACTATACAGAGATTCCCTATAACTTACCTCTAGGGGGCGCGACAGAGCCTTAGCTCCCAGAGGGCCAAGTCCCCGGAAGCGCATGACGAAGACGTTGTCCCGGACGTGACGTAAGAAGTAGGACACAGGGATGACGCCCGTTCGGTTACACTCGTGGATGTACTCGGGAATTCCCGGTCCGCCGAGCAGCGGTAGCGCCCCCGTGCGGGACGCGCGCAGAGACCCGGAAGCGCGCTCATTTCCGGTGATGATGAAGGTCGCTCCTGAATTGTGGGAAGAAATTTGAATGAATCAGTTTGAATGAAACATAACATTGTTTTTTTTAGTTGTAAGTTTCAAGCAGCATGAGGGACATACTATCGTAAAACTGGATGAGTTTTAATCTTGGCCACTGGATGCCACGACTGGAGTTTGGCATAGTGACTTCATGAGGCTAAGCCGAGTGAAGTCCGGAGCCAAGTATCCTTGAGTGGCATGCGGTGGCCAAGATTAAAACGAATCAGGTTTTGATTTTATCCTACCCGGTCTCCTCGATTTTGGAGTATTACGTGATAACAATTCTGTATGCCACTAGTGGCATATAAAACTCTGTATGCCAGTCAGCGTGGCATACGGAAACGCAATGTTAAGGCTATGGGATTTTATATTAGGGGTAGGATAAGCATTGTTATATAAACCCTAATGGGTATCCCATAATTCAGTCTGTTTACAGGATCCGGTGTTCGCTGGTTGCCGTCATTGTATGGTGATATACCTTTGACCCATAACCCGCATTTATTGCAGTTTAACGGTTTTTCTAAATCTTCGAATAGGAAATCTGATGCCAGAAATCGAAATTTCAGTTATTTCTACATGTGCATTTCAAAATATATTTCTCCTGTTATAAATCAGAAAATGATTGTTCATCAGAAGATAGGGGGCCAATGTGCGGCCATCTAGTCGGCAGCATTAAAGTATCATCAACAAAAAACTCAACTGTTTTGTGGTTCGTGGTCAGAAACCCAATACCTTTAACACTTATATAATACTTAGTATTTGTGTGGATTATTTTCTCCCCTTAGGGCCTGAAATGATGAACCTTGAAGGACATATATCATGGAATTGAATTAGTTTATAGCTTTTTAAGCCTCACACGTCATTGGCCTTTCCCATGAATATCTTCTAAGGATTTTCTGTGAAATCATGCAAGGTGGGAGACCTGTCCCCAATGTACAGTAAATGTGACCTTTGTTATGCCCTTAATATGATATGTATTGTATACTGTGACAAACTGGTATCAATACGACATGGGCAGGAGTGGTCAGTATCACTGCACGAAAACCACCATTTTATTCACATTTCCGCCATCACGGAAGTGCATGTATTGGCTGAATATTGACTTATTTTCATTTATATATGCCCAGGCCTTATATACGACAGACGCGTCTTGGCTGTATTTCACACCCAGCATATATGAGAGAAAATACCCTCTGCCCCCACCCCCTCCCGCCCCTTTGTGTTGGTAGAAGTACAGGTGTCCTCAGTAGGAAGCCCTCCCCCCCCATCCCCCGCCACATCCCCGCGCCCGCTCTTAGTGAAGCCCTGTTCACTGGACGCTTATATATACGCCCACAGATGAGGTGTATACACACGGGGATTAAGACGATCTTGTAGACGCAAAATACCTACTTATAGACGCCGGGCGCATTCATATGTAAAATGATGGTTTTCGTGCAGTGTATACACTGTTAATACTGCCAGAGGTATATACCAGGGTAATAATATCTGACAGTCTTTAAACAGCGGGTTTTGGTTTACTCAGTCCCCATACATTTTCAGAAAGGTGATTTGGAAATCAGCCTGTTGTAGTAATAACTCATTTTTAATCTCCATACAGCGGGAACTAATATCTGAACAACAGAGGACTAGTCCCTTAATGCCGGCAGTGAAAAGGCTGATCTTTAGCCGCAGGTGAAAGTTAATTGCCAATACAAAACAAGCCACGGGATGTTAAGCGGATGTTATAGGATAAAGCCCGTTTCCATTGGCCGACGAAAATGGCGGAGATTTTTTGAGTTCTCTTATTGGCCTTTAGCCATTATCCGACGTAAACGGCGGAGATTTCTTGAGAACTCCTAAAGGTCTTTCCGTGGTACCACCCAATGTGCGTAAGTATCAAATGATCGATAGAAATTACCAGAAAAAAAAGTGCGCTTCCACCACCAGCTATGCTTATATACGAAATTTCCCGATTTTCATTTCGGCAAGTTTCGGGTGCTCGGTGGAATCGGCGCTTTACTCAAAATGTCTCCGCCATTTTCGTCGGCCAATGTAAACGTGCCTAAAGGCCCATTCCCACTGGGCGATTTCTGCCCCTGAGACTACTGCCGGGCATAATCGTCGGGAAACTGCAGTCGCACAGCGGGTGGCAGGGCATAGTCGGCGACTATGCCCTGATATATTTCAAACATGTTTGAAATTGAATTGCAAGAGACTGGTGCCCTTTTTTAGAGACAATTAGAGATAATTTTATCCTACCCCCTGTGAACGATATTTTTATGTGAGGATAATAACAAAAAACACGATAAAAACTTTCTGAAGTCCTCCATATAGCTCTCCTTGCTGCTCTGAAGGCACTTGGAACTACTTTCAGCTGCTGATCTCTGATTGGTCCATTTTATGTACGCTCCTAGGAGCGATTTTTTATCCGTATGCGACATACGGGCGCATACGGAAAGTCAATGTTAAGCCTATGGGATTTTATATTAGGGGTAGGATAAATAGGAAACTCTGAAAAGCTTATCTAACTATTTGCATGAACAATATAGCACACTTATAATAATTTCTTATCCTGTCTCGTACTAATTGAAGCGTTAGATGCATTTCACAACAGTGTACATTCTTCCAAGAACAATAAAAAGAGGGTGCTCTTTTTTTCCTTTTTTTCTCCCCTTTTGGGAGATACATGGTTAATAATCATTTTTATACTACAAAATGTTGACAAAGAACATGCGATATTCAGGTCTTAGGTTTATGATAATAAATACCGTCAGTAAAATATTGAAATCTTGGTACATTAATATTGCTGTGTCTGGATTGGTGCTTGCAAAAGGAAGACCTGAAAAACCTTCGCTATATCAAACTTTCTAATACTTTTTAAAGATCTGCGTTTTTGCAGTGCAGGTCACTGATTATGTACTGTTGGCCTTTCACAAGGAGAACCAGCAACCGACTTTTGTACAGCATGAAAATTATCGGTGGATTTTTAGTCGGCAGGTGGAAACGCCACATAAGGCGTGTCAGTGTGCAATGATGCCCGGTGACTTTGCAGTTTTAAGCTGATGACAAATGGCTTTTTCTTTATCAGACGGACCGGTCAGATCACGTGTGGAGGGGTTTATTTGAGGGTCACATCTATTTGAACAGATGTGAAAAAGACTGTGATTTTCAAACAGGTGTTAACACATGTCTGGTCTGGTTAGCAAGAATACAAGACACCTTTCTTCACAGCTACCATGCTACAGACTAAAGAAGAAACCAACAAGTTTGGTCAAAGTCGCTGTTCTTTACTAGTTTAATGCGGAGTGATATGAACAAGGTGACAGCCGAGTGAATATCATATAGCATTCAAACGAGTTTGAGAACAACGACTTTGACCAAAACAAGTTGCTTTCTGTATTTATCTCACCCCTGTACACACCTAAAAGAATGGGCGGCACACAGGATAGAGATCATGGAGAATGGACTGCAATACTCGTAGAGGAGAACAAGTTCCCAATGTTAAGCCTATGGACATTTATTCCAGGGGTGAGATAATGATTGAAACTACGGTTTGGTTATATGACTATTTTATTGGGGGAGGGGGGGGGGGTCTGCAGGAGGAGGAACCTCTTTCAATATTTCAGAGGGGGGCCAAAATTTGTAGGGGGGCGATTTAAGGTGTTTTTATTTTGTTTTATTTTTTGTTTGTCAGTAGGAGGACCAAACATTTTGGTTTTTCCATTGGAGAGGCAACTGATATTTGGGTGGGCATTTCTATATGGTGCAAATAGGGAAGCGAATTCCTTTTAGAAATTATCTTTCACCGATATATGTACCAAAGACTTTGCTTTGGGATCCTATTTTGATCAAAAAGTATTCTGTAAGAAAGTGGGGAGGGGGTATCATTTCTATTTTGGGGGAGTAATTATATTTTGTTTGCAAAAACCTGAGCTGGACCAGGAAAGATGTAAAAGCCAGCATGTATGTCTCTAACTTATGTTACTATACTTATACTTCTTCATCATCCTACCACACTTCTATACTTATTGTAGAGCAAGAAACTTGTACGATACATAAACTGTATTCATTGGAAGATATTCTTTAATCAAAAATGAACAAATGCAAATGGAATATTTAGCATTGATGATGAGTGAGCAATTACAAATTGGATGATAATCAAAAGGTTTGCTTACATTCAGTCTTCGGATCGTTTCTGTAATCCACTTGCACCCAGTCAACTTGCCATTTATGCAACTGGCTTAGTCTACGATCCAGATATATCAAGCACGAGTGGGTCTAGAATAATTTCGGTCTTAAATCAAACCCTGTGTGCGTGTATTTATGAATGAGCGTGCAATTATGAATGAACAATGATTAAAAGGTTTGTGTTATATTCAGTCTATGGATCGTTTTCTGTAACATACTTGCACCCAGTCAACTTGCCATTTCTCTAACTGCCTGAGTCTAGGATCCAAGTATATCAAGCACCAGTAAGTTTTGAGGTATTTTGGTCTTGAGTAATTGGTCATGGTCACCTGGGCATGCTTCTAAGACCCTGAGACACTGGCACCCTGCTCTGTTCTCAATTTCACAGTGAATACCACGCATATGGTGAAGGGATGATTCTTTGGAGGACGATAGAAGTCTGTATGTGAACACTCTAACCTCTAGGCAATGTATATAGGGTATGTAAGTGAACTATAATAAGTATCCCTACTATACACTGTGATATTGGGAAAGGAGCAGGGTGCCAGTGTCTCAGGGTCTTAGAAGCATGCCCAGGTGACGAATCTTCTACTTGTCATTTATTCATAGTTCCACGCTCATTCATCAGTGATGAAGATACCATTTGCTCCTAGTTTATGTGACCACTCTTACCTTTAGGCAATGTACAATGTATAATGTATGTGTATCAAGTCAACGGGGATTACTTTTTTTTAGAAATGTTTATCACGCTGTAATAAACATTTCTAAAAGATAAAATAATATAATAAAGAAGAAACCAACAGGTTTTGGTCAAAGTCATCGTTCTCCATGAGTTTGATGCGGTGTGATATGAACGAGGCAACAGCCGAGTGAATATCACATAGCATTCAAACGAGTTGGAGAATGACTTCTTTGACCAAAACGAGTTGCTTTCTGTATTTATCTCACCCCTGTACACACTAAAAGAATGGGCAACAAAGAGGATATAGACCATGGAGAACGGACTGCAATACTTGTAGGGGCAGGGAGAACGAGTTCCCAATGTTAAGGCTATGGACATTTATTCCAGGGGTGAGATAAATGGCCCCTTGTGAGTGTCGGTGAGTACTGACTGAGGTGTGTTGTCGTTGGTGGCGGCGTAGAATGAGATCCCCATGTTAAGGCTATGGACATTTCTTCCAGGGGTGAGATAATTGCCCGTTGGTTATTGGTTGAATGTGTGAGCGGCGATTACCTGTTTTCCCCTTGGTGCTGAGCATGCTGACAGGCCGTGGAGTGTGAGGCCCTCCAGAGGCCACGGACACGCCATCCCAGGTCGAACTCTCCGGCACCATGGTGCCTCCTGCAATAATACGCACATTATCAGTCATTTATTATCCATGGTATACAAAGACCCCATTGAAAATGTACAGGGACTCAGTAAACCCCGACCCATTATGTATTATCCATCATATACAGAGACCCCATTGAAAATGTATGGTGACTCAGTAAACCACGACTCATTATGTATTATCCATCATATACAAAGACCCCATTGAAAATGTACAGGGACTCAGTTAACCACCCCATTGGAAATGTACGGGGACTCAATAAACCACGACCCATTATGTATTATCCATCGTATACAAAGACCCCATTGAAAATGTACGGTGACTCAGTAAACCACGACCCATTATGTATTATCCATCATATACAAAGACCCCATTGAAAATGTACGGGGACTCAGTAAACCACGACCCATTATATACTATCTATCATATGCAAAGACCCCATTGAAAATGTATGGTGACTCTGTAAACCACGACTCATTATGTATTATCCATCATATACAAAGACCCCATTGAAAATGTACAGGGACTCAGTAAACCACGACTCATTATGTATTATCCATCATATACAAAGACCCCATTGAAAATGTATGGGGACTCAGTAAACCACGAACCATTATGTATTATCCATCATATACAAAGACCCCATTGAAAATGTATGGGGACTCAGTAAACCACGACCCATTATGTATTATCCATCATATACAAAGACCCCATTGAAAATGTATGGGGACTCAGTAAACCACGACCCATTATATATTGTCCATCGTATACAAAGACCCCATTGAAAATGTATGGGGACTCGGTAAACCACGACCCATTATGTATTATCCATCATATACAAAGACTCCATTGAAAATGTACGGTGACTCAGTAAACCACAACCCATTATGTATTATCCATCGTATACAAAGACCCCTTTAAAAATGTACGGGCACTCAGTAAACCACGACCCATTATATATTATCCATCATATACAAAGACCCCATTGAAAATGTACAGGGACTCAATAAACCACAACCCATTATATCTCATCCATCGTATACAAAGACCCCATTGAAAATGTACAGGGACTCAGTAAACCACGACCCATCATATATATTATCCATCGTATACAAAGACCCCTTTAAAAATGTACGGGGACTCAATAAACCACAACCCATTATATATCATCCATCGAATACAAAGACCCCATTGAAAATGTACGGGGACTCAGTAAACCACGACCCATTATATATTATCCATCGTATACAAAGACCCCATTGAAAATGTACAGGGACTCAATAAACCACAACCCATTATATCTCATCCATCGTATACAAAGACCCCATTGAAAATGTACAGGGACTCAGTAAACCACGACCCATCATATATATTATCCATCTTATACAAAGACCCCTTTAAAAATGTACGGGGACTCAATAAACCACAACCCATTATATATCATCCATCGAATACAAAGACCCCATTGAAAATGTACGGTGACTCAGTAAACCACGACCCATTATATATTATCCATCGTATACAAAGACCCCATTGAAAATGTACGGGGACTCAGTAAACCACGACCCATTATATATTATACATCATATACAAAGACCCCATTGAAAATGTACAGGGACCCAGTTAACCATGACCCATTATATAAAACCTGTCGGATACCATAACTGTGGTATAAGGATTCACATCTGTGGTATACGGCCTCAAAACCATGGTAAACGGGTTTGTGCTACAGAGCAAAGAAATAGTCCCTATTGTTATACCCTTTAATATGGCAATTACTTGGTTTAATTCATTCGAAAAGATGGATAATAAATACAACAAATGGTAGTTATGTGGACAGGCAGCGCTGTAAACCACTTAAGGTTGACGTCGCAATACACTCACAACCGCTCGTGTATTACTACGCGTCAACCTCTCGTAGTTTACGGCTTCCTGTCCACAAAACCATCGATTATTGTCTATATATACAGAATCTGTTCTGGCTCATCGACAAATGCATCGTCTTCTAGGCTATGCTTTTTCATATACATTTATAGGTTATATATGACTTGTCCCACTCTATTCAGATATCGTAAAAACCACAACATTATAGATTTATGTTTTCTTCATACAAATGCATTACATATACATAGATGGTCTTCCATCGTAAAAAACTGCCATGGTAGAAGACCACCCTTGTCTGTGAATTGTATGCTCCAATTAAAAGAAATAATTAATAAAATAATCAAATGATTAAAACGATACAAGTAAGTTAAAAGAAAGCTACAACTTTAAGCCGGTTGATGTTTCAATGTATACATAAACCTACATATATATATACACATCTATATATGTATTTTTTTTTATTAGACTTTAATCATTCTGTAGTATAACAGTTCTTCCATGAATAGATAAACTCACTTGTGACCATGGCTGCTGACCACAATATGCATACAATTACAGCAGTTAATGATGTAATGAGGCAGTGATAGGTTTAGACACAACACCATTCGTCAACGATAACAAAATACAAGGTGAGGTGGACACGAAGGTGTGGGTGGTGAGTGGGTGGTTACATATATATATATATATATATATATATATATATATATATGTGTGTGAATATGTATATACATATATATGCATGAATAGATAAACTCACAACTATGGCTGGTGACTACAATATGAATACAAATACAAAAGGTACAAAAGTTAATGAGGGAGTGAAAGGTTTAGGTAAATACACAATATTGACTGGTTTCAGATACAAGCGGCCGTATGCTCCGAGAAGTTGACGCGTAGTAATATCCGAGCGTATGTGAGGATATTGCACAGAGTCAACTCCAATGAGCATACGGCCGCTTTTATCTGAAACCAGTCTATATTGTATCTATTATCCACCTTTTCTGGACACGTGACATGTCGATATCAGTTCGTTTTAGTTATGCACTATTTTTCTATACGCACTATTTTTCCGTATGCGCCACCCGGAGCATACAACATATCTGTATGCGCCGCGTATGTCCATACAAACTCCCTATGTGTTTTCTATGGACACTCTGTATTAGGTGGATATATCTGTATGCTCCGGGTATGTACATACAAACTCCCTATGTGTTTTCTATGGACAATTTGTATCAGGTGGATAATAAAACAGCATTCGCCATTCATTTGATAACAAAATACAAGGTACGGTGGGCACGATGGTGTGGGTGGTGAGTGGGTGGTTACATATATATATATATATATATATATATATATATATATATATATATATATATATACAGACAAATCTTTATTTGTGCTATTTGTGCTGCAGTGATGGGTACTATCAGGTTTCTCGATGCTATACGAGACATTTGGCTGCAGATTGAACTTTAGGAAGGCGGTCCTTGGATTAAATTACTCCGTATTCCGCCACCTGCGGCCAAGAGAATTCAAACACGTTTTCTCAGGTCTAAATGGCATGCACAAGACCAGCCCCATAGACTGTGAATACGGTCTATACATGCATGCACAGATGTTTCCTAATCATAGCACTTTCCTTTCTCAAATGTAGGCTACTTTCAAATATAATTTCATTTATATCCAGCAAGTGGTTAATTCCCCAAATTTTAATGCCATACATTCCTCAGTTATATTCCCGTTTACAAATACATTAGATATTAGTGTATTTAAACAGATCCTCTGGGCGTGATGATGTTATTCATATAATACAATATCACGGAAGCAAAATAAAATCACACATCTGTTATATGCACAATTTTGATACAGAGAACGGTGGAATATTCTCAAGGTGTTTATGTGTTTTCTACAAATATTTCCTAATCATGGTACATTTTCTCTCAAATGTAGGCTACTTTCATATGAAATTTCATTTATATCCAGCAGGTGGCTCTGTCAACAAATATTGATATCATATAGATTCCCATATCATATTTTCTTTAAAAAAAATTGAATAATAGATTTGAATGTATTTAACTAGATTTTCTGTGGGTAATGATGTTGTTTAAATAATAGAATATCCCAGAACAAAATCACACATGAATTTTAAGCTCAATTTTGATACAGAGAATGATGGAATATTCACAAGATGTCCAAGTGTTTCCTGCAAAGCGGCAGAGCAATATATGCGCATTGTGTTTCACCGGTATTATCGTAAAACTGGATTAGTTTTAATCTTGGCCGCCGTATGCCACAAATGGAGTTTGGCATAGTGACTTCAAGAGGCAAAGCCGAGTGAAGTCTGGAGCCAAAACTCCAGGAGTGGCATGCTGTGGCCACAATTAAAACGAATCAGGTTTTGATTTTCTCCTACCCGTCTCCTCGATTTTGGAATATTACATGATGACAATTCTGTATACCACTAGTGGCATATAAAACTCTGTATGCCAGTCAGCGTGGCATACGGAAACTCAATGTTAAGCCTATAGGATTTTATACTAGGGGTAGTAAAAGAAGAAACCAATAAAGTCGTCGTTCAATGAGTTTGATGCAGAGCGATTCGAACAAGGCAAATCTGAGTAAATACCGCATAGGGTTCAAATGATTTGAGAACAACGACTTTGACAAAAATAAGTATTTATCTCACCCTTTGATACACTAAAAGAATGGACGACACACAGGACATAGACCATGGAGAACAGACTGCAATACTCATAAGGGCATAGAGAATGATTGTATATTCACAAGGTGTTTATGTGTTTCCTGCACAGTGGGGGAGCAATATACACATTGCGTTTGAGTGGTACATGTACTTACCTCTTATAAATCCTGTCAGATTAAGGGTATAATCACAATAATCTGGCTTCTGGTGGCCTTGCTGTTCGGTTGGTGGTTGTACATTCCTGGATATCACCCTGGTATCTCGTATAATCCCTGGTGCCCTCGTCCTACACACCCCGCCTCGTTATGTGAACTCCTGACGTCTTACATACATACACCATACACCCATCTCTGTATACTACAAACTAATACACCAACACCCATCCACAAGCTACCAGCAGCTAGCTAACCACCTGGCAATAACACGAGGAGATTATCCCAGATTAAAGGTAGATCACATTTAGTGCTAGGCTTTATTCTTCCAGACCCTACACCTTGTTCGCGTGTGTATACATACTCTATGGGTGACCCTGTGTATAACTCCCGCGTTGGGAGCAGCCAAAGTTGCCCATGGTGAATGTTATAGTTGTGAGGTGATGGTCCCATTGCCAAGTTAAGTTGTGAAGCACTCGTGCTGCATACAGTCTTCAGCCATGGACAAGTGGTCAAAGTATTCACCTTGACAGTTATCAGAAGCTCCTTACACTCATGTACTAATCGCCAACAAGTGTGACCTTTTACAAGTGGGGTTAGGCCACTCAAAAAAACCAACTTGTTTCTCATCACCGCGCGCATCAGAAAAAACGATTTTAGAAGATATTCTTTTTTTTTTTTTTTTTTAAATAGATGAACCTTGATAGAAATTATGAAAGGTATGTGTATTTAGTATCAAATTAAAGCTCCTGATGTCAGGGATGCATTGAATGTAGAGCCAGTAAAAATCTGGAAACCCCGCATAAGCAGACACCCCGCGTAAGCAGCCACTTTGGCCCGGATCAGAGGGTGTCCCCTTATGCAGAGTTTTACTGTATGTCTGCCATCTTTGATATAGCAACAACAAAAAAGAAAACAAAAAAAAGCGCCCTCGTCATATTTTTCATGGCTTGGTGATGAGAAACAATTTTATTTTTTTTAGTGGCCTGTATATGTAAATGTATATTAATATGGATCTGAGCGAAGTAATCATTACCTCTAAATAGATATTTGGCGTGAGAGTTAACTGCAAGCTTTCTCAGTTAGCTGATTACAGCCTACTTGGTGTTCCTGGCAGGGGCTTGAGGACATTGTTTTGGGAATGAGCACTTTACAGAAAGGCCTCCCATTGTACACAGTAACAGTGAGGCTCTAAAGGCCTTTCTCCACTCCACAACTGGGAGGTGGGGGTGGGGGGGGGGGGGGGGGGGGGGGGGGCTTGCGATCCGGTACCTATAGTCTCAGACTGGAGGTACCGGCTTGGCGTACCGCATGTACCTCTGATCGCTAGGTATCATCGATTCTGTCTGGTTATCTTATAGCTATAGAGGTACGCCCAGTCTCAGATCAAACATGTTTGATATTTAAAACGCTTGCGATCCCGGGTGCATGCGGTACCTCCAGGCTGAGACTGGGTGTACCGGTACGCCCAGTCTGCTGTCTCCACTGTGCGTTTTGCCACGTTGCGATCATGAAGGTACCTTCAGTCTGAAGCGCCACATCCACTTAGGCGATTTTCCATGCGAATTTGGGTTCGCAGACGTTCGCAGACGTTCGCAGACGTTTGTAAGGACATGCGAATGCCTTGCGACAATATTGAATATATTGAATATCATCGCATGGGATTCGCACAGTCTCATGGATCGCAGACGCATTCGCTTGTTCGCTTTAGTGGATCTGGCGCTTCAGACTGGGCGTACCTATGTACTTTGGATCGCACAGTGGAGACAGGGCTTAAGATCAAAACCGTCTCAATTATCCTTTAAAAGTTATCTTAAATCATCCACGGCTAACTTTGTATGAGAATGTTTCGATAAAGGTTTTTACGGTAAAACTGACTGGTAATACAAAACGAAAAAGAAGACTAGAAAAAGCACTAATTAAGATAGAATTTGTTGATCTATTACAAATCATCTTATCCCATCATTTGTCGTTCTTTTGTTTTGTATGCTTTGTTTTTTTCTGTTATATTCGCTGTATATATACATTTATTATACCACATATGCAAGTCTAATTTGAACATGCTGTAACATATGATCTTTTGTGCGTTGACACACGAGTTGGTGCTATGTTTTACTCAAACTGTAAAACAGCCAAGCTATGGTGAAGTTTGTCAACAACAAAAAGAAATTTCCAACTTAAAAACTAGAATAATGATCAATTGGAAGCAAGTCTGTGACCACACCAAATACTACGTAAGGCCCCGCGTCCACTTACTACGATACGGCTCTGATATGGTCTACGATGCACCTCCCGATAAAAAATCAAAATCGTGTCGGAAGGTCACATAATATCGGGGCAGTTGAACACGTTTCTGCGATTAGGCACCAATAAAAACCCCATACAATGCATGGTGGATTGCTATGTCTAGACATATGTCTACAATTTTGCACCTTCCCGATATGTCTCCGATATTTGCTTTTTGTATCGGTACCATATCGGTAGGTCTAAATTTCTATA
Source organism: Alentia gelatinosa (assembly GCA_950022655.1). Taxonomy (NCBI): domain Eukaryota; kingdom Metazoa; phylum Annelida; class Polychaeta; order Phyllodocida; family Polynoidae; genus Alentia; species Alentia gelatinosa. Next base: position 3,771,291 of record OX465586.1, read on the forward strand.
GATGGACACGAGGCATTACGATTGACAAACTACTGTTGAGATTTCTGAATACATACAGGCTGTACGAAATGCTTTGGAAAATCCAAATAAACGCGGCATTTATAAAAATAAAATGATAAAAATTGTCCATATTCCTATGGTGCTGCATAAATGCAGCAGCGGTACTGGCGTGGTGTGGCAGCGGTAGTGGAAGGGTTAACTGACTATCTCAACTGACTGATACAGACAGACCAATACCAAATGACCAATGCTGGCAATGACTGACCAGTATCAACTGACCAAACATACTGATTCTGATTGACCAATACTGACTGACTGATCCCAACTACCAATACTGACAGACCAATACCGACTGACCAATACTGACTGACCAATACTGACAGACTTATACTCAGTAACCCATACCACCACCCTCATCCTCGCGCCACCTCCCTCTGCTGCCCTCCTCCTCGCCCCGGCTCAATCCGCCTTCCGCCGCCTTCCACCGCATCGCGCCGCCTTCCACCGCATCGCGCCGCCTACCACCGTATCGCGCCGCATCGCGCCGCATCGCGCCGCATCGCGCCGCATCGCGCCGCCTTCCGCCGCCTTCCGCCGCATCGCGCCGCCTACCGCCGTATCGCGCCGTATCGCGCCGCATCGCGCCGCCTTCCACCGCATGGCGCCGCCTACCACCGCATGGCGCCGCATGGCGCCGCATGGCGCCGCATCGCGCCGCATCGCGCCGCATCGCGCCGCATCGCGCCGCATCGCGCCGCATCGCGCCGCATCGCGCCGCATCGCGCTGCATCGCGCCGCCTTCCGCCACCTTCCGCCTTCGCGCATCGCGCCGCCTTCCGCCGCATCGCGCCGCCTTCCGCCGCATCGCGCCGCCTTCCGCCGCATCGAATGATTGAACTAACGCATTGCGCTTTTTTTCTACTCAATAAAGAAAAGATTAAGACATGAGTAATGGCCCATTGACCGACTTCTCCTATAAAATCATTATAGATGTCTTTAAAAGGGATTTACATGAATCAAACGGAAGTAGAATCAGCCAACAGTCCATCTCCTTGCCTGGAATCCTGGTCTATGTGCTCACCCATAAAATAGATGAAAAGAAATTCCCGGAAAATCGGCGCAGAATCGGCGCAAAATCGGGGCCAATTTTCCGGGTGGGAGAAGTTTTTTCGACACACTCACAAAATTGGCTGCCATTTTTGTGGTGCATCATGGGTAACTACGCTGGTTCCCCGGTCATCCGCTAGGGGCTCGGCAGAATCTGTTACTTTTTAGAGAAATATTCTAATAGATTATCTTATGTCTTTTGAAAGGTTGCCATTATATTATTTTTTTAACTATCCTTTATTACAAACAAGTAGAAATAATGTATTAGGGAAATCTCGTGAGTGAGAGAGGGTGTGCTGGTTCTCTTTTCCACTTCAAATCAGCAGGCTACCAGCGAAAGTTCAAGACTAATCACACGTTGCTCTCGCTGGGCGTTACCTGTCCCATATTTCAATGGGGCAGGGAACCAGTCTTATCGTAAAACTGGATGAGGTTTAATCTTGGCCACCGTATTCCACGACTGGAGTTTGGCAAAGTGACTTCATGAGGCGAAGCCGAGTGAAGTCCGGAGCCAAAACTTCAGGAGTGGAATGCAGTGGCCAAGATTAAAACGAATCAGGTTTTGATTTTATCCTACCCTATCTCCTCGATTTTGGAATATTACGTGATAACAATGCTGTATGCCACTAGTGGCATATAAAACTCTGTATGCCAGTCAGCGTGGCATACGGAAACCCAATGTTAAGCCTATGGGATTTTATATTAGGGGTAGGATAAATCTATCTATGTCAACGGGACATATTTTATGTTACAAAAGACTTTGAATGGCCATCCCTACGGGCTCAGTACCATTTATTAAGAGCGCCAATGTGCATCAATTAAGGACTAAGGTGTGGCACTATACTATCTTCTTTTACTATCATCATACATTATCTCATTTACGTACCATTAGCTATCAGGTGATAGATAATGGCGAAATATAAGCGATGGGTAGTTAAGTTACAGATTTTCTTTTAATAAATTAAAAAGTTACAGATTTGTCACAATTCCTGCTCAGAATTAAAACAGGTCACGATGCTTCCTTCCTTCTACAGAATAATAAATGGGATTAAAACAAAAAAAAACAACTAAAGATTAATTCACCCTCAGGTAGTGCAGCTGTCAACCCAGGCGGCGGGAGGTACTTTGATAGCAGAGGCTCCCAGACCCATAATACGTGTCACTCAATTTAACGACCTTTTTTTCATCATTCTTCGAGGATAAAGAACATTCATTGACTCTCTAAACACCCAGCTTTCACTGTGTCCGACCATTAACTCTGGCCTGCCTTGATTTAATCTGTGTGTGGGCCTGGCCCAAGCACAAGTGGGTAAACAATACTAACCAGGTGGATAAATGTCGTCTGCTCAAAGTGTTACGTTGTAAATCTGATACGAGTGGGTCACTTTAATGAGCGGGCGATAATAGAGTATCATGTCCATAGGCTCCTTGGTTAGGAAAACTCACCATAACCAATAAACTGCTCGATTCCCACTAGGCGATTTTGGGGGCATGTGCGGGTCTTCAGTCGGTGACTATGAGCAAAAATTTCTAGGAATCTCCTGTCGCTAAGTGGGAACATAAAAATGCAAAATCGTTGTTGACGCTTCCCCTGCCACCCGGTGGTGCATGCATTTGTTGCTGACTCAAGTCCATCCCGAAAAGGCACTGGTCTCTTTCGAATTGATTTCAAACATGTGCGAATGGGAATGCAAAAATGCAGCATGTCGGCAGCTCTTGCCTCGCCCCTTGTTGAATCCATGAGTTGCCGACTCAGGTCCATCCCGAAAAGGCACTGGTTTCTTAGGCGATTTAATTTCAAACATGTTTGAAATTTTCAGGCTGCTAGTCGCCAATTATGCACTCCCACTCACTTTACGACGACTGCACGAAAACCACCATTTTATTCATATATACGCCATCGCGGAAGTTCATGTATTGGCTGAATATTGACTTCTTTTCATACTTATATGCCCAGGCCTTATATATGTATGCGTCTTGGCTGTATTTCATACTGGGCGTATATGAGAGGAAATACCACTTTGTGTTGGTAGAAGTACAGGTGTCCTCAGTAGGAAGCCCTCCCCCTGCTTTCTACCCCCGCCCGCTCTCAGTGAAGCCCTCTTCACTGAATGCTTATATCCGCCTACAGATGAGGTGTATACACACGGGGAATAGGACGACCTTGTATACTCAAAATACCTTATATACGCCGGGCGCATTCATATGTAAACTGATAGTGTTCCTGCAGTGGACTGGCGTTTCCCTGTGACTATGCCGGGCACCAGTCTCTGGGGCAAGAATCCCCTAGTGTGAATGAGCCTTTACAGTAGGCGGCTGGCTGTCTAGTGCAATCTCCCTGTCCTGACAGTTAGACAAATATAATTTCTTTTTTTTACAAACAGAACACAAACAGACCTTATTTTCCATTTCCAGATATTTCATTGTGGCATGCATGGACAGCGAAACAATAATACTCTACACTCCTCTGGATCCTGGTTATTTGTCTTGTCACAAAATTTGAGAAAGCAAATGAACGGAATGTTTTCACACCTCGAAGTAAGGGTGGAGTATAAAGGGGGGAAAATAATCTTAAAGGCATATCCTACGATGCACAGTGGCGCCACCTGGTGGTTTTTAATTAATTTCATTTTCCAGACAAATCTAGATTTATATGGTTCGTTTTAATTATAAATAAGTAAGTTTAATGATTTCTACAGTTCATCAACTCTTATTAAGTAGATTTTGCATTGATCTACAAAGGAAATGTACTGAAACATGTGGTTTTCTTCAATTCTTTCAAAAAACAAGGATGGTGACCTATGAATTCTAAAACTTAAATGTGTAGTATTGTACATCTTCTATATTCTGTAAAAGTTTCAGGAAAATGACATAAGTTTTACTATGTGAAATTCAACTTTTCTAGAAATTCTATATGTTCTATTATAAAATAATCATAATATTGATCCCTAAAAAAACTTACATGGTGACTTCCCGATTTCTAAGTTAGATATGCGTTCTAAAACTCTTAGTGATCATTATATCAATTTTTTCAGGACAATGACAGATTTTAATTTTCAAGCCAGATTGGCAGATATGCCTTTAAAAAAAGAAATAGAATCAGTTTAGTGAAGGATTGCCTCACTACATACACCCCTCACAATGCATCATAGAAACACCACAAATATGTGCCTGTTTCAATCTGAAATTAATTTCATGTAATAAAGTGCAGGCAACCAGTACAATATCCTTGTAATTGTCATCAGGATAGCTCCCAAATCACATGGGGGGGGGGGGGGGGAGGGGGGCACACACCGTATTGTTTTATATAGTCTAGAGCTTTAAGTCAATAAAGAAAACTGAAAAAGTCAATTTATATCTTTAAATGAAAAACTGAGGTGATAAATTGATAGGCATCTGACATTTAAATCTAAAGAAACCTGTACCCATTGACCAAACGAATAGAAAAAAAAAAATCAATGAGTTAATGAAATAATCATCAAATTTAATTGTCGGTACCCTAAATTGATTAAGTTCAATTTGCCAATGATTTATTGAAGTTGAATAATTCTTATGAAAGGGGCAGGTGGTCTGTTTCTGGTGAATGCATTGAGAGGTCGTGGTCAGAAAGCCATGAATTAATTATTGGCCATAAATAAAGTAGCCATCGTTAACATCTCAGGTCCGTTTGAAAGCCATTTATGTACAGAAAGAGTGCATCATCTATGACCCTAACCTCATTTCAGACTTAAAACGTAATATACGGCAACAGGGTTACTGTGGCTGTACGTGATAAATACGCAGTAGAATTGACAATACAACGAACCGATGCCGCAGAATAGTATACATATACATTTTTCACTAATTTTACCAAGTATTTATTAAGTAAAGACACAGTATACCTGTTTTTGTATTATTATATACCTTAAAATATCCAATTTTTACCTTTGCTTTTGGGCAAGTTTTTGGATTTTGACGCCGTACACGCCCTGTACGCCACATACATACCCCGTACGTCACCTAGGTGTCGTACGGATATAGATATGACATGGGTAGGAGCGGGCCGTATGTATAGGATATACTACCACAGGTATATAATAATACCCCGTACGTCACCTAGGTGTCGTGCGGATATAAATTCGACATGGGTAGGAGCGGGCCGTATGTATAGGATATACTACCACAGGTATATAATAATGTTGAATACATCTATAAGCCTAAAACAGTACTGGACATAGAGTAATGTAAAGGTTGACAGTCAATCACGTTTTTTTGTTAGCAAAAATATTTTATTTCCTCTAGCTTTCTAGGCGTTAAATGTCCCTGATTGCAGTCATCTTATACATTGAATATAACTGTGCAATCAAGTATAATTCATTGGGACAATGGCCACTTGATAGCCATGCGTCAGAAAAACAAACTTCAATGAAAATATTAGTGGTCCCGCTTGCGAATAAGCTCCCTTTAAAAGAATTATCTCTGGAACTTTCCCAACGGGACACCACTTTATGCGTCACAAATTATTACAAAATGCCTGGTAGAATCAACCTTAATAAATTGATGCGAATATATACATATCAAATCTATTTATTGGTATTCATGTCAACGTGAAAGCCCACACACTGCTGATGTTTCAATGTGTTCAGTATAACAGTGTACTGCACAGGGTTCAGTATACAATTTACACTGCATCGGGAGGCGGGGAGGCACTGGACTTGTAATCTTATACCTTGTCTATGTGGTGTGGGAAGTAAAAGAACTCTCACCTCGCTAAATGTGTAGGGGTGAGATTTCTACCTAAATTCATTACATATATTCAATCACCACCCTTGTGGTGTAAAAGAACCTTGAGAAAGTCTGGTGAGAACCTGTAATGGTGAGCTTGACATAAAATCCAACCAACAAACAAAAAAACTAAATATATTGGTATAATTTCTATATTAAAAAAGAATTATACTGAAATCAAAATATATATGATATTACTATATACCCATGCCGTATATACTGTAAATATGCACCGTTTCGGCATATGACGTAATAATACTGTACGGACCAGTGGTCCGTACACTAAAATACAGACTACCTGCCCATACACATTTATCAAAATTTTGGTTGTTAAGCAAGATGAAATTGATTTCTTTTTTTAAATTTCGGGTATTTAATAAATATATAACGTCCAACCATGCTGTACAAGTCACAGAACTCGATGATTATTCATAGTTTGTACGGAACTCGGCATAAACGCCTTGGTCCATACAAACAGTAAATTATCATCTCGTTCTGTTACTTGTACAGCATGGTCAGGACGTTCTATATAATTAATGCTCCTTATTCAGACAAGTGGGCAGCGTGGATTCTTTACAATCGAATAGAAAGAAACACAAGGGAAACTGCTTACGGACTAAGAACTAAAAAAGAGGAAAAATGAAGGATGATTCTCATGATAAGAAATGGAAAACTAATCCACTTCTCTTCACAAAAAGGCGATGATCTAAACGGAGACTTTTTTTGTCAGGCCGGGGATCAGTCACCGGGAGCCCTTCTTTGGGACAAATACCGGTGGCTCTGCTGAAAGGCTGTGCTCCACTGCAGCCGATCTTGAGGAGATTGGGTGGCGATCATTTTGTCGCTGGCCGCTCGGCACCTAGTCGCCGATAGCGGAGCTGCAGTGGAGCTAGGGTCGGCACTCAAACTCCTATTGGTCTCTAATAGGCCTCCATGTTCTCCTCATGGTCGCGCATGAGGCAAGAACAATCGGAGAACAGGTGGTGATTCTTCGGGGACCAACGATCAGTGCAATGGAGCAGCACCTTTAAGGCATTTCATACAATACACAGTGGCGCCACCTGCTGATTTTCAAATACGGATAATTATCAATTCAAACAGGGTCCTTTGGCTTAATTTAATGCCAAATGAGTAAAATATAACATATTGTCGAGTTTGACAACACCATAAGTAAATTTGACCAACTCATATTTGACTGACCTATATAGAATTGTATTGAATACTATTGATTTTATCAACGTTTTCTAAAAAACAACTGTGGGCCTGTGAGTTTTTAAAATCTAAATGCGTAATACTACACATATTCTATAGTCTGTGAAGGTTTGAAGAAAATGACATGGCTTTTCCTATGTAAAAAGTAACTTCTAAAAATGTCTATATCCTATTATAATATTATCATCAGTTCAATTTCTAAAAAAAAAAATAGCATGGTGACCCTCAATATATTTGAGACTGTGGGCACCATGTATAAGCTGCGGATTGGGAACGTATCTCTTTGCTTTACTTTAACGTTTTATTACGTTTATCAACGTTCATCAACACTTATTTGCACTTTTGTACGCATTGTGGCATTTTAACACGCTCATTTATGCATTAAAAAGATGTACAGAGAAAGGTAATTCTGACACTGTGTTTTACACGTTTTGTTCACTTTCCCTTTCCCAATTTTGTTCACTTGTTCCCTGCCCCTATTAACGATGGGACAGGGATCGACCTCGAACCTTTGCTTAGTTTCCCGCCTATTTGCGGTGGCAAGGAGAACTAGCACTACCTCTCTCCTAACCGTTAGTGTGGCCAACATTCACCAGACTATGCGATCCACAAAGCGTCAGATAAATGGTAGCCATTACCCATGATGCACCAGGAAAATTAATGGCAGGCGTTACCTGGCCTGATATATGAGTGAACAGATAGGCCAGGCTTCTACACTATCCAAGCAGCCTATAGGCCCGCTTCCATTGGCTAACGTAAACGGCATAGATTTTTTGTGTTCTTCTAATAGCCTATTTCCATTGGCCGTCACTGATATACAGTCAGGAACCACCTGCGGACCTTTAGCACTGCTGACGCGAAATGTAAATAGGCTATTAGGAGAACACAGAAAATCTACACCACTTTTTTTTGTCGGCCAATGGAAAAGAGCCTTTAAGCCGAGCCTCTGATTATGGTTTCTATCCGTCGCGCGAATCCCGCCCACACGGTCGCGTCTCACTGATCACGTGACTCAGCAATACGACGTTTTTTAGCCACCAGGAGTCGCTGCGTCAGACTTCCCGCCAAATGTCGTCTGCTTGTCGTCGCTGGGTCCCGGTCCGTGACGGAGAATAATACTGTGCGGACGTGTTCGCTGGTGCCGTTAATAGCGCGGTTATTTATTATTGTGCGCTATTCTCGGGAGCCTATGTCCCTTTTTCACCCTTGTTGTGCGACACTGCCTTCTATTTTATCTGCACGCTTGCAGCCTAAGCCATGAAGACCTATCTCATTAGTGGCCACCGTGGCATATCTATCAGCAACCGCCAAATTAACCCTACTCTAATTAATCGCAGGAGGCCTACAGTATGCTCAGAGCATAGAGACATTATTATGGGAATCCTAAAGAATAGCATCAATGTGGTTTTATCTTATCACCAGAAATTGCCACACCAAGGACACTAGACTGGCCCCAGTCCCTGTTTCCCTCCGCCTACCCCACCCCTCCTCTCCTCGACACAGGGACTGGTCAATGGTGTCCGATTTCTGGCTCTGTTTGACGCCAGGCTTGTCCAGCACTCTCCATGCAGAGTTCCTTGTTACTGGTTAGTATATCTGCTTTGAGATTCGGGATCGTCTAGGTTTACCTCTGTCTTCAGTCCCTCCACTACTCCACATACTCCTCATTGGGGTTTTAATTGTGAACACAGTCCATAGGTCGTCCATAGGCGGGATTTATTGCTCTGAAAACATAGCACCCGGGGAACTGGACGAGGGAGAGGGGGAGGTGTAGGAGGAGGTGTAGGGTTAAGCCTACAAGACACCAAAATTTGTTCCCGATTCATCCCGACCATCGGCTCGGCGAGAGTCGGGAATAAAATTTCGGTGTCTTATACCAATAAGACACCGACATGATGACTGTCCCCGATCACACTTCCCTTTTTTATAACCTCGTAAATTACCCGGGATAAGATCAAAGAGAGCCACCGGGAGCCGAGCCGGGGTGAGCCACGGGCCGCTGGTGTGGAATCATAGAAATTAGTTCAAAACTTAATAACTTCGGATCCAATTAAGATATCGGGAAACGGTTTTCAGGTTTATAGACGCCACTGTCTCCCCTACGAATCGGTATAAGGAACTTCTAAATCGGACTAGGGGATAGGTAGCATCGCTATTCAAATGGCCAACTCAGAATCGATAACAATCGGTGAAAGTGCGTACACCGAAATCTTAAGGTCGGGGAGAGTCGGTCATATCTGACATGGCAGTAATGCCCGACACGTCGGGAAAAGCAATAAAATCGGGTCGGTGAAGTGCGTACACCGACCCGAATGATGCAGATTGTTACAGACCCGACGGATCCGTCGGGGAAAGGTAGAATCGGGCACAGCGGTCGGGTCGGTGTCTTATAGGCAGGGAGCGGTCGAGGTTTCATTCTTAATGGGCAAGTCTTTGATTCCTGGAACATGCTTTATCGTAATTCTTTTTAATAATGAATGTCCATAATCAAAGACTTGAGCAAGTCTATGACTCCTGGAACATACTTTATCGTAATTCTGTCTAATAATGAATGTCCATAATCAAAGACTTGAGCAAGTCTATGACTCCTGGAACATACTTTATCGTAATTTTGTCTAATAATGAATGTCCATAATCAAAGACTTGAGCAAGTCTATGATTCCTGGAACATACTTTATCGTAATTTTGTCTAATAATGAATGTCCATAATCAAAGACTTGAGCAAGTCTATGACTCCTGGAACATACTTTATCGTAAATTTGTCTAATAATGAATGTCCATAATCAAAGACTTGAGCAAGTCTATGACTCCTGGAACATACTTTATCGTAATTTTGTCAAATAATGAATGTCCATAATCAAAGACTTGAGCAAGTTTACAGGGAATCCTCAAAGGAAAAGACGCTACGGAGACTAGCCACAGCGGAAGTGAACCCAAATAATCATTTATACTTGTCCCCGTAATGCGTGGGATGTTTGTGTGAAAACCCACCGGGTACCAGACGGAATCTCGCTAGACTCTCTCGCACGAGACTTCCGCGAGGGGGCGTCGTATTAGTGAGAGTAAGGTGGCGCAATGCTAAATGTGGTTTCCTCACTCTATGCGGGACGTGGCGGGAGGGGATTTAGGGATTGGGAGACTTAGGTGTGGAAGACATCGTTATTTTCCGCCCGACGCAGCGTAAACACAAACTCCCCTGTGTAACTGGTGATGTCTACCTAGAATTCTATAGGTCTGTCCGAGGTAGGACCTCTCGTCCGCCATCTTGGATGCGGAAACGAGGCTATGGGTGGTAACGACCAACCTAATGCAAAACGTGTAAGATGCACAACTGTACTTCCATTAAAGGTCGAAACTAGAATTGGAAGTGTGTGAAATATATGTTGAAATGGTATAGATATATATATATAATGGATCTTTTGATGAAATCATAATAGAATAAATCAATATTCTAAATAGCTGCTTTTACATGTAATTTTTCCAAACTTTGACAGAATATAGTAGAAGTATCGTACTACACATGTCCTGAAAAATGTGGTTTTCTTCAATTCTTCCAAGAACAAAAAGGTGAGTTTTGAAACTTAAATGTACATGTATGTGTATTACTATACAGCTACTATATTTTGTGAAAGTTTGAGGAAATTGACACGGATTTAACTAGGAGAATATCAATTTCTTAGAATCTCCATATATTCTTTAATTTATTCTGGAGATTTGTGGATTTGAACCAACTCTTTTATAAAATATCATAATATTGATCTCTAAATAAGAAAAACTAGCACGGTGACCTTCGATTTTAAACATATGTTTTATAACACTTGAAGTTAAACTTGAAGTGACCTTCGAAGTTAAACATATGTTTTATAACACTTGAAGAACATCATATTCAATTTCCAGGAAATTGACATGAGGTTTAAATTTCTAGACAAAATGTTCCATATACCTTTAATATAACCTCCTTCAGATGGCGCTAACCTGAAAACGGTCTATAGTTCTCTGACCACTCCACAACAGTCTACTAACAACCCTCTAGCCAGCTCACCTTCAATGACTGAGGGACAATAAGACAAGGACGTCTACTAGAGGTGAAGAATCTGGTCGTACATCACAGCTCTAATGGTTGTGGTGTGTGTCGGCGACACTAACCCTCACATAAAATCAGGTTCAGAGGATAGAAGATACTTCATACAAGCTGATACTGCAAAAATTACAGGGGGAATAGGGTGAACATAAAATCAGGTTTAGAGGATATAAGATACCTCATACCTCATACGAGAAAATTATAGGGGGGATGGGGGGGACATGAAATAAGGTCTAAAGGATAGAAGATACTTCATACAAGGTGATACTTCAGAAAATTAGAGGGGGTGGGGTAGAGGGAACCATAAAATCAGGTTTAGAGGATAAAAGACACTTCATAGAAGGTGATACTTCCGAATATTAGAGGGGAGGGGAATACGGGGAAATATAAAATGATGTTTAGAAGATAGAAGACACTTCATAGAAGGTGATACAGAAAATTATGGGGGTTGGGGGGTTGGAAGGAACATAAGATCAGCTTTAGAGGATAGAAGATACTTCAGGTGATACTTCAGGAAATAAGAGGAGGGGATGGGGAGAAACATGAAATGATGTTTAGAAGATAGAAGACACTTAATAGAAGGTGATACTTCAGAAAATAAGAGGAGGGATTGGGGGAACATAAAATGATGTTTAGAAGATAGAAGACACTTCATATATCAATCATATTAGTCCATGCAAAACTATATTCAATAACATGTAATATTACCAACCTAAGAATTCATTACTAGAATCTAAAGCAAAAAGAACCCCTTCCGCCCACTACCCTTCTTTATATACACCTATCTATATGCTGTCTCGACAATATACTGTCTTTGTCATGTATCCTTCAATATTTTGCTCTAAATGAATATCCATATATATATATATTAGAACCCCGCCTAACGGACACCCCGCGTTAACGGACACCTTAGCTCGGAACGAATCGCTCTATGAGATGTTTATTTCAACCTCGCGTAAGCGGCCACCTCGTGTAAGCGGACACATTTGCCCGGAACGGAAGATCTACTACATATGTGGATGTGTGTGTATATATATATATGTATATATGTGTATATATATATATATATATATATATATATATATATATATATATGCACACACATACACACATATATATTTCTAGATGCATTTGATTCCCAATATAACAGTATGGTATGCATCAAAAATAGATGATTCATGGATGGCTATAGGTAGAGCTCTCTCGTGGAATAACGCCGAATATATTTATCTCCCTGAAGACAAATCATGAGCACCATGATAGTTCAACGCATGGGGTCGACTGGCCTCAGTCCCTGTGTCCTACCCCTCAACCTGTGCTGCTACCGCTTCCTTTGCCCTCTCCTACACTACACCTCAGTTCTGGGCCTGTCAGGTGTTAGGGGAAGTCATATAGAAGAATCCTACAAGTTTTGGTCAAAGTCGTCATTCTCCACGATTTTGATGCGGAGTGATATGAACGAGGAGACAGCCGAGTGAATATCACATAATGTTCAAACGAGTTGGAGAATGACTTCTTTGACCAAAACGTGTTGCTTTCTGTATTTATCTCACCCCTGTACACACTAAGAGAATGGATGACACACAGTATATAGACCATAAAGAACGGACTGCAATACTTGTAGGGGCATGGAGAACGAGGTCCAAATGTTAGAAATATGGGACAATAATACCAGGGGTGAGATATTCAAAGATGTTTTATTCCTTAATAATATCAAGAGACGTCACTCGTTTGAGTTTATTTATGTCACACATTTTATTGGCTCCGTAATCTAATCGTAAGCCTAAACGCCTCTGTCTCTACATATATTTCTGTATTATTTGTTATATATTATTATACGTTGCTGACTTGCCTGCATGAGAAAAAACTGATTATCTAACGCTGTAAACTTTGCCACTGGGGGTGCTTTGAAACCAATCGTAAGATTGAGCGCCACCCAGGATAAATAAATGTTTAAAAAAATCAAAAAAAGAAATCTCACAAGTCGATGACAAGTGAGATTACGGAGCAAACGAAATGAGTGACATAAATAAACTCATACTCAAACGAGTGGCTTCTAGATTTCATCCTACCCCATTTCCACGATTTTTGAATTTTAGAAAGTAGTGACATAAACAACACTTTATGTCACACCCGTGACATGAACAAATCCCATGTTAAGCCTATGACGTTTTTTATTAGGGGTAGGATAATATCCAAGACTTGAGCAAGTCTACGCATGAAGGGCCATGACTAAAACCTGCTCATCAGATCCCAGCCCCAGTCCCGGGCTCAGTACCTAAATGTGGGCTTACATATAGTGACAAATCCCATGTTAAGCCCATGACGTTTTTATCAGGGGTAGGATAATATCCAAGACTTGAGCAAGTCTACGCATGAAGGGCCATGACTAAAACCTGCTCATCAGATCCCAGCCCCAGTCCCGGGCTCAGTACCTAAATGTGGGCTTACATATAGTGACAAATCCCATGTTAAGCCCATGACGTTTTTATCAGGGGTAGGATAATATCCAAGACTTGAGCAAGTCTACGCATGAAGGGGCCATGACTAAAACCTGCTCATCAGATCCCAGCCCCAGTCCCGGACTCAGTACCTAAATGTGGGTTAACATATGAGCAGCTCAGTACGTGGAGGTCAATTAGGGACCTGCTCCCCGGGCCACCAGTCGGCTCGGATCGTTGATCGATCTCCCCGCCAACACACGGGCCTGCGCCCGGGAAAACTTGCTCGCCCGGCCTCCTAGCCCGACCCACCGGCACGTAGATGGGCCACCAACCCTTTTTTTATCCATCGTATACGAATCGCCTTTTGAAAATGTATGGGGACTCAGTAAACCACGACTCATTGTATAAAACCTGTCAGATACTACAACTGTGGTATACGGATTCAAACCTGTGGTATACGGCCTCAAAACCATGGTATACGGGGAAATAGTCCCTTCGTGATGAAGAGCAAAAAAATAGTCCCTATTGTTATAACATTCATTATGGCAATTACTAGGTTTAATTCATTCGAAAAGATGGATAATAAATGCAACAAACGATGGTTATGTGGACAGGCGGCTCTGTAAACAACTCAAGGTTGACGTCACTAGCGCTCGTGTATTACTACGCGTCGAGCCCTCGTGGTTTACGGCCGCCTGTCCACAAAACCATCGATTATTGTCTATGTCTGCAGTGAGCTCCGGCATAATGCACATAGCTATTGTGCTATGGAGGCGGCCATCTTGCCCCCGACACCATCCAAAACACCAGTGGCATAACTAATTATCAATGGATTCTGTTAGAAATATTTTTGGGGGCTTGCCATAAAGGAATTTTAGCCTCATCTCATTATTATATATTGTTTATGACAACTGGTGCCAGTGGTTTTCCCCCGACTACAGTAATGCTATCTTACAATTTTTGGCGGATGATGGCAAACCTAGCAATCACTCTGTGCCCTATAGGGATTGGTCGCGTTAAATCCCACATGGTATCACTCTGTGTGCTCCTCAATCCAAGTAATGCTATTCTATGTAGGTTCCTAAGGCAAAAATACTTGATAAAATATGTATTCATAGCTAAACAAACTGACACTGAATTCAAGCTTTATGGTGGTTTTATTTTTGAAAAAAAAACACACACAAAATGAAATAGCAAATAGCATATTGCCCTCGAGGTTATGAAATGATTCACTCTCAAAGCAGTACAACAGGTCTGGCAGGAGAGTACCAGGCATGTCTCTGTAGTGGTAGACTTGCTCAAGTCTTTGATTATGAACTTTCATTGAACTTCTTGTAACAGCTAGGCAGAAGGGAGTGTAGGTGGAGGGGTAAGGTGGGGGGGGGGGTAGGGAGTTTAGGTGCAGGGGTAAGGGGGGGGGAGTAGGGCAGAGGGGGGTGTAGGTGCAGGGGTAAGGGGGGGGTAGGGTAGAGGGGAGTGTAGGTGCAGGGGTAAGGGGGGGGTAGGGTAGAGGGGAGTGTAGGTGCAGGGGTAAGGTGTTGGGGGGGGGGGGAGGGGAGTGTAGGTGCAGGGGTAAGGGGAGGGGAGTAGGGTAAAGGGGAGTGTAGGTGCAGGGGTAAGGGGAGGGGGTAGGGTAGAGGGGAGTGTAGGTGCAGGGGTATGGGGAGGGGGGTAGAGTAGAGGGGAGTGTAGGTGCAGGGGTAAGGTGTTGGGGGGGGAGGGGAGTGTAGGTGCAGGGGTAAGGGGAGGGGGGTTGGGTAGAGGGGAGTGTAGGTGCAGGGGTAAGGTGGTGGGGGGGGGGAGGGGAGTGTAGGTGCAGGGGTAAGGGGAGGGGGTTAGGGTAGAGGGGAGTGTAGGTGCAGGGGTAAGGGGAGGGGGGTAGGGTAGAGGGGAGTGTAGGTGCAGGGGTAAGGGGGGGTAGGGTAGAGGGGAGTGTAGGTGCAGGGGTAAGGGGTAAGGGGAGGGGGGTAGGGTAGAGGGGAGTGTAGGTGCAGCGGTAAGGGGGGGGGGGTAGGGTAGAGGGGAGTGTAGGTGCAGGGGTAAGGTGCAGTAGGAGTAGGACACAGGGACGGAGGCTAGTCTAGTGGGACCGTTGAACTAGTTCTATGGTAGGACACAGGGAACGAGACCAGTTTACTGTTGTGGGTCAAGGCGACCACGGATTTAACC
The DNA here is from genome assembly GCA_950022655.1 of Alentia gelatinosa. Taxonomy (NCBI): domain Eukaryota; kingdom Metazoa; phylum Annelida; class Polychaeta; order Phyllodocida; family Polynoidae; genus Alentia; species Alentia gelatinosa. The sequence goes on from OX465586.1 coordinate 3,787,068, forward strand.
CGAACAGAGCTTCACTACGTTACACTGGCCGCCAGAGCTACACTACGTTAGCTCTGGTTAGGTTAAATCCACGGCCACCTTCGCCACACTACCTGAATGTTTGTGGTACTCTCCCAGCAGATGTTTCAAGTGACCTGGACCTATGCTTGGAGAGTGAGCTATTTCTCACACTTGAAGCCATTTTTACATATTATTATTTCCCTTTGTGTGTATTTTGAATAAAATAACCATAAAGATAAACTTAATCAATTTTTTTAGAATATTTCCTGATAAATATTCCTGCTTTCAGAACCCCGTATAGAAAAAACAAGATCCGAGAGAGAGAGAGAGAGAGAGAGAGAGAGAGAGAGAATTCATAGACACGATGTTCACTGTATAAATTAGGGGTAATAGAGCCAATTCAAAAAAGTGATAATGAAGAAACTGTTATCATAGAGAGATATACACGCATTGATGAACTAGGCAATTAGATTTAAGATTGAATATAAGAGAATATATATTATATTACTATTGTATATTGTAGATATACGTTGTATATTGTGGATATATATGAGAATAGATTGTGATAATGGAGACATACATACGTATCTCACGTCATTGTAAATATCATTATTGTTGGTGTTGGTTGTTCATCGTCGAATTTGCAAGGAAGAGCGATATAAATACGTCGAATGCAATAAAGACATTTTTAAAACTAGGAGCAAATAGTATGTTCATCCTAGATGAATGAGCGTGTTATTATAGATGAATAACAATTAAAAGGTATAAATTAGATTTAGCCTATGGATAGTTTTCTGTAACCCAATTTCACCCAGTCAACTTGCCATTTCTGCAACTGCCTATCTAGGATCCAAACAAATCAAGCACCAGTGTGTCTTGCGGTATTTTGGTCTTGAGTGATTGGTCATGGTCAGCTGGGCACGCCTCTATGAGACTGTGACACTGGCTCCCCGCTCTGTTCTCAATATCACAGTGAATAGCACACAGATAGTGAAGGGATAATTTGTATGCAGTACCCTGAAAGTCTATATGGACCCCTCTAAACTCTAGATGATGTATTTAGCGCGTGCAAGCATGCTCTAAAAAAGGGTTCAACCATACCAACCCTCTTAATTGAACACAGACAGGGGTGGGTGGCCAATCTAATACGTAGTCTAGCTCTGGTGGCCAGTGTACCCGGCCCGCAGACTACTGCCGCCACCATGCGGCCCGGGCGTGAACCAGCCGCCGGTCCTGGGCCCCGGGCGTTCGCACGTGCTCAGAACTGCTCGTGAGCGGCTCCGAGTTGCACGTGCAGCCAGTGGCGGGAACCACGGGAGACTTTACCCAAACCTCCTGGAGTTGTAGCGTGCGCGTGGAGGTGTGTGTGCTACCTACACATCTGACACACTGGGTCGTGGTGGTGGCTTCAAAACGGGTTTATTATGGCTACAGTTGGAGGTGCCAACAGGGTCGGACTATAAACTACACACAGGAGAAATCATAACACCATAGGCTACGATACAAGCGGTTGGAGTTAGTGGTACTTTCTGGACATTGTGATACACAACATTTAAACACTGGTAAGTTATATCTGTATCTATATGAATTATCCATATGAGATGGTGTTACATGTGAATCAGTAATGGAGTCTTAAGAAGGAAACCAACAAGTTTCGGTGTAAGTCGTCGTTCTCCACGAGTTTGATGTGGTGTGATATGAACGAGGCGACAGCCAAGTGAATATCATGTAGCGTTCAAATGAGTTGGAGAATGACTTCTTAGACCGAAACGAGTTGCTTTCTGTATTTATCTCACCCCTGTACATACTAAAAGAATAGGCAACAAACAGGATATAGACCATGGAGAACGGACTGCAATACTTGAAGGGGCATGGAGAACGAGATTCCAATGTTAAGCCTATGGACATTTATTCCAGGGGTGAGATAATTAGAAGGAAACCCACGAGATGAAAATAGCTTGGTCCGTATTCCACCGAGTTTGACTGCAGAGTAATTCAAACGAGGTGGAGTATCAACCAAGTTATTTCCATCGAGTGAGTTTCTGATTTGATCTCACCCCGTAAAACATTATTTATTGATAAAAATTAATCACCCAATTAGCCATTGAGTATTGGGTACACGAACTTCACGGCCGTGGAGTACGAGTTCCCAATGTTAAGCCTATGGAGAAAAATACCGGGGTGAGATGATAGAACTTATCTCACCCCTGGTATTTTTGACCCATAGGCTTACCATTGGGAACTCGTTCTCCATGCCCCTAGCAGTATCACAGGCCGTTCTCCATGGTCTATATACTATGTGCTGCCCGTTCCTTTAGTTTGTACAGGGGTGAGATAAATACAGAAAGCAACTCGTTTTGGTCAAAGAAGTCATTCTCCAACTCGTTTGAATTCTACGTGACATTCACTCAGCTGTCGCCTCGTTCATATCACTCCACATCAAACTCATGGAGAATGACAACTTTGACCAAAACTTGTTGGTTTCCTCTTAAAACCTTTGCAGTCAGGGACCACCAAATAACTGTCCTAGCGCCACTAAAAAATATTTGTTTCTCATCATCGAGCGCGTCAGCAACAACGTTTTCAGGAGATTTCTTTTTAATAAGATGAACCTTGATAGATATCCCTGCAGATATATGGATTTGGTATTAAATTAAAGCTCCTGATGTCAGGGATGCATTCTACATGGTATTATGTATATCTAGGTATTCCCAAAACCGTGGTATTCATATCTTTCTTCATACTACCTACACAACCATTGTTCTGTACTGCCGCCTATTGTCAAACTATAGTATTTGTCATTTCAAAACCCATCTTTGATCCAGCCAAAAAAAACCAACAATAAAAACACCCTCATCATATTTCTCATGGCTTTGTGATAAGAAACAAGTTTTTTTTGTTATTTTAGTGGCCTAAACAGCTATGAAACAAAATTATATCTGCAGCGTGTTTCCATGGAAGGGCCAGCGGCAGTCCTACACCTCACGTTCTGAAATCGGAGAGACTGTACCTGATATGCTTAACCCGTTAGCCTGGTAGTTTTACGGTTTCTCATGTCTATGGTGGCGCCAGGTTAGGTCACATGTACGTTTGCACCTGCCAGGTGGAGGTTTCTTCGGGCAGGCAATTGCAAGTTCTCCGAACAGAGACAGTATGATAAAGAGAATATATTTATTTGATAAGGAAGGGAAATCTAACAACTGCTAGCAGTTAGATATGACTTAACCTGGTTCCATAAGGAGTCCAGAGCTAGAGGTACAAGGTCCCAGGTGCCGAATGGGGTTTTATAGCATTAACAAATGATGAAATGACTTATTTTTATGAATATGTTTGATAGTGTTAGAATAGTGATTGTATGGGGAATCTCAGTATCAACAGTATCGAGATCAGAGATTTTAATATGATCTCAATGTGTTCCCACTAGTGGACTTATTTAAATGTTAAGAGTTAGACTAGCAAAGCGATATCAATAAAAAACCCTCAGGGAAAGATGTTTATTAGGTATTATTATCCATCGTAAACAAAGACCCCATTGGAAATATACCCAGTAAACCACGACCCATTATATAAAACCTGCCAGATACCATAACTGTGGTATACGGATTCGAACCTGTGGTATACGGCGTTAGAACCATGGTATACGGGGAAAATAGTCCTTTTGTGCTATAGAGCAAAGAAATAGTCCCTATTGTTGTACCGTATAATATGGCAATTACTGGGTTTAATTTAGATGATAAATACAACAATCGATGGTTTTGTGGACAGGCGGCTCTGTAAACCACTCTAGGTTGACGTCGTAATACACTCGCTAGCGCTTGTGTATTATTACGCGTCAACACCTCGGTACATCCAAATGAGTGGAGTATTATATATTTTATGATTTGAGTGCAATTCTGGACTTGTCTCACCCGTTTCATGGACATTAGAATAGCATTGCGATATCAGAATAATTTAAATTACTTCGCAAAAAGGGGATGCCAAACTCCAGTCGTGGCATACAGTGGCCAAGATTAAAACTCATCCAGTTTTACGATAATATCCTGCATAGGTATATAACCTAATAATGAGCAATATATGTGCTGCTTCAAATTGGTGCATAGGATACTATCGTAAAACTGGATGAGGTTTAATCTTGTCCACCGTATTCCACGACTGGAGTTTGGCAAAGTGACTTCATGAGGCAAAGCCGAGTGAAGTCTGGAGCCAAAACTTCAGGAGTGAAATGCGGTGGCCAAGTTTAAAACGAATCAGGTTTTGATTTTATCCTACCCTATCTCCTCGATTTTGGAATATTACGTGATAACAATGCTATACGCCCCTAGTGGCATATAAAAGTCTGTATGCCAGTCAGCGTGGCAAACGGAAACCCAACGTTAAGCTTATGGGATTTTATATTAGGGGTAGGATACTAACACCATACTGTACAACCAAACCAAACTTCCAAAATCAGTTTCCCCAGCACTATCTCTATAATTGTTCCTGTTTAATGCACCCAGATGACAAATCGATTCCATTCGCCAGTTTTTGACAAAGGGCAAATATCAGCGGAGCATTAGGGAGGAGGTTAATTGTGTTTCCCGAGTGAGGATACAGGGCACGGCTTCTACACCGCGTAACGTGCCCACTCAATTATACATGCACGTGCAGGGGCCCAACACGCGCTCACTCTCTCTCCACAGGCCTGTTTCCATTGGCTAACAAAATTGGTCTAGATTTTCAGTGTTTTCTGTATAGCCTATTTACATTTTGCGTCAGCAGTGCTTAAGGTCCATCGGTGGTTCCTGACTTTATATTACCCCTAATATAAAATCCCATAGGCTTAACATTGGATTTCTGTATGCCACGCTGACTGGCGTACGGAGTTTTATATGCCACTAGTGGCATACAGCATTGTTATCACATAATATTCCAAAATCGAGGAGATAGGGTAGGATAAAATCAAAACCTGATTCGTTTTAATCTTGGCCACCGCATTCCACTCCTGGAGTTTTGGCTCCGGACTTCACTCGGCTTCGCCTCATGAAGTCAATTTGCCAAACCCCAGTCGTGGAATACGGTGGCCAAGATTAAACCTCATCCAGTTTTACGATAGTATATCGGTGATGGCCAATTTAAATACGCTATTAGGAGGAAACCGAAAATCTGCACAGTTTTTGTCGGCCGATGGATAAAGGACACTGCTGACCTAAAATAAGTCAGTGGAAACGATGCAGCTCATGAACTGACATACAACTTTTTCTGTATTTCTATAATATCGAGGCACAGTCAGCGGCACCATCATTAAGGCCCTTTTTCATGGCTGACAAAAACGGTGTAGATTTTCTGTGTTTTTTGTATAGCCTATTTACATTTTGCAACAGCCGTGATTAAGGTCCATCGGTGGTTCCTGACTGTATATCGGTGATGGACAATGTAAATACGCTATTAGGAGGAAACCGAAAATCTACACAGTTTTTGTCGGCCAATGGATAAAGGACACTGCTGACCTAAAATAAGTCAGTGGAAACGATGCAGCTCATGAACTGACATACAACTTTTTCTGTATTTCTACTACCCTCACCGATTTTTATAATATCAAGGCACAGTCAGCGGCACTATCATTAAGGCCATTTTCCATGGCTGACAAAAACGGTGTAGAATTTTTGTGTTCTCCTAATAGCCTATTTACATTTTGCGTCAGCAGTGCTAAAGGTCCGTCGGTGGTTCCTGACTGTATATCTGTGATGGCCAATGGAAACTCGCCTTAAAGAGAACACAGAAAATCTACACCATGTTTGTCGGCCAATGGAAATGGGCCTTAAGCCCAATACACATTTACTTATTCAGGATTGAACGATTAGTTCCCAAATCGTATAGGAATCATTGAACTTGTCCCAGGCGAATAACGTAATACTTCAGCCCATGTCGGCCATCCAATCAAAGGCCATTTACCAATGTTCTGTTGTCAGTGACTTAAATTTTGGCAACCAATTTAGGAACATCAAACGACAACTAGTCAGCGACAAAAGAATATCTCGAGGGAGGGACATTTACTAATCATAGGCTGACCCTTGACTAGTTGTCTTACATCTACCGACTAGGGCTGACTCCGTTAGGATGCCTCACCTGAGACAAATTACCATTCCTTTGGTCGCCGACAACGGTACATCAATGTTCGAAATCGGTATATTGGGCTTCAACTCAAAAAATCTCCGCCGTTTCCGACGGCCAATGAAAACAGGCCTATAGGCCATTAGGAGAATACAGAAAATCAACAACGTGTTAGTCGGCCAATGGAAACGGGCCTTAAGGAGAACACAGAAAACCTAGACCATGTTTGTCGGCCAATGGAAACGGGCCTTAAGAAGAACACAGAAAACTTAGACCATGTTTGTCGGCCAATGGAAACGGGCCTTAAGGAGAACACAGAAAACTTAGACCATGTTTGTCGGCAAATGGAAACTGGGCTATTAGGAGAATACAGAAAATCAACACTGTGTTTGTCAGCCAATGGAAACGGGCCTCGCAGGGACTCGGGACGTGTTTTGCATTTAGATGCACGTGCCGCGTGCTACACGTTCTACACGTGCTGCACGTGTAAGACACACCGCCGCCGCCAGGGGTCGCCCACGTCAATCTGCCCCCCGCGTACCACGTGACCTCCTACCGGGGAAACCCCTGGAGTGCAGTCTTCAGTGCTGAGTATACTTTAGCGTAGGGAAAAATGTGTATATTATTATGGCTAGTTCACACAGTGCGTTTTTTAGGTACACAAGTACACCCAGTCTGAGACTGGGCGTACCCTTAGGCGTACCCTTAGTTTTAGCACATATTGATTTTATTATTGCTATAATTTGTGTTATGAATATCAAATACTTTTCTCAACCCATCGGACTCTAGATTGTTGGTTCTGATTTAAGTTTCATGAGAACATGCGTATATTATTATGGCTAGTTCACACTGTTCGTTTTTAGGTACACAAGTACACCCAGTCTGAGACTGGGCGTACCCTTAGGCGTACAACGCGGAAAAACGCAGGGTCTCCGGCTCGTCTGAGACTGGGTGTACCGGGTACCCCTAGTCTCCACTGTACGAAAACCACCATTTTACATTTATAAATATATATATATATATTTATATTATATATCATTTTATATAGGTATCAGATTGACCTGTTCCCGTTGGGTATACGCCTTATCTATTGGCATTCATTTTTTTTCTTCTTTTATTATTTGAGGAGAAGAAGATACATTCAGGACATTCTGCTATGCGCGGTTTTTGTGTGTCCTCTGTTATCTCTTTACAATTTAATGGACCTTTGAACAATTCAAATCGGTGGCATCATAAGGAGCCTATATTACAATGATGTGAGATAATGAGATGGATTGATGAGATGGTATACAGTCTTATACATAAGTACATTTGAACAATATATACATATACATGTCAATGTCTTCATGTACGACCATAGCTTATTAAACGGGCCCCTGCACTAATACGCTAATACGTTGTCAATAAGGAGTTCTGATAGTTGAGTAATAATTCATAGGAAGTAACTGAAGGGCTCAGATAGGGCACCACATGTACAGTGAAGAGTTTCTACATTCACTATTGACCATAGACTTACTCAAGATTATTGACAACATTAAGAAATAAAACTACTTTGTAAACTTCCCCTAGCACCTGAAAGGCCCTGGAATCTTGAATTTGTTCCGGCAAAGAGAGGTTGGGCGGAGGCATAGGACAAAGAGGCTGCAGTGAGGCTACATAGAGAGAGTAGAGTTTACTGCTATTCCAGAGAAACTCTTTGGGTAGGAGCTACTTGCAGCACACAGATAAGAAATGACATTTGTCAACCTCACCAACCTACACAACAATTCAATGGAGATGTTAGTGCGGCTATAGGAACCGGGTCTAGGCATTAGCTCTCAGAGCATCGAGGATAAGCGGGATTCACACTAGGGACTGATGCACCTGAGACGGGTGTACTTCACACCTTAAAGTGGGATTCACACGTAGAGACTGCAAACCTGAGACGGGTGTACTTCACACCTTTCCCCTAGTCTAAAGCGGGATTCACACGTAGAGACCCACGTACCTGAGACGGGTGTACTTCACACCTTAAAGTGGGATTCACACGTAAAGACCCTCGTACCTGAGACGGGTGTACTTCACACCTTGAAGTGGGATTCACACGTACAGACTAATGTACCTGAGACGGGTGTACTTCACACCTTAAAGTGGGATTCACACGTAAAGACCCTCGTACCTGAGACGGGTGTACTTCACACCTTGAAGTGGGATTCACACATAGAGACTAATGTACCTGAGACTGGTGTACTTCACACCTTGAAGTGGGATTCACACGTAGAGACTAATGTACCTGAGACGGGTGTACTTCACACCTTTACACACACAGATTAGTCTCAGACAATTCTCTTGCTCTACAAAAAGCTCATAGCAAGGTGCCATTTTTAGCTTTCAAGACTTTCAAGGGAAAATGGCGAATTCGATTCACATGGGTGGGCACACCTGACATACATTGTCATGTACATTTACATGTAATCCTGCTTGTTGGTTTTCCCTTCGCTAGAAAGCAGTGGGTCCATTTGTCTAAGCAAAATGGCCCTCACAGGGCGTTTAACTGAGGCAAATCCTGCTGAGATTCTGTACCCTGTAAAGTAGGATTCACACGATGGGATTCACGTACCTCACAGGGTGTTTGTCTTAGACAAATCCTGCTGGGATTCTGTACCCTGTAAAGTGGGATTCACACGATGGGATTCACGTACCTCACAGGGTGTTTGTCTGAGACAAATCCTGCTGGGATTCTGTACCCTGTAAAGTGGGATTCACACGATGGGATTCACGTACCTCACAGGGTGTCTGTCTGAGACAAATCCTGCTGGGATTCTGTACCCTGTAAAGTGGGATTCACACGATGGGATTCATGTACCTCACAGGGTGTTTGTCTGAGACAAATCCTGCTGAGATTCATGTACCTCACAGGGTGTTTGTCTGAGACAAATCCTGCTGAGATTCTGTACCTCACATAGTGTTTGTCTGAGACAAATCCTGCTGAGATTCTGTACCTCACAGGGTGTTTGTCTGAGACAAATCCTGCTGAGATTCATGTACCTCACAGGATGTTTGTCTGAGACAAATCCTGCTGGGATTCTGTACCTCACATAGTGTTTGTCTGAGACAAATCCTGCTGAGATTCATGTACCTCACAGGATGTTTGTCTGAGACAAATCCTGCTGAGATTCTGTACCTCACATAGTGTTTGTCTGAGACAAATCCTGCTGAGATTCTGTACCTCACAGGATGTTTGTCTGAGACAAATTCTGCTGAGATTCATGTACCTCACAGGGTGTTTGTCTGAGACAAATCCTGCTGAGATCCTGTACCTCACATAGTGTTTGTCTGAGACAAATCCTGCTGAGATTCATGTACCTCACAGGGTGTTTGTCTGACACAAATCCTGCTGAGATTCATGTACCTCACAGGGTGTTTGTCTGACACAAATCCTGCTGAGATTCATGTACCTCACAGGGTGTTTGTCTGAGACAAATCCTGCTAAAATTCTGAACCGGATCTCAATATCCTCCTCTAAACTGTAGGGTTCCATTTCCCTATTTGAGCCTATTGACGAGACGGCTAACGTGGACTCGGACCAAACACGAATATGTTTCTGATTTTATCTCATAATGGAATTATTTAACTGTTATTCACCTGGACATGTTTATCGCCCATTGAGTATGAGTCGCTATACTCGCAAACCTGTTGAGTATGAGTTCCTAATGTTGAGCCTATGGACGTTTATACCAGACCATGATACATAAAATGAAACTCACGCGATGAAAAATGACTTGGTCTGTACTCCATCGAGTTTGACCACAGAGTAATTCACAAAACCAAGCTGAATGAATTACTCTGCGGTCAAACGAGGTGGAGTATCAACTATGTTATTTTCATCGAGTGGGTTTCTAATTTTATCTCACCCCGTATGACACCACTAATTAACACAATAAATCCCCCAATTAGCCATTGCGTATTGGGTATACTCCCTTCACTGCCATGGAGTATGGCAGAACTACACACTTGGGGACGGCTACTAGTGACTATTTACAGTTCTAGGGGACGGGGGAATTGTCCTCTGAACTAAAAATTCGAAGGTTTATTATGTGATATAATTCGTTAACATTAGTATTTCTGTTTATATTATTTAGAATTCTAAAATATGCTGTTATACCTACATTCTGTGCAGATTTCAAGTTTATTGTTAAAATATTTCCTTTTCAAAAGCAATTTCATAAATATCCAGCAAATGATGCCTTAAGTGGGATTCACAGATGGGACAAATGTACCTGAGACTGGTGTGCTTCACACCTTTACACCAGTTGGCTACAATTTCCAGCTGGGTAAAAAGTTTCACAGATTGGGGTGTCCTACAGTCTCAGGGTAACATGGCGGATTCAATTCACATGGGAAGACTTAAGAGGTACATAGTCTCACCCCTACACCTCTACACAGGGTACACAGGTTGCACAGGGTACACAGTCGCTGACTCAGGGTACTTCCTCGTGTGAATAGGTGTTATTTGAGACCACTGAGACTCACAGAACGTGAGAAGTACATTTGTCCCACCAAAATGTCCCTCCAAATTTTAAACCTGTTTAAAGTCAAAATCTCATGAGATTCTGTTCCTTGTTAGGGGTGATTGTCGCAGACAATTGCAAGAGAAAAAAGTTGTCTCAGCAAAATGAAAGCCTGTCATTCACACCAGGAGATTGTGTTCCAGTACCGAATCTCAACAGGATTTGTCTCAGACAAACGGCCTGTGAGGTACGTGAATCCCACCGTGTGAATCCCACTTTAAGGCATCATCCCCCCTGCCGGTTGATGCCTTAAGGGGGAATTGGACGCCTTGAGCCTTTTACCGTTTGAGCCTCCTATCAGCGCGAAAACGTGGACGCCTTGAGCCTACCCTGTGGACGCCTTGAGCCTACTCCATTTTAGTTCCGATTAGCAGGTTTAAGGGTTAGAAAAGGGTTGGGTAAGGGTTAGGGTTGAGTATATATGACTATAAACCAGTATAAGTACACTTTTCAAATTTCTTTACATCTAGATGCTCAAGGAAACCAAAATGGGGTAGGCTCAAGGCGTCCACAGGGTAGGCTCAAGGCGTCCACAGAAAGGCTCAAGGCGTCCAGGGCTTGAATCGCCCCGGGCTCAAGGCGTCCATGAACCCCTTAAGGCATCATCTGCCGTTATTAGGTTAAGATTATGTAGAAAGATACCGGGGTGAGATAATGACTGGATCATGGTCACTGGAGTGCCACATCTTACATCTACAGCCCCCAGCTTCTATCCCCCATACCTAGACTTGCTCAAGTCTTTGATTATGAACATTCATTAAATGATTAAAGAAAATCGGAATACAGTTCATTATAGCATGTGTCCTTGTCTGACTGGCCCATGAATCACTCAGAAGGGGTGGAGGGGTAGGATACAGGGACTGAGGCCAGTCTACGCCGTACCCTACGGACCTCCGTCTATGTATAGACGTGGCCTATTGCTACTGGACCCACTCCTGTGATGTCCCTTGTGTCCTTCTATCTGCAAAACACGCCCTGTATTATTACCAGGCGGCTAAGGAGGTCTCAGAGGACCCACTTAGCTGATTCAGTCCGCACCGCCTTGACACCAGGGCGCAGGAAAAGGCCCAAACACGTCTGTCTAGGTCTGCTAGTGTGGACAGAAATTACCAATCTGTTCACCCTCTTGGTCGTCTCGCCTCCTCATGGTGCAGACTGGATATTCTTGCACGCATGCATAACAAAAGCGACCGGGGTGGGGAGTTAGCTCAGCACTGGACTTGTAATCCCAAGGTTGTCAGACTTTGTTGATTCAGGTCCCACTGCAGCCACTTTTCTCCTTCACCCCCAGCAGTGGTAGATTTACTGCTATATCAAAGGCCAATCCTTCTCATACCATGTCTATGTGTTGTGGGAAGTAAAAGAACTCTCACCTCGGTAAATGTGTAGGGGTGAGGTTTCCACCTAAATTCATTTCATAGATACGATCACCACCCTTGTGGTATAAAAGAACCTTGAGAAAGTCTGGTGAGAACCTGCAATGGTTAACTGGACACTAAATCAAACCCGCAAACCCACGAAAACCTCTGTCTAGTACTGTTTCCACCAACACACAAGATATAGCGAGATTGGTCGCGATTTGGTCAACTTTAGTGCTGATTCCACCAACACACTAGATATAGCGAGATTAGTCGCGATTTGGTCAACTTTAGTACTGATTCCATCAACACACAAGACATAGCGAGATTAGTCGCGATTTGGTCAACTTTAGTACTGATTCCACCAACACACAAGATATAGCGAGATTAGTCGCAATTTGTTCAACTTTAGTACTGATTCCACCAACACACAAGATATAGCGAGATTAGTCGCGATTTGGTCAACTTTAGTACTGATTCCACCAACACACTTGATATAGCGAGATTAGTCGCGATTTGGTCAACTTTAGTACTGATTCCACCAACACACAAGATATAGCGAGATTAGTCGCAATTTGTTCAACTTTAGTACTGATTCCACCAACACACAAGATATAGCGAGATTAGTCGCGATTTGGTCAACTTTAGTACTGATTCCACCAACACACAAGATGTATGTATATATATATATATATATATATGTATATATATATATAGAAAATATCTATATATATATAGATAGATATATATAGATATATATATACACTTACAGGGGTTGGTTGCCAATCTAGGAAGGAGGTACACTCTCTAGGTATCCCCTGGACACCATCTGACTCCTGGATCTTCATCAACCTATCCACCTGACCAGTGCTCAAAATGCCAATACCCATAGTCTGTGTGTACTAATGATGTACTATGGTCTCCTACTGGTAATCACTCCCCTCCGTCTCTCCCATGGCGGTAACTACCTGAGTCTGGCCTCCCACCCTGTCACTCACACCCTCGTAAGACCCCTCCTCTATCATTAGATGAAGCCCATGACGGTAAGAGGGGGCGTCCACCAACCACGACAAGGCTGCGACAACGGCTTTCCGACAAGGTCCACAACAGCTCTACGATTGGAAGCCTTGTCGTAGCCTTGTGGTTGGTGGACCACAGTTCCCGACAAGAGGCTACGATAAGGCCACGACAGGCTGCGACGGGGGCCTGTCGGGGGCCTTCCGACAAGGTTACGACAAAATCGAACATGTTCGATTTTAGAGCTGTGTCGTGGCGTGTCAAGGCGTGTCGGGAGGTTGTCGCAGAGGTCTACGATAGAATATTTAGGTGGAGAATGCACTTCCCGACAGGCTGCGACAAGGGGTCACGACAGCTCCCCTCCTCACGACAATACTGCGACAAGGCACCGATTGGAACCTTCTTGTCGGCGCGTGTCGCAGCCCTGTCGTGGTTGGTGGACGCCCCCTCTAACTGCCACTGAGCTGCACTCAGCCATGATCACAGCGTGGAGTCAATCCCCATGCAACCCTAGTCCGAGAGAATTTGACTGCCAAGCGGACAGTGAGAGAGCACAACGCTTATTCCCATAGTACAAAATATCAAGTCCTTGGTTCTCTGTAATACTGTCAATGTGAGTGCATTTTTATGCTCCCTTACCTTCAGAAATGTATAATAATTCCTTTTTGACTGGCTTCAATCCCTGTATCCCTCCACCTAGACTGGCTTCAGTCCCTGTACCCCTCCACCTAGACTGGCTTCAGTCCCTATATCCCTCCACCTAGACTGGCTTCAGTCCCTGTACCCCTCCACCTAGACTGGCTTCAGTCCCTATATCCCTCCACCTAGACTGGCTTCAGTCCCTGTACCCCTCCACCTAGACTGGCTTCAGTCCCTGTACCCCTCCACCTAGACTGGCTTCAGTCCCTGTACCCCTCCACCTAGACTGGCTTCAGTCCCTGTACCCCTCGACCTAGACTGGCTTCAGTCCCTGTACCCCTCGACCTAGACTGGCTTCAGTCCCTGTATCCCTCCACCTAGACTGGCTTCAGTCACTGTACCCCTCCACCTAGACTGGCTTCAGTCCCTGTACCCCTCCACCTTGACTGGCCCCAGTCCCTGTATCCCTCCACCTAGACTGGCTTCAGTCCCTGTACCCCTCCACCTAGACTGGCTTCAGTCCCTGTACCCCTCCACCTAGACTGGCTTCAGTCCCTGTACCCCTCCACCTAGACTGGCCCCGGTCCCTGTATCCCTCCACCTAGACTGGCTTCAGTCCCTGTACCCCTCCACCTAGACTGGCTTCAGTCCCTGTATCCCTCCACCTAGACTGGCCCCGGTCCCTGTATCCCTCCACCTACTCTACCCCTCCTCTCCTCGATACAGGTTGATTCCTGGACCAGTCTCACTGCAACATAATATATCTTAATTTGGTCTGATCATAATTTGTTCACAATCAAAGACTTGAGCATGTCTAGTTCTCACGGACGTGAGCCCCCCGTGTGACCGCGGTACCCTCACCTCTCTGACCGGGCCTGCACCCCCTCACCCCGGTCACGTACCGTGTGACCCCCTCTCTAAGGGACTCACACGTACTTATGTATGTGAGACATATCGATAGCACCTATTCCTTCAGCACAAACTTTTTTTTATAAATTTTTTTCATCAATTCCTCTTCCTATATATTTTTATTGAGCTTCGCTAGGGGTTACATGTGATCTTCCATTATTGAAAAATACCTGAGGATTGATTACCAACATTGGTTGACTTTACACTAATCTAATTGAATTTACACTAGAACAACAATTGGGTACTAAGAAAAAAATTGATGAGTGTTTGGTTTGTGTCCTCGTTCACCATCGAGTTTGGAGTGCGCATTAAGTTGAACGAGGCGATAGCTGAGTGAATATTCTGGAGCACTCCAAACGAGACTAGGCCAGATCGAAGCTATGCCATTAGGATGACAAACAAGTAGGAAGCACAGTGATCCTCATCCCAGAACTTAAATGTCACATCGCCCTGACATACTCGCGATGCCAGTTATTGGTTTTAACCCTTTCACTACACTGCATAGCACCAAAAAGCCTTTTCAAATACACACTCTGAAATACGCTGCTGCAGTACCATTTTCACCCCTGTAGTACGCTGGTGCTTTTCACAATATCCACAGTGACATCATTATATCACAGCTCCATGGAAATCCAAAATAATCAGGATGTTATGTTATTGTAATGCTATTGAGTACAATATAGTTTTAGATATTTTGGAAGAATATCATCAAAATATTCGCATTATTTCTTAAGAAAATAGTGTAATAACTTATTTACTTTCGGAAATGATGTCTCAAGGCATCAGAACGTACTACGCTTGGGAATGCGTCCAGACATCTCGGCATACTACGCCCAGGTATGCCTCCAGACATCTCAGCATACTACGCCCAGGTATGCCTCCAGACATCTCAGCATACTACGCCCAGGTATGCCTCCAGGCATCTCGGCATACTACGCCCAGGTATGCCTCCAGACATCTCGGCATACTACGCCCAGGAATACCTCCAGGCTTAATAGCGTAGCTATCAGTATTAATGGCTCATTTAGTATCGCCACATGTTACGGGAGCTAAACCGCAGCATTCCCAAGTGTGACCTTCCTGATAACGTTTATCAAACTGATAACCTGCCCATAGAGGTGGCGGTATGTTACAGCGTGGATTCAGTGCACCGAGGGTCGAGTGCTGCAGTGTGTACTCCACTGACCTGCTGACCTTGACCCTCTTATAAGTATGTGACCTCACGAGGGCCATCTTACTACTCTACCTGCTTTACCTGCTTTAAACCAGGAGCAAATGGTGTCTACATCATTGACGAATGAGCTTAGGGACATATTATGAATCTAGGAGCAAAAGGTATGTTCATCATTGATGAATGAGCGTAGGGATATAATATATAACTAGGAGCAAAAGGTATGCTCATCATTGATGAATGAGCGTAGGGATATAATATAAAACTATGAGCAAAATGTATACATGTTTATCATTGATGAATGAGTATCAACTAAAAGGTTTGGGTTGCATTCAGTCTATGGATAGTTTTCTCTAATCCACTTGCACCCAGTGAACTTGCCATTTCTGCGACTGCCTGACTGTAGGATCAAAACGTATCTAGGTACCTGCAAAACCAGGCGAAGATCCGCGTAAAACATGGCTTATTGATTGATTATTGGTGAAAATGTTTTCCAATATTGGCACAATATATAAATAATGACATTTTATAGCAGAGGGTTAATCTTAAGATGTCAAAACAAAAACAAAGCACTTGGGACAATAATATACATGATGAAGATCACTAATCTTATGACAGCCCAATAGATATATACCGATTTCTGAACATTGATGTACCTTTGTCGGTGACAAAGAAATGGTAATTTGTCGCAGGCGAGCCATCCTGAGGAAGTCAGCCCTAGTCGGTAGATGTAGGACAGCTAGGCAAGGGTCAGCCAACGATTAGTGAAACCGCCTCCGTGAGATGTTCTTTTATCGAGGATGAGTTGTAGTTCAATATTCCTAAATCATTCACTAAAATTTTATCAACACGTTGATCAATCCAGTCGCTGACGATGAATGTTGGTAAACGGCCCCTGATTGGGTGGCCGACATGGGCCAAGGGGTTATGTTTTTCCGTTCAGCGCCGCCATGCGGTCATGTTGCATGGCAACGCGGCCGTTCGGCCAAACATTGTGCTGTCCGACTGCGGCCGAGGCTTTCACACATAGGGTGTGAGTGGCGGGTATGAGTGCAGAGGTGTTGTTTTCTTCCAGATAGTAGAGTTAGAACAAGAAGTGACACTATAAAAACCAAGAGAGGTTGTCCAAACTTAGGAGTTGATTATTGTCTCAGTTTTTAGACCTTGTTTAATTGTTATAGAGCTTACAGAGTATCATACATTGGTAGTAAGCATCATTGTTGGCCATGGATTTTGTACTATTTCCATAGTACAAACACTCTCTGCTACATACGGAGCGGCTAATAGACTTAATTCTAGGCAAAACAATTATTTTGGACGAATATATTTAATCATGAATCTCAAATACCAGGCATTATGATTTAGAACAGAAACTCAATAAATATATTCCTTGTCATCTCATGGTGAAATATATGATGATGATTCCTATATGATTTTGGAACCAATCGTTCAACCCTGATTCGGTAGATGTCTATTGGGCTTAAACAACTCCAAACACTATTGGGCTTTAATTAAAATTATGATTTTGGAACGAATCGTTCAACCCTGATTCGGTAGATGTGTATTGGGCTTAAACAACTCCAAACACTATTGGGCTTTAATTAAAAGTTGGTCATGCTGCTTCGATAAGACTGAAGACACCTGGGCCGCGTCACAGGTGATTAATTCAGTAATTAACAAACTCTGACGGGTGGTAATTAGGTTGCTGCCCCCGCTCTCACCTTCATATTAAATTAAGGTGCTTTACCTGTCCGCATGTCACTGCTATACCTGCCTAATGGCTCCCGCGCTGTGGGCAAGAAGGCCATCACAGGGAGGGGTACAGACTTTAGGCCCATTTCCATTGGCCGATTTCCCATCACCAGGGGGTGGGGAGTTAGCTCAGTGGTTAGAGCACCGGACTTGTAACCCCAAGGTTTTAAGACTTTGTGGGTTCGAGTCCCACCCCCAGCAGTGGTAGATTTACTGCTATAACAAAGGCCATCCTTCTCATACCATGTCTATGTGGTGTGGGAAGTAATAGAACTCTCACCTTGGTAAATGTGTAGGGGTGAGATTTCTACCTGAATTCATCATATAGATTCGATCACCACCCTAGTGGTGTAAACGAACCTTGAGAAAGTCTGGAAAGGACCTATAATGGTTGACTGGACGTAAAATCAAACCAAGCAAACAAAGATTCCATCACCGATCTACAGTCAGGAACCACTGACTCTTGGCACTGCTGACTTTTGGCACTGCTGACCCAAATTTGGTCACAGGGAGGGGTACAGTAAAGACTGTTCCCATTGGCTGACGAAAACGGCGGAGATTTTTGTGTGTTCCCCTTATAGTCTGTTTCCACTGACTGATTTTGCGTCAGTAGTGCCAAAGTCTGTCGGTGGGTCCTGACTGTATATCGGTGAGCCCAATAGAAATGGCCTTTTAGGGGAATAAAAAAAGCTTGCCGTTTTTATCGGCAAATGGAAACTGGCTTATAAGGCCCGTTTCCATTGGCCGATTTCCCGTCACCGATCTACAGTCAGGAACCACCAACGGACTTTTGGCACTGCTGACCCAAAATCGATCAATGGAAACGATGCAGCTCGCGAAATGACCCACAACTTTTTCTGCTTAGATTATGCAATGTGGCACCACCCACCACTGAGTGAAAGCTTGGTCACTGAGTGAAATTTACTATCCTCGCCGATTTTTCGATACCGACGCCCAATCGGTGGCACCATTGACAGACTGTCGGTAACTCAGAGAGTCTATGCCATTTTCGTCGGCCAATGGAAACGGGCTTTTCCTGGAACTGATATGGCTATAGGCTTTAGTCCAACTTGGCAAGTAGCAAAAGTAGGTACAGTAGAACCCCGCCTAACGGACACCCCGCGTAAGCGAACACCCCGTGTTAACGGACACGTTTGCTCGGAACGGATCCCTATATTAGATGTTTATTTTAACCCCGTGTAAGCGGTCACCCCGCGTTAACAAGCGGACACTTTAGCCCGGAACAGAGGGTGTCCGCTTACGCGGGGTTCTACTGTAAGAGTCTAATGGTGATTGTGTAACAAGCAGGGAGAACCCTCTCATCACTTCTATAAAGCTCGAAGATTCTTTTTTTTTTCAATTATTTCTCACCCGTCCCTGCTTGTGAGAAAGTCAGTTGTAAAGTGCGCAATACAGTGAAGCGCTGGTACATGATGTGTCACTTTCCTCTATCTCACAGACTCTAAGCCGTACATTTCACAGAAAAACATACAAACTGGGAAGGATTGGAGAAAAAGGTCCAGATACCCGATTTAACACTGGATAAATTATATTTTCTCTCTAACCATATATACGGTAAGAATTCTCACAGCGTAGAGAAGGGCGATACGTTTTGAAGACTAGGAGCAAAATAAAAGGTTTTGGATATATTTAGTCTATGGATCAATGTCTGTAACCCACTTACACCCAGTCACCTTTTTTTTTAAATTATTATTTTTTTTTATTATTATTATTATTATTATTATTATTATTTTTTTTTTTTTATTGTGGAGAATATTTTATTTTCAACTTGTACAGGATATATACACACAAGTATTCTAGCAGCCATAAAGAAACAGATACATTTCTAAATGATATAGGGTTGTCATGCACTGGTAAATTAATCTACCCTGTTTCTACAGATTTTCGAAAAACATGTTTCACATCTCACCCATGCCCAGTCAACTTATTCTTTCTGCAACTGCCTTAGTCTAGGATCCAAACATACTAAGCACCAGTGGGTCATTGAGATATTTCGGTCTCTAGTGAAAGTCATGTTCATTAGCTTTGCACACAATTAGGTGGATATATCTGTAAGCTCCGCGTATGGTGACACATACTCCATATGTGTTTTCTATGGACACTTTGTATTAGGTGGATATATATGTATGCTCCGGGTATGGTGATACACACTCCCTATGTGTTTTCTATGGACACTTTGTATTAGGTGGATGTATCTGTATGCTCCGGGTATGGTGATACACACTCCCTATGTGTTTTCTATGGACACTTTGTATTAGGTGGATATATCTGTATGCTGCCCATGTGTTTTCTATGGACACTTTGTATTAGGTTAATATATCTCTATGCTCCGGGCATGTAGATACCCACTCCCTATGTGTTATCTATATAAGATACCTTGTATTAGGTAGATATATCTGTATGCTCCGGGCATGGTGATACATACTCCATATGTGTTTTTCATGGACACCTTGTAATAGGTGGATTTATATATATATATATATATATATATATATATATATATATATATATATATATATATGCCCCGGGTATGGTGATACACACTCCCTACGTGTTTTCTATGGGCACTTTGTATTAGGTGGATATATCTGTATGCTCTGGGTATGGTGATACACACTCCCTACGTGTTTTCTATATAAGACACCTTGCATAAGGTGGATAATATATCTTCCATCCCACGCCCTATATGGAACCTGGGCGGTAAAAGTTATTCCATCCCTAGCAGCGTTAGGTAATCATAGCTTATTCGCTCATATTATATAGGAATAAATCATCCATCCCACGTCCCATATTGAATGGCAGACCACGCCGGGCTAGTGGGAATGAACTTTCATAACAAGTTCATTTGGTGCATATAATAACGGGCGTAGGAGGATTTTAATCAGTTACCAGCTGTCAATAACATGAGTAAACGAGGCGGATACAGAGTAGGAGGGGGCTGCACCTAGTTGACCTGTGAGGGCCTTTATTATATGAGAGACGTGACGCACAGTGGCACACTGTTTACGTACACGACTCCCAGCAGAGTTCAGTTCCTGCAACTCGTTTGGGATACTTCTATAATCATTCAATTCTAAGCCGGAGACACCAAGTGAGAAACGGTAGCGATATCCAGAATCGCCAACACAAAATGGGGTGTATGTGAGCCAATATTTTATATTTCACATGATTATTGCTTCTAATATGCTAAATTATCGGTGGGAGATATTACTATGAAATAATATCGCACATACATGCAAATTTTTGTTGGCGATTCTGGAGATCGCTGGCGTTACTCGCTTGGTGTGTCCTCGGTATGAGGAAATTAACCTGATGCTGGGGTCATACCAAACAAAAAACGCAGCGATATATTTTTTTTTATTCAATTCTCCATCCGATTCTGTCATAATACAGTTCTTCCACTGGATGGTGGTTACTCCGCACTCAAACAGGTCTATCATTCACACATACGAGTGTGAATATATGAAAAATGAATATGAAAATGGTGTGATAAAATGAAGATGGCATTTACATCAAGATTTGCCATGTATGTTCTGTAGAATAGAGAATCTCTCCCATAAGTCAGACTTCAGAAATGATCTAACATACTCTTAGTTCTTTCTTAATCGCCCATTTTCCGGAATCGCCGACACAAAATGGCGTGCATGTGAACTACTAATTCATAGTAACATCCCCCACTGATAATTTAGAGACGCTATTGGGGGTGGGGATGTTACTATGAATTAGTAGTTCACATACAGAAGTAATAATCTTGTGAAATATGGTGAAATATCTCGCTTGGTGTCTTTCCGTCTATTTCACAGATAGTAGATATAGACTTGTACAAAAAATCATCGTTCTTTGCATTTATTATCCATCTTTTCGAAAGGGGCTAATTTTCCCGTTTACCATGGTTTTGAGACCGTATACCACAGGTTCGAATCCGTATTCCACAGTTTTAGTATCTGACAGGTTTTATACAATGGATAGTGGTTTACTGAGTCTCCATACATTTTAAATGGCGGCTTTGTATGCGATGGATAATAAATATTGGGCTACTACTATAACGACAACTATTCCCACCAAACGTGGTCGTTTATCTGGTCGCTTCAGGAACTACATCGTAATAACGGTGATGAAAGGGAGTGATTTCTGAGGCTAGACGGTTATTTGGACTAGATGTGAGGACTTTCAGAGGTGTTAATGATAGTTCTATAGAGCCGTATGGATCCAGTCTCCATGGATACTCAACAATCACTATGGATTATGGCGCTGTAGAGTATTGAACGATGGTAGGTCCAGTAGAGCGTGGACCACACGCTCATATACGCTGCAATATCTGCCGGGTGTACACAATGAGAGATAATGTCAGTACAATTAAAAATCTCCATTGGCCGACTATTTAGCACCGATCTCCAGTCGGGAACCACCGATAAGGCCCGTTTCCATTGACCGACGAAGACGGTTTAGATTTTTTTAGTTCACCTAATAGCCTATTTACATTTTGCTTCAGCAGTGCTGAAGGTCCGTCGGTGGTTCCTGACTGTATATCGGTGATGGCCAGTGAAAATGGGCTATTAGGAGAACTAAAATAAAGTCCACACCGTTTTCGTCGGCCAAGGGAAACGGGCCAATAGATATTTTTGAGACACTGACGCCGGTTTGGCACCTCCACAAAATACTCACAGATAAATTTTTCATAGATTATACACAATCGATGTAACAATGCCTTTTAAATGTGTTTGTACCCAGGAAATACAGTAAAAACAATACCTACAATGGACCCTCAGCAATAGATTCATACCAACATAAGGCCCTTTTCCATTGGCCGATAAAAATGGTGTAGATTTTCTGTGTTCTCCTAATAGCCTATTTACATTTTGCGTCAGCAGTGCTGAAGGTTCGTCAGTGGTTCCTGACTGTATATCGTTGATGGCGAATGGCATTTTACATGATTCCCAAGTAAACCATAATACGGAGACATGGATAATATCCGATCATTTGTTTGGACGGGCCATCTTAAATAATGAAAGGTTGACACATATTGATACACAAGCTATAGAGAGTCCATCACGTCGTCAAACGCAAGTGGTTTACAGAACCGACCATCCAAAGTCTGCCGATTGTTATATTTCTAACCAATGGTCATCAATGATAATTTCCATTCATAGAAATTTGATAATGGTTTGGAAAAGCCGTAAACTATGGGTGTGGTTTACCTCCACTTATAAGCAAAGGGTAGTGGTTTACTGTGGCCCCATACATTTTTAATGGGGATTTCGTAACCCATGGGTAAGACAATGATTGTGTCTGGATTACATCTGTTTTTTGGTCTTTTTGATTGGAAATATTCACCTCGTTCTTCAACCTCGGTGAATATTTCTGAACAATACAACTCGGGACAGATTACATTCAGGCACACTAACCATGTGTCCATTTAGGATATAACTTCCCTGGAACTAATCATATTTCTCTATGGCAATATAGGATCCATTTCTTCCATGACTGTAAGTGACACTGCACGAAACCTACTGCTTTACATATGTATGAGAAACGCGTCTAACAGTAGGATTTTGCGTCTAGAAGCTCGACCTGTTATCCGTCTCGTACACGCCTTATCTAGTGGCGTCTACAAGGCTGTCCTATTCCCTGTGTGTATACGCCTTATCTGTAGGCGCCTCATTCATATATACGCCTCATTCATATATATACGCCTGATTCTGATAGTTCCGGTAACGTTTTTAAAATAGATTGAACTTTCAAGACACCACTCTTCTGAAGTCGTTCATCAGGTACTCTATATATAACAAAAGATCTGTCCAGATAGCAAGATTGAAGTTCTTGCTCCCAATTCCGACTCCGACTCCGACCCCGACTCCGACCCCCCGTGCCCCCCCCCCCCCCCCCCCCCCCCCCACCGCCGAGCTGCCGATGCCCCTTTGATGCAGATTTGAAGCGGTAGCCGAGCGGCCGCTAATCCGTCCACACACACTTCAGGGAGGCGGGGGTCGTGTACCAGGGCTTCACTGTGGGTAGAGTAAGTGTAGGGTGGTGAGGTGGTGGGGTGTCGGAGGGGCGGTGGGGGGTAGTGTTGGGAGGTCGCGGTTGGCAGGTCAGTGTTGGTGCAACCTCTACCAACACCCACAGGACGGGGTGGGCCGCGGGTCGCAATTTATTTTTTTGTATCATATATACGCCTGGCGTATATATATTGCACAGAGTATGTTTTATCTTAAATACGCCAGGCGTGAAAAACAGCCAAGTCGCGCGCGTCTACATATGGAAACTGTCTTGTAGACGCCCTTAACATAGACGCGTATAAGAGGTGTATACAAATATAAACAAGCCACGATACAGCCGATACGTGTGTTATCGTGATGGCGTATATATATGTAAAATGGTGGTTTTCGTGCAGTGTGAAAGAATGGTGCCATCAAGGTACAATGATCATATTGAACTGGATAGAGAATCGTATAAATAAACAATACTCTAAGAGTTAGGATCCACCCTAGACTTGCTCAAGTCTTTGATTATGAACATTCATTAAATGATTAGAAAAAAGGAATACAATTCATCATAGTATGTGTCCTTCTCTGACTGGCCCATGAATCAAAGACTTGTCCACTTGACCAGAATCTCCTGTTTATGACCCCAAGCCACTCCCTATAACCTTATACCTCCCCCTACCCCTTCCCCCTCCCCTCCTCCAGTTCCCTGGCCGCCTGTGTTGTCATAGCAATAAATCTTGCCTGCTCCTGACTCTGTCTTGATTGAGATCAAAGTGGGAGGGTATCAATCTCCCAGCAGATATCCTGACCAGTAGCCAGGACCACTGCTTGGGGAGTGTGGCGCAAAATCGCGCCAGTCTTTTACGGATTAGACCAGTCCATGTGTCACTCAGAAGGGGTGGAGGGGTAGGATACAGGGACTAAGGCCAGTCTAGATCCGCCCCAACCATCATTGATGTGAAGCTGAGTGATGATTACAGTGCATCCAAACTCGTGGAGTACTGTTAATTTTATGATTTGAGTGCGGATATGGATTTATCTTACCCCTATCACAGACATCATAATAGCAAAACAATATTCAAATTACTTTGCAAATCCAGGTAGGAACGTATAAATCTCCATGTTGATGTCTTGTCTGCTCTCTGAAATCCTGGACATTGATTGGCCAGTCGATTATGACGTCATCTTGCATCACTCTGCCATGACCATGCCACTTTATGTGGGGGATCATACTGTATTTATATAGAACTGCATCGAGAATCTTATAAATAGACAATAATCCACGAGCTTGGCTGGGCCGCAATTGTCATCGAGGCGAAGAGTGACGATTATGGCACAGCCAAACGAGTGGAGTATTGTCTATTTTAAGATTCGAGTGCAGTTCTGGATTTATCTTACCCCTTTCTATGACATTAAATACCATCACAACTTCAGAATAATCAGAATATACTCAGCAAATTCACTGTCACTGTCACTTTACCAGGGTGATCGTTGAGTATATTTTTCTAATGTTATTCCTATGGCTAAACTTGTACCAGGGGTGAAATAGAATGTTATTCCTGTGGCTGAACCTGTGTTTATGGCTAAACAAGGATGAGATGATAATGAAATATGCACCCAATCATTGAAGTACCACAGAAAAAGATAAATCTACAGATAACCTGATTTGAAGATCCAATAACGTGCTGCTGCTCATATTCTTTTTCTCCCCATGAGATTAGAACAAATTCAAGTCCTGATTGCCTATTACCTCACATGTACACTATTTTTTCATGGTTATCATGCAATTACTCTCATCTAAGCTTTGCATCATTACGTCTGCCAGTCATGCCTCGCCATTATTCTATCGTATTTTAGAATCGTCCAACTGAGTCAGCGATAACCTGTTTTTTTAGAGCGTGGTTACACGCTCTATATACGTTGCCTATATTCCCAAAAGGTTTTTTAAATTTTATTTTAAGGTTTTTATTTATACTGGAGTAGACAGCTTGACAACACAATGCCTATCCTCCGCTGGCTCCAGTCAAAGTTATCCGTGTATTGCCTTATGTCCAGATTATGGACTCACATTGCGTTTTGATAGTTTCATTATCAAGATCTTCTATATAAAATATTTAAGAGCTAGCAACTTTAAATGCATGAAAGATACCAATTTATTTGTATGTTGAAGTTACGTATAACACAATCTCAGTCTCTGTAATTACTTCATAGTCAGTCACATCACTTAACAGTTAAATACAAAATATTTCACAATCCAAATTCATAGTTGGTATAGTATATTGCATTTTGGGAAAGAACGTGATTTTACAAATTACAGATTACAGTCAGGTTAGAGTGGTCACATCTGCAAAAACACTATCCCTTCACTATCTGTGTGCTACTGACTGTATTACTGGGAAAGGAGCAGGGTGCCAGTGTCTCAGTGTCATAGAAGCGTGCCCAACTGACCATGACCAATCACTCAAGACCAAAATATCTGATTGACCCACTGGTGATTGATATATTTGAATCCTAGACTCAGGCAGTTAGAAATATGGCAAGTTGACTGGGTGCAAGTGGGTTACAGAAAACTCCATATATACTGAATGTAACCAAAACCTTTTAATTGTTACTCATTTATAACTGCACGCTCATTCTAAGATTGACATACTCTTTGATCCTAGTTCATAATCAGTCAGTACTTTCTGCTCAGCTGCCTGGACTTAAAGGCATATTTTGCAATATGCCTTTAAAATTAAACCCCTGAAAATTGAATATGATGAGCTCAAGGTATAGTAATGAAACACATATCTGAATTAAAAATCGGGGGTCATCATGCAAGATTTTTATTTAGAGATCGATATTATGATAAATATTATATATATATATGTATATATGTATTCTAAAAAGTTGCTTTTCACATAGTGAACCCCATGTCATTCTCTTAAAACCTTTGGAGAACATGGTAGGTGTATGGTCTATCCATACATGTTCTAGAAACTACACCGTGCTTGTTATTGAAGAAATCATATTTTTCAGTGCATTTCCAATGTAAATTGACTTAATCCACCTAGTGGGATTGGATTAACTGGACACAACGTTGTAACTATCACAACGCGAAATCCACCAGTTTATATATGTATACACCCAGCGTATATAGGTATGATTTTGAGTATACAAGATAGTCCTGTTTTCCGTTTTGTATATGCCTCATCTATAGACGTGTAAAATGTATATGACCCGCGTATACATGTCCCGCACACGATATTTCTCTTCATATACGCTTTGCAGCAAATATACCCAATATGCTGATGTATAGAAGAGGAACCGTGTCAATATACAGCCGATACATGCACTTACGCGATGGCGTATATATGAATAAACTGGTGGTTTTCGCGCAGTGTATTCATTTGAAAGTAGGATAATTCCACAAAACCAGTATTGAATGATAATCGACAAAATTTGATAAACCACGTTTCGGATTCAAAACAGTGTAACTGCCAAAAGTAATGAGACTCAAACAACTCATATATTATGAGTTGTGAACTACAGGAATTGTTAGATAGGCTTCAGAAAAAATCCAGCCATTTTTTTTTCAGCTTTTACCCACTTTATAATATGAATCCTCATTTGATTAGACTGCCCCTTCATATGAGAGCATGGAAAATATTGACAATGAAAACCCTGCAACACATGAGATGTTTCCACTGAAGAAAATAAACCCTAAAACAATGTCTGATTTAACATAGAAATGATAACAGAAATGAGTGTATATTATTCATCATATAGATATGTGTATCCTATTTACAAGTAGAACACAAATACCCCCAAAAGCCTTCAGAATTTAGGATATATATTTGGAAAACTATCGTATTGGGCGGATTTTACCCCCAACAGGCTGGTTGGTGCAGGGATTCAAGCGGATTCAAGTACAGGATCTATGCTAGGAGAATGCATTCGAGCATTTTAGAATTTCTATTCATTCTATCATCATATCATCATAATATCTATCCGAGTCCAAAAGCACCAAAGTAACCCCATTTTAAATTTTGCTTAATAGAAACGTGTGTTACAAGATTTAATATCACTAAATTCAATTTCTAGGAACGTTTTAATTGGACAAATAAAATGTAGAGTGATTCTTTTGGCCTCCAAATTGACCAACATAATTTTTTAGACCTTTATTTATACAGTCAGGCTAGCATTCGCGTGCAGACAATGATGGTATTATTTAATTTCCCCCGTGGATTTATCTCGATCACGCGTATCCGCCTGTAAGCCGCTGATACTGGCCCGTTTCCACTGGCCGATTTTCCGTCACCGATCTACAGTCAGGAACCACCGACGGACTTTTGGCCCTGCTGACCCAAGATCGGTCAATGGAAACACCCCACCTCGTGCAATGACCCACGACTTTTTCTGTTTAGATTACGCAATGTGGTACCACCCACCACTGAGTGAATGATTGGTGGCTTAGTGAAATCTCCTACCCTTCTACATAGACGCACAGTGAGTGGCACCACCAACAGACTTTCTGGGTGACTCAAAAGATCTACACCCTTTTTGTCGGCCAATGGAAACAGGCCTATACTGGTATAAGGCCTGTTTCCACTGGCCGATTTCCCGTCACCGATCCACAGTCAGGAACCACCGACCGACTTTTTTTCTTTTTTTTTTCTTTTTAGGTTTTTTATCTATCCTGGAGTGGTCACCTAGGACTGTGACATGTCCTAACTTCCGGTGGCTCCTGCGGATGTATTACATACCGTGAGATGCTTACTGAATAATAAACTGAATAATTTGGCAGTTTCACTTAGTTATCAAGCAGTTTGGTCCTTATAAATGCAACATAATACAGTCAATATAAGAAGCTTAGCATGATAAGTAAAATATGATATAACTTAAATTGACTTTTGCCACTGCTGATCAATAATCGGTCAAAGGAAACGACCCAGCTCGTGAAATGACCTACAACGTTTTCTGCTTAGATTATGCAATGTGGTACCACCTACGATTGAGTGAAAGCTGGGTCACTGAGTGAAATCTACTACCCTCACAGTTTGTTTGTTTGTTTGTTTGGGTAGTTTAACGTCCAATTTGTTCAATTAGACTTACTTTGGATTCGACTGAATCTATGAGGTGAATGTAGGACGGAATCCCACCCCTACACATTTAACGAGGTGAGAGTTCTTTTACTTCCCACACCACATAGACATGGTATGAGAAGGATTGGCCTTTGATATAGCAGTAAATCTACCACTGCTGGGAGGTGAAGGAGAAAAGTGGCTGCAGTGGGACCCGAATCAACAAAGTCCTGCTCTTTACCACTGAGCTAACTCCCCACCCCGGTTGCTTTAGTTATGCTTGCGTGCAAGCATATCCGGTCTGCACCACAAGGAGGCGAGGCGACCAAGAGGGTGAACAGATTGGTAATTTCTGTCCACCCCAGCAGACCACCCTCACAGATTTTCTATACTGACGCAGTCAGTGGCACCACCGACAGACTTTATGTATAGGTATGTATAGACTTTCTGGGTAGCTCAAAAAATCTTCTTTTTTTTTTTTTAATGTTGATTTTTATTCTGGAGTTAGCTACTAGGATATACACGGTATCATATTTTCAGTAGGCTCCAGGGCCAGGAATCATTTTCGGTAGTTTTGAGGTAATTTAATAGTAAAAGGAAGTAACATTTAATACAAGGTGTTGATTGTATATGAATATTACAAGTGAACATTTTTGATTCACCGCATAGTACAAACAGAGATATCTAATACTATATGATATATACAATGCTATTTTCTTAAAAATCATTATTATTTCAAATAAATGAATGTAGTGGAGTATGGTTTTGGGATATGGAAAAAGACAGCAGTCAGTACGTTAAACGTAGGGCAGTGAGGTTTCAGGTGTAGAAGGCTAGAAATTGTCTAATGTAAATGCCAAGCGTGTGGCAACTGTAGATCGTCTGATTATATCACATCACACAATTCAGCACCACTTGACGACTATTGGACACGCTCTGATGCCCGCGACATTTTCAAGTGAGATTGAATTAGGCGTCTAGATAGGCGGCGATTCTGTGAAAACTCATAGTTGTAGGTGTAAACGCTCGGGTATATTCTAAAGTTGATGACTTTTGCAGTATACACATAACCTTAGCCTGACGACTATTGCCTGACGATCTACAGTCGCCACGTATTTAGTCATCTAGTGTAAACGCCAGGTCAGGCAAAGTTCTGGCAGGCGGTGCCACACTGACCGATTCAATTTCTAGGGCTCACCTGAGCTTATGATTCTTTTGTGGCCGAGAAAGGAACATTGATCACTGCGTGAAAACCACCAGTTTATTCATATTATCGGCTGTATATATTGACATATTTCCTCTTCTATACATCAGTGTAATGGCTGTATTTGCAGCAAAGCGTATATGAATAGAAATATCGTGTGCGGGACATGTATACGCGGGTCGTATATATTTTACACATCTATATATGTATACATATATATAAACTGGTGGTTTTCGCGCAGTGCAAATTAAAAAAAAATCGTACAGGGTGCAATAGCCTTAACTCTCGAGGGGCCCGATGACCGTCCCCAGCCTCCCTGGAGTCCTCCTGTAGGCCTCCAGTGGGGACCGGGGCCCGGAGATATCTCTGCACAAACAGGAGCAAAAAGATATTATCCATGGACCTCGTTGTCGCTAGTGTAATACCGGGGACACACCAAGCGAGTCAAGGCGGCGATCTCTGGAATCGCCAACACAAAATGGCATGTATGTGAGATATTAATTCATAGTAACATCTCCTAATGATAATGTAGCGCATCGGGAGCAATAATCAGGTGAAATATGAAATAATAACTCACATATAGGCCATTTTGTGTTGGCGATTCCGGAAATCGCTGCGTTTCTCGCTTGGTGTGTCTCCGGCTTGAAGTAATACCAGGGACACACCAAGCGAGTCAAGGCGGCGATCTCTGGAATCGCCAACACAAATTGGCGTGTATGTGAGATATTATTTCATAGGAATATCTCCTGTTTATAATTTAGCATATTGGAAGCAATAATCAGGCGAAATATCAAATAATAGCTCACGTATGGGCCATTTTGTGTTGGCGGTTATATAACTCGCTGCGTTTCTCGCTTGGTGTGTCTCCGGCTTAATACCGGGGATACACCAAGCGAGTCAAGGCGGCGATCTCTGTAATCTCCAACACAAAATAGCTGGTATATGAGATATTATTCCATAGAAATATTTCCCGCACATGATTAAACATCTCAGAAGCAATATTCAGGTGAAATATGAGATAATAGGTTACATTATAGGTCATTTTGTGTTGGCGATTCCGGAAATCGCCGCGTTTCTCGCTTGGTGTGTCTTCAGCTTTAGCAATTCGGCCACGTTCTAGTGCTTGGTCTGGGAATCGCAATCGCAGCAACGGAATCGGCCAGATGGATCAGAGCCTATCACCCAGCTCAGAATTATATAAACAAGGAGCTCTGTAGAATATTATCATGAAACATCACGAAATTTCATATGATTGATTATATAGCATGAGTTGTCTTCGCGGAATGATTTCACGAAGCGGAGCTGAGTGATGTCTGTAGCAGAAGACAATGAATGCCATGTAAACAATTGTATGAAATTAAGTGACGTTTAGATTTTATCCTATCCCGTATCTATCGGTTCTGTCCCCCGACTTCCTAGTGACTGCTTCATGAACTAACAATGGCTCTGTCCCCTATATAATGGCGACTTATGGACTCATTCTGGTACTAATATAGATACGGGCAATTTAGATGACTTAATCTCGTTGCATAGAAACAAATATGGTTGGTCACGATAGGGATATATAGACATACATTATTCATACAATGACCACATTATTATACGCCCACCTAATCCACCACACTGGAGCGTGGGCGTGGGTTTTATTATCCATCGGATACAAAGTCCCCATTGAAAATGCATAGGGACTCAGTAAACCATGACCCATTGTATAAAACCTTTCAGATACCATAACTGTGGTATACGGATTCACACCTGTGGTATACGGCCTCAAAACCATGGTATACGGGAAAAATAGTCCCTTTTGCTACAGAGCAAAGAAATAGTCCCTATTGTTATACCTTTTCATATGGCAATAACTGGGTTTAATCTATTTGAAAATATGGATAATAAATACAACAAACGATGATTTTGTGGACAGGCGGCTCTGTAAACCACTCGAGGTTGACGTCGTAATACACTCGCTACCGCTCGTGTATTACTACGCGTCAACCACTCGTGGTTTACGGCCGCCCGTCCACGAAACCATCGATTATTGTCTATATCAGGAATCTGTTTAGTGTTGAGGGTGTGAGGCTACGCCCAGCAGCACCTATCTCTCTTATCTTAGCCTGGCATAAATGTTTATCTGAGCTTAACTCAAGAACTCGTACTCAACAGGCTTTCAATGGGAGTTAGAAGCATATCAGACAATTTGGGTTGAAAATGTAAATGAGAGTTCTATATGATGAATCCAGGTGTTGTAGAACTTATATCTAACTTAGAGAAACAGGGGGCCACCATGCTAATTTCTGATCTAGAGATTAAGATGATAATAATATTAAAACAGAATATAGAGGAATCCTGAAAAGTTGTTTTTCACATAGTAAAACCTATATCGTTTTCTTCGAATTTTCATAGACTATAGCAATAAAAGAGTACTACACATAAACGTTTTAAAAATCATTGGCCACCGAATCGAAGAAAACTTCGGTGCATTTCCTATATAAATCAATCGAATGTAAATTTGCTTTTTTTTCACTTATAGGGTTATATCAAACTCGATAATATTTTATATTTCATCCATTTATTATCAGAATAAATCAGAGGAACCGGTTGGAAATGATAAGTGTCAGTATTTGAAAATCACTATGTATTGTAGAATATACCTTGATATTCAGAAAAAGGTCTTCATGTAGGATCCTAGATTATTAAACGAGCCCCCGTGAGCTACATGAGTCCCACCGAGTGTATTCCACTTCACTCTCCCCCCCTAGTTTTCCTCCACATCCCTCCGTCCACCAACTGGTCCCTCATGCTTACCCCTCCTTATATCATTCCACTGTAACACCTCTAATCCCTCTGTTTCACCCGTCTCTGATCCCTCAATCCCCCATGTCAAAGCTACTTTAATTAGGTTCCATATTGACAAAAGGCTAATTAGATTCTGTAACCTCCAAGGAGCTCGATGCTGATTGGCCAGTTGAGATACCAGGTTACAAAGCAGGATTAATTGAATCATCACATAATCCCTGTAGGAAACTATTGCAATTTAAATTGTGATTAATCAATTGGATTCTCGAAACCTTCCCTTACCTTAACATAATCTCAAACACCCTCAGCTGGGCCCCGTTGCTCCACATTTTGTGGTATCGCTAGCTATAATCGGATCGCAATTCTATTTTTACGATTACTTTAACGATCCGAACGAAAAAGTGTTGCTCCCATGATTTCGGATCGTATCGCTATATTCATGTGGTATCGCTAATTTCAACAATGCGATAGCGATACAACAATTCAGGGGCACATATTGAATGAGACAGGGGAAGATTAATTAGTTCTTTGATTAAATACAGATAGCATTAAAACCGGTCTGACAACTATATTTCCTATAGGTAGAAGAACAAGGGGCAAGGGTTGATAGTCCTACCATGGATCGTTATTAGAATATCAAATAAGACTTTATCTCACCCCAGATATTTTTTCTCCATAGACTTAACATTGGGAACTCGTATCTAATGCCTATTAGATATTTATGAAAAATATCCAATGGGGGATAATGTCACAAATGTTAGCCCATTAGTCAATATTAAGGGTGAGATAAATTTAGAAACCCATTCAAGTTTAGGGTCAGAGCTCGATCCCATCTCAATTGAATCACGTAATAATTCACTCGGCTTCGCTTTGTGAATTACTATGTGATTCAAACTCGATGGAATACGAGCTCATACCCTAAACTTTCATGGGTTTCCTCTATAGTATCTAACCCACAGCGATACGATCCGCAGTGCTGTGAAGGTCTGCGTAAAAAGTATCACAAAAAGCAGTATTTTACCTGGCGATGCGCCTATGCGATTACGACACGATCCGCAAAATTTCAGGAGCAATGTCTAGGTCCTGGGATCGCTATTCTGTGATCCGCAGCTCTGTCGTTAACATGGAGCAACAGGGCCCTGGGGGTTGTTGCTCCTAGAAATGTGGGAAAAAGCGTTGCTTCAGTAATATCGGATCGTATCATGTGGTATCGTTATTCTCATGTTGTATCACTACCTTTTACAACACCACATTTTCAGTGACATAGGTGCAAAGGCTCATTAGATTTTTAATTGTTTATAGGCGACAATATGATTATGATGCAGTCTGCAAAACGTGGAGTAACGACCCCCGGGGAGTGTTGTTCCTGTTTTTATGGTGTCGTTAGCTATAATCGGATCGCAGCACTTTGAGGCCTCGAGGGTTCTGTTTTCACAGAGAAAGACCTGATGACCTGCTGTTGACTTTTTTCAGCTGAGTTACATAATAAGAGAGAACTCTTGGCACTTCCATGCATGGGCTCACCCGAGTCACCACACAGCAGAGACTGGCACTCCACATTAATGTAGAAGGAACACACCACTAATTCGCCGACCCAAACCCCGACAGTAGGTTCAAATTAGATCCATACAGAGTATGAATAATTCATGATAGCGTTATCTATGCGCAGCATATAAAGATTCATTCTTAAACACTGCGTCAAAACCACCAGTTTATTCATATACACGCCATCGTGTAAGTGCATGTATCGGCTGTATATTGACACGTTTCTTCTTCTATACGACAGCGTAAAGGCTGTATTTGCCACAAAGCGTATTTGAAGAGAAATATCGTATGTGGGACTTGTATATGTGGGTCGTATACATTTAAGACGTCTATAGATGAGGCGTATACACAACGGAAAATAGGACTACCTTGTATACGCTAAATGATACCTATATAAACGCCAGGTGTATACATACATAAACTGGTCGTTTTCGTGCTGTGAAAGTCCCACGGCATTACCATCATGCAATATCAAATCAATTTAGGAAGTCTATATCGTATTGGTTTACTTATCAAACAACGCAAGTTATAAGCATGGTGATGTATTGATTCAATAGCACGATCTATATATATTGCAATATCACTAATGGAGTTACAGTGTTGACGTTCATAACAAATGCAGGGTCAGTAATAAGGTGAGATGGAATCTAGGAGATGAAGTTAAAGCCAGAATACTGTGGTGCAGCAGAGTGATAATACAGGACTTAGGAAGACCCTCACAAGACCCTCACAACCCTATATTCAGATGTATAAACTGCTTTTATCTCACCCCTGTTGCAAGTTAAGCCATAGGAATAACATTAGAAAAATATACTCAGCGATCACCCTGGTAAAGTGACAATACTACGCCACGGCCTTGGCGTAGGGAATTTGCTAAGTATATTCTGATTATTCTGAAGTTGTGATGATATCTAATGTCATAGAAAGGGGTGAGATAAATCCAGAACCGCACTCGAATCGTAAAATAGACAATACTCCACTTGTTTGGCTGTGCCATAATCATCAATCGGCTTTGCCTCAATGACGATTGCGGCCCATCCAAACTCGTGGAGTATTGTCTATTTATACGATTCTCGATGCAGTTCTATATAATTATCTTATATGAATTCCTTTTTATCAATTAAGGTAAAGACATACAGTTCACACGAACTG
Source organism: Alentia gelatinosa (assembly GCA_950022655.1). NCBI lineage: Eukaryota > Metazoa > Annelida > Polychaeta > Phyllodocida > Polynoidae > Alentia > Alentia gelatinosa. The sequence goes on from OX465586.1 coordinate 3,822,319, forward strand.
GACATTTTTAAATGTAGTTAAAGCAACCGACGTCAACCTCGAGTGGTTTATTGAGCCGCCTGTCCACAAAGCCAACGTTTATTGTCTATTCAATTTTTTGAATAAGTTAAACCCAGGAATTGCCATATTAAGGATTATCATATACCTATGCAGTATAAATTGTATACTGAACCTTGTGCAGTACACTGTTATACTGAACACGTTCAAACATCAGCAGTGTGTGGACTTTCACGTAGACATGTCATCTATGCCAATATATGGTAAGATTTGATTAATCTTGGGTATATAATAAATATAGAACGACCCACCATACTTGCACATGCTACAAAACTCGATGGGAATTGGTGTTATTTATGGTACTCGGCCTGTGGCCTCGTTCCATAAAAAACAACAATTCCCCATCTCGTTTTGTATCATGTACAGCATGGTCAGGTCGTTCTATATAAGCATTACAATAGGGACTATTTCTTTTCTCTATAGCACAAAGGGATTATTTTCCCCGTATACCATGGTTTTGAGGCCGTATACAACAGATTTCAATCTGTATACCACAGTTATGGTATCTGACAGGTTTTACATAATGGGTCGTGGTTTACTGAGTCCCCATACATTTTCAATGGGGTCTTTGTATACGATGGATAATAAATTGCAAGTGTACTTCAGTGTCAGATGAAAACACTGTGTAGAGGTGGAATCACCGAGCAGCTCGCGGGCACTTGTGAGCAGCTCAAGCTTGTGGTAAACTCTAAATATCTAAATAAGTCTCCTCTATAATACACACTTTCATATAGCAGTGGCAGAATAAAGATACATTGTAAGTGTACCTCAGTGTCAGATGTAAACACTAGGTATAAGCACATTCACCGAGCAGCTCAAAGGTATTTGGGAGCTGCTCCAGCCTGTAGTGACCTCTAAATATTTCTAGGTCTCCTCTATAATATTCACTTCCATATAGCAGTAGCAGAATAAAGATACATTGTAAGTGTACTTCAGCGTTAGATGTAAACACTGGGTATAAGGACATTTACCGAGCAGCTCATGGGCACTTGTGAGCAGCTCAAGCCTGTAGCAAGCTCTAAATATCGAAATAAGTCTCCTTTATAATACACACTTTCATATAGCAGTAGCAGAATAAAGATACATTGTATGTGTACCTCAGTGTCAGATGTAAACACTGGGTATAAGGACATTTATTATCCACCTAATACAAAGTGTCCATAGAAAACACACAGGGAGTTTGTATGAACATACCCGGGGCATACGGATATGTAAACGATGGATAATAAAAAAAGTCCTCTACCGGTCGCCGAACATCGGCTGCTTTTATGACAAAGTACAACAGACAATGCAATTACACATAATACGACAGTGGGCGGGTGGGGTGTGGTGTGCTAGGTGAGCAGATTTCATATCCATAGATTGCACTGCACGAAAACCACCGTTTTATTTATATATACGCCATCACAGAAGTGCATGTATTGGCTGAATATTGACTTGTTTTCATTTATATATACCCCAGGCCTTATATACGACAGACGCGTCTTGGCTGTATTTCACACCCGGCGTATATGAGAGAAAATAACCTCTGCCCCTGCCCCCTCCCGCCCCTTGGTGTTGGTAGAAGTACAGGTGTCCTCAGTAGGAAGCCCCCCCCCCCCCCCCCACCACCCCCACCACTTCCCCCCGCCCGCTCTCAGTGAAGTCCTGTTCAGGACGCTTATATATACGCCCACAGATGACGTGTATACACATGGGGATTAAGACAACCTTGTAGACGCAAAATACCTACTCATATACGCCGGGCGCATTCATATGTAAAATGATGGTTTTCGTGAAGTGTTTGAAGTGTGTTCGACATTGAATGTTTTGGACATTCCGTGGTAGCATTGCTCGGATCTTCTTTAAACAATTATACATATAACATAACCTTTCTCACCTCTGATATATTCTCCATATTATGTTAAGTGCAGTGCATATTCACTGGGAATATATACACAATGTTTACTGGTTTCAGATACAAGTGGTCGTATGCTCCGAGGAGTTGACCCGTAGCAATATCCGAGCACATGCATGGATATTGCGCAGATTGAACTCCAAGGAACATGCAACCGCTTTTATCTGAAACGAGTCTTTATTGTATTTATTGGTTAAGATTTTCTCTTTCGAGTTGGGCTTTCCTCCGTCAACCAAGGGATGGTGTTTTTCGGTGGAATTCAATTCCTCTAGAATTTTTTTTTATTGTATTTATTATCCACCTTTTTTCTGACAAGGGGCGTACCAACATAAGTTCATTTTCATTTTCGGTACGCACTATTTTTCAATAATATCTTTCGATATATATTGCCTCGAAGTTAGAGCGGTCACATAGTAACTTCCATCGCGCTGAGAATTGTCTATCCCTTCACTATCTGCGCACTATTCACTGTGATATTGTGAAAGGAGCAGGGTGCCAGTGTCTCAGTAGTGCCTTAGAGGCATGCCCAGCTGACCATGACCAATCACTCAAGACCGAAATACCACCAGACACTTTGCATTAGGTGGATAAGACATCCCTGTAGGCGTTGTACAGAAATGCTACAATGCCTTGGAACATGCCAGGGCCTTGATGGCTGAACCTCTCCGTCTGCTGCCTATTAGACTTGCTCAAGTCTTTGATTATGAACATTCATTAAATGATTAAAGAACATCGGAATACAATTCATTATATCAGTGTGAGACGAGGCGGCTACCTATCGAATTAGGGACCCCACAAGGACCCGAAGGCACTTGGTGATGGACCTTATAGGCCCTACACTCTTTTTTCATATGGAGAGAGATATATCACAAAATACAATTCATTATAGCACTTGTCCTTCCCTGTGTCACTCAGAAGGGGTGGAGGGGTAGGATCCAGGGACTGAGGCCAGTCTAGCTGCCTATCTACGAGCCTACGATCCGCGGCTCCCAAGATAAGAGCGTGGATCTGTCAATTTGCCTCCACAACACTGTCAGAACCCCCAGACACAGGCAGGCCGGTCGGCCTAATCGGGTTAGGCGGGATCACCCCCATAGGCCGAGCAGCTGAGGCGCATGCGCATGAGAGGGTCACTCTCCAAGCAGAGATCCTGTGCCGTGCCTGAATCTCTAAGACAAGATACAGAATCTGTGGTGGTTTTCTCCATAGACTTGATATTGGGAACTCGTATCCAACGCCCGTTGAGTATTTAGGAAAAATACTCGATGGAGGATTGTGTCACAAAGGTTAGTCAATTAGTCAATGTGAAGGGTGAGATAAATTCAGAAACCTATTCTAGTTGAGGGGTCAGAGCTCGATCCCATCTCGTTTGAATCGCTACGCTTTTAAAACTCGATGGGATATGAGATCTGATCATAAACATTCATATATTTCCTCCATAATGCCAACAATCAAGATTTACATATCACACAGGACACATTATAAATCTTATTCCTGTTGTTTGTGGTGTCAAATCAAGCAAACCTCGAGTGCTTTACAGAGCCGCCTGTCCACAAAACCATCGTTTGTTGTATTTATTATCCATCCTTTCAATGATAAGATTTAACCCAGTACTTGCCATATTAAAGAGTATAACAATAGGGACCATCTTTGATCTATAGCACAAAAGGACTGTTTTCCCGTATACCATGGATTTGAGGATATATACTCCAGATTTGAATCCGTAGACCACAGTTATTGTATCTGACAAGTTTTATATAATGGGTCGTGGTTTATTGAATCCCCATAGGGACTCAGTGTACCATGAATAATGATATAATATATACAATGATTTTTTTTCTTGCTGCCGTAGAATATAAACAAAGGATCCAATATGGAAACACATGTATATATATGAACACATGTTCTGTTGCTTGGAAGAACAATAATGTATTATCGAAGGCAATAAAGATTTTAAAAAAAATACACACCTAACCACGTATTGAACATAATATGTATTATTATATACCTGTGGCTGTATGAACCACATATACTGCCCGCTCCTACCCATGGCGTATTTATACCCGTACGCCACACTGTGACGTACGGGGTATGTGATCATGTGACCAGGTAAAATCTCGCCATTTTTAGGTATATAATAATACGAAAACAGGCTGACTGTCTTCGTACGTCAAAATACTTGGTAAAATTGTTGATCACATACATCCCTCTGCCTACGGCATCGGGATGTATGTGATCAACAATTTCACCGCGTACTTTTGACGTACGAAGACAGTAAGCCAATTTCCGTATACAACGACTGCAAGTTTGGAACAAGTGAGGTAGGCTTGGGGCAGAGATTAGTAATCCAGTGCAGCATGGGGGATCTGTGGGGATTGTAGGTGAGGGGTAGTTGGGTCACGATGTGAGGTAATATCCATTTGTGAGCTGCTCATCTGACTGCCTTCATTACAACTCCCGGACCAGGCCTGCCCCCCTGCCCACCAGGGGCGCCTCGAGCAGTGAGCCAGGTGTTGAGGGGTGCCTGGTGTGCTGGGTGTGAGCTGAGGTAACTGCCACAGCGAGTAAATAGAGCAGCTCCGATAAGTCACACAACACCGAAGCTTCCTGGCCGTCTTATTCCAGCTAAAGTCCAATGCACATCTACTGATTCGGGGTTGGACGATTGCTTCCCAAATCGTAAAGTTGTCACAGGCAAATTACGTAACCCGAATGTGGGGTATTTCTAATGTTCTGTTGTCGCGGACTGGATTTATCAACATGTTGATAAACTGTATGTTGGAAGTTAACCATACAAAACCAGACCTTGTTCCGTTTCATTTGAAGTGTAAATTTTATTGATGATAATTGATGAGTACAGGTAAGCTGATGAGATGAGAGATTGGTGATGATGATTAAAAACTCAATGTTTCGATAAATATATTTATCTTCGTCAGGAGTTGATTTAGAAACATTGACCGATAACTCGTCGGCGACAAAAAAAAACATCTCAAGGGGAGGGGGTTCATTAATTGTTGGCTGATCCTTGCCTTGCTGCCCCATATCTACTGACTAGGGCCGACTCTGTTAAGATGCCTCGCCTGAGACAAAGTACAGTTCCTTTGTCACCAACAAAGGTACATCAATGTTCAAAAATCGGTAGAAACTATACAATTCTTGATCCAGTTCTATACAAATACTCGTTGAGTGGAATAACTTTCTCAGAGAGCAGGCAATGCCTAGCAGTAAGTACAGAAATATATCAGCAGTATCTACCCACTATCTGTCCAACTTAGTTTTCTTTGCACCCTAGTTCCATATGGCACTAGTTAAGTATTTTACACACACACATAGAATCATATAACCAACATATTGAGATATTTAGAAAATACTAAGCTATGTTTCGAATGTAGACTTTCTGCACTAATGCATTCTGTATTCAAGATCTAAAAAAAACTTTCTCAATTATTTCTGGAGCGGATTACCTCGATGAAGGTGTTACATTACTTTGCTCCCTGACTGTGAAATGAATGTCAGACTTTGAGTCTATGCTCACACAGTCAATATTAGGCTGACCAGTGTTTATTTATTTATTCGCAATTACTAAAGGCACGAAGCTAGCAGGATGGGAATAATTGTGTTTATCATGAATTTGCATTTCCTTGGTTAATGAGTTTTCCACCATTGGACCGACTGTATATATTGCAAACTCCTTTGAGCTCCTTGTAGGACTCTGTTTGTTTGTATGTCCCTAGGGATATACAGCTGGCCGTATTCCCCGCGCACAGTAATTAACGTACAAGGCCGCATACTTTGACGCCTACAGACTTGGCGTTAGAAGGTCTTGCATAAATAAAAGCTACGTGGAGTCCCTCATTATACTGCTCCCCGCAATGACGGAGTGCACACTTTGAGCAGCTCACACTTCTCCGGCCAAATCGAAATGAGATGGTTTCGTCTTAATGAAGAAACCAACAAGTTTTGGTCAAAGTCATCGTTCTCTATGAGTTTGATGCGGAGTGATATGAGTGAGGCAAAGCCGAGTGAATATCATGTAGAATTCAAACGAGTTGGAGAAGAATGACATTGCCTCACACATACAGGGCCACATGTGCCACACATACAACACCACATATTTCATATGCATTGCAATATTTGCTATATACATATACACAATATTGACTGGTTTCAGATACAAGCGGTGGTATGCTCTGAGGAGTTAATGCGTGGTAATATCCGAGCGCATGCATGGATATTTTGCAGGGTCACCTCAGAGGAGCATACAACCATTTTATCGGAAACCAATCTATGTTGCATTTATAAATCATTGACCATTTCCGGACAAGTGATATACCGATATTAGTTCAATTATGTATGCACTATTTTCTTCTTTTCTTTACACACTGCTATTTCATCCATTATTTTTCCGTATGCACCGGTTTTTGCTGCCCGAAGCATAGAACATATCTGTATGCACTGGGTAAGTATATATACACTCCCGATGCGTTTTCTATGGACATGTTGTATTAGGTGGATATATCTGTATGTTCTGGGTAGAGTGATACACACTCCTTATGTGTTTTCTATGGATACTTTGTACAGATATATCTGTATGCTCCGGGTATGTAGATACACACTCCCTATGTGTTTTCTATGGACACTTTGTATCAGGTGAATATATCTGTATGATCCGGGTATGTAGATACACACTCCCTATGTGTGTATTTATGGACACTTTGTATCAGGTGGATATATCTGTATTCTCCGGGTATGGTGATACACACTCCCTATGTGTTTTCTATAGACACTTTGTATTAGGTGGATATATCTGTATGCTCCGGGTATGGTGATACACACTCCCTATGTGTTTACTATGGACACTTTGTATGAGTTGGATATATCTGTATGCTCTGGGTATGGTGAACACACTCCCTATGTGTTTTCTATGGACACCTTGTATTAGATGATTAATGATATCAAATATATGCAAGGCACATATACCACACTTACAATGCCAATATATGCCACAGATACAATGCCAAATATGCCTCAAATACCACAACCTATGCCACACTTGCCAGATATACCACACAGACACTACAACATATGCCACGCACGCAATGCCAGAACTGCCTGCAAGACCGTCAAGGTGCCTCAAGTATTACCGAGAACAACATGGCAGCCTGCTGGCATTATCCTACCAGCTCTCCGCAATTACCACAGTCTGTGCGCAGTTACAGTGAGTCAGATAGCAGCCAGGGAGCTCACTGTAGGCTAGAACTGTTCCCAAGTGCCCGCGAGCTGCTCGATAAATACACAATATTGACTGGATTCAGACACATGCGGCCGTATGCTCTGAGGAGTTGACGCGTAGTAATATCCGAGCGTATGCGAGGATATTGCGTAGAGTCAACCCCGCTTTTATCTGAAACCAGTCTATATTGTATTTATTATCCACCTTTTCTCGGCAAGTGGCATGTCGATATCAGTTCATTTTAGTTATGCACTATTTTTCCGTACGCACTATTTTCCGTATGCGCCACCCGGAGCATACAGCATATCCGTATGCGCCGGGTATGTCCATACAAACTCCCTGTGTGTTTTCTATGGACACTTTGTATTAGGTGGATAATAAATGTCCTTATACCCAGTGTTTACATCTGACACTGAGGTACACTTACAACGTATCTCTATTCTGCTACTGCTAGATAAAGGAGTATGTTATAGAGGGAATCTAGAAATATTTAGAGCTTGCTACAGGCTTGAGCTGCTCACAAGTGCCCGCGAGCTGCTCGGTAAATGTCCTTATACCCAGTGTTTACATATGACACTGAGGTACACTTACAACGTATCTCTATTCTGCTACTGCTAGATAAAGGAGTATGTTATAGAGGGAATCTAGAAATATTTAGAGCTTGCTACAGGCTTGAGCTGCTCACAAGTGCCCGCGAGCTGCTCGGTAAATGTCCTTATACCCAGTGTTTACATATGACACTGAGGTACACTTACAACGTATCTCTATTCTGCTACTGCTAGATAAAGTAGTATGTTATAGAGGGAATCTAGAAATATTTAGAGCTTGCTACAGGCTTGAGCTGCTCACAAGTGCCCGTGAGCTGCTCGGTGAGTCTCATTCTACACAGTGTTTACATCTAACGCTGAAGTACACTTACAATGTATCTTTATTCTGCTACTGCTATATGAAAGTGTGTATTATAAAGGAGACTTATTTCAATATTTAGAGCTTGCTACAGGCTCGAGCTGCTCACAAGTGCCCATGAGCTGCTCGGTGAGTCTCATTCTACACAGTGTTTGCATCTAACGCTGAGGTACACTTACAATGTATCTTTATTCTGCTACTGCTATATGGAGGAGTATATTATAGAGGAGACCTAGAAATATTTAGAGGTCACTACAGGCTTGAGCTGCTCCCAAGTGCCCGCGAGCTGCTCGGTGAATGACCTTATACCTAGTGTTTACATCTGTCACTGAAGTACACTTACAATGTATCTTTATTCTGCTACTGCTATATGAAAGTGCACATTATAGAGCACAGAGTGATTGCTAGTTATGCCATCATCCGCCAGAAAATTGTTAAAAAGGCGCCACTGTTGTCCGGGGCAACCAGTGTTATCAGTTATTATAATCTATAGATAATATTCAGACATTGAGTTAATATTGGCTAAAATTCCTCCATGCCAAGTCCATTCAAGGTAGCATCATGCCTGGGAACAGACGTAGCCTCGTCCTGTATCTAACAAGTGTCTTTGATAAAATTTATTGATAATTGATCCCGTCACCTGGTGTTTTAGATTGTGTGGGGTGTCACCTCCATAACGCAATAGCTATGTGAGCTATAGAGGAAACCTATAAAAGTTTACTCTCAGAGCCTGTATCCAATCGAGTTTAAATAGCGTAGTATTTTACAATGCGAAGCCGCGTAAATTACGAATTACGTAGAGATGGGATCGAGCTCCAACCGTAAACTTCAATAGGTTTCTGAATTTATCTCATCCCTCACATTGAATAATTGTACATTTTCATGATGTATTGTACATTTTATTCTTGTCCTTGTATGTGACTACTACATAGGAGAACACCTTTATGGCGAAAGCTTTTTGCCGTTCATATATATCGACTGGATAATAGAAAAAAATAAACAAAAAAAAGAAGCTTCAGCAGTCCTTCCAATATACTAATCTAGAATTGAAATGAGTTTGTGGGAAGTAAGTGAATCGCAATTGTTTCAAAATGAGGTCTGAATAGATTTTTTTATATGTGGATTTCAAAATACTTTATTATTTGCTGATAGATCATTCTTTTTGGGCCATTCTGTTTACTGAATCAACACACGCATATGGTTTGTGCATCTGTTGAACCGACTGCAAAAGGGTAAATTGCGATGACCTGTGATGTGATACAGGGATATAGTATGTCGAGGTTTCATATACACTACCCTCTCATACCTACTGATTGTATATATAAGCGTATGTAGCTATTTCTTTGTTTTATTGAATAAATTTAGCAGCATACAATACTCGCCATAAATAGATAGGCTTTCTTCGATATAGTAGTCGATACTCCGATTATAGAGGAAGCCTATGAAAGCTAAGAGTCAGATCTCGTATCCCATCGAATTGCAATCATGTAGTAACTCACAAGGCGAACCAATGGGATAACCTACTGAAAACAGGGTCACCCTACCCTAGTAACGAACTCTAGAATAAACTCAACTAAAAAAAAAAATCCCTCAATTTCAGATCTAATAATTTCCGTTGTAAAATATTTTCTAATCTGATAAACATCTCAGCTATAGTTAACCTGGCGTTTACACTATAAATTCTGGCTGGTGATTCTGGGATTTCGCACCACCTGACTACTTTCAGCAGTACAAAGCTAGAAATCAATCATCTATTGTAAATGCCAAGCGTGTGGCAAGTACAGATCATCTCATTGTATGAAATTGTACAATTAGGCACCACTTGACGACTATTGGACACGCTCTGACGCCCACGACTATTCTAAGCAGGCTTGAATTAGTTGTCTACATGTGGGGCAAATCTGTGAAAACTTATAGTCATCAGTGTAAACGCAGAGGAGGTGTGAAGCGCAGTGCCCCCTATAGGGACCCAACTCATATATGTCATCGAGGCAGGGTTCAAGGCGCCACTTTCAAACCTGCAAGCAGAGGGGAAGGAGCTCTTAACAATGGACTGTGTGAGGCTTGTAAGCCATAGCCATAGCCTATGTGAAATAAGGCTGTATTCAACACTACCAAACAGCCATAAAATGTGGAGCTCTATTGAGCTCTATTGTGGTTTGGAGTACATTAAATATCACTCTATCAATATCTGAAAAGATTTTTGATAGAGCTTTAACAGTTTGTATGTAGTAGCTGTTACTAGTTAGCCTATTTTTGTATAGGAATCTCCAGTCAGCTGTCAGCTGCCAAAATGATAGGGGGCGCTGCGCTATACACCTCCTCTGGTGTAAATGCTCGGGTACATTCTGAGGTGGACTATTTTTGCGGGTTTTTTTTTTTTTAATGTTATTCATGTAAATTAACAAAGACACAGACTATCGTCCGAAGATGTTCTACAGTCGTCAAGTTTTTAGTCATCTAGTGTAAACGCTGGGTTAGAAAGAAATAATTATGAAATGTTTTAAAGCAGCGAGTGCTCAATACCAACCAGTGGAACGATCTGAAAGGTTCCAGAGAACGCAAACAAGCTACAATTGTACTCAGTAGTCCATCTACGAGAACTCACTAGAGTGTCAACCTCCAGCAACACAAGAAAAACAATCTTTTTCACGAGCAGGACCTTCGATCGGTTTGAGAGGAGATAAAAAGAGAGCTAAGTAAATACTGTGAGATGGGTGGCACGCACACCTGATTAAAACCAGGATAAAAACGAGTACACCAATATTTTACTTTAATTAAAGGGCCACACAAAAGAGAAGCACACACAATAGAACTGGCAGTCAATCAATTCCCACGTAATTATCATCTGGTGTATTTACGATGGTATTGTTAGCCCACCTGCTTTTAGACAAGTATCTAATGTGTTAGTAGTATAAGATGCTAGCTTGTATAATTATAATTATAGTAATCATTTTATAATCGATTGGTGATTGTACTGTTCCATTACGTTTTATTTTGAGTATATCGTATTGCTACTCAATACTGAAATATGTTAGATATCAGAATCGTGTTCTCCCCTACCGTAAAATAATTCACTTTTCCTAGATTTGGGGTTGCCATGGTAACCAAAGTGACAACCACAAAACTAGTCTAATTAAGGTGATGTATCTCAGTGAGACCTTTAATTTAAGCTACTACATGACCATATAAATGAAATAATGAGGATTTTAGAAAAGATTCTTTGATCTGCTAATAGATATTGGCGGCCATTTTGTTTTTTGTCAGTTAGAAGGCTAAAAATAAATTTTTCAGCTTGGTAAAATTATATTTCGAAATCTACACCCAAAAATTGTCCTAAAAATGTTTCTTACCAAATTTTACTCAAAAATGCCCCTAGAACCCAGAATAGCTGGTTTTGATTCTAATCTACTACCAAATGAGATTATCCAGGGAATTTTATGTTCCTAGTGGAGGGTTAAACTTGATCTGCCAAAACAACAACAAAACACATTGGCCAATGTTTACATCATGAAAATGCTAATAGAAGGGGAAGTATCCTTCCCACAATGCAACTGACTGTCTCAGATTAAAAATCAGACAATTTTGAGTTAGAAGAATGTGAAAAACTCCAAAGGCCTCCAGTGGAAATTGCCTGAAATCCTCTTTTGAATAGTGTAGATAGCATTGTGCACTGCTGAAGCTGGTAGGCTGGATGTAGACTTCCCTCAGTCCCTATGTGCTGCCCACCTCTGCCCACCTCTCCCTGCCTGCCTATCACCACTCCACACCGTCCTTACCCCTCCCCCTACACCCCCTCTACCTGACTCAGGCAGTCAAGGCTGGATCTTGACTGGAATGTTTCACGTTGAAAAAGACACAGTTGATTTTATTGTGTTGTTATTATATTGACCAAGATGACAGTAAAGTTAGTATCAGTTTTTCTGGGTTTTTTTTAAGTCTTTTATTTATACTGGAGGTATCAGCTAGGGCATCAATCGCCCTATATTCTGCTGGCTCCAGTGAAGGTATAACCAGTAATATCAATCAAAGATCAGGACGTTTCGCACAAGTTTAAAGAACTTCATCTTCATTTTTTAAATGTTTAAATGTTCATTATTTTATCTAGTGGAAATTGTAGTTTTCCATTATGTTTTGTTGAATAGCAACATAGGTCTTAGACCTGCAAGTCTTTGACCTGTATCACAACAAAGACGAGTAGGGTAGGTGGAGGGGTATACATGGACTGAAGCCAGTCTACAAAGGTCGTACAACAGCATCAAATGAAAAAAATACGGTAATAACCCTAAAAACGCCTAAAACTGAAAATTACAAACACAGTCAATTTACACGGGCTGTGATCTTTGGAGTCGCCTAAATTACTCTGCCCCGAATAATAGGCAAAAAAATGACTTCAAAGGGGTATCTTTTCTATTGGAAAATGTAAATTTAGAAAAAAAATAAAACCCCTTCTCCATCTCGAATGACACGACCCTAGTTTTAGGAACTAGCCCCAAGATGAGGATTAAAAATTAGGTGTTTTACACTAAGTGGCTCCTTTGATGGTAATGACAGGTACTTTTAGAGGTTTTACTACGCATTGCCAGCTATGGCCATTTCACAACCAAGTTACCAGAATAGATGAAAGAGCCCGAAGGTGCTGAATCCAGTGGGAGCTGGGCTGTGGGTGCCCTTGGTGATGCGTGGGTGTACAGTGAAGAGATGGGGTGTCAATGGTTGGGAGTAAAGTAGGCAGTTTGAGGAATGGTCTAAGTTAGATGGTAAAGGCAGAACATTGCCAATGGGCGACCAATGGCTACTGTCCGTCCAATCTAGGAGCTGTTGAATAATCTAGGCTCGTACATGTAGACCCTTTTCTGTAAGCCATAGAGACCCCGGGACGATGTTGGTCAACTTTATTCAACACTTATGGGCGACCTTATGAATGGCTGATGCTGTCTTAGCGAACAAAAGTAAATATTATCAAACGATGACCCTTGTACGAGGTACAGAAAATGGTCTTCATGTACGGTCCTAGATTATTCAACAGGCCCCTGATCCGTATGTTGTTTTTAACGATAATGATCCTTTACGGATCCATGAAATGAAATATACAAGGAACATATATGATGGGTATAATATATTCCTATATTCCTATTCCGAACAACCTATGATTACCTAACGCTGCTGGGGGGATAACTTTTGTTTACTGCCCAGGTTGACTTTTACTGCCCAGGTTGACGTTTACTGCCCAGGTTGACGTTTACTGCCCAGGTTGACGTTTACTGCCCAGGTTGACGTTCAGAGACATTCAGTTTTTATCGATATTAGCCGACAATTGAAGGTATATAGGAATAGGGAAACCATGTACCGGTGGAAATAAGTCAAAGTTACTCGGTAAGGCTTGGACAAATTACTGCCCGTGGCTACGCCTTGGGCAGTAATTTTTCCTAGCCTTACCTCGTAACTTTGATAAAGGCAGGTGTTTAAGAAAGTAGAATGGGCTGGAGAGAGTGGAAGGTAGACCTACATGGTTGAGCCTGTAGCTGTTCAGTCTCTGTCACACAGGATAATCTGATAAATAAAAATAAAATAAAATAAAATGATAAATAAAAACCTTAAAAACCTTAAAAAAAGATTTTGGTGACATTTGGATTATGGAAGATCTTGGGGGGTATGTATGACTTTTGGGGATTTCAGCAATTTTCATTGAGGGAATATTGTGTGCACTGTTACCGAATTCGGCGCTACTGCAGCCGTCCTTTCACTCAGGCTCTAGCCCCCTACTCCTCATTCTAATGGCGGGTGTTAAGGCGAATGAGCAGTGGGTACCATTTTTGTGTAAGTCTTTCGTATGACCCAACTGGGGATTGAAACCACAAACTCCCATGCTCGAGGGGAACACCCTTACCACTCAGCCATTGAGCTTGGTAAGAAGGTAGGCCTTTGGGAATCCCTTTAGGAGCAAATGCCAGGGAAAAACTGTTCATGGAGATATTGTTACAGCATCAATAGATACTGATACTGAAGTGATACCATGCTGGCCTGTATATCTAGGTTCGAATCCCATTTGGGTAATATCTCTCAGATAAACATCATATTGGCCGTGATGGCAATTGCGGAAGCCTTATGAGGACATTGCAGAGCATGGTATGCTAAACTACAAGATATATACACAATATTAAATGGTTTCAGATATAAGCAGTCGTATGCTCCAAGTAGTTAACACGTTGTAATATCCAAGTGCATTCGAGGATATTGTGTAGAGTCAACTCCGAGGAGCATGCAACTGCTTTTATCTAAAACCAGTCTATATTGTATTCATTTATAATCCACCTTTTTCTGACAAGTGGAGAGCCCATATTAGTTCATTTTAGGTACGCACAATATTTCCATCCACACTTTTTTTCCGTCTGTGCCAGGTTTTTTGTGGCCTGGTGCATATCTGTATGTTTTGGGTATGGTGATACACACTCTCCATGTGTTTTCTATGGACACTTTGTATTAGGTGGATATATCTGTATGCTCCGAGTATGGTGATACACACTCTCCATGTGTTTTCTATGGACACTTTGTATTAGGTGGATATATCTGTATGCTCCGAGTATGGTGATACACACTCTCCATGTGTTTTCTATGGACACTTTGTATTAGGTGGATATATCTGTATGCTCCGGGTATGATGATACACACTCCCTATGTGTTTTCTATGGACACTTTGTCTTAGGTGGATATATCTGTATGCTCCGGGTATGATGATACACACTCCCTATGTGTTTTCTATGGACGCTTTGTATTAGGTGGATATATCTGTATGCTCCGGGTATGGTGATACACACTCCCTATGTGTTTTCTATGGACACTTTGAATCAGGTGGATATATCTATATGCTTCAGGTATGGTGATACACACTCCCTATGTGTTTTCTATGGACACTTTCTATTAGGTAAATATATCTGGGTATGGTGATACACACTCCCTATGTGTTTTCTATGGACACTTTCTATTAAGTAAATATATCTGGGTATGGTGATACACACTCCCTGTGTGTTTTCTATGGACACTTTCTATTAGGTAAATATATCTGGGTATGGTGATACACACTCCCTATGTGTTTTCTATGGACACTTTCTATTAGGTAAATATATCTGGGTATGGTGATACACACTCCCTATGTGTTTTCTATGGACACTTTGAATTAGGTAGATATATCTATATGCTCCGGGTATGATGATACACACTCCCTATGTGTTTTCTATAGACACTTTGTATTAGGTGGATATATCTGTACACTCTGGGTATGGTGATACACACTCCCTATGTGTTTTCTATGGACACTTTCTATTAGGTAGATATATCCGGGTATGGTGATACACACTCCCTATATGTTTTCTACGGACACTTTATACTAGGTGTATAATAAACATGTAGAGAAGTAAAGTGCAGTTTCCCCCATACAGACTGGCGGGCTGGAGGCAGGCAGGCCATCACATGTAAACCGAGATGGGTTTATCTAACCTGCCCCCTCACTCCGCCGGCGCGTGCAGGGCTCCCCTGGTGGCAGGGCTTGATCAATACGGACCGTGGCGCCATCTGGGGAATGCTCACGATCACGTGGTCTTTGTTTACATTGAGTTGCTCGATCGGCACTGCTCAGTCTCCGTCACACTGTGTGTACAAAGATAACATCCAGTGTCAGGGCCAGGGCCTCGCATAGCAAGGCATTGTGCTAGGTGTTTATTTATATAGAAAAAAAAAGAAATATTATATTCATCACATTGGTGGCGTTCTACTTCTTCTTAAAGGCATATCCTACAATTTAAAGTGGCGCCATTTGGTGATTTTGGCTTTTATTACCCACCGATTACGGAGTATCCATATGAAATGTATAAAGTACCTGGAAACAGCTACCCAGAGATTCTGGCATGTCAGAATCTCCCGCAGGAGATTCCGGTTAAATAGTCATGTCCATAATGAGGTCGAATCATCATGTACTTCGAAATAAGTTTCTTGAATGTTCATTCAACATTCAATATTAATTATTTAGAATCAATCATAATAATATGATTTACCATCAATATTTATTGTATTAACACACTTTGCATTCTAAAAGTAAAGGTTAATGGCGAACTATATTATTGGTGTAAGTCTACACCAAATTACTGCCACACTTGACAGTGCTGTGATGCCTGTAACTATATGTCTTGCAGAAACATTCTTATTGCAATAGATTTGTTATTGACCTTGTGGATGTGTAATAAATACAATAACGACTGGTTTTGTATATGAGTAACCGTAATGTAGATGACGATGTAATATCCTCGCTAATCGCTCAGATATTACTACGCGTCAACTACTCGGAGATTTAGGCCACTCGTACAGAAAACCAGTCATTATTGTGTATGTAAACCAATGGTTTTTGTCTTGATATTGCTTGGCGTTTACACTAGACCATTTCTATCATTTCATTGCTGAAAGTCGTCAGGAGGTGCAAAATGCCAAAATCGCCGGCCATAATCGTCTAGTAGTGAAGCATACCCGTAGTTGTTGAAAACTTAGAACAGTTAAGCCCAATGCCCATCTACCGATTTCGGAACATTTATGTACCTTTGTCGGCAACAAACAGACAGTAATTTGTCTCAGCCAAAGCATCCTAACGGAGTCGGCCGTAGTCGGTAGATGTAGGACAGCTAGGCAAGGGTGAGCCACCGATTAGTGAACCACCTCCTCTGGATGTCCTTTTATCACCAACAAGTTGTGGTTTCTATGTTCCAAAATGGCGAAAAGTTTATCAACATGTTGATAAATCTAGTCGCCGACAACGGAACGTTGGTATAAATGGGGCTTGATTGGGTTACGTAATTTGCCTGCGACAAGTTCGCCGACTCCTATACGATTTGCAAACTAATCGTTGAACACTTAATCGGTAGATGGGCATTGGGCTTAAGGCTCTGATTGCTCTTGGAGTTAACCGTTGAGCTACTCCTTTTATCTGTTTTACTGTTTTACTGATTAGATCTTAACCCATTCACTGCGGGTGATGCCATATGGCATCATTTTCTAAAATTAGCTAAATCTCGTTTTTGTGGAATAATATCGGGAATATTTTATTCATAATCATGAAATATAGATGGAATACCCAGCTAATGATTCTATGTGAAATGGAAAATAAGATTAATGATTGCATATTTTATCACATCCTAGACTATAGAACTATCACAATAGGCCTGAGACCTCCTGCCCTCTGGCGGTATATATTAGCACTAGTACCCGCCATTTACCACATACCATTGCCACAGGTACCTGCCCTTGTGCACTTCATTCATTCATTCAAAAAAAATTTCCAAATACCGTACGGTCGAACACACCCACGCCCGGGATAGCAAGACCAACACGTTACGCAGAAAGATTTTTGATACCATGAATTACATTCAACTCTATCACCACGAGGCGACTGAAATGTGACGGCGTCGAGAAAACAAACATTCCCCAAAATCACCCACACGCACCAAAAACACATTAAAATAATAATAGCGATCGGCCAATCATAGCCTGATGATATTGAACGCAATTGAAACTGCTAGTATGGCCCAGGACATTTCCACCTGGGAGAAACATTGCACACCACTGGAAAACAAATGGGAAGACAACAGAACAAAACTCTGATCCCCTTCCCATAATCAGACAGTTACTGACAGATGGCGCCACCAGAACAAAACGTTCTGGTCCCCACCCTACACAGAGACCCAGTCACATAAACAACAGGCCTAACCATAGGCTGAGACCAATTAGGGTCAGCATGTAACATCATGTGACTGACCACAACCAGTGGAAGCCGTGCTTTGAAGGTGACCGGAATAAATTAACTCACTCGCCACCCGCCGGCCGAGAGAACACCGTCACATACTAGCAGTCGCTTAAGCGGATCGCTCGTCTTTTTCCCAAAATAAGATTAATGATTGCATATTTTATCACATCCTAGACTATAGAACTATCACAATAGGCCTGAGACCTCCCGCCCTCTGGCGGTATATATTAGCACTAGTACCCGCCATTTACCACATACCATTGCCACAGGTACCTGCCCTTGTGCACTTTATTCATTCTCATGTTTTTATTGGAATTCACTACAGTAAGATCAAATTTAGGCAGCACTGATTTCTGCCTTTCGGATACCTCTTATATTGGTTTTAAAAGGTCACTTACTAACTTACTGAGCGCAATGATGAAGTTAAATTAAAACCATCTCCTTTAATTGCAATCTCCTCCGCTTACTTTGCCTTCATTAGAGATGAAATATTATTGTATGAATTGAAGGGCTCAGTAATTTGATAACTCAAATATCGTTTTACAAATGTCAGATCTATGATCGAAAAATTAATCTTTAATTTCGTGGAATATACTCTACGATATTAATATAAGATATGAACGACCTGATGTGTATTTGCTGTAAGAATACAACATTTCGGATTTTTGATAATTCTTCGTCAGGTAAATTAGATTTAGTTTTTGAAATGACTAGAAATAAATCTGGATAGATAAAGTAAATCTGGGTATAGACCAACGAAATAGAAATAGCTTTTCTCCACACCAGAGTTTCACATCCGTGACATTTCAGTCTCCATACACAGGTTTGGTCCTGTCTGCCTCTATATTGGGCTGCAGCTCCAAGCAGATCCTGTCGAAATCCTGCCTTTTTATATATGAAAGATAAAAAAAGACAGACTGTGCATAGTGTTTGATTGAGTTGATGCAGTTTTGCCCCAGAGCAATATCCAAGGGCGACGCTTCGGTTTCTATTGGTGATAATTTGTCTTCCTCAGCAGCTTTATTCAAAGTGAGTATAAATTACCCACACATCCTGTTGGGAACGCATGGAGGGAAGGGGGAGGGAGGGGTAATTGGCGTGGGTGTAACTCCCCCTACTGTTTACAATAATCAGTTTCGTTTACAAATTTATCCCCGGCTCGGAACACATTCATCCTCAGTCCTCCCATTCTCCTGTTTCGAGAAAATCCCGGAACTGGCAAAGATCATTATTCATCGTAACGGGCGCGTTGATTTATCACCAGATATGATTTTCCTACATCCGATCTGAATTGCTCATTGAATGCCGCCAGTGGTGAGAAGAGGGAAGAGGACGCATTGCTCTCTAGGCTTGGTTAGGCGGCGGCTAGGCTGGCCCTACGGCACGTGGGTAATACTCAACCCCGGGTCCTATTCATGAGTAGGCTTATCGGTTTAGGCTCGAATAGGGGAGGTTCGTGGAACGTGCAGGCAGAAATAGATTGAGGGATTCAAGAAGGGAGGCCTCGGTTTGTGTTTGCTCATTTAGTGTAGTATGAAGGGCGTAGCACTGAGCAGCTCCGAGCAGCTCCGGGTAGCTCACATCAGCTCCGAGTAGTTCCGAGCAGTTCCGAGCAGTTCCGAGCAGCTCCGAGCAGTTCCGAGCAGCTCCGAGTAGCTCAAAGCAGTTTCGATCATATCAGAGAAGCACAGCAGCTCCGAGCAGCTCCGAGTGGTTCCGAGTAGTTCCGAGTAGCTCCGAGCAGTTCAAAACAGCTCCGCGCATATCCGAGCAGCACTAAGCAGTTCCGGCCAGCTCCGAGCAGTTCCGAGTAGCTCCGAGCAGTTCCGAACAGCTCTGGGCAGTTTCGATCATATCCGAGCAGCAGTTCAAAACAGCTCCGCGCATATCCGAGCAGCACTAAGCAGTTCCGGCCAGCTCCGAGCAGTTCCGAGTAGCTCCGAGCAGTTCCGAACAGCTCCGAGCAGTTCTTGGCAGCGCCAAACAGCTCCGAACATCTCCAAGCAGCCCCTAAAATCTCCGAACAGCTCCGAACATATCTAGCATATCCGATCGTGTTCTTAGGGTATTGTGTAATAGTACCCCAGACTTCCAAGAACTGAATATGATTAAATCAGACCAACTCTCCATTATGCATTATGCACTGACATCGATACCTGTTATCTTGCTTAAAGGATTTGTACTCTGTAGCTAAGGTTGATTAGATCGATGACTGTTCATTCATCATGACAGGGAGCTATATTCTGAGAATCGAGAGCATAACCTGGTTTTATTCAGGGAAAGAAAAGGCAATTATCTTCGTTACTAACAGCTCGTCCATGCTTTAGATACTGTGCTTGGTATGTGTCAGTGTCTACTAAGGTTTTTTGAAAATCTCTCTCTCTCTCTCTCTCTCTCTCTCATATATATATATATATATATTTTTTTTCATTTCAAAACATATTCAACAGTTGCGGTGGTCTTATATTTTGTTGGTGTCTTCATTTTTGATTCGATCGCCTATATATATATATATATATATATATGTATATTTAGCAGTGCTAAAGGTCTGTCGGTGGTCCCTGACTGTATATCGGTGATGGCCAATGGAAATGGGCTTTTAGGGGAACTCAAAAAATCTACACCGTTTTTGTCGGCCAATGTAAACGGGCCTTATAATAGAAGGACCAATCACAGGAAGGCTTATATCACGAAATATCCTTTCGAAGGATTGATGTCAGGAAAAGGACAAAAAGATATGGACAAAACATGATCGTGGTCACTATCGCATAATGTTAGTCCTAATCATAATTGTTCAGTTAGTATCGTTTTAAAAACTCCTTCTTGTTCATTGTCCCCTACAGAAAAAACTCTCCTATCCTCATCCTTCTCACTGTCACAAGTTATTAAACGGCCCCCTGTTTTCGTAGACAACTGTATGCAAACACCAACCGTGTGATAACTCACGAACTACTGACGAGTTTCCGGTAAAGTATTCTAGATTAACTCCTAATCTACGGCAAGATTACGTGTGAATACTCAAGATTACGCATAGATACGCGTGGATTATTTCTGATAACTCCACCTCGTCGTTACGTAAATCGATGTAAATCAGTTACGTGGGATGTGAATTCCTGGTTTAAGATCTTATGAGTTTCCAGGGATCTACGGCTTAACTTGAGATCCAATATTTTCAGAAGTGAGTAGGACTTCCGAGAATTGTTTTCGAACACACTTTATGTAGTCCGAGAAACGTTTGCCTGTCTTGCCAAAAGTCACAGAGGTTTTTCTTATTATCTTTTTTTTCATTTCAAAACATATTCAACAGTTGCGGTGGTCTTATATTTTGTTGGTGTCTTCATTTTTGATTCGATCGCCTTTGAAAAAAGATAACTTTGCTTGCTTAACAATGATAAATGAAGAATTATAATAAATATGAACATATGAGCTGGAACGAAGAGTTAAACATAGATCAAATGAACTCTACATCCCATATCTCGATCATATAATGCAGCACCTATATCTTGAAAAAGTGACAAGTATACTAGACCACCTACAATGCTTTGATTTTCCATATCTGCCATATTGGAATTTGAATCATGTTCCACTTGATTATAGGTCATGTCTATGTGGTGTGGGAAGTAAAAGAACTCTCACCTCGATAAATGTGTAGGGGTGAGATTTCTACCTGAATTCATCACATAGATTCGATCACCACCCTCGTGGTGTAAAAGAACCTTGAGAAAGTCAGGAAAGGACCTATAATGGTTGACTGGACGTAAAATCAAACCAAACAAACAAACAAACGATTATAGGTCCCTCATATGGATTTTACAAGCACTGACTGTTCTATTATTTAGAACTAATACAAAGGTATGAAATCACAGTCATGTTACTGCATTTTCTTTGAGGAAACTGTCTACTACAACCTGTATCTATATGCTAAATTGCTGTTGAACTTAACTCATTCCAAACTGTCTGAATTGTTAAGCTAGGGGTCTCTATGTGAGCAGCCTCTGGACTAGTCTCTGTAACATTATGCAGAATTCCAGGAAAGTGAGAATCAGTGAGTATCTTAGCCTGGTATGAACGTCCATAGGCTTAACAGGAGGAACTCGTTCTCAACGGGCTTGCAAGTACGGTCACTCATACTCAACGGGTGATAAACAGATAAATATTTCCAGGCTAGGATAAAATTTAGAAACATATTGAGTCTCTGTTCACCATCTCGTTTGGAGCCTTTCAGAATATTCACTTGGCTATCATCTCGTTCATATTACTGGGCATTTCAAACTTGATGGCGAACGAGGAAACCGAACAAACACCCATCAATTTCTTTCTTAGGATTTACACTTCATGTTGCAGAAGTGATGGCACTTTCCAATCCTTGATATTGATCCTTGAGGAAGGGGTCATGTCAAAACATCTTGTCATTGATATCCTCTGGTAAAACAAAATTAAATGAATGAATAAATAAAAGACTGTATAGTAAAGAAGATTATTCTACATAAATCTCCTGTTTACAATAACTATAGGTTTTTCTGAGGGTAATTAAAGCTGGGTACGAGCTGTTGATCACTTGTGAATTGGAGTAATGGTGTTTTCCACAGAAACCCTCATTACATGTTTTCTCCCATTTAGAATATTACATTGACACTTGCGTCAAAAAACACCGCATGTTTCCCTTCGTGTCGTGTCATCAGTCATTTACCCACCAGACGACAATTGTTCATTTTTCCCGCGCTTTCTTTGGCAGACTCTCCGATCGCCGCTGGTGACGTCATAACCGGGCCATTACCTAACCTGCTGGTATCCGGCGATCATCCCCCGGGAGCATCATGCTGCTGGTACCCCACGCCGCCCTCTTCCATCCTGCTTCTCCAGGCCGGGTACCCGCCAGGCACCAGCAGGTCAATAGTCACGTGGGCGGCTGCGCAGGACGCCGATGACATCCGGCCTCGCCACGCCCCCTAGCGGGAGTGACAGACGCGCACGCCGTATAGCGCCACCGAGTGGACAAACGTCACTGCTGGTCCGCCGGGTACCGGCTAAAGCCAGCAATAACTCAGGAGGCGGACACATCGGCAACCAGCGGAGTTTATAAGCTGTGAAGCGCCACCTGGATTCAGCGTCGGGAACTACGGGTGGTGATTTATGGTGACGTCGGAAGGTGGCGCTAGTGTAGTGTCAGGATCCGTATCAACTCAACGGGTTTATCTCGCCATGGATTTCTGAGCGATAATACCGGATTTTGGTGGAGCGAGCGAGCGAGCGAACGACAGATCGCTGTTTGTTTGCAGATCTCGCGATGTCTCGCGCCACGCTCACCGTCTTCATCCTGACGCTAGATGTCGCGGCCATCGCCGGAAACGCCGTCGTCATCCTGGCGTTCATCGTCAACCGGAAGTTGCGGAAACCCAGCGGATGTTACGTCACGAATCTCGCAGCGGCCGATCTGTGCATGTCGCTGATCGGGATTCCCTTCTACGTCACGACCGTGATCCAGGACGCGTGGCCGCTAGGGGATTACTTCTGCGCCGTGTGGACCGGCCTAGAACGAGTCTGCAGCCTCGTTTCCAACTTCGCTATCGTTGGCATCTGTTTCGACCGCTACTGGCTGGTCACCAAATCCTCACACTACCTCGGGAAGCACTCGGTTCGCAGCGCGCGCTGGAGAATAGCCGGTATCTGGATAGCGGCCATTTTGTTCCGGGTTCCGTTCGTCATCTATGGGATGCTGGAGACGTGGGGCAAACTCTCCCCAGTCTCAGTCTGCGACCCGCATTCCATCTACGATGTCCCCTTCCAGGTGGGAATCTACGAGTACGACACAATCTACACCCTCATCGCCACGCTTGGTGAGTTCGTCATTCCGCTCGTACTCATCATCATCTGGGGGCTCCAGGTGTACGTCTACCTTGAGAAGAGAGAGAAGCAGAAACTCATCAAAGCCGTGGAGAGGTCACGTGCCATGAGTCTTGACTTCACATTCCCGCAGCGAGAACTCGCGAATTTCTACGACGAAGAACGACGGGGTTCCAAAGACAGCCGCATAAGTTTCTGGTCCCGTTACCTCTCCCCAGACTCCGCGTTGAAGAAGCCCAACGGAACCGGAAATGGCACCGGAAACGGAAATGGATTATCGCGGAGTCGGGACACGATCCCGGGACCCCTGTCGGATTTAGATAAAGACCCCCATGAGAATAAACGTTCTCCCTTCCGGAGCAGTCTCCATAATGGAACCGCCACCGGTTGGAAAGGCGTGGAAAAATCCCAAGCCACGTCGAACAGTGTTGTGGATATTGTGCTCGACCCAGCCTCGGGGGGAGAGTGTGGGTCTTGTGCGATGGAGGAGAGTGGGAAAGAGCATCTTTCCGCTGCGGAGAGTGAATGTATCAGTAATGTAAGCATCAAGAGTAATCTCAGCGGGAGGAAATCGGTGAGTCTTAATACGCTCCCAGTACCGAGTAACCTTCCGCAGCCTTTGGACGACATTCCACGCGGGTTTCCAACGAGCAAGTCGACCCCGAGTATCATACTCACCAGGCTCTGTGATCACAACGTTCTCAGCACGCCCTCTATCGTCAAAAAGAGCGGCGATATTCCCCTCCAGGTGTCCTTCTCATTGGAGGATAATGAGAATATAAAACAAGGGGAGTGTACGGAATGCCAAAAACAAGCCGTGGACCCCAGTGCCCGCCTCCTGGTGGCAGATATAGGGGATGATACTAAGGGGGCAGGGGGCATCCGGCAGGGAAATAGTAAGGAGAGGATAGGGCTTAGTACCGCTAGTCCCGCTAGGAGGCGGGTTGTACGTGAGGGGTCTACTACATCGACGTGTGACTTCCTCGATGTCCCATCCCGGACACACTCCCGTGCGCAGCCGCAAAGCGACCCGGAAGCGGAACCGCTGCACCTGGAGAACGACACTACCAGCGGCGGCCATCTTGTAAGCGTGTTAGATAGTGTCTCGGTAGGGGGAACTGAGGAACAATGCGAGGAGACCCGGAACTCGAGTTTCAGTTCCTGCGCGTCTGATTTACCCGACAGCATATCGAGTATCATCACCGTGTCGGAACCCCCGTCACCGGATATCCGGCGGGTGTCCAATATGGACGCCGAGGAGATCCAACGCGTGCTGAATTCCCGCGCAAAACAGAGATACCGGAGCTACAGGCGACGTGCCCTCATTACCATACTTCTCATGGTGTGTGTCTTCGTGGTGTTTCAACTGCCGTACGTGATCGTAAGCTGCGTATATTCCTTCTGCACCAGTGACTGCGTGCCTGATGTTGTCTACGAGTCAGCCAACTGGTGGTACTGGGCTAAAGTCCTACTCAACCCTTACCTCTATGCCTACATCAGCCCCGAGTTCAGGCGCTACAGTATAGGCATCCTCAAGTGCAGATCTGTGGGCAGGAAATGAAATATACATACACGTACTCCTTAAAAAATAATTTAAAAAAAAAACGAAAATATATTTCCCATGAAGATTATATTATAGCAGCGAATTCCAAGATATTATCAAAATCCAGGGTGGTATTTTTTTTTTTTTTTTTTTTCGTTGTGAATTGATGATATAGCTCGAGCCGATTGCTATAAAGACAGATTCCATTGCTGGATGCTCAGCAGGAGCATTGAACACACGGGTAGTTCACAGTCAGTCAGGGGAACACGGTAGGGTCATGTCACTAAAGCCGTTATTTATGTTCTGTGTTGTGTTGTCTATGAAATGTCACCTTAATGATGATATCGCAAATAAATCAGCTGATTTCATAAACTCTGCTCTTCCAGTTGTACTTGTAATACACTTGCATTTCAGAATATTTGCGTCTTTATCTATTGACATATGATTAACACAGTCGTAACTGAATGAGAGTTAGAGGTGTGAGTGTTTATTGCATGACGGGTAGGTCGCGTTAAGGCCTGTTGGCATCGGGCGACTAAAATGGTGTAGATTTTCTGTGTTCTCCTAATAGTCTATTTACATTTTGCGTCAGCAGTGCTAAAGGTCCGTCGGTGGTTCCTGACTGTATATCGGTGATGGCCAATGTAAATATGCTATTAGGAGAACACAAAAAAATCTACACCGTTTTTTTGTCAGGCAATGGAAACGGGCCTATACTGGGACGCCAACCTGACCAGAGTTCAGTTCAGTGGTATTCATCCTACTCTGTCTCCACGCCTTTAGAATAATAATTTGCCATTTTAGTTCCTCCAAGTTGCTCGACGAGTAAAATTCGCAGCTGCTGCATTGCCAAGTCAAACCATAGGTCGTCAACAATTCATGGACCGCATTAGTGTGATGTCGCTTACATTCTGGCAGTTGATTGGTCAGTTTTATTATTACCCTCGCACAATGAGTACTTTACAGCACGCTCGCCCGAATACAGTGACCCTCTGGTGGCCTAATAACAAATAGGGCATCTAAGGCATATCTGATAATTTGGCTTGAAAATCGACGCCCATCTACTTTTCCCGGAAATTCAATGTAAAGATCTCTAAGTGTTGTGGAACATATATCTAAGTTTAAGATTGGGGTAACCATGTAAGTTTTTGATATCGAGATCAATATTATGATAATTTTGACAGAGAATGTATAAAATTTTGAAAAGGTGCTTGTTTTAGAGAAATTGAAGAACACCATATTTTTCAGTACATTTCCTGTCAATCAAGCAAATGTAAATCGGCTTAGTTTACCAAATAAATTGGATAAACATGACAAAACGTAGAATTTACTCATTTATAACTAGAATGAATCACAAAGAACCAATTTTGAACCCAACCAGCCCCATAGTCACCCTCAGCAAAAGTGAGATAACGCTCTTTTTTTTAAGTGTTTTTATTTCTTGAAACCAAATACAATATTTGTTCTTCCTGTCAAGAAATTATAACGCTGCACGTCCAAATATCAATGAGAATGAAAATGTAATTTTCAAAGAGATCGAATTTGTAATGTTGGCGTGCTCCAGTGTATTCTGGCCCCTAGTTGGATAATTGACAACATCATGTGTGATTTGTATTTCGGCATACAATGCTGTACTACCTTGGTGTACTGGCAACAGTTTATTTCCTATTTCAAGAATGTTGAATAGAAATTTGAAATATGAAGATATAAATTGATACTGAATATACGTACATGTATGTGAAATGAACAATTTAAGAATAAAGAAAATTTGTTCAATAAATGCAATGAATAGATCAGTTGAATATATCTATAAGGTAATACTTATAGCTAGATTGAATATAATGTATAAAAAAGAGAAATAAAGAATAAATGACAATCAAAAATAATTAAAATTATAATAATAAAGAGATAAAAAAAATATATATATATATTGAAAATTGTAACTAAATAGAATAAAACAAATTACAATAGATTTGATTAACAAATATATATATTAAAAAAATAATAATAATAGTTGGAATTAAAAATTAGATAAAATGAAATAAATCAATAATTTGAAAAAATAGGTACATTAAAACAAATGGGAATGAGTCCTGCCGCCCTCCTCCCTTCAGAGTATTCTGGCCCGAGTTGGATGAATGACAACATCATGTGAATGAGGCACTCATAAAGATCACATGAGTGAGCCACTTATTCCGATATTCATTATTCATCTAATACATAGTGTCCAGAGAAAACACACACAGAAAGCATACGGATATGTTGTATGATCTGGGCTGCAAAACCCGGGACATACGAAAGAATAGTGCGTAGAAAATATATGGGCAGCGTTTAACTACATACCCAGAGCATACAGATATGTTGTATGCTCCGGGCCATCGCAATAGCCGGTGCATATGGAAAAATAGTGCGGATGAAAAAATAGTGCATCCCTAAATGAACTAATATGGGTGCCCCACTTGTCAGTTAAAGGTGGATAATAAATACAATATAAACTGGTTTCAGATAAAAGCGGTTGTATGCTCCTCGGAGTTGACTCTGCGCAATATCCTCGCAGGATATTACTACGCGTCAACTCCTTGGAGCATACGGCCGCTTGTATCTGAAACTAGTCAATATTGTGTATTTACCCAAAGGCTTGCATCTTCTGCTCTGTTTGCATCATTTATATAATCTCATTGAGCAGAATGGAAAGGCACAGACCATGTTGGAGCTTAGTATCAAAGGAGTCTGTGTTGCTGAGTGTGAGCTGCTCTTTTGAGCTGTTCTTATATAAGTTCAATCTGCTCACTGTATTAGTAACATCTCAGCGCATCAAGGGAAATCCAACTGACATCTTCAAGGGGTATGTTACGTGTAGAATGGAGCCATGAGGAAATAGTCCCTCGCCTAATAGTGTTCATTCTAGCACATACCTCCTCTTTGATCAGCGTCACAAAGTGATAAAAGAATAGGGCCCGTCCGCCGCCTAGGACCCTCCGCCCGCCGCCCGCCGCCCGCCGCCCTCCGCCCGCCGCCCGCCGCCCTCCGCCCGCCGCCCTCCGCCCGCCGCCCTCCGCCCTCCGCCCTCCGCCCGCCGCCCGCCGCCCGCCGCCCGCCCTCCGCCCGCCGCCACATTCCGACTTTCCTTTACGTATCTCCGCGTTTTGCGGCGTTTTACAACGTATTTGTAAATTTCAAAATGCGTAGAAGAACGTAGACGTGCGTACACGGAAAAACGCCCTTTTTTACGCCAGTGTGAATGGGGTATTAAACAAAGCAAACAGATACGTTCCAAATCCGTAGCTAATACGTGGTCCCCACCAATTCAAATACGTAGAAGAAAGGCCAAAATTTACGCCAGTGTGACTGGCATCATTTTCCATTTTCTGTTGAAATGTCATTTATCTCAGCTGATTCAACATGGATCTTTATACTTTTTTCAGAGATATTATAAAACACCTTTATAGTGATAATTAGTAAATAATTGTATAGTTATCACCATAGGAACACTGACAGACAACTTTAAATACGGTGGAAAATAATCAATTTTCTAAACAATTGTAACATTGGCCTGCACTACACTCACGGTTTATATAATTTCAACCAATCACCATCATTTTTACACAGACTGGCTTCACTATGTTTTATGAGGATGCCGCTTTATGCCGTTAGGTGGCGTGTTAGCGGAATTAGGTCACGTGAGGCACTCACGATGTACTGCGGCCATTCTCTGTCCGCGCTGCATTATTGAGGGACTATTTTACGTCTAATGCTTTCACGTATGTGATACAAGAACATGACGTATGTCCCTAGAACCATCCGGGAACAATACATGGGTAAATATTACATCGATCTTAATGTCCACTACGTTAAAACTACAGCTTCTGTATGCAATATGCAGGTCAATGTTTATAATGACAAGATTTGATACTTTATCTCACCCCTGGTACAAGTTTAAAGCCTGCCCCCCACCTACCACGATTCTGGTCCCGATTGGCCTTACGACGGCCTTCCCGACACCATTCCGATTGTAGCGTGAGGTCTGGCAAAATCGTGGTAGGTGGGACAGGTTTCTGCGATTTCGTCTACGACAGCTCACGATAGGCTGCGATGAAAACGCTGATCGTAGAGGTCCCGATAATTTCCAACATGTTGGAAATTTCGTAGCCTGTCGTAGGGTAGTCGTGGAGCTATCATGACCAAAGTTTATGTTATTGGTCCTCCCAAGGTGTTGCCACGCTCTACGATTTCAAACTGTTGGACCTATTGGGGACCTCCCGATAGGTCACGATTCCCCATTTCAAATCGTAGCGATCGGGAAGCATGTCGTGGCCTATCGTGGTAGGTGGGGGTCCCCTCTAAGTCATAAGGCCAGCCCCCACCTTCCACAATGGTCTACGATATACTTCTTAATAGCTACGATTTGAAAGGCACAAATCGTGGCCTATCGGGAGGTCCCCGAAAATTCAAAATCGTGGACGTGGTTTGACATCGTAGAGTGAAGAAACGCCTTGGGAGAACCAAAAACATAAACCATGGTCACGATTGGCTCACGATTCAATGCAGAAGCTACTTCCAGGCAGTGAATTGGAGAGTAATTCTAAATTGATTTTGATTCACTCCCGGACGGAGATTTTTTATAAAAATAAAAAATAAATTATTATTTTTTATTTCATTTATTTAGACTGTCCTTGTTCAGTCAATACAAACTGGTTTGCGTACACGGGCAGTAAAAGAATTTACATTCAAGAAGGTAACTACATAGATACAGTAGTCAATTTTGTTTCTACCATGACTTATACATAACCAATTATACATTGCTAGTAAATAACTAGCTCACATATACCATATTAGTTTTGTTCAAGATACAATCCTGGTGATAACACCTGAAGCTCTTAAATTCAACTGAATCAAAATAGAGTTAATCAATCCTTGTAATGAGTAGTTCATCTGAGTTCCTTAAATACAAACACAAGTAAATCAATGAACGAGAATAAGTACTCCAATCAGATAATCTAGAAAGACATGGTTAGTGTGTCTGAATGGAATCTGTTCAGAGATATTTTGGTCAGAAATATCGAGGAACAGATGAAATTCAGACACACTCGCTATGTCTTTTTATTATTATTATATACCTAGGAATCATTAAGAATACCATTCTACAACTCGCTGAATAGAAGAATGGGTGGTCATGTGGTACAGAGGGTAGTATTATATATATTACGCCACAGTGTGGACGAATGAAATCATTACTACTGGGGCATAAACATGAGACATTCGTACACTGGTATATAATAATATCAAGTATCCACTTAACATCCAATAAAGACAGATTAAAAAATGATTCAATACCAATTGTCCTTTTACGTATCAATTTCTTGTGCCAGAACTTACACCTGATCACGTGATCACATTTTCCCTCCTCTCCTCACTTCGCTGCCAGTAGCTACTGTCAGACAGTGAGTTATTGTTGGCATGTGCTTTTTATTGGAGAATATTATCAGGAAACGTTATACAATTCCATACGATCGTTTATATGGTGTGAGTTGTCTTTGCGGAATGATATCAAGAAGCAGAGCAGAGTGATATCTGTTGTGGAAGACAATGAACACCATGTAAACAATTTTATGAATCTGAGAGATGTTTATGCCCCAGTCACACTGGCGTAAAGATCGGCGTTTTCCCGTGTACGCACGTCTACGTTCTTCTACGCATTTTGATATCTACAATTACGCCGCAAAACGCAGATATATGTAAAGGAAAGTCGGAATCCGCCAAAAAACGCCACAATACATACATAAGCGTAAAAAAGCATTGATGAACGTTGAGAAGCATACTAAAACATTAATGCAAAGCAAACAGATACGTTCCAAATCCGTACCTAATTCCCCAGTCACACTGGTGTAAAAAACGGCGTTTTTCCGTATGCATACGCACGTCTACGTTCTTCTACGCATTTTGAAATCTAAAAATACGCCGCAAAACGCGGAGATACGTAAAGGAAAGTGGGAATGCGCCGAAAAACGCCACAATACGTACAGAAGTGTAAATAAGCGTCAAAAAACCTTGTGAAGCGTACTAGAACATTAAAGCAAAGTAAATAGATTTATTCCAAAACCGTAACTAATACGTGGTCCCCACCAATTCAAATACGTAGAAGAAACGCCAAATTTTACGCCAGTGTGACTGGGGCATTAGTGATGTTCATTGATATTCGAGAGTTAATATGAATAGGGAAGCCACGTTTCCGAGAATTACCTCAAAGTTCCTCGGTAGGGATCGAAAAAATTAATCCCCTTGGCCAAAGCCTTGGGCATTAATTTTATTGATCCTATCCTAGTAACTTTGACATTCGTTCACCGAAATATAGTTTCCGTCTACAACAGAGACCTACCCATGAGAACCATTTATATAGATTTCCAGACCCTTTTACATATTAAGGGCATCAAGTGTTGTGCTTATTTATTCATCCTTGTTTTTCATATATTCACTGAAACTTATCGGCAAGCTTGATTGTATTGAGCTTCATAAGCAATTCTATTACTTGTAATTTTCTTCTTTTTCTTAAATGTGCTTAGCTGTTTTATTTTCAGAATGTAGACACCATAATTTGTTCGATTACATCATAATATACTCATCTGTATCCTGTTCTGATTTAAAGAAAAGACATCGACATGACAAAAAAACAATAAATCAAATTGACTAAACCTTCATTGCTGATGCAAATTGATTTCACTCGAACTTGTTCAAAGCATTTAAAGCAAAGGAGACGTATAAACCTAGACCAAATATCTACACAAACCAACAGCTTTGGCTTAAAACCTATTATAGTAGTGGAGGCTGGCCTATAGGGATAACGTTAGAAAAATATCCTCAATGGTCACCCCGGTAAAGTGGCAATACTATGACACGGTCATGGCGGAGTGAATATATGAGTTGATGTCATACGCTATTTAACAACTGGATTTGTGATGTTATTTGAATTATTCTGATATTGTAATGCTTTTTTATGTCAGTGAAGGGGTGAGATAAGTCCAAAACCACACTTGAATCATAAAATACACATTACTCCACCTGCTTAAATAGGACATAATCATCGATTGTGGCCCAGCCAAACTTGTGGAGTAATGTGTATCTGTACGGTTTTGGATACAGTTCTATATAAGTCTGTGAAAAATGATTTCGCAGCTGTACCGCACCCTACTACCTGACGGGCTTTGGCTTAACACCTATTATAGGTTTAAATAAACCACCTGCTTTTTAGGCAATAATATGATATGAGCTAGCTCTGTTTTTATGGTTTCTCATCTTGGTTTACTAAACACAGTAGCTGGCAGATAACAATAAATTAATCTATCCCTCGTAAATTTAACCTCACTGGACTGTTTAGACTCAATCCTCCTACGACTGTCCTCTCCTATAACGCAGAAATTAATGTAGTGTTCCGTGGAAAGTGACTTCTCTCATATTTTATTAACTAACGTCATCCATCAGAAGCCTCCCTGTATTGTTCGCCCTCCTCCCATGGGTGTCGTTGGCGATTCTCTGATTTCAATGTGATGGTTTCTCATCTAGCGGTGAATTGATCTTGGATTCTGGCTGAATTCACTCCCACGCCGATATCATTAGGTCGTAGGATTAGTTTGTAGAGGAGGGTGGTTTATTGAGCGTGGGCACACACGATCATTTACTCTGCTTAAAGCCTGGCGTCCACCTACTACGATGGAAATTTAGACCTACCGATATGGTACCGATACAAAAAGCAAATATCTGAGACTATAGTAAAACCGGATGAGTTTTAATCTTGGCTCCCGTATGCCACGACTGGAGTTTGGCGTAGTGATATCACGAGGCAGAGCCGAGTGGTATCTGGAACCAAAATCCAGGAGTGGCATACGGGAGCCAAGATCAAAACGAATCAGGTTTTGATTTTATCCTACCCCTCTCTATAATATTTTGATATTAAAATTATGAATGGCAATCAACAAAATTCCGTATGCCCCTAGTAGCATACAAACGTCCGTATGCCAGTCAGCGTGGCATACGGAATCTCAATGCTAAGCCTATGGGATTTTATATTAGGGGTAGGATAAATATCGGGAAGGTACGAAATTGTAGACAAATGTCTAGACATGCCAATGCGCAGTGGGCTCTCCTGTACTATGTGGTGTGCATGGTCCCGATATGCCCCTCGATATCACCAAGTACATATCTTGAGGTGTTATCTTCATTTTTAGATAAATGATACACTATGATTGAGGAATTTCGCATCAATAATATTTCCTAGGGCACATAAAACAACAATGTATATTTCATGATGCACAAAAAGCTCTGTTCCAAATAAAATTAAGAAAATATTGATTTGAGACACTTAAACTTAATAAAAAGTCACCAAATTTGCAGGGCATACGGGCATATATGTCTCTTCTATCTAATACCAATATTTAATAATTTTCTTATAAGTATCTCACACGTGAGAGCAATGTTCCCAGCAGAATGCTCTGCGATGCTCCCGATTAGCCGCCGCAATTAAAACATTTTGGAATATCTTAGGACACTCTGTATTAGGTGGGTATATCTGTATACTCTGGGTATGGTGATACACACTCCCTATGTGTTTTCTATGGACACTTTGTATTAGGTGGGTATATCTGTATGCTCCGGGTATGGTGATACACGCTCACTATGTGTTTTCTATGGACACTTTGTATTAGGTGGATATATCTTTATGTTCCGGGTATGGTGACACACACTCCCTAAGTGTTTTCTATGGACACTTTGTATTAGGGAGATATACCTGTATGCTCCGGGTATGGTGATACACACTCCCTATGTGTTCTCTATGGACACTTTGCATTAGGTTGATAAATCTGTATGCTCTGGGTATGGTGATACACACTCCCTATATGTTTTCTATGGACACTCTGTATCAGGTGGATATTGAATTATCCGTACCTCACGTGTGTGCTAATATAAAACTCTGCCTTCTGCACTTCTCCATATTGCGCTGGATCTACAAAGAGTTGTGGTCGCTCGCAACTCACTCCCACTGAGCAATATCGGGCCGCTGGCTTTATAACACAACAGAGGGCGGGAACTCTGCTTGTTTATTCATATGCGTGTGTTTATAGAGCCACCCATCATGGCCGCACGTGGGCGCATGCGCGAATAAGATGGTTTTAGAGCATTCAGAAATGCTCATTTATGTTTTTCATCAATCAAACACCCTGAAGGATCTGTTCCATATAACCGACTGTACGTCGGCTTCGTCCTGGTAGCATCGGTAGCAATCGGGGGCTGAGTATTGGTATAATCGGGTGAAAATATACCTAAAGACTTCCATCTCAATTTTTGAAGACGAATGATATTTATCTTTACACCAGTCTATTATTCTTTTTTTTGTTTTTTTTTTGCTGTAAATGGAAGTATTCCTCAAAACCTGTCGATACCTTAGTCGTCATTGAAATCAAAACAAAGGATATTGTATGCATGGCACTGGCCGAACAATAATACCAGTTTTGTAATGAACTGAGTTCTACCAGTATAAATAACAGATTTGAAAAAAAATCTGGCAGTATCTGGCATAATCTGACACCCAACCGATAGTGCCCGAAAATGTTAAAGTTCTCTAATCGCAATCCCATCCCAAGTCTGCAGTTCTGGTGTTGTAGACTGAAATATGACATATTTACAGTTACAGTTGTATTCCTTTTCAAAGTAATCATGATATACAACATTCATTTGCTTGAATACACTACCTATCTTCGAATAATTACTCCCAGTAAACAAACCAGGGGTCAAGGTCACAAGGTAGGCATCGGGCACCAGAGGGCACCACCAGTAAAAGATCCCAATGGAAAATGGGTGTACTAGAATCTGGGCACTTCAGGATAATGGAAGAGTGCACCTGACGGCAGCCGATGGTGGCCGACGGCAGCCGACGGCAGCTGACGGCGCCGATCTTACCAGATTATGGTGTTCCATCACACCGATCACTGCACGAAAACCACCAGTTTATTTATATATACTCCAGACGTATATAGGTATGATTTTGTGTATACAAGGTAGTCCTATTTTCCGTTGTGTATACGCCTCATCTATAGACGTGTAAAATGTATACGACCCACATATACAAGTCCCGCACACGATATTTCTCTTCATATAAGCTTTGCTGCAAATACAGCCATTACGCTGATGTATAGAAGAGGAAACGTGTCAATATACAGCCGATACATGCACTTACGCGATGTAGTATTTATATGAATAAACTGGTGGTTTTCACACAGTGGATGATACAAATAGCAAATCAGACACTGTCATAATCTTATTTCGGCTGAGAATTCAGCCAGATGGAAGAGCCCGTTTAACTAGGCTCACTTATATATAGAACATAGCTATTGTGTTACTGAGGTGGCCATCTTGCCCTCCTGACGCTAGAAAAAGACCAGGTGATGGGTCAAGTTATCAATGGATTTTATCAACAATAACATTAATACAGCAGAAAACAAAATAAGTCCAAGTGCATGAAGCGAAAAGAAAATGGGGATTAATCGAAGTGTTTACTCTTGCACATTATTCCTGGTGATTTTAGTCACTGAATATAATGTCTGTACTTGTCTATATTGTTATAGCTATGGACCTCATTTGAATATGTATAAATATATATATATACAATTTTAATAACTGTCCATGTTTTTATGGGTTTTTTTTCTTTGGAATATATACATATATTTCTCGGAAACATTTACTCCCAAGGAAAAACGAGAAATTTTTAACTTTACAGTAAGAACAATGGATTAATGTTAGGAAGTCAGAATACAAGGCTAGCAACTAATTTAAGGATTAAAAGAAAAAACTTAGATCTAAAAAAAGATATACAAATGTCACTGTAGATAGAAAATCTAAAACAAAAATAAAAAAAAGGAGCAATAGTATGACCACATCATTATGAATTGTTGTTTGGAATTATTTACTGTGTTTTTTCAAAACGTTGAAAAGATTTAAGATTATTTAACGACCAAAAACTGGAAAGAATGGTGTAAACAAAAGAAAAAGAAAAACTGAATGCAAAAAGGGGGAAAAACAGAACAAACAAACAAACTATACAGTAAGACGTATATAAGCTTCCATAATAGGTTACAAG
Organism: Alentia gelatinosa; assembly: GCA_950022655.1. NCBI lineage: Eukaryota > Metazoa > Annelida > Polychaeta > Phyllodocida > Polynoidae > Alentia > Alentia gelatinosa. The sequence continues at coordinate 3,858,711 of OX465586.1, forward strand.
TTATCTAGAACTTGCTGGAATTCCGTACTTCGTCGATGGCGCCTGGGGATTTCTCAATCCTGGTGGATTATGCTCACTTTACTCTGTGCTGACAGGAACCCTAACGAAGTCATGTCATATAGTAAGCGTCACATCACGGATCATTGATGGGAGTAGTCGCCAGACGATATGTAGGTCCCAGTAGGTTAAGGAGATACCGCCCACAGGGAGGACGAGACTCGTCAAGTTTCTTGATACTAGCAGACGACATTTTCAAGCACCTCCCATGGGCGGTACGTGTGTGTTCACAACTCTTATACGATTATCGACCGCGATCTGAGTTTAGCCGCCCAGGCGAAATATATACCCATCTGTCTGATCACCACAACTCCCTACCTCCTCCAACCATCCTTCCATCCCTCCCACCCCTCCCATCCCTCTCTCCCATTGTCACCCCTCCCTTTCCTCCTACCCCTCCCATCTCCTGATACCCCTCCCCTCGTTTCCCCTGCCACCCATCCCTACCCTCCCTCCCCTCCCAACCCTCCACCTACCTTTATCCCCTCCCACCCCTGCTACCCCTCCCTACGCCTCCCGCCCCTTCCCTCCTTCACTCCCTCCCATCCCTCACTCCCTGTCTCACACTCCCCTCCCCCTGCCTCCCCTTCCACCCCCTCTACCCCTCCTCCCAACCCTCACTACCCCCTTCCCTTTCGAACCCTCGCACCCCTCCCTCCTTCCCACTCGCGCCCCTGCTACACCCTCCCCCCGGTTCCCCCCTCGCTACCCCCATCCCCTTTTACCCCTCCTACCCCCTCCCTCCCCCTCCCAACCGTACCCCTCCCTCCCCTCCCTACATCCCTCCCTCTAACCCCTCTCCCTCCCTCCTCTTCCTCCGACCTCTCCCTCCATCCCCTCCCTCTATCCCCTCTCCCTCTAACCCCTCTCCCTCCCTCCCTTCCAGTACCAGCCTCCCTTCCTCTCCTTCCTTCTCCTCCCATCCTTCCCAAGCCTCCCTTCCCTTCCCCTTCCCTTCCCCTCTCACCCCTCTCCCTCCTACATCCTATCCCTTCCTCCCCTTCCCACCCGTAGCACCCCTCCCACCCCTCCCTCCTTCTCCCTCCCCCTCCCACCCCTCCCATCCCTCCTTCCTTCCCCCTCCCTCCCCCTCCCATCCCTCCTACCCCTCCTTCCCACCCTCCCCTTCCTTCCTTCCTTCCTTCCCTCCCTTCCCTTCACCCTCCCTCCCCTCCCTCCTTCCCTTCTCCTCCCTCCTCTCCCCGATCAAACCTACCCCTCCCATCCCCCTAAACCGGAAACGCCCCACCCACGAAACTCTCCTCTTCTCTCGCGTAAAACGAGAAATGGCGAGAAGTGATCCACGATCCGTCACTCTCCATGCAGATATCTGGTCCCGCTTGGCCAGGCATCAGGGTCCCAAGCCTGTGGATGGAGATGGATCCGCTCATCGATAGGCCCTCGCGGGGTCCGGTATTTGCGCTGTTGTCGGTCCGAGTAAAACACTACCTCTGGACAAATAACGCTGACATCACATGTGTCCTGACTCGGTACACATGGCGACAGGCTCACTGCCGAGACTAATGCTATTGGTGTTGCCGTCACCCGAGCGCCGGAAAGACAGACCCGCCGACCCTTGTTGCGTTCCCTAACCCTTCAACTGGTACCCTGCATATAGTATCTACTTCATTGACACCTTTTTTCGCATGCATTTTTGTATGAATAGATAACTTTTATTAATCAGGAACTGCATTATGCTGCGACCAAATTCGGTGGAGTATGGACCAATGATTTTCATCTCATGAGATCCCTTCTAACTATCAACCACCAAGAGCATTTTGAAAAAAAGCTCATAAATTTGATATCATAATCATCAAAATTGTAAAGAATTGATACACTAAAAACTCATATATTTCTAAGCTTTTTTATTTATTGTTATGATTGTCGGTTTTTAGTGAATCGCCTCAGCCTCAATCGCCTGCACATACTTTCTTACTCTAGATCTATTCCTTTGACATTTTGCAACGTTACTAGGCATAGCAAGATACTGCCTCTTTAAGGTATATCCTACAACTTAGTGGCGTCACCTTGTGATTTCTATTATATTGAAAAACATAGTTTCCTCAATTATTTCAGAAACAGGAACGGTGATCTATAATCTTTTTAAACTAAAATATGCAGCACTCCACAATTGCTACATTCTGCTACAGTTTGAACGAAATGACATGGGTCTTACTATGTGAAAAATCAACTTTAAAAAATATCTCTGAATTCCAGTATAATATGATCACCAAGTTCTACAACTCCCTGTCAACATCATATTCCAGAAAGTGACATGGGTTTTAATTTTCAAGACAAATTGTCTGGTATACATTTGAGGGATTCCAATCGCCTTTATTTTTGGTGAAATATATGACTCACTAAATAAGCATCAATAGTGAGAGAAATGGTGTCGCTGCTACCTTAACCTTAACTTCGACATCCTAATTTCCGATTTGATTGACCAATAAAAATGAAATAAGGGAGAATGTCCAACTATAGATATTACCTATTTTGACATTAAAAAAAAAAAAAATTAAAAAAAATATATATATATTTTGACATTCTTACAATACAGATTTTGAAAAGACAGAGAGTGCTAAGTGTATTTATCTGGTAATGTTTGAATAGATTATTCTAATAAACACTGAACACTACAGAGAGGAATACATGATCCTGTATGGTGATTAAATATTCATTATGTGTGCTATTCATTTGACTTCATAAACATGCATGTGTGAGACACATCTAAAGCCGGATGCCCATCTACCGATTTAGGGTTGAACGATTAGTTCTCAAATCGTATAGGAGTCGGTCACCTTGTCGCAGGCAAATTACCTAACCCCTCGCTCGACCCGCACACTGATAAAATCGGTGTATGGTCCACTAATCGCTGGGGGAGGGAAAAAAAACAAAGAAACCGAGTGTTCACTAATCGCTGGGTAGCCTTGCCTAGCTGTCCTACATCTACCGACTCCGTTAGGATGGCTTGGCTGGGACAAAAAACCCTCTGTTTGTCGCTGACAAACGTACATAAATGTTCCGAAATCGGTAGATGGGCATTGGGATTAAGAAAAACCGTTGCCTATGTTGCTTGCTCGTTGTACCACCCTCATCATCACCCCAGCTTTCTCGTGCCTCTATCGATGAAAATACAACATATGAGATTCTCCTGTAGATATCCGTCTTACAAACGCAGCCTCCTCTGCAGCTTGGCCCTGGTCTATCTGTATGCTCTGTGTAATAGGAGACCGGAGATTGGCTGGTGTGTTCCATTCACGTCGGTGATTGGACGAGAGGTTCAGTGTTTACATGTTCTCCTATAAGGCACGTAGCTATTGTGTTATGGTGATGGCCATCTTGCCCTCCCAATGCTAAACAAAACACCAGTTATCAATGGATATTATTAAAAATCGTTTACCATAAAAAAGGTTTTAGCCTTGTCTCACGATTATCTATAGATTATGAAAACAGAAAATGGTGGTTGTCCCCCGACTACAGTGGTGCTAAATTATAATTTCCTAACAGATGAAGGCAGAACCTCTGTGCCCTATATGTTATCCTATAGGGCATGTAGCTATTGTGTTATGGAGGTGGCCATCTTGCCCCCAACACTAAACAAAACACCAGGTATCGGGTCCAGTTATTAATGGATCTTATTACAAATTTTATTTGCCATAAAAAAGTTTTAGCACTGTCTCACGATTATCTATAGATTATGACAGCAGAAAATAGTGGTTGTCCCCCGACTACGGCGCTGTATTACGATTCCCTGGTGGATGATGGCAGAACTAGCAATCACTCTGTGCCCTATTTTGAAGCTCACTCCTGTGCAAAGTCCACGAATCCAATCAGGGCACATCCTTAACGTGCAGAGGCGAACCGAGCAAATTCTGTAAGAGAGATATTGAGGGAAAATGTGAGTTGTACATAAAATAGCAGTGTACAGCAGCATACAGAATAAGATATTATTGTATACCTATAGCCGAACGTCTATAAAATACTACTCGCTGCTTGGTGTGTTGTATAAATAAACGTCGGGCTCAGGAGGGTGGTTGTGGCCCCTAAGATTCGAGGTCAACTCTCGACCGTAGAATTGTCCCAAGGCGCTATAAATATCATGTAAGGAGGTCAGGGTCAAGGTCAGGGTTTGCTGCGAATGCAGTCATTGGCTACTCAGTCTACTCTATTCCTTATAATGGGACAACTCCATGCTGTCAGTGAGACATATAGCGCACGTTCGGGCGTGCTGTCCCCGTAGTGTACTTCAACCAAAAAGATTTTTGGATAAAATCGGGGCGCCGATTTCTGATGAAAAGGTTTTTTTATGGATGAAATTCAACATTTTGATCGTGTTTTTAGATGTATGATAATAAGAAAACGTAGTGAGTGAACCCGTAGCTATTCCGTTCTAGGCCTTCTGTCCCATAATTCCGATGGCGTCGTGACATATTCTATGGGACAAAAAACCTCGAATAGCAATCACTACAGGCTCAGTAGCTACGTTTTCTCTTATTACAGGACATTCATTGGCTAGAAAATTGTAGGCAATAACAAGTCAGTAAGGGCCGGAACACAAACTGAAGTCTCAAATAGTGGAAGGAAGGGCCAATGGTCACTAGTGTATGGAAAGTGGGGGGCTGGGAGCACTGGTGCCTCAGGTGGGGCATGGACAACTAATACATTATACACTAGGAGCAAATAGAATGTTCATCATTGATGAATGAGCGCGCAATTATAAATGTATAACAACTAAAGGGTTGGGTTATATTCAGTCAATGGGTCGTTTTCTGTAACCCACTTGCACCCAGTCAACTTGCCATATTTCTAACTACCTGAGTCTAGGATCAAAACATATCAAGCAACAGTGGGTCAATGAGGTATTTTGGTTTTGAGTGATTGGTCATGGTCAGCTGGGCACGCATCCAAACCCTCAGACACTGGCACCCTGCTCCTTATCCAATAGCACAGTGAATAGCACGCAGATAGTAAAGGAATAGCTTTTTCTCAGCATGCTAATAGTGTATGCGACCACTCTAACCTTTTATAGGCAACGTATATAGTGCTGGCCTCAAACTTGATTTTCTCTCGGGAATAAACCAAACAGAAAACCTTACCCTTAACCCTATCCCTAACTCTAACCCTAACCTTAAACATAACTGGACTTATTTTTCAAATGCTCTGGTTTATTTGTCTAAATGCTAACTAGTCAAATCTTTCCTTCTATATGAAAATGTTTAATCCATTAGTATCCGAAACGAATTGGGTTCTCCAATCGAATTCTCCAAAACGTGTCGAGTTCTCCTGACAACTACGAATTCTCCAGTAACCGTTACTGCCACAGAATATGGCCACAAGATGCAACGCTGAAACAGCCCTCCCCTCCCCACAAAAAAAAGAAAGAAAATGAATAAATAAAAAAAGAAAGACAAATCCCTGCGCAGCTTCATGTGTTAACCACCAGGGGATGTTAGATATCAAGGCAACTAGCGGGGATGCGTGCGCATACAGGAAATGCTGATTTACACGAGTGGGTAAGAGCCGGCAGAGTGGCTCAAAGCCCACCAGGGGTCGCTGAATGCTATATCATTTATCAGACTCAGTGGCCGGGCCGGGTACCGGGAGGGATGTATTGACCCAGGGACCAGTGTGATTTCTGCCGGTCACAGTAAAAAACGGATGGAGCAAGGTGGCTACAATGTAGGGCGATAATGTGTCTGCTGCAGATCTATAGAGCCTCCAGAGGTTACTAAACTCCCGATTATCGCCCTGGGTAAAGCAAAGTTCCGCTCCCGATAGACTTGGCACAGTACGACAAAATGAACTACAGTTTTCTGATTTCTAATTGGAGAAACTTAATATAATTTCGGATTTCCATGTAGAAATAGCTGAAATTCCCATTTCTGACATCAGAATTTCAATTTGAGGATGTCTGAAAACCGTTAAACTGCATTAATTCTGGCTTACGGGTAGGGGGTCTATCACTACACTACGTCGGTAATCAGCGAAATCCGGAACTTGTCAACAGACTGAATTACGGGATACCTCAATAGGGTCTATAGATACGACACCAGGTCTTGGATATATATGAGAATTTATAATCCATCGTATGCAAATACCACATTGAAAATGGATAGGGACTCAGTAAACCACGACCCACTGTATAAAGCCTGCCAGATACCATAACTGTGGTATACAGATTTTAAGCTGTGGTATACGGCCTCAAAACCATGGTATACGGGGAAAATAGTCCCTTTGTGCTACAGAGCAAAGAAATAGTCCCTATTGTTATACCCTTTACTATGGCAATAACTGGGTTTAATTTATTCGAAAAGACAGATAGTAATAAGATAAAATGTATATACTATACTGGTACGTCCTTGTATAGCGCGTTTCTTTGGCTAGAAATATTCCACGAGCTCGCAGAGCGAGTTGATTATTTTTAGCCAAAGAAACAAGGTATGCGAGGATGTACCAGTAAGGTAATACATTTTTATTTCATTATATACCCTCAATTATGAATATTTGATAAATGGCACAGGGAGATATGACAACGTCCGAGTCCAATTCAAAGTGTGCTGGTATATCTGTTGACATTTTAGTGAAAGTCAAGCACAGAATATACTGCAAGTGTATCTTAACCTCTGTTTTCCCCTTCAACTCCTGTGATCCTTTGCACGCATAAGTTAGCTGAGTGCTGCAAGTCACTGCCAGCACTTCGTAAGTAGGTCAGTGCAATTTTTTTCAGCCAATCAGAATTTCTATCCAAAGTAGGGTGGTACTATCAAGAGACGTCACGAATTTGAGTCTGAGTTTATTTATGCCATACATTTTGTTGGCTCCATAATTTCACGAGTCGAAGACGAGTGACATTACAGAGCCAACAAAATGAGTGGCATAAATTATAGGGGACAGAGCCATTGTTTGTTCATGAAGCAGTCACTAGGTGGTCGAGGGACAAAACCTGTGTTCTGGCTCTTTGTTCTTGCCAAATTCAACTGCTTTTTAATGTTTTACCATGGCTCCTTTGACTCTCTACACCCATCCCAGAGCAAGATAACAAAATAATTAAACCCAAGACATGATATTTTCTACATGGAACACTTTATACACATATTTGAGCAAGGCTAGAGTTGTAACAATTTTCAATTATCACTCACTTCTTTTGCACCTCCTTTAGTGAAGAATACCTACTTTTTCACCTCCTTGAAATTAACCCAATGTAAATTGGCATATTTTACCAATTGAGATTTAATAACATCAAATTTACTCATTACGAATTACAATGAATCCCAATAATTGACATTATTTGAAAATCACCAGGTGGCGCCACTGTGAATTGTAGGATATACCTTTAAAGACGCTTATAGAAGAAATTTAGTCCTTGTTTCTATCGTTTCAGTTGCTAAATCTTTCTACTGGGATGGCAACTCATGAAGAGTGGATACTTAATAATTGTTAGGTTTGAGTAAAGACAGCTGAATCTACTGCTCCAGAACTATAATCAAACTTCGATCACTGGTCCAATATGTTCCACTCAAAATGAGCTCTTCAAATGACAAAACCAGTTTACGATTAATCACTCTGACGCATTTCATTTCCGCGCCTCCATATACGGGCAGGAAATTACTGTGGATTCAGTGATATTGGAGTTGATATTGCGATGTTGCTTGAGAGATTAGACGTAAACTTGGCAGTGAGATACCATGCTATGAGAAGTTTTATATGAAAATTATTTTCATATATAATATATCCTTGGTCCTGAAGAAGGTCCGTAAGGACCGAAACGTTGGCCCTTCACTAGAATAAAAGTTATTGTCATTGAATCGCTTGGAGTAGTCTTCTTTATTGAGCCCTCTTGGAGTTCGTCGTTCATCACCAATTTGGATAATATATATATGTATATATATAGAGAGAGAGTATTAAGAGAAAACATAGTCACTGAGCCCGAAGGGATAGCCATTGGAGGGCTTTCGATGCCAAAAATACGTCCCGAAGCCGTAGGCGGAGGGACGTATTTATGGGGTCAAAAGGCCGAGAATGGCAGCCCTACGGGCTCAGTTACCACGTTTTCTTATTATTACATACCTCGATATTTAAAAAAAACCGTAAATTTATATACTTATTTTGTGTAGCTATTGACCTGATAATTCACTTTGGCACAGTGCGCCCGAACATTATTTATACTGTACCCCTAGAAGCGGGTAGTATTTCATGGACGTTCGGCCATAGGTATGTAATAATAGAACGTGCTTGCACGGACTACATATATAACCTAAAGGTTAGAGTGGTTAAATATAGACTTTTCACTATCTATGGGCTATTCACTGTGATATGGGGAAAGGAGCATGGAACAAGTGTCTCAGGGTCTTAAGCGCCAGATCCACTAAAGCGCCAAATCCACTAAGGCGACCAAGCGAATGCATCTGCAATCCGTGCGACTGTGCGAAACCCATGCGATAATATTCAATATATTAGATATTGTCGCAAGGCATTCGCATGTCCATGCAAACGTCTGCGAATGTCTGCGAACGTCTGCAAACCCAAATTCGCATGTAAAATCGCCTTAGTGGATTTGGCACTTAAGGCGAGTGTGCGAATCCCATGCGACGATATTCAATATATTGAACGTCTGGGAACATCTGCGAACCCCAAATCGCCTTTGTGGATCTGGCACTTCAGAATCATGCCCAGCCGAACATGACCAATTGCTCAAGACCGAAATAACCCAAGACCAACTGGTGCTAGATATGTTTGGATCCTAGGCAGTTACATAAATGCTCGAAAACAACAGTTAGGGAAAAAAGTACTTTGACCTTACACCGGGAGTGTGGTGTGCAATTTTTAGAGGATAGAATGAAGTATTTAATGTATGCCTACATGTATAAATTTACCAGGTGTATAGTATTAAAAGACAACCCACGTACTCGAAATGAACATAAGGTATGTATAAATATGAGGAGGCCAAACACTAGTTTTTTTAGAAGAAGTCCTATTTATCGAGGAATGATCTCTTGGAACAATTTGGATGAGAATTTACACCACAGTAGTGTCGGTATATTTAAGAAGCAGATTAAAGGTATGTTGTATAAGTAGTGCTAGACCCAGATGTTACAGTTGTGAAATCTATTTCATCACTCATCACACTCGCCTTCACCCGGCCGCTCAGGCTTGTAAATATTTTGTAATTTCTGAAACGGAATTGTTGATGTCATCAAACTATGTACGACGGTAACGGAGGTGTACGTTACCTGCCATCGCAGTTGTCACCTATGCTTTTTTTTGGCGCAAATAAAAAAAAAAATAAAAAAAAATAAATGGCAAGTTGACTAGGTGCAAGTTGGTTACAGAATCGACACATAGACTGAAAGTATAACCCAAACCTTTTAAGTGTTATTTACATATAATTGCACGCTCATTCGCCAATGGTGAACATACCATTCACTCCTAGTTTAACTTGGCTGGTATGCTATCTAGTCACATTTAACTAACAGGCAAGTAGTACTTCCTGGTTGGAGTGCTGGCAGTGGTTGAATGCTGGTTTTGGAGACAATTACCTGAAGTGGCCTACAAATCCAGGTAACAACTAATTTTTCAAATACCAAAGGCCGTCGGGGTCATTGCGAGGTGGTTGTCATGAAAATCAAACTCGAATTAGATTCTCTTTATTGGATTTTTTTCCAATAAAGAACCGGAAAACTTTAATCAAAGTGACCCCGGAACCCGATGAAAAAAGATTTTAATAAATTGAATTGGATATTCAACAGCTGAAATTCAATTAGAAAAGGTAAATATAATAGATTATATCTTAGCATAACTATTATAATTTATTGGTTTGTTTCAAAAATCAATGTAAGATTATTTCTAAAGATTCTGTTGAATTGTACCTCTGTTGTGAATAATATTATCCTAAGATAAGGATGATAGTAAACAAGGTTAAACAAACATGTTATTGATGTAAGGCTGGAGAAGAATTCAAACCGGTTGATAACCGATTGTCTTTCAGGATAAATAAAGAATTTAAAAAAAGAGAAAATACCGATCGAAAACAAACTCTGATGACTTTAACAGGTGCTTGAGCGATAATAGGGGCCGCATTCACTTGACAGGTAATCAAGCGTACCGTCGTGGGTCCCGAAATGATGGTATTTGAACCCTTAATTAGTGACCGAGCATAATTCATTAACCTTACCATAATCGTCTGGGATTTCCAAGTCGTCGAATGATATTTCATCTATTACTTTAATTAAGACTGTTTCGATAGCTTTATAATTATTAATCCTAATATCAGTTCTCACCGGAATATGTCTTGATTTTAGACCACATGAGAATTCAGCAAGAATCCGCTACCACGACATATCCATTGAAGACAAGAATTAAATATTTTCAGATAAATCGGGACGCGATTTACGGAAATTGGGGTCTGATTTTCTGGAGGGAGTTCCCAATATAAAAAATCTAATTACTTCCCAAACCAGCTAGATATAAGCAGGGTTGCCTTTCAATTTCAGAAAGGATCATTTTCAAGAGACCATTGTCTGCTGTAAAACCCCTCCATAGACCGTCCAGAGGTTATTAAACTGCCTAATATCGCCCCGGGTAAGTGCAGAATCTAATCCCGACTGGCTGGCCGCACCACGGCTGCCTGTCTTCCAATGAAAATCATTTTCTGATTTATAACTGGAGAAACCGAATTCAATTTGAAATGTATATGTAAAAATAACTGAAATTTCCATTTCTGGCATCGGATTTCCAACCTGAAGATTTATAAAAACCGTTAAACTGCAATAATTGTGGAATATGGGTCAAGGGTCTATCACCAAACAATTACGGCAACCAGCGAACACCGGATCCTGTAAATAGACTGGAATAGAGGGAAACTATGTTTCGGTGGGAATAAGTCAAAGTTACGAGGTAAGGCTTGGACAAATTACTGCCCAAGGCGTAGCCACGGCCAGTAATTTTTCCAAGCCTTACCGAGTAACTCTGACCTATTTCCACTGGTACGTGGTTTCCCTATTCCTATATACCTTCAATTGTCGGCTAATATCGATAAAAACCGAACGTCTCTGAACGTCAACCTGGGCAGTAAACGTCAACCTGGGCAGTAAACGTCAACCTGGGCAGTAAACGTCAACCTGGGCAGTAACTTCAACCTGGGCAGTAAACAAAAGTTATTCCACCCCCAGCAGCGTTAAGTAATCATAGATTGTTCGCTCATAGGTATATAGGAATATGGGATATCCCAATAGGGTCTATGGAAACTCCCACCAGATGGCAGTGGCGTCGTTCCGGGGCATCTCCCGGCCCCACGGCATGTTTGACTAGATCGTACACACAGGCACCTGATACTGGTGTTTTTATATTGGAGGTAGCCGTAGACTGATAACTGGGAAGCAGGTGCTCATGTCTATAGATAGACGGTCAATGAACAAATCCCGAGTCACTCAGCTATTTATTGGAGCTACTCCAGCTCGCTAGATGGTGCATGAGAAGTATGTACAGAGATCGCGGCTGATATTATACGGAAACTGGCTCAATTTTAACATACACTTACTCGTACATCTATTTTTATACTTGCCAAATATATATATAACTATTTTATCATGATTCATATTTAATAGAATTTATATTCCCAGCCTGCCTTAATCGTTCTTTGTCTTGGGGGACAAGTAGATAATTATATGATAATTATAAATTATCTGATAATTTAAGGTCAACCGTTTCATTAACGCCCTGTATCCAGTGACGCGTGTCATTACATTCTATTATTGTAAACCTATGGCTATATCAAGTACATATACTGCCCGCTCCTACCCATGGCGTATTTATATCCATACGTCACAGTGTGCTGTACGGGGTATGTGATCACGTGACTAGATAAAATACGCCCATTTTTAGGTATATAATAATACGAAAACGGGCTGACTCTCTTCGTGCGTCAAAATACTTGGTAAAATTATTGATCACATACATCACATTGATCAATTATTTCACCGTGTATTTTTGACGTACAAACATACTAAGCCAGTTTCAGTATAATATGTTGTACTATACACCTATGCCCCAAAATTCTCCAAAATACCAACCTCTGCTGTACAACTGATAGTAGAGCCGTACCACCATACTGTGCCGGTATGGCGCCGTACCACCATACTTTGAAAACTCAATCTGGTTAGCGATCGCGCATGCGCGTAGTTCATACTTGCCTGGTTTCCACCTGTGTACTTTCGATAAAATTATCGCACTTGCTCTGCAAGCTCGCGCAATTATTTTATCGAGAGTAACGCGGTACGCTATTCCCCTGGCACCCCAATTGCCAGCAAAATACCATGCAATTGCCACGTGCGGTATTTCGAAAATCTGTAGAAACAGGGTAGATTAATTTACCAGTGCATGACAACCCTATATCATTTAGAAATGTATCTGTTTCTTTATGGCTGCTAAAATACTTGTGTGTATATATCCTGTACAAGTTGAAAATAAAATATTCTCCACAATAGAAAAAAAGAAATAAAAAAATAATTTCATATGACTGTTTTTATGGCATGAGTTGGCTTCGCGGAATGATATCACAAAGCTGAGCTGAGTGATATTTGAACGCCGCCATGTAAACAGTTATATGAAATTGAGTGACGTTTAGATTTTATCCTACCCCATAACTTCATATGTCACCCATGGAATATAAATACTTTATGGCATAACCATGGCATACAGTCACACCATGTTATGCCTATGGTCATTTATATGAGGGGTAAGATAATTAGTAGAAACTGAACAAGCGTTAGACTTGTCAGTGTTGATGCCACGACGGGAAGGTCGTGCATTATTACGCGAAGCGTTAGCTGAGCATAGTGAGAAACGGACCTGACCAGAGTCGCATAGACACTGACAAGTCTAACTTGAGTTGGGTTTTGGATTTATCCTACCCCATCTCCACGACTTTATGATATTAGGAAAGTCTGACTCGATTCCGTGCATATTTGACAGCTGTCAGAATTTCTGCTCTGCAGCCGGAACTATTTACACAGGCGAATAATTCCTGATCGCTGATTGGTCAATTTTTTTATTTCTCTAGGTACATTAATTTTACTTTATATCATGGCACACTGCATAAAATTTGCCTACATTAAATCAATGACAGTTTTTTAATAGGGGTGGGATAAATAGCATACCTTCATAATCAACCTTGCCGTCGCCATTAAGGTCCACCTCTTTCAAGATGGCGTCGAACTCGTCCTCGGTGAGCGAGACGCCCTCCACGTTAATGGCGGCTCTCGCCTCGTCTCGCGAGATCAACCCGTCGCTGTTCAGGTCGTGTTTCCGGAACTCGGCCAGCAGCTGCCTCTCGCGAAGTCTCGCGCGAGTCACACGTGATACGAGACTCTGGAAGTCGGCCATTGTTAGCTCGTCCTGGTCTGGAGTTGTGATAGGATGGCATTAAAGGCACGTAGTGTTAGGTCGTAAAGATATTTGGATAAAGTTAGGATGGCATTAAAGGCACGTAGTGTTAAGTCGTAAAGATATTTGGATAAAGTTAGGATGGCATTAAAGGCACGTAGTGTTAAGTCGTAAAGATATTTGGATAAAGGTGGGACAGCATTTAGGGCACGTAGTGTTAGGTTGTAAAGTTATTTGTATAATTTCAGTGAGAATCTTTGGCAAATTCTCCTTAAACATACGAATTTCAAGAAAGAAAGGTTCTCACAAACAGACTAGGATTAATCATCTGCATGTTTTAAGTCTAATATGAATAGGAGTTTTTCTAATATTCTTTATTTATCCTGTAAGGTGTATCCAGCCTGCCGGCCGGTATGATCTACCTTAGCAACGAGCTTTTTTAAAAAAATCATTTTTATCATCCTTGATTAGATAAGGCATGAGTGCCTGTTTACAATCGTCACGGGCGCGATCATTATTTATACTACACCCCTAGCAGCGGGTAGTATTTCATAGACGTTCGCTCACAGGTATATACTAGCATTTTCTTTTACCATTTAACAGTGTATTTTTTGATAACGTATCCCTCAATAATGGCAGTAAAGATATATCAGGTACATAAGTTGTGTGTACATCATGCTAGTACAAATTGAACATTGGTAAATCCTGTACATCAGAACGAGTTGACTTCACTCCAGATTAACATACAGCAGCATATAAAGAATACCTAGGACTAGAAACAATTAAATGTTACCATTGTGAATCAGTGTAAAAACAACCCTATTCTGTTAATAGCCAAGCTATTACAATAGTTCCTGAAAGTATACATAATGTTTTGATCAGGTACTCAAACACCATTCAATACAAAACAGACCATAGTTCGTATCAGTAACGTCATGAGAAACGTTTACAATCATAATAAATTTTAAATATAATATTAAAAAAAAATGAAATTATCATATAAAATAATATATAAGTAGAGAGTTAGGTTAAATTCGAAATGACCATATGTTAGCGTACCATTTTTCCTTTATAATTCCAGAAATAATGTATATTTATGATTGATGATTTATCTATAGGTACAAAACGATTTTATACGATATTTCATAATGATATTTAATGAAAAAATTGGTTCCAATTTAAAGTATGAAATGATCCTTTTGAGACCTTTATTTATTATCAAATTAAACCATATTTGCGGAGCGGTATTATCATTATATATTCCAGATATTCTGGAAATTTCATAATTTTCTGTTCATTATTTCATATAATTTCCCTTTCAAAGTGTCACTGATACCTTCCGACGCGCACCAACGCGCACAGACGCGCTACGACAATCGATACATGATCGATTGTCGTAGACCCTCTACGATATGGGTTTTTATCGTAGCACGTCGGTGCGCGTCAGTGCGCGTCGGTGCGTTATCGTAGTAACCTGACCAACTGCCCCGATATGCGCTACGATTTTGCTACGATAAGGATTTGTATCGGGAGGTCAATATCGGCGCGCGTCGGGAGCCCGGTGGACACCCACCCTAAAGGGGGGCGTCCACCAACCACGACAAGGCTACGACAATGGTTTTCCGACAAGGTCCACGACAGGCCTACGATTGGAAAGCTTGTCATAGCCTTGTCGTGGTTGGTGGACCCTAGTTCCCGACAAGAGTCTACGACAAGGCCGAGACAGGCTGCGACTGTCGGGGGCCTGTCGGGGACCTTCCGACAAGGCTACGACAACATCGAACATATTCGACTTTTGCTGCGACTAGACCTTTGTCATGGAGTGTTGTGGTTTCCTTGATATCACTGTCGTAGTGCGTCAGAACCATGGGCGCCTTTTTTTACGGCAACCAGCAACATCTACGACACGCCCCGACACGCCCCGACACTGCTGTCCCAACACTGCTCTTCTCATGACAAGGCTGCGATTGGAACTTTCATGTCGGCACTTTGTCGTAGCCTTGTTGTGGTTGGTGGACGCCCCCCTTTAAACTACGAAATTTCTTTGTAACAGATCGTCAAATTCATCGTGGGGTGCCCATTTTTGATGGCCAAGATGTCGGAATCATGACATGGCGCAGATGCCAGAACTATTTGTTCAAATAACATTCTCATAACAATTTTAAACTTGTCAGGAAACTTGACAACTTCGGAAATACTCCAATCAATCACAGTGACGTCACTCTGACATTACATGGCATATGACAAAAAGATTTTGATGTGCCAATGATAATGATTTAAGTCTTCTTAAATTAGGAATCTGGGTGAATATTTTGTTTCTATTTTTAAACACCCAGTTCTCATGATGGAAGCAAAGGAGCCACAGAGTTGGTGAATACTTGTACTCAACGCCCATGGAGTATTGTGAAGAAATACTCAATAGGGAATGGTGTTGGAGTTCGTAACTAATTAGTCAGTTAGATAGGTGAGATAAAATCTGAATCAGACTCAATCGATAGTCACTGGAAATATGTCATGTTCTTTCGTTGTTCAAATGCTGAAATGTTCTACAGTCTCTTGTTTTCCACATTTTCTTACTGAGTTTTTTTGTACACCTTGTAATGTTTTGGATCGGTGTAAGGGAGAACGTCTAATGTAGATGATTGCATCAAATCCCATTTTTCTGATTAAAAAAAATAAAATGGACCGGAATGGTGATTAAAGGTAATTTCTTATGAATTTAAAATATTTGAAGGTGTATGATAAAGGGATAAATAACCTGGAATTTTTAGAATCTGATAACGGTTACTCAGTCACGGATATGAAAATACGTCACTCAATTAAATACTTATGTCCTCATTTTTATCTCATCCCTGGTATTTTCTCCCCATAGGTTAACATTGGGAACTCGTATTCAGCGCCCAATGTATATCTAGAGAAAAATGCTCAATGGGGGATTAAGTCACAAGTGTCATAGACAATAATCGATGGTGTTGTGGACAGGCGGTCGTAAACCACGAGAGGTTGACGCGTAGTAATACACGAGCGCTAGCGAGTGTATTACGACGTCAACCCCGAGTGGTTTACAGAGCCGCCTGTCCACAAAATCATCGTTTGTTGCATTTATTATCCATCTTTTCGAATAAATTAAACCCAGTAATTGCCATATTAAAGGGTATAACAATAGGGACTATTTCTTTGAACTATTTGACTATTTGTCCTGTATACCATGGTTTTGAGGCCGTATACCACAGGTTTGAATCCGTATACCACAGTTATGATATCTGACAGGTTTGTTACGATGGATTGTGGTTTACTGAGTCCCCATACATTCTCAATGGGGGCTTTGTATACGATGGATAATAAAGCACATTAGTCAATGTGAAGGGTGAGATATATTCAGAAACCTATTCAGATTTAGTGTCAGAGCTCGATCACATCTCGTTTGAATCACTACGTTATTCATGTGGCTTTGCCTTGTAAATTAGTATACGATTCAAACTTGATGGGATACGAGCTCTGTCACTGAACTTAGATAGGTTTCTTCTATAGTATCTCATATACGTCGCTATTTGAAATGAAGCCATATGATTGGATAATTGACCGACACATTTACCGTACAATACTTATTTTAGCCTCGGGTGATATATTCGGACAATTCCAGTTCATAATAACATACTTCATACAGTCGATCTAAGCTAGTTTTCCTATATTACACCTGGGGGTCGTTTTATTTTCAACTCTCCTGGGGACTCTCCTCGCCCACGAGGGATAGCTCCATTGAGGATAATTTTCAGGAGATCTCCTCAATCTCGTTCGATTTACCCTGTCCTCGGGAGGGAGAGAAATCCTTGGCTGAAGTCTCCTTTGAGAGAGCCTCAGGAGAAAATAAACCTGTAGGAGACTTTTGAGGAGACTTGAAAGAGAGGCTGTGTATACTGCAGGTGGTGGCACATAGTGGTATCTTTGGGAACTAATTTCATCATTTATGAATGTATGTTAATCTAAGTAAATAGCAAAGTAATTCTCCATCTGAGACCTCCAGTTTTAATTAAAATCATAATAAATATATTTCCGATAGTTCAAATGAATTAAATAGCTTTTATTTGTTATTTTGAATCACCCACGACACCCCTAGACATGTCCCCAGCCAGGAGAGCTGCAGGACACTTTTCAGGAGCTCTCCTGGCCCCAGGATTGAAAATAAAACGATATTTCAGGAGACCTCCTAGAATCTGGCCCAAGACTGTCCTTCCCCGGGAGACTTTGAAATATCGAACGCAAACTGTCCTGGGACCTCTCCCCGGGCGCCCCAGTACTCCTCGGGCAGAAAATAAAACACCCCCCCCCCCTGGAGCTGTGTTTTACCACAACCACCCAGCAATGCAGCACTGCCCAGGATCACAGGGAAAACCCGAAGGTCTCACATCCTGCTTAACCCTTTCCTTACTGGACCTGGTTGCAGGTGCAGGTCTTTAAATGCCACATGCTTCACACTAGACTACCTCTGTAGGGCAAGCCTATGTTACAATTATTGAGAAAGTATATTCTTTTCCATTGTATTTAAAGTAGTCAGTCAATGTTTCCATGGTTATAACTATCCATCTTGAATTAGCTGAGACTTTGAAATATCGAACGCAAACTGTCCTGGGACCTCTCCCCGGGCGCCCCAGGACTCCTCGGGCAGAAAATAAAACAGGCCCCTGTTACATACACAGTACAGAGCGACACAGCTGAAGCACATTAGAAATTGCACAGCACAAATAAAATGAAGTCTACACTACTCGACTTACCATGAAAGTGGTTGGAGTTCATCACGTGACTGAGGTCCTCGGGTGTAAGCTCCAAGCCGAGTTTCTGACAAACGTCCGCCAGGTGGCCAAGAGCCACTTTCCCGCCCTTAGCAATCGGCAGAACGACGGCCTCAATATCTGAAATCAATCTCAGTGTCGTCTGCTCGGGAATCCTATAAAGCCCAATGCCCATCTACCGATTAAAGGCCAATGCCCATCTACCGATTTCGGAACATTTATGTACGTTTGTCGGCGACAAACAGATGGTAATATGTCTCAGCCAAGCCATCCTAACGGAGTCGGTAGATGTAGAACAACTAGGCAAGGCTACCCACCGATTAGTGAACCACCTCCTCAGGACTAATACCCTCCATCCCCCTGTCTTCGAGGGCCGCGGGTCGAGCAAGGGGTTACATAAATTGCCTGCGACAAGTTTACCGACTCCTATACGATTTGGGAACTAATCGTTCAACCCTAAATCGGTAGATGGGCATCCGGCTTAAGGGTTCAACGATTAGTTCGCAAATCGTATAGGAGTCGGCGAACTTGTCACAGGCAAATTACATAACCCAATCAAGCCCCATTTATACCAACGTTCCGTTGTCGGCGACTAGATTTATCAACATGTTGATAAACTTTTCGCCACTGATTTTGAAACATAGAAACCACAACTTGTCAGTAACAAGAGGACATCTGAAGGAGGTGGTTCACTAGTTGGTGGCTTACCCTTGCCTAGCGGTCCTACATCTATCGACTACGGCCGACTCCATTAGGATGCCTTGGCTGAGACAAATTACCATCCGTTTGTCGCCGACAAAGGTATATGAATGTTCCGAAATGAGTAGATGGGCATTGGGCTTCAGGCACATAGCTATAGTGGAATTCACATGGTGGGATTCATGTACCTCACAAAGTTCAAAATCTAATCAGAATCTAAGTCGAATCCACACTTTGGGATTCATGTACCTCACAGGGTTCATAATCTCATGAGATTCTGTTCCTTTTTAGGGGGAAATGTCTTTGACAATTACAGGGGAAAGACATGTCTCAGAGAAATGAAACCCCACAAATGAAACCCCACAATTTAGACGAAGAAATTTTGTTTGAGTGCAGAATCTCAGGAGGACTGGTCTCAGAAAAATACCCTATGAGGTACATAAATCCCACCGTGTGAATCCCACTTATTGTGGTTTGGAGGCAGCCATCTTGTCGCCAGCGCTCAACTCAAACACCAGGTGGCAGGTCCAGTCATCAATGGATTTTACTTTAGAGCATGATTTTGGTTTGCCACAAAAGGATTTTAGCCTCGTCTCACGAAAATCTATAGATTATGACCAAATTTCAGGGTGGATGATGGCGGAACTAGTAATGACTCGTTGCTCTATATGCATGATCATGATCATTGAAATAAGTACATTAAAGGCACATCCTACAATACACAGTGGTGCCACCTGGTGATTCTCAAATACGGACAATTATCAATTAAAATAATATGGAGAAACCAAACAAGAGTTAGTCGTATTGTTGTTTATCGCATGATGGCAAGATCGCGTATTACTGCGCGAGGCGAAGCAGAGAACAGTAATACGCGATCTTGCCGGAGTGCAATGAACAATAACACAACTAACTTGAGTTTGGTTTAGAATTTATCCTACCCCGCCCGTCTAAATTACTTCTAAATTAACAGATGACGTCATTTGTCAAGTGTATCCCACTAGAGCAATATTTTTCATTTTTCTGATGTCTGATGAGTTAACATGTGGTATGGCTCTGAATACGTGATACAAACTATTCGATTCATAAAGGAAAAGATGGGAAAAAATGGAATAAAAATGACATTGTGACATAGCATCAACATATCTTTTTCTACGGTTACAGTTTTCTGGATATCTTACCTCAGACGTTTGAACAAAGCTCTGTTCATGAATGAATTGTCAGTATGTAATTCTCCCAGTCTTGGTTAATAGGGACTTCTGGGATATTTTGCATATATTTTTAGCACGCTATTTACATTGGGGTCATAGAGAACTGCCCTTCGAAATTACTTTTATTTTCGAGTAACATGAAAACATTTTGTATTTCTGGAAATAAATAAATGGTATTACACAGGATCACGACAATTCATGGCGTTATTCCTTGTATCACCATTAAACACATACAAAATCAATAAATGTCTGGCACGGACCTGGAAACGAAAAACTGGAGGGGGTGGAGGATAAGCAATATCTTGACTAAACCCTTACTCCAGTATAGATAAAAACCTTAAAAACAATGTTGTAGGTGGAGGTTGTTATCAACTACTTTAGTGTTATCATTGATTTCCCCTCGTCCTTCTTCAGCACTCAGTCCTTTACATAAACATACATTAACAATACATTAATCTTTACACATATTTCTCTGATCAAGAAGCACGGAAACAAGCATAGAATGGCGTAAAAAGAAAATGTGACATCGTGTGTACATGGGATACAAATAATAGCCTTTCCTCGCCTATTTATTCTCGTGAGCAAACAATTCTTGTCAGACTGAAATCAGGCCAGCAGGAGGTCATGTTGCCTCAACAATCCTGTAGAGGGCATCACGGGTTGACATTTGGGATCAATGGCGGCGTCGGCGTTTCAAAGATAAGGAAAATTACCGTCTGCTCGTTGAGTGACCTAGTTTCTACTTAATGATGTCACCGGCAAGCTAAGGATGTGAATTATGATGCAGATTTCTTGTGATGAAATGTTGTGTTAATTTTTTTTTTTAATTCGAGAGAAAACTGATTCAATACAATCATCCTATTGGACGTTCTTCCTTGTATCATGTAGGTATAATTTTTTCGTTCCGTATGAAATACCATATAGAGCCAAACGACAGGATGGCGACGGATTGGAATGGGGTAGGCAGCACAAAAAAACCTGCCACTGGGATTAGAATCTCTCCCGGTATAAGATCTCTTGATAACAGTGATCTTATTCCAGTTGTGAAACATCTGGCTCCCCATAGAACCAACCAGCGACGGTCGGGTCGAAGCACTCGCACGCCGCACGGTTCTATTCACCGACGTGAGACCTGAAAATCAACATAAACAGCTCTCAACCAATGAAAACGCCGCATTCGGGATATGCAGACGGGTCAGCGGCGTCGTCCGCTGATCCATTTCCCGCTTCTCTCTATTCCGTGGTCGCAAAGCGTTGGGTGAGGAAGTGAGTTTCTACTGCTACGCCTCATCCGCCTACTATATGTTCTTCCTTGTATCAGTCCAACTAGTGCAGACAAACATGCCAAGTAGAGTGACAGGTGAAAAGGCAGAGACAAAGACAAGGATTACAGCTCTAGTAATTTCTAGATATTATCAGTTATAAACAAAGAAAAAAACTCATAAATGTTCTAGCTTAGTTCTTGTAGATAATGTCTCATAGCATAGTTTGGATGGGAAATTTGTTTCCAAAATGTAGATTCTACCGGAAGATGACCAATGCAGATATATTATACGTTGAAGACTCCCTATATTAGATACGCTCCAAGGTCATGTTTACATACGACATATAAAAAGGCGCGATTCCAACAGGATCTGCTCGGAGTTGGCCCCCCACATAGAGACAGACAGAACCATAGATGTCTATGGAGAGTGAAACGCCACGAGAGCGAGATTCTCGTGAGCAGAAAAACTCAAATCTGCTGGTCATTTTTTGTGTGTTTAGACTCAGATGTAATGTGCGCCTATGATCTATTTCTAGGCATTTTGAAAAAACAAATTTAAGACTGTAGTTTTCTTATCTCGTTTCCCAGAGACAAGCCTGTGACAGCCTCTGCCATCTTAAAACGGCGCAAGTTGTGCTGGTCCCTAAAACACGCTGCAATTCGGCATTGAGTGTCTCTGAAGTTTTAGTCGTCACGATCACCATCATGAATATTCATGATCTGCCATGCGTTACTCGTCTGTGTAGTGTACTATTCCGCCGAGCCTCCTAGCAGATACCCGATCAACGTTAAGGGGGGTGTCCACCAAGCTCCCGACGCGAACCGACGCGCCCCGATATTGCCCTCCCGATACAAAATCCATATCGTAGCAAAATCGTAGAGCTTATCGGGGCAGTTGGTCAGGTTTCTACGATAACAGTACCGACGCGGCCCGACGCGCTACGACGCAAAGTGACGTGCTACGATATGCCTCCCAACGCGCTACGATGTGGTCATTTTGTATCGGCTCGCGTCGGCTCGCGTCGATGTGGGTGGGTACAGGGTCTTAATTATGAAGTTAGCAGACAGCGCGATGTTGTTATCGAACCATTCATTTTCACCAGATTGTGCGTTCATGTGCTCAAGCGACGAAGTCACTAGTTTGAGCAATAAAAAGGCCTACCAGAAAACAGAGACTCAAGAAATGGGTAAACAGCAACAACCACCCACCACCAACATGATACAGCCTGCGCTAGACTTGCTCAAGTCTTTGATTATGAACATTCATTAAATGATTAATCACAATCAGAATAAAGTTCATTTAGGTATGTATCCTTCTCTGACTGGCCCATGAATCAAAGACTTGTCCAGTATAGACAGAATCTCCTGTTTATGGCCCCAACCCACCCCCTGTAACCCTATACCTCCCTCTACCCCTCCCCCTCCCCTCCTCCAGTTCCCTGGCCGCCTGTGTTGTCATAGCAATAAATTTAGCCTACTCCCGACTGTGACCCGATTAAAATCAAAGTGAGAGGGTATCAGTCTTATTGTATCTCTCAAGGAAATGGTTGAGTTATTCTTACCTTTAACGCTGGGCTTCGACATCGTATGGTACCTGAAGGCAATATTCAGCATTACTTAAATCAACCATCAACCAATCACCAAAGTGAAATAAGGCCACTCCAAAAAAAACTTGTTTCTCATCACCGCGCACATCAGAAAAAACGATTTTAGAAGATTTTTTTAAATAAATAAGATGAACCTTGATAGAAATATGAAATTAGTATCAAATTCGCATCCTGATGTCACAGATGCATTAAACATACACCCAGTAAAAATCTGGAAACCCTGCATAATTGCACACCCCCGTAAGTGAATATATTATAGCCGGGATCGGAGGCTGTCCGCTTATGCGGGGTTTTACTGTATGTCCGAAGCCCATTTTATGTCACTTCAAAAGCCATCTTTGATCTAGCTAAAAAAATATAAAAAAAGCGCCCTCGTCATATTTGTCATGGCTTAGTAATGAGAAACAAGTTTTGTTTTAGTGGCCTAATCTGCACGTTTTAGATTATCTGAAGAAACTAATTTGATATCAGCTAAACTTCGTGACAGTGCTTGATACTGACTATCCACCATTATGTACCTCTTGGTTTAACTTCTTTCGAAATGTGGCTGATTTGTTGTGTTCATCACCACTTTGATCTTTTTAGATTATTTTTTTTACTGTTTCAGTGTTTAGATACACAATAATGACTGGTTTTGTGTACGAGTGGCCGTAATCTCCGAGTAGTTGACGCGTAGTAATATAGAAAGACATGGTTAGTGTGGCCGAATGGAATCTGTTCAGAGATATTTTGGTCAGAAATATTCACCGAAGTCGAAGACTGAGGTGAATATTCCTGACCAAAATATCGAGGAACAGATTGAATTCGGCCACACTCACTATGTCTTTTTATTATTATATACCGATATTCGATTTAAATGCAATTTTTGTACTTACATTATCAACCTATTTCAACCTCCGAAATAAGTCACGTGGTACGGTGTGTCGTAAAAATATTTTACGCCACAGTGCGGCCAAACGGAATCTTTTCTGCTATCGCGTAAAAGTGAGACATTCGTGCACCGGTATATAATAATATCCGAGAGATAGCGATCTCGTCAATAGGATCACGAGTACGGTAACTCATACTCAATGGGCAATAAACAGATAGATGTTTGTAGACTAAGATAAAATCAGAAACATATTCATGCTTGGTCTGTGTCCCCGTTCGCAATAGAGTTTGGAGCCTTGAGTAATCGGAACGAGGCAATAACCGAGTGAATATTTCAAAGCGCTCCGAACGACACAGACCAAACAAACATCAATTTCTTTCTTAGTCCCAGTGGTGTTGAGTGAGCGAAGTATTTTGCGTTTAATAGAGATCATATTCGTAGCATTTCAAATTTCAGTGTTATTCATTTTGCATTTTATCGAGATCATATTCATAACTTTTCAAATTTCAGTGTTATTCAACTCTGTCAGTTTAAATAGCAGTGTGTCCCTTCCATAAGAAGAAGGCTTTTAGTGAAATACCACGCCATCGACCCATTAACGGATGTCATTATATGGAAAGCGAGACGTCATAGCTCCATTTGAAATGATTTCCCTCGCATTCCGCCCTTTATTTCTACATTATCGTGATTCAGGTCACCTACATTTTACCTGCTCTTAGAATCAGTTTACCAACGCTCAGCAACAATCATCAACCTACGTGTTCCACCTACTTGTAAAAGTAATAAATTAGTATAGAATTACAAGATTCCAGAACTGATTTATCCCCTAGTGACTCCAGTATGTCCCCCCCCCCCCCCCCTGTGTCTGTCCTATTGGATATCCATAGGATTAAATACACAATAACGACTGGTTTTGTGTACGAGTGGCCGTAATCTCCGAGTAGTTGACGCGTAGTAATATCCGAGCGATTAGCGAGGATATTACCTCGTCAACTACGAGGGGTTGTCTAGTTTCGTGACAACATAAGTAGCTGCCCTTAGGTAAAGACAGACCCCAAACAAAAGAATTAGACGAATCTACACATCATGGACCTGTTTCATTAGTTTTGTGGCAAAAGTGTTAGACAGACATGAAAAGCAGCACCAACAGTGCAAGCAAGAATGGATAAAACGAAGTTTAATGTCTAGTTCTTATGAAACCGGACACAGATCTAGACGCCATCTTGGCACGTCACCAAACTAGTGAAACAGGTCCCAGATGCCAAACACCAGTTATCAAAGATGCTATTAAAGATGTTTTATTTGGCTTGCCATAAAAGGGTTTTAGTCTCGTCTAACGATTATCTATAGATTATGACAGCAGAAAATAGTGGTTGTCTCCCAACTACAGTGGCGATATCCTACAATTTCTTGGTGCATGATGGCGGAACTAGCAACCACTCTGTGCCCTATAAACGAGATTCTGTGTATACAATCACATCTACTTTATTAGAAAGTTTACAGTTTAAGAGCAACTAACATTACATTGTAAATAACAATACAGTTGGATTCCTAAACGATTAAATAATCCTAGGTGTGTGCCTACATATTTATCAAAATATCTTCTTTTATTTTCTCTCAGCTCAATAGTGACAGACTACTATCCATATTGATATTTATTATCCAACTAATACAAAGTGTCCATAGAAAACACATAAGGAGTTTGTATGGACATATCCGGCGTATACGGATATGTTGTATGCTCCGGGTGGCGCATACGGAAAGTAGTGCGTACGGATAACTAGTGCTAACTAAAATGAACTGATATCAACATGTCACTTGTGCAGAAAAGGTAGATAATAAATACAATATAGACTGGTTTCAGATAAAAGCGGTTGTATGCTCCTCGGAGTTGACTCTGCGCAATACTCCCTCTTTGAAAGCCTTTAAACAGTTAACGAAAACTATTATGAATGAAAGTATATTATTCCTGCACAATGTATAGCTTCATTTACTATGTAAAATAACAACATATCATATAGAACTATGTGAGACTATGTATACGAATTATTGTACATTATTATTGTGCTTACACTCATGTTCAGCAGAAGTATCTTAATCACTACGGTATATTTACCCTCGAAGTAATAGTGGATTACAATGTAAACAATGTCTGAGATTGCTAGTATGTGTAGGAATGCGAAAGCCTGTTATATATCTACATTGTAATGGAGCCTGATTAAAACCAGCAACTGCGATAGCAATGCTGACAAGCTGCCATCCTTTATTGGAAATCAACGAATGGAACAAAGTCAACTAAATGTATACAATGTAAAACAAAGAAACTTGCCAATAAAGGAAAATCTGGAAAAAAAAGAAGAAAAAAAAATCCTCGTTCACGCTCGGATATTACTACGCGTCAACTTCTCGGAGCATACGGCCGCTTGTATCTGAAACCAGTCAATATTGTGTATATACTATACCGTTTTATTTGCTTTTTACATCTGCCAGATGCCAAAACTAAATAAGGCCTGATCGTATATATATGCCATACACCTGTCTACAAATTCTATACAATATTCACATCGGTTCAACCTACATTTTGGAAGTGATGAAAAAACCTCAGCAGTGGTATTCTGCTATTCAAAATACTATAAAATAAATGTCACGAAATTTCATATGATTGTTTATATGGCATGAGTTGTCTACGCGGAATGATATCACGAAGCGGAGCTGAGTGATATCTGTAGACCCCGTCACATGTTTTTAACCTCATATGTCACCCGTGGCATATAAATAATTTATGGCATAACCGTGGCATACAGGCATAACTGTGGCATGCAGTCACACTATGGAGATTTATATGAGGGGTAAGATAAAATTCAGTATTCCAACGTGGCTTTGGAGATAAGTTAAGATGTATAAGAACAAAATAGTAATATTAGGAAACGTCCTTACTGTGGACGAAACGGCTCCTGTTCGAGGTCAGTCGTCGATTTCATACTGCCTGACGCCCTAGGCGGAAGGCAGATAAAGAAGACTGACCGAGAACGAGAACCATTTCGTCTACAGTGAGGACGTTTGCTTATTATTTAACTATATTGTTATTTACAATGTAATGTTGTAAACAATTGTATGAAATTAAGTGACGTTTAGATTTTATCCTACCCGGTAACATGTTTTTAACTTCATATTTCACCTGTGGCATGAAAATGTTATATGGCATAACTGTGGCATACAGTCACTCCATGTTAAGTCTATGGAGATTTATATGAGGGGTAGGATAATAACTGTGGCATACAGTCACTCCATGTTAAGTCTATGGAGATTTATATGAGGGGTAGGATAATAACCGCGGCATAGAGTCACACCATGTTAAGTCTATGGAGATTTATATGAGGGGTAGGATAATAACCGTGGTATACAGTCACACCATGTTAAGTCTATGGAGATTTATATGAGGGGTAGGATAATAACCGTGGCATACAGTCACACCATGTTAAGTCTATGGAGATTTATATGAGGGGTAGGATAATAACCGTGGCATACAGTCACTCCATGTTAAGTCTATGGAGATTTATATGAGGGGTAGGATAAATAATAATACAGATGCCCCGTGGTTGTTATGGATGTGGATAGGACTCACCTTGGTTTGAACCTGTTGCTACACTGTCTGTCTGCTGTACACTGCATCACATAACGCGATGGTGAACGCCTGAGTGTACCCTCACAAATTGATTTTGCGAGACAAACTTCACTTCTGTCACATCACGTGTTATGTCAGTGATGGTCCACGGATTGCCACGCCTTGTGTCATACAGCTACAGCAACTCCTGGTAATTCAATCCACCATAATCGCACTTTAAGCTGTGCTATAGTAACCCCGTAATCTGTACCGTATTCCCCTGTATCCTGCACCTTAATCTCTCCGTCAGCTGTACCTTAATCTCCCTGTAAGCTATATCTTAATCTGTATATTAATCCCCCTGTAACCTGTACCTTAATCCCCAGTGAGGTGTATTAATCTCCCTGTATGCTGTACCTTAATCCGCATGTAAGCTGTAACTTAATCTAGCTGTAAACTGTACCTTAATCTACCCGTAAGTTGTATCTTTATCTCCCACTAAGCTGCACTTTAATCTACCTGTAAACTGCACCTTAATCTACCTGCAAACTGCACCTTAATCTACCTGTAAGCTGCACTTTAATCTACCTGTAAGCTGTGTTTTAATCTACCTGTAAGCTGCACCTTAATCTACCTGTATACTGTACCTTAATCTACCTGTAAGCTATGCCTCAATCTACCTGTAAACTGCACCTTAATCTACCTGTAAACTGCACCTTAATCCCCTGTAAGCTGTACCTTAATCTACCTGTAGACTGTACCTCTCTGTAGGCTGTGTCATAATCTATCTGTAAGCTGTACGTTATTATCCCTGTTAACTGTACCTTAATCTCCGAGTAATCTTAATCTGTACCCTATTCTCTCTAGATGCTATATATCATTATTTTGCTTAATGAGCAATGCAATATGAATTCCCTGCTGTGGGATCAACAGAAGGATACTATCATAAAAATAACCTTGTCTAAATCTTCTGAAAATCACATTCTTAGATTCTGAGGGACATATTCAGTTGCAACGTTGCAAAGAATACAAGCAGGCTGATTACCAGGCACCAAGAATGATTAGGCCTCACCTTGTGGCAATCAGGATAACCAACCGTTTTTACTCAATGTTAAACACTCCATGTTATCTACCGCCCATATTTGCTGTACTAGTACCGATGAATATTGACAGAAGGCCTCTATGCGACCAGTATGATAACATCAGAATTTATCAACCTAGATACTTTTATGAGTATTCGTCGTACTATACGCTCAAATATATTTAATGAATGTAGCTGACGATGTAATATCCTGGCTGTTGTTCGGATATTACTACTCGTCAACTACTCGGAGATTACGGCCACTAGTTCATAACACCAGTCATTATTGTGTTTGTATTCTACGAGAGAATGGTAATCCTTGATAAGATGCATCATTGAAATGTTTTTCTTCAAAGTATATCCTATTATCATACACCAGTGCACAAATGTCTCATGTATACGCCCTAGTAGTAATGATTTCATTCGTCCACACTGTGGCGTAATATATACAATACTACCCTCCGTACCACGTGACCACTCATTCTTCTATTTAGTGAGTTGTAGAATGGCATTCTTAATGATTTCTAGGCATATAATAATACAAGGACATAGTGAGTGTGTCTCAATTCCATCTGTTCCTCGATATTTTGGTCAGAAATACTCACCTCATTCTTCGAATTCGGTGAGTGTTTCTGACCAAAATATCGAGGAACAGATTCCATTCAGACACACTAACTATGTCTTTCTATATTATTACTTCTGGGTCTCCCCACTTACGTGGAACTGCATGTTTTTATGAGATATTGTTTATAAATTAAGCTCAATTAATAGAGAGAACCTATTTCCAGTGAGAGAAAGTCATAGTTACAAAGTAAGGCCTTGGCCTTGGGCAGTAATTTTTCTGAGACTTACCGAGTAACTTTGACTTTCTCTCTCCAGAAACTTGGTTTCCCTATTCCTATATACCTTCAAAAGTAGTTTAATAACGATAAATACCGTTACTCGCTTACCCGCCATTAAACGCGAAGTCAGATCCAACCTCATCAAGTAACTTGACACTTTATGTTTTCTCCCCACTGTACTTTTCATATGAATTTTGTAAGAGACGATCTGATTGGTCTAAATGTCAACCTTTGGTATCCACAATCTGCATACCAAGTTTAACCTGGAGACTTCATACATGGTCATAATATCTGAAGGTTTAAACACTTTCTGTTCTAAACCTTGGCATAAAGTCCTGTGCAATACTTCGTTTGAATTGTTTTGCCAAATCAATTCGTTCACAATCTTTTTTTTTTTAATTCCTTTTGTTTATTCCAACCAGTTCTACCCAAAGGGTAGACCTTCCACTGGAAAAATCCAATAAATAATCATTCTTTATATATATTACTGATGAGATGCGAAGAAGACTAGGTAAGAGGGGACTATTTACTACAGTTTTATTCCCTTTTAAGAAGAGACACCTGTTCATCCACTGGTTACACATCTTTTCACACCTTCCAATTTTACCTTTCAAGTTTAACTTATACTCCTCCTCTGGATTTTTTTTTTATATGGATGCCCAGGATTTCTGTACAGGTTACTGTATATAAAGTAAATTGTATGGGGTGCAGTAGGTATCCTTTTATTCATTAACAAAATACAGCTTTGGGAGTATATATATATATATATCCAGACGCATCTCGTTTTTGCAGGCACTTTAACATGATACCTTCACCAAAAAAGTCTAACATAAATACATGCAGGGGTATGTTGTAACACGCAATACCCTCCAGAATTACAGAGGCAATGGACAAAATTAGAAAAAGAGACTGGGACAGGGCGACCGAGAATACGATCATATCTAAATATGCAGATAGAATATGATAATAATATTTTAAAAGACCATACAGAAATTCTAAAAAGTTGCTTTTCACATAGTAAAACCCATGTCATGTTCTTCAAACTTTCACAGAATATGGTAGATGTATAGTACTACACATATCAACTTTAGAATACATAGGTCATCTCCAAATGTAAAATTGGCATATTTCACTTATTGGATGGTATAAAATGGACAAATTTGCACAATTGTCATTGAAATAAAGCACAAGGAACCAGTTTTAACTTGTAATCAACAGTATCTAAAAATCACCAGATGGCGCAACCGTAAATTGTAGGATATCCCCTTAAATCATAGTCATGGTATTAAATTAATTTATTTCATTTTATTAGTCTTTATCGTAGTATACTACACAATAATATTACAATCGGGTTTTCTCTTATAAGCCAAGCTTATGATGATGCAAAATATGCTTGTGTTGACTGGATCTACATTTGGTTATCCAGTGACAGTCGAGTAAAGTCTATCAGACACCGAAATTTGTTCCCGATTCATCCCGACCATCGGCTCGGTGAGAGTCGGGAATAAAATTTTGGTGTCTTATACCTATAAGACAGCGACATCTACACTATTCCCAATCACGCTTCCTCCTTTTATAACCTGGTAAATTACCCGGGATAAGATCAAAGGAAGCGTCCGGGTGCCGGGCCCGGCTGTTCCCCAGACCGGGTGATAAGTATATATAGGCAATAATGCAAAGATTAGTAACTTCCGGTCTATCTAGAATATCAGAAAGCGGTTTTCAGATCTATAATCGCTTGTGTCTCTCCTACACATCGATATAATGCACTTGTAAATCGGACTGGGGGATAAGTAGTATCCCTGTTTAAACAACCTGCTCCAAATTGGGAACAGTCGGTGAAAGTGCGTACATCAAAATCTTAAGGTCGAGGAGAGTCGGTCATATCTGACATGGTAGTAATGCCCGATGCATCGGGAAAAGCAATAAAATTGGGTCAGTGAAGTATGTACATTGACCCGATTGATGCAGATTGTTACAGACCCGACGGATCCGTCGGGCAAAGGTAGAATCAGGCACAGCAGTCGGGTCGGTGTCTTATAGGCTTTATGCAGATGGACAATATCAGACATTACTAAGTAATGACTGATTACTGACAGAGTACCATAGACTGGGTAGTGCCCCCAGTGCCCCAGTGAAGCAGTTCCAGTGAAAATAGTCCGGCACAACTTTATCGGTGAAAATCGGTTACATCAATGGTTGAGAATTTCTTACATCATCAGTTTACCGGCATCTCAACTTCATCAAGGTCATATGGTCCATTTTGTGGATCGCAGAAAAGCGACCCGAGTTCAACACTGTTGCTCCAGATTCTTCGCAAATGCTCCAGATTCTAACCAAAGTTGAAACGTTGCTCCAGATTCTTTACAGATGCTCCAGATTCTATCTGAGGTTGAAACAGTTTCTCCTGATTCTTCGTGGATCGCTTTGTAACTATGTCACCATCTATATGTCACCTATGTCACTGGAAATGTGGTATTGTAAAATGTAGTGAGACAACATGAAAATAACAATACCATACGTCACGATCCGATATTACTGGATCAACGCTTCTCCCGAATTTCCAGGAGCAACAAACCCCTGAGGCAATACAAACATTGTGGTATAGAATGTACTGTAATAGGAACATTAACACTACAGTCTTGGGATAAAGACTGTTATTGTTCTCTGTCATGCTAATTGGATCCGTCAGTAAAGTTAGCATTTCCTCTTTCAGTAACGGTCAGCGACCTTGAAAAGCCCCAAGAATGACAATCGCTGCACCAGGAGATTATGGCCTGAGACTCTCACGATCAGTTGATCATCTTGTCTGAGGTGAATGACTTGTCCGAGGTAACTTGTGTGGATGTTTGTGTCCTGATCATAGGTAGATTTAGTGGGGCTGTTCATGGATCTCGACAATTCGTTCAATACACCATTCCTGTGTCTGAAAAAGAGCAATGGAAGACAATGTCAATTAAAGTGGTCTGCATGAAAGTGATGGAAAGCGATGTTAGATGAAGTGATCTGCATGAAAGCGATGAAGGGCAATGTAAAGTGATACGCATGAAAGTGATGGAAGGCGATGTTAAATAAAGTGGTATGCATGAAAGCTATGGAAGGCGATGTTAAATAATGTGGTCTGCGTGAAAGTGATGGAAGGGGATGTTAAATAAAGTGGTCTGCAGAAAAGCGATGGAAGGCGATGTTAAATAAAGTGGTCTGCATGAAAGCGATGGAAGGCCATGTAAAGTGGTCAGCAGGAAAGCGATGAAAGGCAATGTTGAATGAAGTTGTCACAGGAAAGCAATGTAAAACAATGTCAAATAGAGTGATCAGCACAAAAGTGATGGAAGACCTTGTAAAGTGATTGGCAGGAAAGCTATGGAAGGCAATGTTGAATAAAGTGGTTTGGAGGGAAGCTATGGAAGGCAATGTTAAATGAAGTAGTCTGCATGAAAGCAATGGAACGCAATGTAAAGTGATACACAGGAAAGCGATGGAAAGCAACAATTATTTAACTTGTCTGCAGGAAAGCGATAAAAGACAATGTTAATTGAAGTGGTCTGTAGGAAAGCAATGAAAGGCAATGTTAAATAAAGCAGTCTGCGGGAAAGCGATGAAAGGTGGTGTTAAATAAAGTGGTCTGTGGGGAAGCGATGAAAGGTGATGTTAGATAAAGTGGTCTGCGGGAAAGCGATGAAAGGCGATGTTTATTAAAGTAGTCTGCACGAAAGTGATGGAAAGTGATGTTAATCAAAGTGGTCTGCATGAAAGCGATGGAAGGCGAGGTAAAGTGGTTTGCAGGAAATAAATAATGGGTGTGTTCCTTAAAGTGACTAGCATGTGTGCTCACTACTTGGATATAGTTTCCACTGCATTGTACCTTCAGAGTGTAATTACAATATTGACTGGTTTCAGATAAAACCAGTCATATGCTCTGATAAGTTTATCCATAGTAATACCAGAGCATATGTGAGGATATTGCACTGTCAACTCCGAGGAGCACCCAACCACTTTCATCTAAAACTAGTCTATATAGTATTTATCATCCACCTTTTCCTGACAAGTGCCATGGTCAATATTTGTTCATTTTGGTTACACACTGTTTTTCAGTACGCACTATTTTTCTGTATGCTCGCTTTATTAGAACCCAGAATATACAACATATCTCTATATCCTGAGAATGGTATTACACATTTTCTATGTGTTTTCTATAAACACATTACA
The DNA here is from genome assembly GCA_950022655.1 of Alentia gelatinosa. Lineage (NCBI taxonomy): Eukaryota > Metazoa > Annelida > Polychaeta > Phyllodocida > Polynoidae > Alentia > Alentia gelatinosa. The sequence goes on from OX465586.1 coordinate 3,892,323, forward strand.
TTAAATGGATAATAAAAGCTACAACGCATCAGATATCTTGCCTTTAGATTCCAGTAACTTTGAAAGTAACTCTTTTTATGGTATCTGTGTTTGTCTTACACTAGAAAATATCCATCTTTCCATCATTTTTATGTAGGAACACTTCATCAGACAGTTATGAACTTTTGACCTTATTTGAACCACCATGGTTTAAATCGTTGCAGAGTGGGAGGAAAATGCTTGTAATAAATACAGTACCTACCTACAGAGCGTATGGATCCGAACGTTAGCAAATGGGTCGTCTTGACTAGTTGTCTTGATTGAATTCTCGAAAACTACCTGTAACAGAGAGTATCAATTTTGACAGCACTGGATTGTAGACTGCTCATCATCGTATATTATAGAGGAAATCCATGAAGGTTTAGGGTCAGAGCTCGTATCCCATCGAGTTTGAATCATGTAGCAATTCACAAGGCGAAGCCGCGTGAATTGCTATGTGATTCAAATGAGATGGGATCGAGCTCTGACCCTAAACTTGAATGGGTTTCTGAATTTATCTCACCATTAATATTGACTAATGGGCTAACATTTGTGACATTATCCCCCATTGGATATTTTTCCTAAATATCTAATGGGTGTTAGATACGAGTTCCCAATGTTAAGTCTATGGAGAAAAAATATCTGGGGTGAGATAATTATACGGATAACTGCTATACTTACTAACTTTTGCAGATCTTATGCTTACGACACATTATTTTATACAACACTATGGCCCAAAAGACGATCCTAAGATCCGTTTTTGTCATTCGTAGCTTATACAAAGGTCCCCTGGGTCTTTGTCATTCTTAGCTTATTCAACGGGCCCCTGGGTCTCTATGGCATACAGAAAAAGGTCTACATGCACGAGCCATTTTTTTTTTTTTTTTAGCAATTACTGAATACAGCTGATACAGCCGGTCTTCCACTCTGGCCCTAGACCCCTACTCCTCACCCTAATGGCGGGTGTTAAGCTGAATGGGCAGTGGTTACCATTTGTGTCTTCTGGGTAGCGTCCACCAACCACGACAAGGTTATGACAAGTGCCGACAAGAAAGATCCAATCTGCGCTTGTCGCAGCCTTGTCGTGAAAAGGGGGCCTTTATGACAGTGTTGTCGGGGCGTGTCGGGAAGTGCACGCTCCACCAAAATTTCCTGTTGTAGACCTCTGGTCGGGTTAACTGTTAATCTAAGTACTTTGGACGGTTGCAGGACGTTAGGGCCCACCACCTTAAAGTCGGGACGTTAGGGCCCATCCTATACCGGGGGTGTGAAAGCCTCAGTCGCGCCTCGGCCGCACCGCAATGCAACGGTCACATCTATGGTGCCGGGGGGGAGATGTGGCATAAATAGATGTTAGGGCCCACCTAATTTTGTATAATTGGTTAATGTTTGAATACTGGAGAACTCGACCCGTAAAAAACTCGACCCGTAACGAACTCGACCCGTTTTAAATCTTCCCTACTCAAACATCTGAACTGTGAATGAATACTATATCTAGTAGTAAGTATAAGTAAGTAACCCTATCCCTAACCCTAACCCTTATCCTAACTCTAACCCTATCCCTAACCCTAACCCTAACACTATCCCTATCCCTGATCCTATACCTAACCGACTGTTGTTTCCTCATATCACTGTCGTAGTGTGTCGGTACCATGGACGTCTTTTTTACAGGACCAAGCGACATCTACGACATGCCCCAACAACGCTGTCGTAAAGCCCCCCCTTCTTACGACAAGGCTGCCTTGTCGTGAGAAGGGGGGCTGTCGTGACCCTTGTCGCAGCCTGTCGGGAAGTGCACGCTCCACCTAAATATTCTATCGTAGACCTCTGTGACAACCTCCCGACACGCCACGACACGCCACGACACGCCACCAAAATCGAACATGTTCGATTTTGTCGTAACCTTGTCGGAAGGCCCCCAACAGGCCCCCGACAAGCTTCATGACGCAGCCTGTCGTGGCCTTGTCGTAGCCTATTGTCGGGAACTGTGGTCCACCAACCACGACAAGGCTACGACAAGGCTTCTAATCGTAGAGCTGTCGTGGACCCTGTCGGAAAGCCGTTGTCGTAGCCTTGTTGTGGTTGGTGGACGCCACCCTTAAGGCTCCAGTGTCGTTCCTACCTGGCTGTAGACGAAGTAGGAGGCCGTCTCGTTGATGATAAGTCGGCGTGTGGCGCTGTTGAATCGTATACCAGAGTGAATCGTGGACTGATTCCACCTCTGAGGCAGCTCACGACCATTCTCACAATTCTTATCAGACGGAGAAGGTCTTCTTCCAGACCGTTTGTTTCCTATACAAAGAAGATACCACAGAGTTAAAAATACTGACAGCTTTAAGGAATTTAAGAGTGTCACTAAGACGATCACGATTAGATGTAGATGTGTGTTACTTGCTTTATTATAAGGAATTGAATAAACATCTTTATCTCACCCCTGGAATAAATGCCCATAGGCTCATCATTGGGATCTCGTTCTCCATGCCCCATCAAGTATTGCAGTCCGTTCTCCATGGTCTATATCTTGTGTGTTATCCATTCTTTTAATGTGGACAGGGGTGAGATAAATACAGAAAGCAACTTACAAATGTGGTACATTACTTAACAAGAATATCAAAGAAGAAACCAACAAGTTTTGGTCAAAGAAGTCATTCTCCAACTCGTTTGAACGCTACGTGATATTCACTCGGCTGTCACCTCGTTCATATCACTCCGCATCAAACTCGTGGAGAACGACGACTTTGACCAAAACTTGTTGGTTTCTTCTTTGATATTCTTGTTAAGTAATGTACCACATTTGTAACTAATACCTCTCAATGCTCCTTATAATATTCTAAGATAAAGATACCATCTTCACCAATGATAATCTAAGTTAATATGTACAATGTAGAAACAAAAAGAAATCACTGGCTATGGCTAGAATACCAGTCCTATAAGATGGAAGACACAAGCCCCTTTATTGCTATGTGTGCACAATATATACTCTGTTATTCTATATGAAATAGGACAACCGAATGCTGTACAACAGTCAAGGGAAGCAAGAATGAATGTAAACATTATGAGGAATGAAGAAATCCCTACACAAAAAAAGCTACACATATTGTCTCCTATTAGGCTTATGGATCACATAGGATCCATAAGTTAAGAAATGCATCTGCCTGTTTTCAGTATGCATAGTTATGAACACATGTGGCTTTGTGAGAGCGAAGATTGTAGAGTGTAATTTAATCTCTATGGTTAGAGTATTTCTTTCAAGTATATGATAACAGATGACACAGGGTGAAGCAATGGTGCAAAGGTACAGGATTTAGATCAGAAGTTATAGTAATATGATTAAAAATGAAAGTACACCTCATATAGGATTACAAATATTAGACGAGGCGATGTTTGAACACTATCAGCCATGGGGGAAGTAAGGAAAATAAGTGTTCATCGTGCAGTGATTTTGATATGCCATTCAGGGGTCTTTGTAATAGTCACATCTAACATAATTTAAAAAGGTAATTTTTAACACTGCTATTAGCCACACATCAGTTTTGATTGATAGACTAGAATTGGTTCATGAAAAATGCTTAAAACACTGACACGCAAAGAAGATGGTAAAATAATTATCTCGCCCTCTTTAATCAAAACATTAGGCTTAACGTTAGGAACCCATACTCCACTTCCGTGTACACTTAATAGCTAATTGGAAGAGTTATTTTATCAAGCAATAATGTTCCTGATCATATATACGGGGTGAGATACAATCAGAAACCCATCTCGATGAAAATAACTTGGTCCACACTTTAACTTATTTGACTGCTATGTAATTCACTTAGCTTCGCTTCACGAATTACTCTGTGGTCAAACTTGGTGAAGTACGGACCAAGTTATTTTCATCTCATAGATTCAGACCCGCTGACCCTTCTCACTATCAACCAGCAACTGAATTCCGCACTCCACCTCGTTTGACACAGCTTCGCTTCGTGAATCAGTCGGCTGTCAAACTCAGTGGAGTATGGACATAGTTATTTTCATCTCTTGAGTTTATAGAGGAAGCCTATGGAAGTTTATGGTCAGAGTTTGTATCATAGTTAGAATAGCATAGTAATTCACAAGGCAAAGCTTGAATAGGTTTCTGAACTTATCTCACCCTTCACATTTACTAATAGGCTAACCTTTGTAATATTATCCCCCATTGAGTATTTTTTTTTATAAATACTCAACGGGCATTGGATATGAGTTCCCAACATAAGTCTATAGGGAAAAAATACCAGGGGTGAGATAAGAAACTATAGCATCAAAAGCCATGTAGAATACTCTACTCATTATCTTAAATCATATCTCTTTTTTTTTTTCTTTTTTTTTTCAACTTTCTTTATTGGTGTCTACAATGATTTACATTTTCATCCATTATGTCATAGTCTCTTATGTTCTCCAATAAAGATGGCGCACCGTCAGCCTTGGCACACTACCAGTGGCTGGTTTTCATCAGTTGCCATTGCAATCCATCATAACTTGTTACTTCTGAATACATAATATATCACACTCCAATATTATACCATTATGTTCTAAAGTATGTACTTACTTTCTTATACATATACACCCGTTGGTCAGCATCATATTGGTATATTATACACAATCAGTTCAATTAAGTTTTATCTTTTGCTACTAGGTTGGTATGCTTTCCATCAAGATCTGTTTAGTTAGTTGTTTGTATAGAAGAAGTGAAGGGGATATTTTTTTGTTAAAAATACTGTCCCACTGATAATATTTCTTATCAGTCTGCCTTAAGCGCCAAATCCACTAAAGCGTATTAAGCACACGTTCACCTAGAGTTTGCACGGTCACATTAAAAATTTGCTTCAGTGGATCAGGCGTTCGCATTGTCGCATGGTCTCACAAGATTTATATGCGAATTCAGTCGCCTTAGTGGATTTGGCGCTTTACATAGGACTCTCTTACTTTTGACCGTCTCTTCCTGCAAAGTTATATCTAGAAGAAGATGGGTGGTGACATTGACCGGCACCTACTGGCCTCTTGATAGCAGGTCAATTTGTGGCAACTGTATATTGTCAGGCCAATAGAAGTCAATTGGTGCCAATGTCCATCGCAAAAGTCGTCAACCTCAGAGTGGACTCTCAAGAGTTTACACTGATGACTAAGTTTTCACAAAAATCTCTACCTGTCTAGACGACTAATTCAAGCCGGCTTGAATTAGTCGCCGATGTCAGACCATGTCGAATAGTCATCAGGTGCTGCCAAATTGCGTAATCAGATGTAGTCAGACGATCTGCAGTCGCCACGCACTTGGCATTTACACTAGACAAATTTTAGCCTTTTACGGCTGAAAGTCGTCAGGCAGTGCTATATTCAAGAATCACTGCCTATAATTGTCCTTGTTTGTTTGTTTATTTTGATTTAACGTCCACTTAACCATTATCTATCCTTACCAGACTTTCTCAAGGTTATTCTACACCGCAAGGGTGGTGATCGAATCTATGTGATGAATTCAGGTAGAAATCTCACCACTACACATTTACCGAGGTGAGAGTTTGTTTGTTTGTTTGTTTGGGTAGTTTAACGTCCAATTTGTTCAATTAGACTTAGTTTGGTGAGAGTTCTTTAACTTCCCACACAACATAGACATTGTATGAGAAAGATTGGCCTTTGATAAAGCAGTAAATCTACCATCGCTGTGGCTGGGACTCGAACCCACAAAGTCCTATAATCGTCTAGTGTAAATGCCAGACTGCATGCATACATGGAATCACTTACTTTTGACCCTCTCATCCTGCAAGGTTATGTCTAGAAGAAGATGGGCTATCACATTGACCGGCATCTTTGGCTCAACAATCCTCTTGACAGCAGCTGAAGTCGTTCGCACGACCGGAGCTCGGGTCGTCCATTGTACGAGTATATTCTGCGAACTCTCTCTGTCCTGGCCCTTCTCTGACGAAAATATCTCTGTCATGAAGAAAATGTTGAAAGCGAACAAGATAACAACCGCCACAGCCAGAATAACCAAGGCAATCTTCATTTTGAAGAGAATATTCTGCACCAAGTCCTCCCCACCATTTGTGCACTTCACCACTACATTCCTCATTCCGTTGGATTCGGTTGTACTTAAATCTGATGTCGACCTCTTTGGAATCGGAGGAGTCCCCTCTTTCACCCTCTGAGGAAGGGAAAGTCCATTCAGGCTTCCTTCATCCCTTGATCTCGGATATGTATATTTTCTCCCTGAATTCATCACTGGAACTTTGGAGGACATATCACCCATAGCTGTTGACATATATTTCCTTTACGATCTTGGTATATTCTAGAATCTTCCCTCAAAGCCTTCTTGGACTGTGTCCATAGGGTCCGTGCTTATATAGGGACCGGAGAAAATGAGAGCCAATTTTCGTTGCTGTCTCTCCAGCAGAATAATCAAGACTGATGTAGGGGACGATACCCGATGAAAAACATGGACTTTTATCAGTCTCTCTGATAGTACGCGGAGACATACGGGTGGATGGTGGTTAGAGTGATTAATTAAATGCCAACTTGGAGTGGACACGTGTATTTTCTTTTCTTTTTTTCAAAATTTCATTTTTTTCTTCTTGGTTTGAATAGCAGTTTTATTACCTACTATATCTAAAACGGTAGAATTCCGTCGAATCCGCTTGAAGTTGCTCCCATACATAGAGACATAGTGAACCCGACCTAGGGTTGGAGACTGAAGGCACACGTGAGTGAGATTCTCGTGCAGTGAAAGACTCGAACCTGTTCTTCTTTTTTGTGGGACTATACTCAGACAAACTTCTTCTTTTATGATTCAATTCGAGCCATGCCGAAATCAAAGTTTAATATTGTAGTTTTCTGATCTACTTTTCTCGTGAGAAACCAATGAGATCGCAAGATTTAGCTGGTACCCCTTTCAAAACTCTGCTGGTTCCCCCACCAACTACCAGCCTAAGTATTTGTCCAATTCAGAGCATCTGGCTCTGTGGAGCAGTCAGCAGAATGTCAGGCAGGGAATGCGGGTGTTCGGAGTTCGAACCCCGCTATCAGCAGACGGAAAATCATTTTTCCAATTTTTCACCTCAGCGCAGACAGGGGTTGGTTGCCAATATGACTCGACGAAGTCGCTAGTTCCCGTAGAAAACGGTACATCAAACTTATCAAGTGGTTGCTTGTTTGTTTGTTTGTTTTGATTTAACGTCCAGTCAACCATCACAGGTTCTTACCAGACTTTCTCAAGGTTCTTTTACACCACAAGGGTAGTGATAGAATTTATGTGTTGAATTTAGATAGAAATCTCACCCCTACACATTTACTGAGGTGAGAGTTCTTTTAATTCCCACACCACATAGACATGGTATGAGAAGGACTGGTATTTGATATAGCAGTAAGTCTACCACTGCTGGGGGTGAAGGAGAAAGGTTACTGTACACCACACCACATAGACATGGTATGAAAAGGATTGGCCTTTGATATAGCAGTAAGTCTACCACTGCTGGGGGTGAAGGGAAAAGGTGGCTGTACACCACGCCACATAGACATGGTATGAGAAGGACTGGTCTTTGATATAGCAGTAAATCTACCACTGCTGTGAATGAAGGAGAAGAGTGGCTGCAGTGGGGCTCAAACCCAAACATCCCTATAATCTTGGGTTTACAAGTCCAGTGCCTTAACCACTGAGCCAACTCCCCAACCCCTCTTATCAAGAGGTAAATTTATCTCCTTATGATGTATACCAATCTTAAGTTGAACAAAAACTCCTAGCTTCCAAGTTCACGGTCTTTAACATCTGTTTCCTGTTTCATTTTCTATATGGGTAAGGGGTGGGGTAAGGCTTTGATAATACAGTGGAGGACCATGTTAAGCTATGAGTTTAAAGACAAATGTGGGTAGGTATTCCCCCTGTGTAAACACTGGTGCTGCCTTCTGGTTTCATGAAAAATAGCAGTTTCCTATAGACACCAATAGATAAGCACTTACCTTCTTCAGATGGCCTTCCCATAGAAATTAGTATGGTGACATAGTTTTTCTTATCATTTCTCATTTGTACATGTTCCCAATTATCATAATCCAGAATTATTTGAAGATAGCAATAGAACATCAGTGTCATTTAGCAACGAAGTCAAAATATTGCATTTTCCCAACACAGGTGCTTGAGCTGATCATCGGCGATCAGAACTATTTGGATTGACACCAGCGAGAGTTTGGATCTCATTGGTTTCTCACGAGAAAAGTAGATCAGAAAATTACTGTACTAAACTTTGATTATCCATGTTAGTAGTTATCAATGCTGCCAGATCTACATTCGTTATCTCGTCCCTGATTGGTCCGGGGTTTTTTTTTATTCACCTCGGTGCATAAATAACACTTTATCCAATGCTATGTCAAATACATTGAGTTAATGTTAAACCTATGGCGTTTTTTATTAGGGGTAGGATAAAGATACTGTTATAACCACATAGACACCCCACAAACACCTACCTAACACCTACAGGAGCCTACACAGGCCGTTGCTTGGTGTCTGATTGTCTAGACACCAGTCTACCCGCCTCACATACACACCATACAAAAACAATTAAGATAATCTGGAGTGTTGTCGTTTTTGTAGATCTATACCGAATTTTTTTTTTCACTTATGATCTATTTCAAGCTATGCTGAAATTACAAATATTCTCTGTATATCAGTGAGATGGGGTAGGATAAATATGAAACCGAACTCGAGTTAGCCTTCTCAATGTTTATACCACTCTGGTCAGGTCTACTCCTTACTAAACTCGGCTAACGCCTCGTGTAGTAATACACAACCTGCCCATCATGGCATAAACATTGACAAGGCTAACTCTCGTTTGTTTTCTACTAACTATGCCATAGGATCACCTATATTCTATACTATAGAGCCTAACCATCGACAGACAGAAACCCCCGGTTAAGGGGACACCCCACTTAAGGGAACACTTTGTTCAGAATGAAGGATGTCCCCTTACGCCAGATTTTACTGTACTTTAATTATGATGTAGTCATATTGCCACCCAACTACACTGACCATAATAAAGATCAGATGGAAGCTTCGCAATCTAACCTCAATTCACCGTCTAGTATTTTCCTATCTAAACTTTCCCATATACGGGAGAGTGCCATGACTTTCCATACGGGTGTAAACGAGAGAGATATTATGACATATTCTAGACATAATCATCTTTACCAGCTCCGTTGTCAAATAGAGGCAGCGCCCACCATATCATAGAGTGTGTATCTTTCCCTGAGTTATCTGGTCTAGTTGTACGCTCAGGGCTACTCCAAATTCTACAGCATTTTCAAATGTTTTTAGAGCATGCTTGCACACGCTAAATACATCATCTAGAGGTTAGAATGGTCACATTGAACTTTCAGTGTGCTTCCAGAAAACTATCCCTTTACTATGGGCATGCTGTTTACGGTGATAGTGAGAACAGAGCAGGGAGCCAGTGTCTCAGGGTCTTAGAGGCGTGCCCAGCTGACCATGACCAATCACTCAAGACCGAAATACCTCATTGACCTACTGGTGTTTGATATATTTGGATCCTATAGATAGACTCAGGCAGTCACAGAAATGGCAAGTTTACTGGTTGAAAGTGGTTACAGAAAACTGAATTTAACCAATGTAACCAATACCTTTTAGTTGTTATTCATTTACAATTGCACGCTCATTCATCAATGATGAACATTCTATTTGCTCCTAGTTATTAGTAGTTGCAGCAAACAGCCTTTTCATAGATTCCCTTTGATATTTTTGGGTTTGAACTGAATAGTGAATTAAGTTGATTGGTATGACCAGGGAGATTGGTGGTTTATCTCACCCCTGGTACATGTTTAGCCATAGGAATAACATTAGAAAAAAATACTTAACAATCACCCCCGTCAAGTGACAATACTACGCCTTGGCCGTGGCGTAGTGAATTTGGGATGACGTCATATGGATTTGGTATGTCTATTCTAATTATTGCGAAAGTTTGATGATATCTAATTTGATAAAAAGGGGTGAGATAAATCTAGAATCTCGTTAGAATGGGCCGTAATCGTCACTCGGCTTCGCCTCGATGACGATTGCGGCCCATCCAAACTCGTGGAGTATTGTCTATTTATACGATTCTCCATGCAGTTCTATATAATTCCCTAACATAGTACCAGCAGTGGTAGATTTACTGCTTTATCAAAGGCCATCCTTCTCATGCCATGTGGTGTGGTGTAGTGTGCAGCCAATCCTTCTCATACCATATCTATGTGGTGTGGGAAGTAAAAGAACTCTCACCTCGGTAAATGTGTAGGGGTGAGATTTCTATCTGAATTCATCACATAGATTCGATCATCACCCTTGTGGTGTAAAAGAACCTTGAGAAAGTCTGGTAAGGACCTATAATGGTTGGCTAGACGTAAAATCAAAACCAAAAACAAAAACAAAACCTAACATAGTATAGAGTGGGAGGACTAAGGATGTAGGGAGTCATTTTCACCGGGGTAATGGATGTCTGGGTCTTTGTTTTAGAGCCATATCGGACAATTTACCTTGAAATTTAAAACCTATGTCATTTTCCTGGAAAATGAATATAATGAGCTCAAAATATTGCAGAACACATATCTAAATTAAAAATTGGAGGACACCGTGCTGGATTGTGATTTAGGGATTGATATTGTGATCATAATATTATAAAAGTAATATGTAATTTTCTCGGAACTTTCAGAGAATATAGTGAATGTATAGTACTACATATTTCAGGTCACCGTCCTTATTTTTGAGAGGATTGAAGGAAAGCTATTTTTTTAAACATTTTTTATTGCTTTCGATTCTTACAAATCGTTCATCTAGGCAACGATATTATGAACTAACAGAAATTAACATGAATTAACTTAGAAGGAAACCCACGAGATGAAAATAGCTTGGTCCGTACTCCACCGAGTTTGACTGCAGAGTAATTCACGAAGCGAAGCTGAGTGAATTACTCTGTGGTCAACGTGGTGGAGTGCAGACCAAGTTATTTTCTTCGAGTAGGTTTCTGATTTTATCTCACCCCGTATAACATTATTTATTGATAAAATGGATCACCAAATTAGCCATTGAGTATTGGGTACACGAACCTAACGGCCGTGGAGTACGAGTTCCTAATGTTAAACCTATGGAGAAAAATACCGAGGTGAGATAAAAGAACCATACGCAACTATAACGGCTGCGAGCAAACATGATATTTACAATGGATGAAAACGAGTAAGTATTCTCTATTCCCTCCTCCTGCTTCGTTATTCCTTTCACCGGTATATCATATTCATCTCCGCATATTGTATTAGAATATCAAACCTTTGATTTATTCTTTCGAATTTCAAAATTCAATATCCTCCGATGGCCAAACTTCGGGTCAATGTTACAGCGAATGTACTGCATTCCAGAATTTGACCTAAACATATGGTGAAAGTGTTGAGAGTCTTTTAGTATCTCCTCAGCATTTCTATCATCTGTTTGTAATGGTGAATTCCCTTCGTAGTCGGGGTTGGTAGGGTAAAGATCATCACCTGAAAATAGAAATGGCAGTGAGACAAAAATCTTAGAGGGGGCGTCCACCAACTACGACAGGGCTGCGACACGCGCCGACAAGAAAGTTCCAATCGGTGCCTTGTCGCAGTATTGTCGTGAGGAGGGGAGCTGTCGTGACCCCTTGTCACAGCCTGTCGGGAAGTGCACGCTCCACCTAAATATTCTATCGTAGACCTCTGCGACAACCTCCCGACACGCAACGACACGCCACGACATGGCTCCAAAATCAAACATGTTCGATTTTGTCATCACCATGTCGGAAGGCCCCCGACAGGCCCCCGACAAGCTTCATGTCACAGCCTGTCGTGGCCTTGTCGTAGCCTCTTGTCGGGAATTGTGGTCCACCAACCACGACAAGGCTATGACAAGGCTTCCAATCGTAGAGCTGTCATGAACCTTGTCGGAAAGCCGTTGTCGCAGCCTTGTCGTGGTTGGTGGATGCCCCCTCTTAGTAATACACACATATGGCAAAGAAGATTTCTCTTTTAACGATTGACGACATGACTTGTATTCTTAGAGGAAACCTATGAAAGTTTACTGTCAGAGCTTGTACCCCATCAAGTTTGAATCGCGTAGTGGCGTGCGGGGTACGTGATCACGTGACTTTAAAGTGGGATTAACACGAAGAGATTCGTGTACCTTCTGCAGGGTTTGTCTGAGACTATTTTCCTGAGATTATTTACCGGTACATAGTCTCCTCATGTGATACCCATAGGTCTCATTTCCCTGAGACTGAGGGGAAAATTGACGCTGACGATTTTCCCTGCCAAGGATTTGGTCTCTAGCAATTTGGATTTTAAACCTGTTTAAAAATTTACGGAGACTTTGGAGATACTAACAAGTGTCTTAATGTAACATCTTAGATTATTCAAGAACAGCAGGAACAGAATTTCATAGGATTTTGAAGCCTGAGAGCTACATGAATCCAACTTTGTGAATTCCAATTAACAAGGAAATAAATTTCACGAGATTTTGAACCTTGTGAGGTACATGAATCCCATCGTGTGAATTCCACTTAACAAGGAAGAGAATCTCATGAGATTTTGATCCCTGTGAGATACATGAATCCCACCGTGTGAATTCCACTTAACAAGGAACAGAATCTCATGAGATTTTGAACTTTGTGATGTACATGAATCCCACCGTGTGAATTCCACTTTACAAGGAAGAGAATCTCATGAGATTTTGAACCCTGTGAGATACATGAATCCCACCGTGTGAATTCCACTTAACAAGGAACAGAATCTCATGAGATTTTGAACCTTGTGAGGTACATGAGTCCCACCATGTGAATCCCACCTTATGAATCCCACTAAAGCCCAATGCCATCTACCGATTCCGGAACATTTATGTACCTTTGTCGGCGACAAACGGACGGTAATTTGTCTCACCAAAGGCATCCTAACGGAGTCGGCCGTAGTCGGTAGATGTAGGACAGGTAGACAAGGGTGAGCCACCGATTAGTAGACCGATTTGCTTAGGACTAATATCCACCACCCCATCTTCTCAATGTCTGCCGGTCGAGCGAAGAGTTACGTAATTTGCCTGCGACAAGTCGACCGACTCCTATGCGATTTGGGAACTAATCGCTCAACCCTGAATCGGTAGATGGGCATCAGGCTTTAAGTTGAGGTATGAATGAAAAGAAGAACAGCATCAACCTGCTCCTTACCTGGTAGTGGAGATATCATGCCGTCTCTACAGAGTATGATGTGAGGCATCCAGACCTCCACACCCAGTGGCGCCCTCTGCGTGAAAAACTCAGCTAGTAGTTTCTGTGACGGGAAGTTGGCCAGAGCCGCGAACTGGTAGAGTTGTGGAAACCAGAGTTTCATGTCGTTCACCTTGTCGGATAAGACGAGGTTTGGCTGCACCCACTGTGTGAAAATGATTTAAAAGAATGTTATACATTTATACATTTAAATTCATACATTTGTTTGTTTGTTGTTGTTTTTTATATTTAAATGTATGCATTTATTTATTATTTTCATTTTTTTTTTTTTTTTATTTTTTTTTTTACGGTGGGGTCCTACCCCGCTAACGAATTTTGAATATTACAAATTAGTTGACATAAAGTACACCTTATGTCACACTCGTGGTCTAAACAAATTCCATGTTAAGCCACTGGCGTTTCGTATTAGAGGTAGGATAATTTCTTTTTTTTTGGAGGGGGGTGGGGCGGATCCAATTTCTCTATTGAATGTCATCGGGGCATGTGCATTTTTTTTCACAGTTGGAAAAGGTTACAAGTGGACCAGTTTACGAACAAAAAGAGCAAATAATTTCTTTATCTGGTTATTTCATAACAAAATGTATCCTACCCCTAATAAAAAACACTCCATAGGCTTAACATGGGATTTATTTATGTCACGGGTGTGACATAAAGTGTTGTTCATGTCACTACTTTCTAATGCTGAAAGAATGTGGAAGCTGTGTGGGATAAAATCTATACGCCACTCGTTTGAGTTTGAGTTTATTTATGTTACTCATTTTGTTTGCTCCGTAATGTCACTCGTCTTTGACTCATAAAATCAAGGAGCCAACAAAATGCGTGACATAAATAAACACGTGACGTCTCTTCATAGTATTGATACAAGTAAGACGTATAACATATAACCTTCAAAAGGGGTCTCTATTGGCTAGCAATTGGTTTTCTTGGCTCTGCCTTTAGTTATCATATAACCCATATTATAAGTATGTCTGTAATCAGCAAAATACATGTCCATGGAGTTAAAATATGGTCCTCATGTGAGCATCAATGATAATAATTGTACATGACGTACATCTAGTATTCTGGTTTACGTAACAGAGCATACCTTCTTTTTTTTTCTTTTTTTTTAATCTTTATTGGGTATCATATCAGTACATGTTTCTTCATTTACATTTTTATATATCGTCCACCCAACTTAGAAGTTTTGGGGTGCTATATCAGCAGTTGCATGGCGTTAGCTGGTTTTCGTATAGCAACCCTTAGATGTATATCTTTAACACACAATGCTTAACACATTTTTTGGCAACAATGCCTAACGACATTTTTCTTTCTTTCTTTTTCCAAAACTGGACATAGTTATAGTAGTACTAAGTAATTGACAACAAATAACATTTGATTATATCCATTAAATACGGATTTATTCTAATAACAGTTTTTTGCCGATAGCTTTAAATTCTTTTAGGTTGGGTGTTTGTCTCACTATAGTCGGTAGATTTCATGGCCTATAGCTAATGGCATAAATAAATCATGACCAGATTTCGATCTAAAGTAAATGGAGTTTTCTCCAGTATCAATGAAATTGTCCTTTTACTGAGAGATTTTAATTCTGTATAGGTTTCAATTTTTCAGAACATTTCCTATGTAAATTGAGCAAATATAAATAGGCCTATTTTACGGATTCGGTTATGTCAAATTGGAAAAAAAACTTGATATTTAAGTTATTTGGCATTAAAATAGGTTGCAAGGAACCAGTTTGAACATATCTAATATCTAAAAACACCAGGTGGCGCCACTGCGAATTGTAGGATTTACCTTTTAAGGGACATCATGAAAATGATCTATACTCACCTTGGTACTGATAATCTCGCCGTTATCCTTGACTGGCGTGACAGCTTTATCTACAGCACAGATGTAGAATATAGTGTCGAATCTCCTGGGTTTTTTACCAGAAGTCGTTGGCGAGCTAGTGATAGGAGTGAGCCAGTCGTTCCACTCCTTGAGGCCCCAGACATCCGGTACTACTCTGTACTTCTTACACAACTCCCTGAACACCTTTGCATCTTTACCCACCTCCTCCTGATAATACCTCAGTACCTGTTCTGGGATGGAATCATCCACCAATGAGGTGTAGTACACAGGGTTCGATATCACCCCCGAAGGTCGTACGAGTAATAATCCAGACTCCTCAAAACATTCCCGTATTGCACAGATTCTCAGCCCAATTTCCGCTGGTACCTTAGTGCCGTGGTCAGTATTCATTATAGGAGGCCGGTGGCCGGTAACCAGCAGTTGGGATGCAGCGTCATGGAGCGTCATACCCATGACGTCATTGAATACGTCACACCAGTCGTTGGAGAAGTCCTCCGGGTCCACCGCTCCTCCGGGGAAGACGAAGTTCCCCGGAGCGAAGCGCGACCTAGTGTTTCTCTGAAGAAGCAGGACTTTATAATCATAGCCGTGCTCACTCTCCACCACATTCCCAGTCACTATCAAACTACACGCCTCTCTCCAAGCACCTCCCATGGCGCCTCGGCTGGAGAGTGTCCGTCCCAAAACACCGTGAACCCCAACCTGGTGTTTTCTTACGAGTCCACTGAACAAATGCTGGGATCTAGCTAGAATCCTTGCATACATGTATACATATAAAGGTACCTGGAGGTGTAGCTGTATGTATGCCTCCTCTTGTCTCTTGTACTATATCCTCTGGACTGTGTCAGGGTCAAGTTTACACTGGCATCTCTAGGCTCATAGTCCATGGTGCGGTGCAATGTCTGGCCTGGTGTTTTGTGTAAAGTGGGGCGCTATGTAGGTCAGAACCTCGAAAATAGACCTATTTACCTGGGTCGTTATCAATATCTATGGCAGAACGCAGTACCCGGTGTGGGTTCCCGCGCAAAACCGCAGCAGTGGTGGGTTTAAAGGGGAAGGATGAACAGCTAATACTTTGTTAGTCAATAGATTATAGTATCAAAAAACGAAAACCCTGAACGAGGTACAGAAAAGGGTCTTCATGTACGATCCTAGATTATTAAACGGGCCCCTGGTTGACACTTCCGGGAGGTTTAGACCAATCAGATCGTCTCTTGCATAATTCTTATGAAAATCGTAGTGGGGAGAAAACATATAGTGTCAGTTTACTCTGTATATGAATGATTATGCTTGTTATTGTATAGTAATTGAGATATACGGATGTGTGTGAAAGGGCTTCAGTTTGTCCTGTATGTGATTATTCTCCGAGTCATCTGGCGACTTCCGGTTTAAAATCCCCTCCAAATTCCCTTAACAACGGACATGTCCGCCATCTTGCTTGTGACCACAAACCGCTGTCAGAGTGTAAAATGGTGAAAAATAGCTATTATCTACTCTTTTATGTGTAATTTTGACATGTAATAGTTAAATTAGGATTATTCCCATTATCCAGACATGATTTAAATGTGCCAACTCGAAGAAAAACGGATGTTTCAACGATTTGTTGACATCGCGTATACAGTCTAAACTAGGGCTTTCACAGTATCAGTCGATCTTAAATTTTCAGGGAACTTTGATTTTGTCAAGAGAAGTGACTCAGAAGTACTTTAAACATCCTCACATATTAGATAGTATTGTAAATGAACGTTTGAACGGCCCATACGGTTAGCATTGCATAGTTGCTTCTCCAAGATGGCCGTTCCCCTGTCAAAAGCCGGGTTCGCAGCGCCACCTACTTCCAGGCTGACTCGACGAATTGTATGTCCTGTATGTGTTAATAGGCCTTTTTCCACAGGCCGGTGTCACACGTTATCTATGTGGTTACGCAATGCCTGCAGCCAAACATACCCCTGGCAACGTATTCATTATCACTGGATCACTGAATGTATGAAAGTAATGCATTTATTATTCCGGTGTACATTATATCCAGAGAAATAATAATGATTGCATCATATTCTATGGTATTCCAGCTCAAATCTGGTATGTCATACAGGCATATTACGTCAATAATACTTTAGATGTAGCTTAGATAACACTGGTACATCAAAACTGAATACACAATAATACATTGGCAGGCCAAGCTACCATATATATACTTATCTTCTTCCAAATTAAAACCAAGACAATTACCAACTAGGACGTTTAGACAGCCCAGACTCATTAATACAATGCCCTTGATTGTTCCTGTGGTCTAATCTGTGAAAAAACAACACTCCTGCAATCACACCCACCGGTCACACTCCAGGTGTGATTGCTGTGTGACCCTATGGGCAGAGGTCCGGACTCGGCCGTGTTTGTCCGAGGGGCCGCATAACTAGATAGTGCACCGTTAAGCGGCGCTGAACAGAAATACCTGTATTGTATGTCCTTTGACAATTGTTAGGAAGAACGTCAATAGGCGATTGCTTTTGTTGTTAAGATTACTGAATTTAAAAAAAAAAGGTTGGGTCTGGCTTTGGGTTTGATGGCGGGTAAGCAAGTAACGGTTTTTATCGATGTTAGCAGACATTTGCAGGTATATAGGAATAGGGAAACCACGTACCGGTGGAAATAAGTCGGTACTCGGTAAGGCTTGGAAAAATTACTGCCCAAGGCGTAGCCGCGGGCAGTATTTTTCCAAGCCATACCAAGAAGAACTGCTCTCGACCTACATTAATGTGTGAAATGTTGATGGAAAAACACTTTCAATAATCATAGCCTGCAAAATGAAAATCTATACATACTTGTTGAACATCCTCGTATGCTAACTTTGCTGATAATTGATTTAGAAAAATGCAGAAAATATAACTATAGATCCTGGGCCCACAGTGTAATTCAGTATTAAACATTGGGCTTAATCATGAAGAATAGCAAAACGATGAGGTATAAAACTGTCATGATTTATCACAGAAGCAAAGAATAAATACAATATTTTATTCATTGGTAACATTTCACCTACAGCCTAAATCTTCCAATATTGCTTCCCTGCCATATACTGGTTCCATGAAATACAAAAAAAACTAGACCCAGCTTCTGTTTACACCAGCTCGCTAATTTATGCATGATACCCACTGAATTATTCATATTCGTCAGGCATTGACTATCACAGTTCACTGGATTATTGACTAAGTATGTACATATTCGTTGGCTTAATTTTTCAAACGTACTTTATTGCTTTTCTATATTTATAAACCCCTAGTTCTACCGGTGGTATAAGGGTTCTCAATAGATATATCCGTTATACAATAGATATATCCGTTATACAATAGCTATATCCGTTATACAATAGATATATCCGTTATACAATAGATATATCCGTTATACAATAGATATATCCGTTATACAATATATATATATCCGTTATACAATAGATATATCCGTCATACAATAGATATATCCGTCATACAATAGATATATCCGTTATACAATAGATATATCCGTTATACAATAGATATATCCGTTATACAATAGATATATCCGTTATACAATAGATATATCCGTTGTACAATATCATCTATTATCTTTTTATCATCCATCGTATACAATTACCCATTGAAAGTGTGTGGGGACCCGTTACATAAAACCTGTCAGATACCATAACTATGCTAGACGGATTCACATCTGTAGTATACAGTCTCAAAGCCATGGCATACGGGAAAATAGTCCCTTTGTGCTATAGAGCAAAAAAATAGTCCCTTTTATCATACTCTTTAATATGGCAATTCCTGGGTTTAATTCATTCAGAAAGATGGATAAAGAATGCAAGAAATGATGGTTTTGTGGACAGGCGGCTCTGTAAACCACTCGAGGTTGATCTTGTATTACTACGCATCAACCTCTCGCTGTCTACGGCCGCCTATACATAAACCATCGTTTATTGTCTATATCTACTACATTTGTATGTCGTAAAGCCCAATCAAATAGTTACCACCTTTACATCTATCTGAATCTTCTTTTCCCCTAAATCTGTTGTGAGATTAACTCATAATCCTTAGAATTTGTTCTCCAAAATTCCGCCTTTTTCCGTTTTAACGTGAAATATTTTCAATAGATGATCTCATAATCCTTAGAATTTCTCCCAATAAAGCCCCGAAGCCCCACTTTTTTTCGTTTCAGCGTGAAATATTTCTAATAGATTATCTCATACTCCTTCCCCTACGTCGACCTTGAGATCTTCAAGCACTAGGTCATGAGCAGTCTGGACTTTGGTGACAGTTTTCCTGGACTCCTGGTTATTGTCCTCTCCTGAGTTGACAGTCCAGCCTTTACTGGGCAGTGGAGTCATCACTTGTTCTCGTAACACTTCCACCTCGTCACCGGAAATCACCGAGTCCTGCCGAGCCTCGTTCTCGTCCGTCTTCTCGTTCTTACTTCCTTCCGCTCCCATGTTTCTATACACTCTCCCAGCGGAGGTTTTATACTCTGAAGGAGATTGTAGCTGAACTGTGTTGATGGTGTAGGGACATCATTGGTGAGGATTTCTTTGATATAATGTCTGAAAATGTTTGAAAAACGAAATAGTATGTAGTCAGGGATATGTCTGTATTGTAGTCTATCGAAAATATTATTCATATAGCTATTCAAATCAACCTCATAGGTGTAGACTTCAATGATAATGTCTGCAAAAAATGAATAATATATAGTCTGGTATATATCCATATCCTAGACTATTCGGAATATCATTCATATAACAATTCAAATCAACCTTATAGGTGTAGACTTCTTTGATATAATGTCTGCAAAATATGTTATTTAAAAGATAAAGATTAGATATGTATAAAAGTATGGTATATGAAAGAAACTGATGAGTGTTTGGTCTTTTTCCTCGTATGCCAACGAGTTTGGAGTGCTCAGAGATATGAACGAGGCGATAGCCGAATGAATATTCTGAAGCGCTTCAAACGAGATGGCTATCGGGTACAAAGACAAAACACGAATATGTTTAAGAGTTTATCTTAGCCTGGATATGGTTTTCTATTTAGCATCCATTGAGTATGAGTTATCTTACTCGCAAGCCTGTCGAATACGAGTTCCTAATATTAAGCCTATTGATATTTATACCAGGCTAAGATAAATGTCCATGTTCTAGTCTACTCCAAATACTATTCATATGTCTATTCAAATCAACAACGATAAGCACATATTCATATATTTATTACTTTGACAGAAGCTTACATTCTAGGAAGGTCTGGTTGAATGAATACTTCGGACTCAGTATCCGACAACTCTTAATATTTTAGCAAGGACGTAATTCAAATTGTTGTCTTTCGTGTCATCGATATAATCACAACCATCTTTGTTCATATCGATCAAGAGAGATTGAGGCAAACCTAAATAAATATATGGTTATTATAGGTGAGAGGTGAAACGAATTTGCGTATTTTAGCCTGTTACTTATGTAATATCTCTGAAAACCTGAAAAATTCCACTACTTCATAGCCCATCATGTGTATCTCTATACTTGTTCTTTCATCATCTGATCTTTTCAATGAAAGATCTTTCCCAGGAAAGAACTGGTTTAATAAAAATGAAAAAAAGATTAAAAAGGAAACCATCAAGTACCAATGATATAAACT
This sequence comes from Alentia gelatinosa, assembly GCA_950022655.1. Classification (NCBI taxonomy): domain Eukaryota; kingdom Metazoa; phylum Annelida; class Polychaeta; order Phyllodocida; family Polynoidae; genus Alentia; species Alentia gelatinosa. The sequence continues at coordinate 3,913,123 of OX465586.1, forward strand.
ACTTTGAACATTAATCTGTTCACTCTCTTGGTTGCCTCGCCTCCTCGTGGTGCAGACCAGATATGCTTGCACGCAAGCATAACTAAAGCGACCGGGGTGGGTAGGGGAGTTAGCTCAGTGGTAAAGAGCACGGGACTTTGTTGATCCGGGTCCCACTGCAGCCACTTTTCTCCTTCACCCCCCAGCAGTGGTAGATTTACTGCTATATCAAAGGCCAATCCTTCTCATACCATGTCTATGTGGTGTGGGAAGTAAAAACTTTCACCTCGGTAAATCTGTAGGGGTGGGATTTCTCCTACATTCATCTCATAGATTTGATCAAACCCAAAGTAAGTCTAATTGGACAAATTGGACGTTAAACTACCAAAACAATCAAACAAAAACTCTCAACATTAAACCTCTCTTTTTTGCGGGTATGAGGTTTGTTTATTTTGATCAAGTCTCATCCTTCCATTTATTCACCATATCACTTACAGACCTGCCCTGATACGGAAGCATATCAACTGGGTCTAGATAGTGTACTATAGATTATCCTTCACCACATATAGATCCCCATAGACAACTCACGCCATATGAACAATCATATTGATTACGTGATGTTTCATGATATACCACAATGCTACGATGTGGCTGGGCCATGCACCTAATCACTCGTATACTTGTGAAGCGTATCAAATATCATGTTTATAGAGATTTCCGAATCTGTTTTTTCTAACATCAGAAAATTAACTCCGTAACTATTTGAAATGAGCTGAAACCGCCAGTTTAATTACCCCGCCAACACCCGTGAATGTGATATAATCCATGGATATCACTCTACACTTGTAATACAAATAACTAGATCCCTGAAGACTGACATACATATAGTGTTAGGACTCATGTCAGGTCCTGCTATTTCCTTTATAACATGTTGATCAAGGTTACCTGAGGGTTTTCTTGTTGTTGTTTTTTTTCCTTAAATTTTTACCAGGAAACAGTTCAAATGTACATTTGGTTTTAACCACTGCCTTACGATTTCTCAGTTTCATTACTTATATGACCTTCTCATAAGATCAGTATTTGTTGTTACAGATATGATAAATTTGATAAAGATAATAACAATAATAATGACAATAATAATAGAGATAATGATGATGATGATGATAATGATAATAACAATAATGATAATAATAATGATAATAATAATAATAATAAAAAAATACACAAAAGTATTGGGAGCATGTACATACCACAGAATGAATGTATGGATGTATTGCTATTGTATGAAAACTTTGATTTATATGTTTGGAGCAGAGTGATAAAACATGTTTTGATAGAGAAATAAACATTGGCTAAAAGAAAAAAAGAAGAAATAATAATAATGATAAAAACAGTAGGTTTGGTGACGTTGATGATGATAATGATAATGGAGACAGAAATGTTAATAGGCAGAGTTTCAGTGTAGTATATATACACACAGTAACTATTAAGGTCTAGTTATAACACCGTGACCCTTCTCTTTACACTGGCATTAAAAGACGTGCACTCACCAGTCACTGGAGTACAGATAAGGAGTAAATACCACGTCTTGATGATGTGAAGTCATCAAAGTCGTCTGCTCTTGTCATGGAGTCATCTCTGTGTGTTTGTGTGTGTGTGTGTGGAGTCCAGGAGTCACCCAGGCGTGGCCACAGCCTGCCCACTGCACTGCACACCTGTATACACCTGTACACATCTGTACCCTGCTCTCTAATCGATACGTGTCATTAATTCTGCATCTCTTGACTTCCGTGTTACGCCCAGTGCTTCCACGTTTAAAGGTTAACAGAACAACTCCTAGCCAGACCTCTGTGTGTAGAAATACTCACCTATAACCTCCTGATCCTGGTTTAGACTTAATCCAATAATCCACCAGGAGAGCTTAGTATGATATGAAAGGGCGGCCATGTGGATATAATGAGCCGTAGAAAGTATTATCTTACCCCTAATAAAAAACTGCATAGGTTTAACATTGGGTCACTGTATTCTGTCTGGAAAAATATCGCTCTAGTGGGATACACTTGACTAATGACGTCATTTGTTAATGTAGAAGTAATTTAGACGGGCGGGGTAGGATAAATTCTAAACCAAACTCGAGTCAGTCATTTTATTGTTCATCACACTCCGGCAAGATCGCATATTACTGCTCTCGGCTTCACCTCGCACAGTAATACGCGATCTTGCCGTTGTGCGATAAACAACAACACGACTAACTCTTGTTTGGTTTCTCCATATTCTCACTGATTCATATTGATTAAATAAAAGATGGGATTTATCACTGTATATGGCTTAAATCCAATGGACAAAACAAATGATTTAGAGTTGAACACAAAACAACCACTACTCCACCAATTGGGTTTGGTTAGGCTTTAGTGTCCATTAGAAGGGAACCCACGAGATGAAAATAACTTTGTCCGTACTCCACCGAGTTTGACTGCGGAGTAATCCACGAAGCGAAGCTGAGTGAATTACGTAGTGGTCAAACGAGGTGGAGTGCAGATCAAGTTATTCTCATCGAGTAGGTTTCTGATTTTATCTCACCCTGTATAACATCATTTATTGCTGGAATAACTCGCCAAATTAGCCATTGAGTACTGGGTCCAATACTTTCACGTCCGTGGAGCAAGACTTCCTAACGTTAAGCCTATGGAGAAAAATACCGGGGTCAGATAATATCATGAAACATCACGAAATTTCATATGATTGTTTATATGGCATAAGTTGTCTTCACGGAATGATATCACGAAGCGGAGCTGACTGATATCTGTAGCAGAAGACAACAAAGCACTGGGTCCCAATGGGTTACAGAAACTATCCATTGACTGAATGTTACCCAAACCTTTTAGTTGTTATTCATTTATAATTGCACGCTCATTCATCAATGATGAACATTCTATTTGCTCCAGTTCTCCTTAACGTCCCCTGTGGCATAAGGTGCCTCATAAGCTCTGGTTAAATTGCAACACAACGCTAAAACGCTCCTACATGAACCACGTTCTTCAGGCCGCGATGTGGATACGGCGCACTGACCCGCCACCTGGGGGGATTCCCGCGAACTACTAGCTTCCTCCAGGCAGACTCACCTGGCGTCAGTCACGATAACTTACACGACGTTACACTAGCTGCCAGAGCTACACAAAGTAAGCTCTGGGAGCTGTTTCAAAACCATAGACTTAACCCACGCTACAGGTTGAATAAGCGGCCACCTTGACCCATTAGCTGGACCTATTTGTTACTCTCCTACCAGATCTTTCGTACTGCTTGGAGAGTGTATTATGTCATAATCTCGAAGCCAATTTTCAATTTTGTTATTTCCTTTTGTGTGTCTTTCTTAAATACAATGAACAACGGTCTATTATCAATTGGTTTAGCTATCAATATTTCTCACTAAGTATTTTTGCCTTTATAGCCTACATAGAACAAAACTACATGGTTTGAGGCGAACACAAAGGGATACCGCATGGGATTTAACCCGACCAACCCCTATATCGTAGAAGGGGTTGGTTGCTAAACTATGGCTGTGAGAGCTAGACTACGTTAGCTCTTTTCGGGTCGAATACATGGCCACCTTGACCGACTAGCTGTAAGATATTTCTCACTCTTAAAATTCTTTTTACATGTTCTTATTTCCTTTTGTGTCTATTCTAAATAACATAAGCATAAAGGACTTTATTATCAATTTGGTGTGCTGCGAATATTTCTTGATAGGTATTTCTGCTCTCAGAACCCACGTATACAAAAGACAACTTTGTCTGAGAGTGAGAATTCATGGAAACGATCTTGATTCACCAACCCATAAAGGCCCGTTTGCATTGGCTGACTATAGGCCTGTTTCCATTGCCCAACTATAGGCCCGTTTCTATTGGCCAAGTATAGGCCTGTTTCATTTGGCCGACTATAGGCCCGTTTCCATCAGCCAATCTCCCATCACCGATCTACAGTCAGGAACCACCAACGGACTTTTGGCACTGCTGACACAAAATCGGTCAATGGAAACGACCCAGCTCGTGAAATGACCCACGACTTTTTCTGCTTATTTTATGCAATTTGGCACTACCCACCACTGAGTGAAAGGTTGGTCGCTGATTGAAATCTACTACCCTTCTATATGCACAGTGAGTGGCACCACTGACAGACTTTCTGGGTAACTACACGCTTTTTGTCGGAAATGGAAATAGGCTTTAAGTCGAAGCTCAGTGCAGACAGGAGTGGGCGGCAAATCGAACTCTACGTTTTACTTCAGGAAATGAAAATTGCACTTGAGGTCGTGTTCCAAAGTTCAGCGACCATAGATGTCAAAAGTTGTCCATGGGAGTTCTTATGCCTGCTAATTGGCCACACCGACTTTTCAACACAATTCACGTCCAAGCCTAGGCCATATCTAATGAATTCTATTCATCACCTGCATACTATGAGCAATTGTTGAACTCATATTCCTTGACCAATTAAGCAACTAATTAGTCTGTATTTTTCTATGGTGTCAACTCTCATGTCATTCACTGTCTTGGTTTATGAATGTTTATTGTTCCACATTTTTATCTGGATATTCAACTCTCAGTATCATATATCATATTAACTAATAACTTCATATCAAATCTAGAATAGTTATTGTTTGAAATAAGTTCATTCATTGAGTGTGGGTCACACTTTTGATAATGTGGCGATGGCGAGACAAATTATACTAGCCACTTATTGTGTAGGTAGTATGACCATTTAATTCGTCTTCTCTGTATTAATTTCACTCATTAGCCACTTACATTTAATTCTTTTTGATATTTCCAGTTAACTAGCATCTGAACAACTTAATAACTAACGCATATTTGACAGAAATATCATTCCATTACTTGTGGAATCGGTTCCCTGTCAACCATTTCCTGATTTTCATTCTCAACTTCAGTTTAGTAATCGGACGCTTTATCTACCTATAGGGGTGGTGTCCACCGGGTTCCCGACGCGACCCGACGCGCCCCGATACTGCCCTCCCCATATCGTAGCAAAGTCGTAGAGCTTATCTGGGCAGTTGGTCAGGTTTCTACGATAACGCTACCGACGCGGCCCGACGCGAACCGACGCGAACCGATAAAAAAAACATATCGTAGAGGGTCTACGACAATCGATTATGTATCGATTGTCGGTGCGCGTGGGTGCGCGTCAGTGCGTATAGATGACACTTTAAACGGGAAATCATATGAAATAATCGATGGAAAATTATGAAATTTTCAGAATACCTAGAATACCTAGAATATATGATGGTAATGTGGCTCTGCAAAAATGGTGAAATTTCATAGTAGATAAGGGTCTCAAATCGATCATTTTATACTTTAACTTAGAACTGTATTTTTTTCATTAGATATTATTATGAGATGTCATATAATAACGCTTTGTATCTACAGATAAATTATCAATCTTAAATATAATTTATTTCTGGAATTATAAAGGAAATATGGTTGATTACACTGGTTGCATCGTGAGCTATATCGGGGTGTATCGGGACCTTTTTCATGAACCCTCCCAACACGTTACGACGCACACCGACGCGATCCGACGCGAACCGATACGCTACGATATGCCTCCCGACGCGCTACGATATGGTCATTTTGTATCGGCTCGCGTCGGCGTTGGTGGGTGCCCGGTCTAAGTGACCAAACCATTTTACCTCCTTCCAGAAGTGCTTAGCATTTAATTTGCTTTTATCTATTTATAATTCCACGCTTATTCATCAATGATGAACATACCATTTGCTCCTAGTTAGAGATGGTATACAATGGCTATCAGAGCTATGCACTACATAAATCCGTGGCCACTTTGTTTGTTTGGGTAATTTAATGTCCAATTTATTCAATTAGAATTTGGCCATCTTAGCCCACTATAGGGATATATCTGTTACTCTCCTGCCAGACCTTTTGTACTGCTTGGAGGGTGTGTTATTTCATAACCTCGAAGTCGATTTCCCATTTTCTGCTATCCTTTCCTCTGCTTTTTTTTCTTCAAAATATATCAAACATAAATCTTGGGTTTCTTTATAAATTGGTCTGCTGGGGTGGACAGCAATTACCAATCTGTTCACCCTCTTGGTTGCCTTGCCTCCTCGTGGTGTAGACCGAATATGCTTGCATGCAAGCATAACAAAAGTGACCCGGGTGGGGAGTTAGCTCAGTGGTAGATAGAACTGGACTTGTAATCCCAAGGTTGTCAGACTTTGTTGATTCGGGTACCACTGCAGCCACTTTTCTCATTCATCCCCAGCAGTGGTAGATTTACTGCTATATCAAAGTCCAATCCTTCCCATACCATATCTATGTGGTGTGGTGTACAGCCACTTTTCTCATTCATCCCCAGCAGTGGTAGATTTACTGCTATATCAAAGTCCAATCCTTCCCATACCATGTCTATGTGGTGTGGGAAGTAAAAGAACTCTCACCTCGGTAAATGTGAAGGGGTGAGATTTCTACCTGAATTCATCACATCGATTCAATCACCACCCTTGTGGTGTAAAAGAACCATAAGAAAGTCTGGTGAGAACCTTCAATGGTTAACCAAATCTTTATAAATTTGTTAGCTACGAGTATTTCCTGTTCAGTAAGTCTGCTTTGAGAGTATACATAGAATAGAATTACCTGGTTTGAGGCGCACACCACAGATACCGTGTGTGATTTAACCCGACCAACCTCTTAGTCTGTACAGAGTTGAGACAAGATTGTGAGGCATGCCAGCGAGTCCGCTAACCTTGATAAAGTCCTCAAGATGGCGCCACACAGCACCCCAGCGAACAGATGGCGCCATCTATAGTATATAGGCTACATTAAAACCTCCATTTTACGATCGATCCTCTAGAATCCCTAAATCAGAGCGAAGGTGTGGGTCACTAGATAGAGCGTTAGATGATAATGCATACTCCCTTCCTTTCTAAGCATTATGATTCGGGTTAGCTCACTAATCCTCAGGTAATTTGATAGCTGAATTGTCTTGATGTGAAGAACTAAGTCTATGCTAAGATGAAGAAGATAGGTGTATGATAAAACTCTGAGTCAAGGAACAATATTGTAATGTCCTGTAATGCCCAAAGACTCCAATTCGGAAGATCGCACATGAAAGCGAGCATTGCTGTCTCAAAACAATGTCGAATAAAAAAAATATATATACATATATATATTGACCGTAACGTGTCTGTAATAACGTATGGAAGTGGGTTCCTTTTTTATTCTACCACTAATAGAAAACGCCATAGACTTAACATGGGATTTGTTTATGTTACAGGTGTGGTATAAAGTGTTGTTTATGTGAGGTTAAATGTGGCTTATCGAAGATTTGTGTGACTTCTTCCCAAACAAATTTTCCAACCATAAAGTGTTGTTTATGTCACTACTTTCAAATACTGAAAAATGTGGAAACAGGGTAGGATAAAATCTCGACACCACTCGTTTGAGTTTGAGTTTCTTTATGTTACTCACTTTGTTGGCTCCGTAATAAAAACAGATAAAAAAAACCCGTATCGTAGAGGGTCTACGACAATCGATCATGTATTGATTGTCGTAGCGCGTCGAGCCGCGTCGGTGCGCGTCGGTATGTATAGATGACACTTTAAACGGGAAATCATATGAAATAATCGATGGAAAATTATGAAATTTTCAGAATACCTAGAATATATGATGCTTATGCGGTTCTGCAAAAATAGTGAAAGTCGAAGGTAGATAAGGGTCTTAAATCGATCAATTTATACTTTAACTGGGAACTGATTTTTTCATTAAATATTATTAAGCAATATCATATATACTATTGTTTTGTATTTACAGGTATAATATCAACCATAAATATGCATTATTTCTGGAATTATAAAGGAAATATTGTTAATCACGTTGGTTGCGTCGTGAGCTATATCGGGGTGTATCGGGACCATGGTACCTTTTTCATGCACCCTCCCAACACGTTATGACGCGTCCCGACGCATCCCGATGCGAACCGACGCGCTACGATATGCCTCCCGACGCGCTACGATATGGTCATTTTGTATCGGCTCGCGTCGGCTCGCGTCGGCTTTGGTGGGTGCGGGGTCTTACTGATAAATGAGACATAAAGTGGTAAAGACAAGTTACGGAGGACAGGACATTGCCATACAAGAGATATGCAAAGATGTGAGGGCGTAGACAATGCTCCAGACTTTTACATTTCTCCATACAAGTCTCTCAAGAATTTAAATCTATGTGGCTGATTTAATTTGTTACATGCAATCTTCTCTGTGACAATTTTTTGTTTGAGCTCTTTGATGAAGAGGGTTATATCTAAAAGGTTTGAATGGAACAGTCTTTGCCTGTGTACAAAGAATTTGGCATGTAGTGATATAAAGTTGGTCAGTTTGACATCATTGCTTAGCGAGGTGTTAATCCTCCCTAGCAGGATTTCTTTGGTGGATAAGAACATTAGATCTTTCTTTAGTACACTATATACCCAGTTTCTCAGGTGCTTCCAAAATTCTCTAACATCATGACAATCCACACAAAAGTTTCTTCATGTACAATCCTAGATTATTAAACGGGCCCCAGATTCGTCAAAGTAATGAAGGGATTCCATTCCTGTCAGCAAAAGCGACCCGTTACCAATGTGAAAAAAGAAAATCCTCCTCACTATTCTATTACAGTCTTATATAAAGACAGACACAGTTTTGCCAGTTAAGTTATGAATAAAGATGGTAATTCATGAAATCCTAGATGTTAATTCCTATCGGCAGGAGTGAGAATGTCATATTCAAATATCAAATGCTCACGTCGATGATTTCCCAGATAAAATATTGTCTTATTATCTATGATATCCAAATTGGTTCACGGTCCACAAAAAAAACCAGACAAGCTGATTTGGGTATTAAAACTTTATTGTGGGATTCATTTGACATCGAGATGGGGAGGGGAGTTTCATAAATAATTTGCAACGTTTCGTCCCTATTGATGGGACTTCTTCAGGCAATCATATATCATTTCATTCATAATCAACGATTGTCGCGGATTTCATATTCAAGTGGGGCATCTTATCCTTCTAGGGTATGAGACGAAATGGAAGGTCACGTAATATAGGGGCAGTTGACCAGGTTTCTGCATTTAGACACCGATAAAAACCCATACAATGCGTGGTGGATTGGCATGTCTAGACATATGTCTATGATTCTGCACCTTCCCGATATGTCTCCGATATTTGCTTTTTGTACCGGTGCCATATCGGTAGGTCTATATATCTATCGTAGTAGGTGGACGCCAGGCCTTGCTATGGAGGATAGAGTAAGGTGTTACTTTCGCGCACGGGTATATAAAAGAATCTCTAAGACGTGTTCGGCCAGAAGTAAATTAATTGGAACAGAGCGTAAACAGAGGTGGTGGCCAATCTACCCCAAACCAACCTCGGCGCCGGAGACAGAGGTGGTGGGCAATCTACCCTAGACTGGCCTCAGTCCCTGTACCCTACCGCCACCGCACCGCCCCTACCCCTCCACCCGCTTGATGCAGGATTCATGGGCCAGTCAGAGAAAGATACATATCATAATGAACATTTTTCTGATTGTGTTTAATCATTTGATGAATGTTCATAATCAAAGGCTTGATTCAGAGGCCAGTCAGAGCAGGATACATTCTATAATGAACTTTATTATTCTGATTGTGTTGAATCATTTGATGAATGTTCATAATCAAAGACTTGATTCAGAGGCCAGTCAGAGAAGGATACATACTATAATGAACTTTATTATTCTGATTGTGTTTAATCATTTAATGAATGTTCATAAGCAAAGCCTTGATTCAGAGGCTAGTCAGAGAAGGATACATTCTATAATGAACTTTATTATTCTGATTGTGTTTAATCATTTGATGAATGTTCATAATCAAAGGCTTGATTCAGAGGCCAGTCAGAGAAGGACACATTCTATAATGAACTTTATCATTCTGATTGTGCTTAATCATTTGACGAATGTTCATAATCAAAGACTTAATTCAGAGGCCAGTCAGAGAAGGATACATTCTATAATGAACTTTATTATTCTGATTGTGTTTAATCATTTGATGAATGTTCATAATCAAAGACTTGATTCAGAGGCCAGTCAGAGAAGGATACATTCTATAATGAACTTTATTATTCTGATTGTGTTTAATCATTTGATAAATGTTCATAATCAAAGACTTGATTCAGAGGCCAGTCAGAGAAGGACACATTCTATAATGAACTTTATTATTCTGATTGTGTTTAATCATTTAATGAATGTTCATAATCAAAGCCTTGAATCAGAGGCTAGTCAGAGAAGGATACATTCTATAATGAACTTTATTATTCTGATTGTGTTTAATCATTTAATGAATGTTCATAATCAAAGACTTGATTCAGAGGCCAGTCAGAGAAGGATACATTCTATAATGAACTTTATTATTCTGATTGTGCTTAATCATTTGATGAATGTTAATAATCAAAGATGTAATGAAGGTAAACTCACAAAAAAAACCAGACACAGTAATTCTTGTTGACAGATCTTATTATTGGCCAAGATGACAATTGGTGGTATCAAAATTAGTCACGACGTTTCGCACATGTTCAATGTGCTTCCTCAGGTGAATAATAATCAAAGACTTGGGCAAGTCTAAATCTACCCCAGAATGTGTTGATCACAAGTAACCGCCACATATATATATATATATATACACATTTTTGATTGGCACTAATCGGTCAAGTCTCGCTTGAGTGACGGCAAGGGTTTGATTGTGGTGACCTACATGCTTGTTGACTGTATTGAGCACGGGCGAGGGCTTCACTCTACACCCCACCGCGCACACATTCCATCCGAAGTTACCATCCTTTTTCACTAAATTCTAACGTTCTCTCGTACGGAATGAAAACTCAGTAAACTTTCCCTTTATCTCCCAGATTTGCCATCACAGCTGCACCGCCAACCTCCTCAAACTGAACGTCAAATACCAGAACTAGACCGAAGGTAAGTGACTGTTTCCCACACAAACATGGCAGGCCACGTGGAATGATACCACTCGGGCCACTACTGGCCATCGCCACCTTGTCCGTTTGTAAAATAGGTGTATTGAAGATTGAAGGTCGATATATTCCAGACCAAGGTTCTGATAGCCACTAGAGTTATGGATTTAAATAAGCTGGTACTTGCTTACAGGGATTTTGATGTTTGGTTGTTTATGTATGAGTGTATGTGCTGTATTATCCCAAAGGGGTGTCAGAACGTAATGAAAGTAAGGGGGCGACCTGAAGAATTGCTGGCCTTTTTCCCACATGGTTAAAAGTCAGACTTCGACATGGGTGTGTCCACTGGTAAAGTCAAGGTTTATTCATTGGTACACATTCAAATGACAGACATTTTTCAATGCCAAAAATAGACAAGGCTCAGTATTTGTGTTTTGTCCTCGCCATCAAACTTGCGTTTGGGCAGCGTAATACAGTAAAACCCCGCATAAGCGCACACCCTCCGTTCAGAGCCAAAGTGCCTGCTTACGCGGGGTGTCCGCTCACGCGGGGTTTTCAAGTTTCCGCCTGTCCCATATGCAAGTGTTACATATCGATATGTAGGGGGGACAAAGGCGATGATAGATTTTAATTCATTTTCTCAATATCTTAATTGGGTCCGGAGTTATCAAACTTTTAATTGCAAATTCATTTTCTATGAATATACTCGCGCATATAATAAAAATAACACAAAATAATCTATTTTTTAGGGTGTTCGTCAGAGGTGTCCGCTTACACGGGTTTTTGGGCCTTTTCGTACCGAAATAACTGGCTACTTACGCGGGCTGTCCGCATACGCGGGGTGATCGCTTACGCGGGGTGACCGCTTACGCTAGGTTAAATCAAACATCTAATAGCGGAAAAAATATCCGTTCCGAGCGAAAGCGGTCGCGGGGTGTCTGCTTACGCGGGGTGTCCGTTAGGCGGGGTTCTACTGTATAAAGGCAATTGTTGCAAGCTAAAAAGTCATACTTTGATATTTTTCAATGCCGAAAGGGCAAGGCTTAGCCATTGTTGCAGGCTAAAAAGTCAGACTTTGACATTTTCCAATGCTGCAAACTGAAGGCTTAGCCATTTTTGCGCGCTAAGAAGTTAGACTTTGATATTTTTCCATGCCGAAATGTCAAGGGTTAGCAATTGCTGCACACTAAAAATTCATACTTTGACATTCTGATAGATAAATAGTTTAAGTCTGTAAAGTATATTATTATATATATACCTGTGGCCGTATGAACTACGTATACTATACCCGCCCCTATCCATGGCGTATTTATATGGGTGTGTGATCACGTGACTAGGTAAAATTTCGATATTTTTAGGTATATAATAATACAAAAACAGGCTTACTGTCTTCGTACGGGATGTATGTGATCAATAATTTCACCGCGTATTTTTGACGTACGAAGACAGTAAGCCAGTTTCCGTATACTACTTCAAAATCAGACATAGATATTTTTAAACGCAAAAATATCAGTTGTTTGGGCTACTGTATTTACCCTTTAATTCAGTAAAATGAAAGCTGCTTTTTTGGGGCCTGCAGAAAAGTGGGGTTCGATCGCCCCCCCCCCCCCTGCCCCCCCCCCCCCCCTTATTCTGATGCCAATGGTCCCAACCTTGGTATTTTTGTCCCACAGGCGTAACACTGGGAAATCGATCTCCATGCCGCTATAAGTATTGCAGTCCATTCTCCATGGTCTATATCCCATGTGCTGTCCATTCTTTTAGTGTGTACAGGGGTGAGAAAGCAACTCACATTAGACAAAGTTGTTTTCTTCAACTCCTTTGAAAGCTGTGCGATATTCACTCGACTGTCGCCTCGTTCATATCAATCCACATTAAACTCGTGGAGAACAACGACTTGTTGGTTTCATCTTTTATCTCCTTTTTTTAAAAATCTTTTTTCATTGAGTTAGTTCGCCTTTATGCATAGTAGCGGTCTTCCACCTTCCCATGTTACAGAATAACAATTTGGACTCTAGTCCCATTAGAGATATTAATAATATTATTATTAGTTTACATATAATCATAATTACAACATGTTCTAATAACAACATAGTAAACAGGTAAATAGGGAGTCTCATGAAGAGACAATGTCAATAAGGGTAGAAAGTAAGTAATTATTACTACTGTTAGGTATAATATGACATAGAGCATACACATATTGGCATACTACATGATGTGGTTGTATTTTGATTTTGAAATTTTACGTACCTCCCTTCTATAATCTAATACGAAAATAATTGGGAAAGTTTGCGGGCTTCAAATATTTCAAAAACATTGCGTACGTACTCTATGGATAGCCTAGGGGCCATACATAAAGTACGTACGCACTGAAGGGGGTGGGGAGTAAAAAATTTCGCAAATTCTGCGTATGCTCCTTCTTTTGCATATTTGTTCTATTTCATATATAATCAGGAGGGGGTGAGGGGGGTGTCAAAAATGTTTAGTACATACTTTATGGATGGCCCCCATGGTTAGGATACTGGGCCGTCCATAAAGTATGTACTCAAAAATCCTGAAAGCTTTTACCACCCCCGCCCCCTCTCAGTTTTGTATGCAATAGAACGTACAAAGAAGGAGCATATGCAAAATTTCCAATTTCTGTTTTAGCCACATTGCCCCCACCCCTCAGTACGTACTTAATGGATGGTCCTTAGTGGAATGAACACTATGATCTATAGTAGTCGCCCCTTCCTCGCCAGCAGTAGGAAGTGAGCCAAATGACTTGATGCATGCCTTCAAGTATTTAGTCACAGTTCATCTCAACTACGGTCTGTACTAAGTCTACCTGTTTTGGGCGTATTTGCTGATATGATAACACACTCTCCCAGCAGAGATCCTGCGCTCTACTTCCTGCGGTCGCTTGTATCTCTGCCCCAACCTGCCTGTTTGGGCTCAAATCTGGCCCATACACCAGTTTTTGAAATATCCTAAATTCTGAGGGCTTTTGGAGGTTTTTTTGTGTTCTACTTAATAAGAGAAATGAACATATTTATATGGTAATAACTTACACTCATTTCTATTATTTGTTAGACATTAGTTATAGTCATAGGGATTACTTTCTTCAGTGGAAGGCACCTCATGTGTTGCAGGGTTTTGTTTGTCATTATGTGTTTGCTTGAATAGACAGTCTCATCAACTGTGGATTCAGATTACAAAGTGGTTTAAAGTTGAAAAAGAAACAACTGGATTGTCTCTGGAGCTCATTTAACAATTCCTATATTTCCCAACTCATATTGTATGAGTTATATGAGTTTCATAACTTTTGACAGTTGCCTTGTTTTGAATCTGAAATGTTGGCTGGTTCCTCCTGTCCTTAGTGGATACCCTGAGAACCAGCGTATGACGTCACTGGGTTGGGGCAGAGATTAAGCCAGCGCTAGCGCCGTGAAAGATCTGGGGGGAGAGTGATGATAACACTAGTGACACTCGGAAAAGAGTGGTTGAGACGAGGCGTCTCAATTTTTTAGGACAGAGATAAAAATAAAAGTTATCCTCTGCCCCAAAAGAATTGGAAAAACTAGTGACACTTGGGTCTTCAAATCTTCAGAGTAGCTTTCCCAATGCAGATTTAAGACCATGTAAATGACTACCTGCAATGTTAGACTCCACCTGTACATGCCGCCATGCTCCATTGAGTGCCGGCCGTCGGGGGTATCGGGACTCTAGCTCCACTACAGCTCCACTGCAGCTCCACTATCGGCGACAGGGAGCCGATCGGTCGGCGACCAAATCAATCTCCAGTGGATCAGCGCAATGGAGCACGGCCTTTAATGTAATTCCTCTTGCTAAACTTTTGCCAGGGGTGGTAAAAAAATGCACCATAACCTACAGCAGACACCCCAGGCATGTACAGGTGGAGTGTAACATTGCAGGCAGTCATTTATATATGTATGGGGTTTTTATCAGTGTCTAGTTATCACTGGATCGGCGACCATTTATCTCCAGTGGATCGGCGCAATGGAGAGCCGCTCCATTGTGCCGATCCACTGGAGATAAATTCTCCGATAGTTCATCACTATCATCTATATAATCTCCTTTTCTGGTGTTACCGAATATCAACCGTACTTGTGAAGGGATGAGGTGGGAGTAGGCTGGCTCTCGCTTGTGTACGCCGCTGGCCAGTAACTACAGTTAGTTTTTTGTAGCTCTGGCTGCCAGTGTAAGTAACAGTCTAATTCCGCCGAGCCCCCTAGCGGATGACCGGGGAACCAGGGCCCTGTCCGTACGGGTGGCGCTCTCTGGTGTGTAGTGTGGAGTCTGTACCTCTCATACACTGGCCACCTGAGCTACGCTACGTTAGCTCTGGTGGAATCCGATCTGAACAACCTTGACTTTCACTCGCCTAGCTGATCTTCTTACAGTGAACAGTGAATCATTCTTACAGCAGATCTTTTGTCGTAGTGTTCTTTTGCACAACAGGCTATTGTCGTGGTTGGAGATTGTAGTAATCGCGAAGCCCCTTATCCATATTATTATTTACTTTTATGTGTACTTTGATAAAGAGACCATGAAGTTAGACTTTGTTATTAATTAGCTAAGTTAATAATGCTTTGTAGTAAGTATTCATAGTCTATATTCCACTATGTCCTAAAAGTCTATCCTGCTTCGAGATAATTGGCTCGAGATCTCTGGCCAGAAAGCCATTGGACCAGACCAACCCTTAATATGTCGGATACAGGGGTTGGTTGCCAATCTTTATCCTACCCCTCATATAAATCTCCCTAGACTTAGCATGGTGTGACTGTATGCCACGGTTATGCCATAAAATATTTATATTCCACTGGTGACATATGAAGTTAAAAACATGTGACGGGGTAGGATAAAATATAAACATCACGAAATTTCATATGATTGTTTACATGGCATTCATTGTTTTCCGATATCACTCAGCACTGCTTTGTGATATTGTGGTGCAAAGACAATTCTTGCCATATAAACAATCATATGAAATCTCGCGACGTTTCTTCTGCTAAAGATATCATTCCGCAAAGACAACACATGCCATATAAACAATCATATGAAATTTCGTGATGTTTCATGATAATATCTCTCAAGACTGTAATCCAAAGACACCGATAAGTCTCAATGAATGAGCTTCAACAATTAGTCTTTTTTCTGATATTAAACTGTGACTTTTGAAATTCATACACAAAAGTTGGTTCAGAGAAGAACCAGTGTACCGGCTTGGCGTGTCGCATGTACCTCGGATCGCAAGGTATCATCGATTCTGTGTGGAGACACCCCCGCTTGCGACTGGGGGGCTTGCCGCGATGATGCGGCCCATCCAAACTCGTGGAGTATTGTCTATTTAGACGATTCTCGATGCAGTTCTATATAAGTATCACCATATCCAGAGCATACAGATATATTGTATGCTCTGGGCTCCAAAAGCCGGTGCATACGGAAAAATATGAATATATATATGAAAATAGTGCATACCTAAATGAACTATTATCGGTACGCCAGATAAGTACAATATAGACTGGTTTCAGCTAAAGGTGGTGGTGGCCGCTTGTATTTGAAACCAGTCAGTATTGTGTATGTATTTGAATGCCTGTCTCAGGTTTTATAACTTAAGGAAAATCAGGGTAATTTGTGGTTAGCACACAAAGTGGCAGGCAGTCATACTTGTGCACCTTGGCTATGAGGTTCTACCCACTTTATATGGAAATAAGAAAATCCCCAGTGGTGCCACCTGGTGATTTTTTTTAGAATATTCAATTTTTAAATATTATCAACTATCAGTCGAATATCGTTCTTTGTGATTCATTCTAATTTTAAATAAGTAGATTTAAAGTTTTGTCAAATTTACCCAATCTTAACCCTTTAAGGACGGCCGCCTATGGCAGAATTCCACACTTGGGGACGGCTACTAGTGACTATGTACAGTTCTAGGGGACGGGGGAATTGTCCTCTGAACTCTAAATTCGAAGGTTTATCACGTGATGTGATATGTTATCGTTAATATATTAATTTCTATTAATTATCTAGAATTCGAAAATATTATGTCACACGGGTCTACATTCTGTGAAAATTTCAAGTTAATGGTTAAAATATTTCCTTTTAAAAATCAATTTCATAAATATCCAGCAGATGATGCCCTAAAGCCTATAAGACGCCGACCCGACTGCTGTGTCCGATTCTACCTTTGCCCGACGAATCCGTCGGGTCTGTGACAATCTGCGTCAATCGGGTTGATATACGGACTTCACCATCCCGATTTTATTACCTTTCCCTACGCGTCGGGCATTACTACCATGTCAGATATGACCAACTCTCCCTGACCTTAAGATTCCGGTGTATGCACTTTATCAACTGTTCCCGATTCTGAGCAGGCCGTTTAAATAGCGATGCAATCCATCCCCCAGTCCGATTTAGTAGTGCCTAATATCGATTTGTAGGTGCGACAGAGCCGACTATAGATCTGAAAATCGTTTTCTGATATTTTGAATAGAACAGAAGTTATTAAACTTATCATTATTGCCTATGTATACCTATCACCCGGCCCGGGGCCCAGCCGGGCCCGGCACCCGGCCGCTCTCTTTGATATCTTTGATCTCATTTGGGGTCTATTTACGAGGTTTTAAAGGGAGGAGGTCTGATCAGGAATAATGGGGATGTCGATGTCTTATAGGTATAAGACATCTACATTTTATTCCCAACTCTCACCTAGCCGATGGTCGGGATGAATCAGGAACAAAATCCGATGTCTTATATGCTTTAGGCATCACCCGCCCTTAAAGGGTTAATTAATGGGTAAAATTTACCAATTTACATTTGCTTGATTTACACAAAAAATTGTCTGCTATATATGATTGTCTTCAATTCTTTCAATAACAAGGGCAGTGACCCATAAATCAAAAAAAAGTAAATCAGTAGTACTATGCATCTTCATGTACTATATTCTATGAAAGTTTGCAAAACATGACATGGGTCTTAGTATATGAAAAACACAGTGACCACTGACTTTTAAGCTAAAGATGATAATATTCAATCGTAAGTAAAATGACAAGGATCTAATTTTCAGAATAAATTGTCCGATACGCCTTCAACGCCCAAAGGTCATGAGAGTGATAAAATGTATTAACAATTCTATTTTCACCTGTAGTTTGTTAACACCTTTTATCTGAAACTTGATAATTCAAGTAATAAATCTTTTATTCCTTTTAACTCCAAGACACCAATCTAAACACACCTAAAGGCATATCGGACAGCTTGGCTTGAAAATTAAAACCCATGTCAATTTCTTGAAAATTTAATATGATGATCTCTAAGTGTTGCTGAACACATATCCAACTTAAAAATCGGAGGTCACCGCTTGTTTTTGATTTAGAGATCATTATCATGATCATTAAATAATAGAATTAATAGAAATTCTATGAGTATCTTACCAAAGAATATATAGAAATTCTATAAAGTTGATTATGAATTTGAAAGTTGAGCTGATATACCTCAGCACTCCCGTATTCCTGTAGCATACGGGATAGATCTAGGAATAGCAGAGAAGGATATTTTCGAATAGATAAACACTAAGTGCACTTCTGTGCCTTCGTTAATGTGAAGTTTCATCTGGATCCTATAATATTTTGTTGATGGTTTCCCGACGTCCATGATCATATCATATTGAGGAATTCTTTCTTGGAAATTAGTCATCTTCAAATATTCTAACCACCCATTTGATGATAGAAAAAATATGCTTTACAGAATCATTGATGGGTAGATTTTGTATCTGATTATACTAATCATCCTTATATGCATATACATATATATATATATTTTTTTTAATCATTATTATTATTATTATTATTATTATTATTATTATTATTATTATTATTATCCTCATCATCATTATTCAAACACATTTAATGACGCTACGAACGTTCATCTGTTTCCAGACTAGATATGTATATATATAAACTTATACGTTTGTCATATAGATATAGGTAGGTGTATAATAAATGGAAACAAAGAAATGTCTTGTCTATAGATGAAAAAAATTCTGCCTACAGGAAATCTTCCGAAATTATTATGCCTTGTTCCATCAATGCATCAATTTTTTCCAAAGTGAATGAATAAAACAACAATCAGAAGGAATCCCTTTGGAAAAAAAGAAACATTTATTTGTTGAAATCCACAGATAAGATGCTAGCAGATGTGACTCAGATGTGGGTTTTTTTTCTCCTTTATTCAGTAGGTCTGCGGCCACGCCCTCTATGGGGCAAACAGAAAACCAGTTCTTTCACAACGCTACAATTCCCCCATGCACACTCAGATTCTTGCATAGTATGGAAGGACGCATTCAACCCAAAATAAATAATAAGGCCCCATTTTACAGAGAAACTATGTACACTTTCATACAATTACACTTGGACTCCTGTATACGTCTTCGTCGCTCGCTCACTGATTAATTAATTACTTTGCTTTACGGAGTATGCGGATATCTCTGTAACAATGAACTAGGGTTCGTTGAAACAGCCACTGATTGGTGCCATGTGAGCTTAGTTTGATAGAGTTGTGTGTTACTAGCTAGCTAGGGTTACAGGTATGTCTAAAAAATGGCTGACTAGGAGGGCTAAAGCGCCCCTAGCGAGTGAGATCTGTATCAAGGTGGTGTGGAGCGTTGTCGGCAGGGGGCGGGCAGGTAGGGGAGACAGGTGGTCTTAGAATGCCGGGTAACAGGTAGCACCTGAAAAATACAAATAGGTATACAAGGGTTACTGGTTTTATTCATACTGGAGAATACAAATATATATATGCACAATAGATATAAACTTGATCCATATTGTAAATAACATGGGTATAGCATGGTTACTATCCATATAGTATAACCCATAAGATAGGAAATTATATGCAGTGATAGTACCAAACAAAAAAATAAATATGGACAAGGATAGGTAAATGTCTCAGTTTATACAAAGGATAAAAACTTACAAAAGGGTATCTTATATGATATGGTATAAAGGTATGGTCATAATCTTGGTTGAAATAGATGCGATGACACTCATAACTAATACGGAATATATCCATTATTTGTTTGTATTCGAAGTATGTTTCATATCCAAAACCTTCCCAACCTTGAGACAGGAATTACACAATTGATTATACAATTGATAACTCATATTTCATGGCCTTGGAGCATTCTTCATAATTAAGTGAGGATTACAACTCCTTTGTCATTGCCATACAAATAATACAAGACCAGCCCTGTAACTTAATCTCCCCAGAATACATTTTTTTCCAATCAATGACTGTTAACTTTAGATTTACGAAAACAAAAATCTAAACACTACTTTTCCCCCCCTTAAATAAGGCCATATAGAGATGTTATTTATAAATTAACTTTAGTTTCAACATTCAAAAGGTTTATATTCCTCGATCTAAATTATAATGGGTCGACACTATTGGACTGCAGATTGAAATTACAATTTTCTCCTTATGTATACTCTTAGATGCTTCTTGTATATCATGATTGTCCTGTACTGATATTATATTCACTGAAACCTTGTGTTACAATAACTGGCTTAATGCGAGAGATACAATGAAGATTCATTATATATATATATATATATACATATATATAATTTATAGATAGCATCTCTATATGGCCTTATTTATGGAATAAAATAATGTTTAGATTTTTCCCCGTAAATCTAAAGTTTCGTAAATCTAAAGTTAGCAAGGAAAAGATTTTTTTCAGGTATATATATATACCTGAAAAGATCTTTTCCTTGTCCAGGTGGAAAAAACCTTTGAGGTCACTCCAGGGGTTTTAAATTTTTTTTACTCCTATAATATATATATATATATATTGCTGGTATAGTAGTAGAGAATTAAGCTCACCTTTATATCGCTGGGCGTGGCTCTGGGGTCCAGTGTCCATGGTCCGCCTCTGGAGGTAAACCCGGGAGCAGCGTCAGGGGGGGCCTTTCCCGGGGGCACGCCCCCCCTCTTAACTCCTCCCATCAGCAGTTTGGGTACGACCTTCAAATGACCTTGGCTTCCAAAGTTCCCGCAGTGAAGGTCACAATTAGGTGCAGGGGTATTTGGTTTTATTTGATATACACATAGCGCCTAGGTTGTTTTTTTTTATTATCTTTAGGTAAAATAATTCATGATGAGATGGCTGTTTTTGGTAATAGTACGGCCACAGATCTGAGTCTCTGATTTTCTCCATTGTTTATGTCTTTATTATTCCATAGTGCAAGACTTAGTCGTCTTTACGTATGCTAATATCCATGTGCCCAACTATTGTCTTTGGTTTTTAAGTCCACCATTCTCCTTTGTACAGATATATGTGTAGGTGGGTATCTTTCCAGGCGTCCCCTATAGCAACACATTGGATGAAGCCGTATATAAATATTGTTATATCATTTATGGATCTATACAATTTGTACAGTTTCTGATGCAATCAGTATATGAGTTAAAGAAAGATTGTGTCAATATTGACAGACTAGCATACCATCTTCAAATGATGATCACATGGTGATTTATGTTAATTGTAGTCCTTGACCTTCACTAGTTGACCCACATTAAGGCCCAGTTCAAGGTCATTGGATGACCTTCACTCTAACAAACAAACATACTTAATGTTAAATAGCACTCAGACTCTGAGGAACATGTCATGTATACTGGACAGTTGAGAGTCGGACATTAACACAGAAGGCTGAATCTAAACAAAAATACACGAATCATGAATCTAATTCAGGGAATAATAGTGTGATTACGACAAACCATGTAGGAAACCAATGACATGTTGTATACAAAAAAAGAAAGGAACTTTGGTGTATTGTAAACTAACTTCTGTCTTCAGTTCAGCATTTTCACAATTCTAACTATCAACGATTCCTTGTTTGATTTCCAACCCCATCATATATCACCAAGGTATGGCCAAGCTGTCATTGATAACGAAAAGTATGTTATCAGAATATGTAAGTTTGACACACACTTGTATCTATCTGTCTGAGGGTTTGTCTGCTTTCAACCGCGAGTAACATAGATAACGTTCCCAGAAACACATTCTGTTTCTTTGTGCATCAAGCTGGAGGTCCGTGGTATCCATCGGTGTGATTTTGGCACAAACCCTTTCAGTTTTTTTTCTTAGCAGGAGGCAGGTCTGTGCATTGATGCCTGCACCCCTCAACAGGGAGCAAATCACACACAACTTGCTCGTTTTTGGTTCTTGATGGAAACTTCAGCTCGCGTCGTTTAGTAGTAGTATGAATCACCATACCTTCTTCCATCCGTCATATATATATATACATACATATATTAATATATATATATATATATATATATATATATATATATATATATATATATATATATATATATATATATATATACATATATATATATATATAAAACCAGCTCTCTTCCCCGTAACCCTATTGGATGAGACAAAAGAAATATGAACCCCCCTCCCACCCTCAACACGTACAACCCTCAGCAACCAATGAGAAATGAGTATGATGAGACCCGCCAGACGGCGCCACCGCCGCTATGACGTCATACCACACTACCCTCGTCCCAGGAATTGCTTATTGTCATGCGGGGGTTTCCGGAGTCCGGGTAACTCTCCGGCTCCTCCGGAATTGTGTCCGGGCCGATATTGGCCCCAAAGTTCCGGTGGCCTCCGTAGGTGCCGGGATAGGAGTTCATGTGGACCTTGCGTGGATTCTTAAAGGAGTCCAGGCTTAATTCCCCAGGGTCCTCCTCCCCCTCGTTGAAGCGAACCTTCCTGCCATCCTGCTGTTGCTGTTGCTGTGGCTGTTGTGGTTGCTGCTGTTGCAGAGGATGGGCGAGGATGTTTTGCTGCTGCTGCTGTTGTTGTTGTGGCTGTGGTTGGTGTTGGAGTTGATGTTGGTGTTGGTGTGGCGGCGGGCCTTGGGGAGGTGGTTGCTGTGGATGTTGTTGGAGTGGGTGGTGTGGGGCTGGTTGGTGTTGCTGGGCTGGTGCACGGTTTAGGTCGTTCACGCGGTACACGTGTCCACTCTGCTTCAGATTCTGACTCTCGGAGTTGAGCCAGTCGGAGAAGCTCGACTGACGGGTTGGGGGCCGCCTGTGGCCTGAAGGGTGGTAGCACTTCAACTTGAGAATGGAGCCAGGAACTCCTGGAAAATAAGGAAATACACTCCATGAGTTATACAGGAATGGAATTGTGATACAGTCAAAAACACACTCAATGAGTTACACAGTAATGGAATTGTGATGCAGTCAAAAACACACTACAATGAGTTATACAGGAATGGGATTTGTGATAGAGTCTAAGTATGTCCTGCTTAGGATTTACAGACCATTAGCTAAGAGATACAATATTCACCCTGTTCCTGTATGTGGTTAGGTAATACAGTACTCACACACTGTGCCTGTATGTGATTAGTTAAGTAACACAATACTAACACACTGTGCCTGTATGTAGTTTAGTAACACAGTACTAACACACTGTGCCTGTATGTAGTTCAGTAACACAATACTAACACACTGTGCCTGTATGTGGTTCAGTAACACAATACTAACACACTGTGCCTGTATGTGGTTATTAAGTAATACAGTACTAACACACTGTGCCTGTATGTAGTTCAGTAACACAATACTAACACACTGTGCCTGTATGTGGTTATTAAGTAATGCAGTACTAACACACTGTGCCTGTATGTAGTTTAGTAACACAGTACTAACACACTGTGCCTGTATGTAGATCAGTAACACAATACTAACACACTGTGCCTGTATGTGGTTTTTAAGTAACACAGTACGGACACACTGTGCCTGTATGTGGTTGTTTTAGAGTTACAGTACTCATCCTGTGCCTGCATGTGGTTGTTTTAGTAATACAATACTGACACACTGTGCCTGTACGTTTATAAGTAACACAGTACTCACCCTGTGCCTGTATGTAGTTAAGTAACACAGTACTGACACACTGTGCCTGTATGTGTTGTTTTAGAGTTACAGTACTCACCCTGTGCCTGTATGTTTATAAGTAATACAGTACGGACACACTGTGGCTGTATGTGTAATTCAGTAATTCAGTAACTCAGTACTCACCCTGTGCCTGTATGTGGTTAAGTAACACAGTACTAACACACTGTGCCTGTACGTTTATAAGTAACTCAGTACTCACCCTGTGCCTATATGTGGTTAAGTAATACAGTACGGACACACTGTGCCTGTATGTGTTGTTTTAGAGTTACAGTACTCACACTGTGCCTGTATGTTTATAAGTAATACAGTACTAACACACTGTGCCTGTATGTGTAATTCAGTAATTCAGTAATTCAGTACTCACCCTGTGCCTGTATGTGGTTGTTTTAGTAATACAGTACGGACACACTGTGCCTGTATGTGTTGTTTTAGAGTTACAGTACTCACCCTGTGGCTGTATGTGTCTACGTAACTCAGCACTCACCCTGTGCCTGTATGTGTCTAAGTGTGTTGTTTTAGAGTTACAGCACTCACCCTGTGCCTGTATGTGGTTGTTTTAGTAATACAGTACGGACACACTGTGCCTGTATGTGGTTGTAAAGTAACTCAGTACTCACCCTGTGCCTGTATGTGGTTGCCCAGCCGGTGGCCCTCGGCATCCTCCCCGCAGTGCTCGTGATTGGACATGTCGGCGCAGCATCCACTGTCCGTATCCTTGTCGTTGCTCGGACTCTGCACTTCCGGCGGGCCCTGCAAGCAAAAGCAGACGACTTTTAGTATCATATCAAAGAACTGTAACTCAACGGCGGGAAATGCGTGTGAGGGCTGCCCCACTGACGGGTACTCTGTGTTGACAATACAACACAGGTACTGTATGCCGCTATGGTTTGTATCTTATAAGAAATAGCAGCATCTTTCATCGCTTTGCTTCTTAAATACTGCAAGAGTTTATAAAGGAGTATATGTCGAGGCCATGCTGCTTCATGGTAAATATATAAAGAAGAAACTTGGATACGGAAAAGTAGGTGTTTCTTCATGGAAGAGAACAAAATATTATAAATAATGATTCCCTTTGTAACAGAATATTGTAGTTTTCCTATATCATTTTCATAGAGTGTATGACAGTGAAGTTATATGTTAAAAGTAACTGATCATGGAAATAATTCAATAGTATTTGTATTGTGAGAGGGTTTGATTTGAAGTGAATCATTGGACTTCATGATTATGTATGATAGCCATGCTGAAATTCATCTGCAAAACTCAGTGAACAGTCAGCTGCAAAACAAAAGCCCATTAGGATTGACCTTCAAAGAGAAAGGAGAATTAAGAACTGGCCACTTCTCCAAGCTGCTTTCCGAACAAAGACTTAGTCCTTTCAGATAAGGACAAAAAAAGATACTGTGAAAGCTTTACGTTAAAATGCATCACAGACAAAATTAGCGACAGTGTAACGGACGGTTTCCCACAGGTGGTAATTGGCGCCAAATTGTGACAGTGTGGACGGACTGCAAATGCACAGCAGACGACATTTTTCCTAAGGCGACCGGAAGTCTCCAGCGGAGATCTCGTATAGGGACAATCTCCCCCCGTTGGCGCTAGGATTGCCCACGTCGGCAGTGATCATGCGCAGTTGCCTCTTTCATCCTCTTCCGGCGTCCGATACGAACGCCAGGAATTGCTCCGATCTCGTAGATGCGAGAAGTGCACGAGAAAGAGCGAGAATGGCCTGTAAGGAGGCGGCGCGGGGAGCCATGGCAACCCATTAAGCAAACTTTCAGCCCGTTTGGCGCCCTATTATCGCCTGCCGGGTGTCACTTGGGCCGTAATCTAATTGTCATGAGAAGAAGGTATGGGAGGACTAATCAGTGTTGCCTGCCGCTGTTCATACTAAATGTATGGCCATAGACTTCCGAGGAGCGGCGAATGAGCTCACAAGGAACATGCACACACTCTACAAGTGCGTTTTGATCAATGCAAGTTCTGTGCACGTATTCCCCTTGAGACGAATGTATATGCAGAATTTAGACTACGACTTTTGATGCATGGCTGTTTACTGCCATAAAGGTGATATTTCCTTTAGAGTTACATGTATACACAATATTACCATGATTTCGATCTGAGTGGCCGTATTCTCCGCGTAGTTGACGCAAAGTAAAACTCCGAGCGATAACGAGGAGTATTGCGAAGTGTCAACTACAAGAAGAATACGGCCACACAATTTGAAATCATGGTAAAGTTGTATTTATTACTCAACTTTCGAGTAATTATGAGGGGGAAAAAATCTTGTAAAGAATTAGAAATTCGACCAAAGCGCTCTGCATTGTTTATATAAATTAGTTCCTATAATGCCCGTCAGGTGGCCCAAAAAGCCGTATTCTCCTAGGAGATTCCGGAGGTCCGTATTCTACTCAGTAGTGATCTGTAAGCTTCATAGGCTTAGCATGGAGACTCCGTATTAGGTGGGTAATTAAGTTGGATCATATGGCGGCCATCTTTAAAAATAGGGTGTTTTTGAGAGTCGTTCATTATAGTAGATAGCTGTAAATACGTAGAAATGACGGACTGAATTGTTACTTTAAGAGGAAACCTATGATGGTTTACAATCAGATTTCGTATCCCATCGAGTTTGAATAGCGTAGAAATTCTCAAGGCAAAGCCGCGTGAATATTACGTAGCAATTCAAACAAGATCGAGCTCTGACCGGAAACTTGAATAGGTTTCTGAATTTATCTCACCCCTCACATTGACTGATTGCCTAACATTTGTGACATAATCCCCCATTGAGTATTTTTCCTAAATACTCCATGGGCATTGAATACAAGTTACCAATATTAAGCCTGTGAGAAAAAAAATTGACCAGGGGTGGGGAATTATACAATATCGCAGTTGCATCTTATGATTCATGATAACGATCTGCAAACATCTTATAAAAGATCTCAAATGTTTTCGCTAGGAATAAAGTATTTATAATCTAAAATTTGTTTCTCGCAATTTTCGTAGGACCAACACTATATATCAATACCGGAAATGAAACCGTACTGCGATATCTAAATAAAGTGACCTCTGTGGTTATTTAAAGAAACCACCTTTCCGGGATTGGCCAATACTGAAAATCACATTAAATATGCGACATATGTTGACAGCGGTTTACATTTCAAAGAAATCAGATTTTCCAATAGTGGCTGGCACCATGAGATTGCACCAAATGGAGTTCATTGAAGGGCTTCAGATTGGATGCGCATTAGTAAATTACCTCCTGGGATTGTAATTCCATTTTCCATACAATCAATGCCACAGCTTCATTTTCACTCCCAGGTAATTCGTCTAACTCGAGTGAATCAACCTTAATGACTAATTAAGCAATCCAGGGTCACATACTTCACAGTGTGCTTGTAAACGTATTTACGAGGAGGGTGTGCAGTAACCGATGACGGCGGCTTGAACTAGGCGGCTATGGGTGGGGGATTTAGTGGGGGTGGGGGGTTCTTAGGGGGTTTGGGGACTGACACATATCTGCCTTATAACTAGACATCGTTCATTCTCATGGCACATTAGTCTAGCTTCACAGACCAATTACTGCAGCCAGACATAGTACATGAAATTTATCCTATCATTAAAGCACTGCAAACACGAATCATCTACTTGTTAGGTTAGAACTAATGTCTGCATGCTTGGCACGCTTGTTATTGTCCTTAAACTCTAGACTCATTCGGGGGGATCTAAGTGCAAGCACCCGCGCACACTTATATAGATATCAGTGATTGAATAAATATATAAAGAGGCAAATTCAAGATAAATGGCTAGCTTTTAATGCTGGTTTAGTTATGGGCTATTGTTGTAAGGGATAGAATGGTTAGTCAATAAGAAGAAAAATCGAGTCTTTAATGATATATCGTTACAATAATCAGCATGCATCTGGCCATGGCAACACAGGGGACTTGAGTTCGCCTGTGTACCTGGTTTTATGTATACACACAACACAATATCCAAAAGCACAGAAACGAAAATCGGGGAAATGTGCCTCGAATTGCCTAATTCAACTCAACTTAATGATTGTGGTTTTGTGGGGAATGGTTTCTCGCTGCCTCCACACTCAGCCTATGGAGTTGGGGGCTTCTATGATGGCGGATTTGCCTTGTAAAACGACATGCATGCAACTTAAAGAGCGCACCAACATGGGGTTACCTACCATCAGTAGCCAACGCTGTTCCTGCCATAGCAAAAATAACATCCAGACACATGAACCTAGGTGTAAATATCATTAACTTAAGCCTAAACATCTTTAATCGTTAGGACTAATTAACTAATTGCCATGAAACGAGCGCGGTCCTGCTTTTGTCTATATCAGCTCTGTATTATTATCAATCTATAAGGAGATTAAACAGCCCCATCTCTGGTGCCTCTAATCAAAGAGCATGGGCAACACAACTCAAACAAAGAAACGGTTTAGCGCGCTGAAATGCCTTTTGTTTCACGTAACATCTCATTAAGGAGCTGAATATTAATTAGAACTCTCCAGGCTTTCCACTTCAATTTGCTAATCACTCGTCCGGATGGTCTATTCCGCCCGAGACCAAAAAACTCCAAAGATTAATACCGATTTTCTCTCTAGATCTCATTAAATAGAAAGCGATTGATTAGGATACAACAGACATGAAACACCGCAGAGAATTCATCCGGTGAAGCGGGATGAAGCACTTGCTTGTGTTCCGTGGGAGACGCTGTGTGAAAAGCTAACATGCTCTTTTAAGGCCCTTTTCCATCGACCGACAAAAATGGTGTAGATTTTCTGTGTTCTCCTAATAGCAAATTTACATTTTATGTCAGCAGCGCTAAAGGTCCGTTGGTGGTTCCTGACTGTATAGCGGTGACGGCCAATATAAATAGGCTATTAGAAGAACACAAAAAATCTACACCGTTTTCGTCAGCCAATGGAAACGGGGCTTAGGATTTCTTTTTTTTTTAAACAGGGATGGATGTCACTTGCAGCCGTGCCTAGCTAAGCCAAAGAACGACCAAAGCGTTTCCAAGTCATGTGAGGGAAAAGTGCTTTTTTTGTATCTGCCCACCTCCTATTTTCTTTGCCCATTTAATCTGAGAACTGTAATGTTTCCTGAGTTGAATTCAAACCAGATCTGCCACTACTCTAAGCCCATTCCCCATCCAATGATTTCATCCGCTGGAGAAGTAATGTATTGCCTTTTGCCGCAAGCCACAATGTGCCTACTTAAAGTATAGCTGTTCCTTATGTTCACTTGTCAGCGGCTTGTAGTCTCCTAAGCACGTATCTCGTGTTCCTCATATAAAGCCTCCATACAACACCGCCGAGTAGAAACCCATCTCCTATTCATCAACCAACTCTCCCCTTTCAAAACGACGTCTTGCTCTCGTTAGTTTCTCCCCGAGCTACCAAAACTATCCTCTTTACTTGTGTATAGAAATATAACGTTACCATCACGAAATGTAAGAATAATGCTCAGTGTAGATACATTGAGATATTCATGTGATTCGTGCATGGATTTTATCCGTCTAGGGCCTCAGTTGGAGATGGTAAATATTGCCGGATTTATGGAGATACATTGAGATATTCATGTAATTCGTGCATGGGTTTTATCCGTCTAGGGCCTCACTTGGAGATGGTAAATACTGCCGGGATTTATGGTATTTGTTACTCGTATGTCTCGAATGATGTCTCATGCAGTATCAGATCTGCACTTATACTGAAACACGATACAGTTTCGTGTCCCCAATATTGATCAATGTAGGAAGCTGTGGCGACGTGAAATGTCAGGCGAGTATGAACAATGCTGAGAATTATGCTGAATGTTATATCGGGGACACACCAAGCGAGTCACGGCGGCGATCTCTGGAATCACCAACACTAAATAGCATATTTGTGAGATATGTTTTTCATAGGAATATCTCCCACCGATAATTCAGCATCTTGGAGCAATAATCAAGTGAAATGTAGAATAATAGCTGACATGTTTGCCATTTTGTGTTGGCAATTCCGGCAATCGCTGCATTGCCCGCTTGGTGTGTCTCCAGCTTTAGAGTATATGAACCATACGGACAGCTCACCTATAGGTTAGTTGTGTATAAATCACAGGTGTATATATATATGGATGATACTGAACAAAAGACATATATGGGAAATACTGAGGACTTCCTTATGATTCAGGTGTATATGAGTAAGATCCCAGGTACTTATTGATAATTTTCAAGATGTGATATATATAGGTACTGTTGGCATGCTATACATAGAAAAACTCACTCCTTCATATTTTAAGTGTATGTATATATGTGGGTAAGAGGTATCTATATGAATACATTGAGGACTATAGAGGAAACCCATGAAGGTTTATGGTCAGAGCTCGTATCCCATCGAGTTTGAATCACGTAGTAATTCACAAGGCGATGCCGCATGAATTACATGGCGATTCAAGCGAGATGGCATCGAGCTCTGACCGTATACTTTCATAGGTTTCTGAATTTACTTCACCCTTCCCCTTGACTAATTGGCTAACATTTCTGATATAATCACCCATTAAGTATTTTCTTCTTAATACTCCATGGACATTTAGTATGAGTTCCCAAAGTTAAATCTATGGATTAATACTCCATGGGCATTGAGTATGAGTTCCCAATGTTAAATATATGGGGAAAAACACCAGGGGAGTGATAATATACAATATCGCAGTTGCATTTTATGACTCATGACATGATAATGATTTGCAAACTTCATATACAAGATCTCAAATGTTCCCACAAGAAATAAAGCTATATATATATAGCTATACTGAGGACAGGTATATGGATGATACTGGTGAGGGATAAGATAAAGGTATATCTATATACTGATGGGACAGGTATATGGATAATACTGATGAGGGGTGAGATAAAGGTATATATGTATGTATGTATATAATATATATATATATGAATAATACTGATGAGTTCCTGTAAGGCTGCCTGCCTGTGCAGAACCTCCCAGTCCCCATGAGAGAGATGAGCAGCCCACTCTGTTAAAAGAGCAGCTCAGAGACCGAGCAGCGGCCTGGGGTGCTGTTAGCCCGATGAAGAAGCCGGAGAGGGGCTGGCGTTTTAAACTGATGAACTCGGCTCTACGCAGGCATTATTGTAAAGAAAATAGGTCACGTCCTATCTGGATGTTCTACGTGTAGGCTAAGCCCCGCCGGAGAATCGGGTTCCACAACAGATAGACCTGATGCCAAGGTGCTTTCAGTATCAGGGAGTATTAAAGGCAAATGTTGTGTCATGGCGGGTCACATTGTGTTTTGTTGAGTCATGGTGCAATCTGACTTGTTGCGCTCTGTTGTCTTATGATGTCTCGTTGTGTCATGTTAGGTCGCGTTGCGCCCCGTTACGCCATGTCATACCGGGTCATATTGCATGGTTGCAGATGCTCCGCTATAGAGTATATCGCTCAGAGAAATGTGGGAAAAGCGTTGCTCCAGTAATATCGGATCGTGGTGTGCGGTATTGTTATTTTCACGTTGTATCACTACTTTTCACAACACCACATTTTCAGTGACATAAGTGAAAGGTTCATTAGATTTTTAATTAGATACCGATGGCGACATAGTTATGATGTGATCCACAAAGAATCTGTAGTAATGATTAAGACGCTATTCTGCGATTCGCAAATCGTGGACCAACACCTCACTGGTGTAGTATCGTACCCTAGTCACACAAAGCAGTAGTGGGATGTGGACTGTCCACATTCCTTCCCTCCCAGTGATGAACATTAGAACCCAGTGTAAGTGGACACCCTCCATTCTGGGCCATAGTGACCGCTTACGCGGGGTGTGCTGCTTGCCGGGGGTTCAAATAAATATATAATATAGGGAACCATTCCGAGCAAAGATGTCCACTAACGCAGGGTGACCGCTTACACCTGGTTAGAATAATCATCTATTATAGGGAACCGTTCCGAGCGAATGTGTCCGCTAACGCGGGGTTTCCGCTTACACCGGGTGTCCGTTAGGCGGGGTTCAACTGTATTAACTTTCCCCGACCTCCCGCGCACGCGCACGACCCGACATGCGCCGCCATGTCGCCGCCAGGACTGCACGCCACGTGCCACATGCAGGATGCACGGCGCGACACGCCAGCGGCCACAACACGTGCATGGCGCGGGCGGCGGGCGGCGGGCGGCGGGGAGAGGGCGGGGAGGAGATGGGGTTTAGAAGCAGAGTAACGCAGAGATACTGAGAGACCGGAGAACGAGGAATCGAGGGAGATTGAGAGAGAGGGAGTGAGAGGGAGATTGAGAAAGAGAGAGGGAGAGAGGGAGATTGAGAGAGAGAGAGAGCGAGAGATGGAGATAGGGGGAGATTGAGAGAAAGGATGAGGGAGAGAGAGAGAGAGGAATAGGGAGATTGAGAGAGAGAGAGAGAGAGGGAGAGAGAGGGGAAATGAGGGAGAGAGAGAGAGAGAGAGAGAGAGAGGGATTGAGTGATAGAGAAAAAGAGAGAAACAGAGAAGGTAGAGCGACCACAATGTATGTTTGGATTGGCCAAGGTGACTGAGATGTAAGTGGGGAGTAGTTGGTAGGCAGTGGATGGGTAGGTGGGCTAAGGCTGTGAGTGGTAATAGGTAGTTGATATGCATGTGGGATAAGGTAGTAGATGTTGAGGTAGGTGGGTTAAGGCTGTGCATTTTAAGGCTGGTGTGTTAAGGTAGTGGATGCTGGGACAGGTGTGTTAAGGTAGTGGATGCTGGGACAGGGTTGTTAAGGTAGTGGATGCTGGGACAGGTGGGTTAAGGTAGTGGATGCTGGGACAGGTGTGTTAAGGTAGTGGATGCTGGGACAGGTGTGTTAAGACTGTGTATGTTAAGGCAGGTATGTTAAGGTAGTAGATGCTAAGGCAGGTATGTTAAGGTAGTAGATGCTAAGGCAGGTATGTTAAGGTAGTAGATGCTAAGGCAGGTATGTTAAGGTAGTAGATGCTAAGGCGGGCAGATTAAGCCTCTGGCTGGTTCAGGAAGCACCCGGGATCGCCACACCTCATTGGGCGCCCCGCATGACGGATGGAGCCCGCTCTCCATCATCCTCCCTCTTCTGCTCGCTGTCCCTGCGCGAGCTGCTCATGTATAATAGAGAGTAACTCGGCATCGGGTTACCTGCCTTAGGGTGGTAATGAGCGGCGGGCTGCGGCACCGCCAGGGTCTGAGCACCGCGGTGCCTCTCACTGTAACTCTACTACCTGCCACCCAGCCCGAGTCCCTATAGGCTATAGCCACGCGCATATAGTTATAGCCACGCACCTATAGGCTATAGCCACTCGCCTATAGAGCCACCTTCTAGTAGTCTGAGCATGGCTGTACCTCTCAGTGAAACCCTGCAACCTTCCACCCAGCCCGAGTCCCTTTAGGCTATAGCCACTAGCCTATAGGCTATAGCCACTCATCTATAGGCTATAGCCACGCACCGTCTAGTAGTTCGAGCATCGCTGTACCTCACACTGTAACCCTACTATCTGCCACCCAGCCCGAGTCCCTATAGGCTATAGCCACTAGCCTATAGGTTATAGCCACGCGCCTATAGGCTATAGCCACCTTCTAGTAGTCTGAGCACCGCTGTGCCTCTCACTGTAACCCTACTACCTGCCACCCAGCCCGAGTCCCTATAGACTATAGCCACTCGCCTATAGTTATAGTCACGTACCTATAGGTTATAGCCACTCGCCTATAGAGCCACCTTCTAGTAGTAAGAGCATCGCTGTCCCTCCCACTGTAACCCTACTACCTGCCACCCAGTTCAATAGGCTATAGGCTATAGCAAATCGCCTATAGGCTATAGCCACTCTCCTATAGGCTATAGCCACTCTCCTATAGAGTCACCTTCAAGTAGTCTGAGAATCGCTGGACCTTTCACTCTATCTCACCCCTGGCGTTTTATTATTATGTCACAAAGGTTAGTCAATGTGAGGGGTGAGATAAATTCAGAAACCTATGAAATTTAGGGTTAGAGTTCGATCCCATCTTGTTTGAATCGCTATGGAATTTATGGTATACCACAGCCGGACATCTAGAAGTTACCCCAATTGGAAGAACTCCTCTTGTGGGAGAAATTGAAATAAAGTGAAATAAAAGAATTAAGAAAAGTGTCAGAAACCCACCTGACACCCATACATGCCACCTCGTAGATTCCCACCTTTGCCCCATACTTAGTGTCCTTCACAAAGAAAATCAACATTAGTAAGAACTCCCCAGCACCTACCTCCAGATTCCACATCTATCTGAGCAACTCAAGGATCGCATCTACTTTTTTTC
Organism: Alentia gelatinosa; assembly: GCA_950022655.1. Taxonomy (NCBI): domain Eukaryota; kingdom Metazoa; phylum Annelida; class Polychaeta; order Phyllodocida; family Polynoidae; genus Alentia; species Alentia gelatinosa. The sequence goes on from OX465586.1 coordinate 3,947,362, forward strand.
CCCACCACAGCCGCCTGCCTCACCCACCCACCCACCCACCCACCCACCCACCCACCCACACTCTCCCCCCGATCCTCCATATTGGTTTAAAGACGGCGCCGTCTGGAGACTGTGCTTGGAGCTGTGTGGCGTGGCGCCGGGCTACTAGCTATCGGCGATGGTTGGCAAACACACGGCCGATGTAAGTGAGTTTGCCTTATTATTGGCGCGGCAGTTAGCTTTGAAGACCGGCCAGCGGGCGCCAGTGAGTGTGTGTGTTTAGAGCGGGGAGACTGATAACATTATTGAGCATTATCGAGCAGATTGGTGCGATAAGGGCTGAGGTTCCTACCACCGGCCCGTGATGGTAAGTCTATTACTTTACCTGATGATACCAACGCTTATCTGAGAGAGTTTCTCCTTAATAAAGGGATGGAATCACACCTCTATGCTATACATCCTGTATCTCCACTGCTATAGGTGGTGTTCAGTTAAGGGTTTTATATGGGTATATATATATATATATACATATAATAGATAATAGACAGGTGTTGGATATACATCGGTTCTGCGGCCTCCTGTATATATATATATAGAGAGGGAGAGGGGGGAGAGAGAGAGAGAGAGAGAGAGAGGGAGAGAGGGAGAGAGGGAGAGAGGGAGAGAGGGAGAGAGGGAGAGAGAGAGAGAGAGAGAGAGAGAGAGAGAGGGAGAGAGGGAGAGAGAGAGAGAAAATAGTCATCATTACTTCATTATATACTAATCTTTATCTCACCCTTGGTTTTTATGTTCCATAAGTTTAACATTGGGATCGGGGTCTCCATGCTTGATATAGAGCGCCACAGTGGCGCTATCTTACCATTTCCTGGCGGGTGATGGCAGAACTAGCAAATACTCTGTACCCTGAACATCGGCAACACTTCCTGTCCCTATAGGGCACCACAGTGGCCCTATCATATCATTTCCTGGCGGATGATGGCAGGACTAGCAATTACTCTGTGGCCTAAACATCGGCAACACTTCCTTTTCCTATAGGGCAAATCAGTAGCGTTATATTACCATTTCCTGGTGGATGAAGGTAGAACTAGCACTTACTCTGTGACCTGAACTTCGGCAACACTTCCTTTCCTACAGTGGCGTATTCTTACCATTTCCTGGCGGATTATGGCAGAACTAACAATCACTCTGTGCCTTGAACATCGGCAACACTTCCTTTCTCTATAGGGCACCACAGTGGGGATATTTTACCATTTCCAAGTGGATGAGAGCATAACTAGCAATTACTCTGTGCTCTGAAAATTGGCAGCACATCCTTTGGCAACACATCCTTTGGCAACACATCCTGTCCCTATAGGGCACTTCAGTAGCGTTATCTTACAATTGCCTGGTGGATGATGGCAAGACTAGCAATCACTCTCTGCTTTGAACATCGGCAACACTTCCTTTCCCTATAGGGCACTACTCACAGTGGGGATATTTTACAATTGCCTGGCGGATGATGGTAAAACCAGCAATCACTATATGCCCTAAACATCGGCAACACTTCCTTTCCCTATAAGGCACCACTCACAGTGGGGATATCTTACAATTGCCTGGCGGATAATGGCCGAACGAGCAATCACTCTGTGCCCTCCTCGGCACCGCGTGGAGCCTTCCCTCCCGGCGCCGTTTTCGGGTCTGCCCGGAGCCTGATTCAATCTCACTCAGCCGTGGTGCGGGTAGCGACCGCGCAAAGTGCGTTTGTATGATGTGTGGGAATTGAGCAAACTGTGACAATTGGCCGCCAGGGCCGGGGCCGGGGCCGAGACCGCCTGCCGGGGCGAATCGTCCCCATTCCCTCTCCACTTGATATTCACCCCAGATGAAAAAAAAGAAAGTAGCAGACCACTTGTGTGCTTTACCCAAATGGTATCAAGGTCCTTGGTGGATTGAGGAGACGGGTTTTTTTCTTCTTTCCAACATCTGTACACCTACCCAGATTTAACTCATCTATGAAGCGCCGTATCTTCGCACTCATCTGAACATCTGTCCACCTACCTGGGGATCCATTCGCCCATAGATACACCTATAAAGCTCTATGTTACTTACCAGTCTTCCTGTGTGTCTATATAATTGATTAAACGTTCACCTGACTATATATATCTGGTTACTCGTATATTCATTCAACCATATGTTTGAATAACCACATCTCGTGCCCTGTCCTTCCTCCCTGTCCATGCTATGCCTGCTCTCTGTCCTCATTCCGTCCAACCATTGTTCACGCCCTGCGTGCCCCCTGCCCATGCCCTGTCCGCACCCTGCCCATGCCCTGTCCTCCTCATGTCTGCACCCTACTTAAGACCTGTCTGCACCCTGTCCATGCCTTGTCTGTCCCCTACCCATGCCCTGTCCACACCCGACCTGCCCCCTTTCCATACCCTGTCCAAACCCTGCTCATGCCCTGTCCACCACCTGTCTATACCCTGCCCACACCCTGTCCATGCCCTGTCCTCCCCCTGTTCGTTCCCTGCCAATGTCCTGTCTACACCCTGCCCACCCCCTGTCCACACCCTACCCGCACACTGCCCGCTCCCTATCTGCACCCTGCCCATTCCCTGCCTGTGCCCTGTCCGCTTCCTGTCCACACCCTGTTCAAACCCTGCCCACACCCTGCCCGCTCCCTGCCCATGCCCTGTCCTCACCCTGCCAGCTCCCTGCCCGCTCCCTGCCCTCACCCTGTCCTCACCCTGTCCTCACCCTGCCCATGCCCTGTCCACACTCTGTCCGCACCTCGTCTGCACCATGCCCTGCCCGCTCCCTGCCCTTACCCTGTCCACACCCTGTCTGCACCATGCCCTGCCCGCTCCCTGCCCTTACCCTGTCCTCACCCTGTCCTCACCCTGTCCTCACCCTGTCCGCACCCTGCCCGCTCCCTGCCCATGGCCTGTCCACACCCTGTCTGCACCATGCCCTGCCCGCTCCCTGCCCTCACCCTGTCCTCACCCTGTCCTCACCCTGCCCGCTCCCTGCCCTTACCCTGTCCACACCCTGTCTGCACCATGCCCTGCCCGCTCCCTGCCCTTACCCTGTCCTCACCCTGTCCTCACCCTGTCCTCACCCTGTCCGCACCCTGCCCGCTCCCTGCCCATGGCCTGTCCACACCCTGTCTGCACCATGCCCTGCCCGCTCCCTGCCCTCACCCTGTCCTCACCCTGTCCTCACCCTGCCCGCTCCCTGCCCTTACCCTGTCCACACCCTGTCTGCACCATGCCCTGCCCGCTCCCTGCCCTTACCCTGTCCTCACCCTGTCCTCACCCTGTCCTCACCCTGTCCGCACCCTGCCCGCTCCCTGCCCATGGCCTGTCCACACCCTGTCTGCACCATGCCCTGCCCGCTCCCTGCCCTCACCCTGTCCTCACCCTGTCCTCACCCTGCCCGCTCCCTGCCCTCACCCTGCCCTCACCCTGTCCTCACCCTGTCCTCACCCTGCCCGCTCCCTGCCCATGGCCTGTCCTCACCCTGTCCACACCCTGCCTGCACCATGCCCTGCCCGCTCCCTGGCCGTCCGAAGCCCCGGCCGGACCTGGCGGCAAGACGGATCATAGCGCTGGTGGCCCCGGGCCGCGGATTCAATTTACACTGGCCGCCAGTTGAGAGCCAGCTGAGAGCCGTTGCCGCTACTTACGACCAACTGCCCGCCTGCCCTCCGCCCGCCCCCCGCCCTCCGCCCGCCTGCCTCCCGCCTCCCGCCGTGGAGAGATGGCTTCACGGGGTTCGGGGTCAGTACAGGCATGGTGGTGGGAGGGTGGGTGGGAGGGTGGGAGGGAGGGAGGGCCAGGGGCTTCTAGCCTTGCATGAGGGCGTTATGTTCCCACCCCTCACAGACCACCACACCGACCACCCTCCGCACCCCATAACCCTGCAGCCAAAAGTGGCGGTGGCAGAAGCCATTGGAGGAGCGAAGCGAGGCGAGGTGAAGCCAGTGTGGAAGCCATGTGAACGGGCGGCGGCGGGGATATGGCTGAGGATCAGGCAGTCCTGACATGCATGGAGGGGTGGGTATGATGAAGAGGGTCGTCCAGGTAACTGGGTTTCGCCGGGTCGTGTGGGGGGCAGCCACTGGAGCCGGCCCCATACGGTCACTAAACGTATAAGGTATCAGGCAGTATGCGCACCCTGGAATATACAGCGTCGTTAGGGCACAGCTTAAGCCACCTGGAGCGATCGTTAGGAGCATGTGAACGGTGGGAGCTCTCAAAGTGTGAATTTACATTCACACCCACGCATAGGCTCATACGGAGAGGCAGGAAGGAGAAAACGTTGTTTTATTTAGTAAGCATAAATAATTCTTTCTTACGAAAGACTGGTATGTAATCCCACAGACACTCATATTTTACACTTATATATGCAGGGCTATATTCCTTCTCTTATTTTTAGGGTTCCAAGATGGTTTGTTACCTGCTCGGTCGCTATAGTATTCCTTGGAAAGTATAAGGATGAAAAGTCACTCCAGTAGCTAGTGACATAAGCAGGATTCCCTTAGTTGACTGAGTGCACAACTTGGATAGTTCACAATCAAATATTCATAAAATAAACATTGATGAAAATGTCAACTTAGTTCACTTTACAAATATTGAAGTCTGATGATATTAATCTAAACAGTTGCCCTTTCTATCTCCGTCAAATTATTATTGACACAGGACTTAGTTTCAGTAAGAAACCAAACTGCGGACAATATCGATATTACCATAAGTTTTATTCGTGTATTTGGAGGTGTACTCTCGATATTAACATTTCTGTTACACTCACCAAGACACATGGAAAGATGATTTATTTTCCTATTGATAATTTCATGACTCGTGATGAATTACTTGGTAAGTAAAAAAATCACTCTTTTTAAAAGATTATGAATACCAGAGAAGAAGCCGACAAGTTTTGGTCAAAGTGATCGTTGTCCATGAGATTAATACTATCGTAAAACTGGATGAGTCTTAATCTTGGCCACCGTATGCCACGACTGGAGTTTGGCAGAGTGATTTCATGAGGCGAAGCCGAGTGAAGTCCTGAGCCAAAACTCTAGGAGTGGCATGTGGTGGCCACGATTAAAACAAATCGGGTTTTGATTTTATCCTACCCCATCTCCTCGATTTTTGAATTTTACGTGATAACAATTCTGTATGCCACTAGTGGCATATAAAACTCCGTATGCCAGTCAGCATGGCATACGGAAACTCAATGTTAAGCCTATGGGATTTTATATTAGGCAAAACGAGTAGCCCACTGCTCTAATACTCATCACCCGGATCGTACGCTATGCAAATTAGCTTCATAATTCAAAGCTAATTCCCACTCTTGGGACGTATCGTCAGGGACTCAAACCGCCAATAATAGCTCCCCTGTCGTTGGCCCTCTGCTTCCCCCTTTACATCAGCGGGTAGACTGGCTACAGGCCTGTATCCTGTGGCTACCCTCCTTGCTGGGATACAGGGACTGGCTCCAGTCCCTGCATCCTATGGCTACCCTCCTCGCTGGGATACAGGGACTGGCTCCAGTTCCTGCATCCTATGACTACCCTCCTCGCTGGGATACAGGGACAGGTTCCAGTCCCTGCATCCTATGGCTACCCTCCTCGCTGGGATACAGGGACTGGTACAATCGGTAATGGTGTCCGATTTCTGGTGCTGTTTAACGCCAGTATTCCCAACACTCTCCATACAGATATCCTTGCTACTGGTCAGGATATCTGTTTGGAGATTGAAACCCCCTCACTTTGATCTCAATCAAGTCACAGTCAGGAGCAGGCGAAATGTATTGCTATGACAACACAGTCAGCCAGAGAACTGGATGAGGGGAGGGGGGGGGGGGGGGAAGGTAGGAGGAGGTATAGGGTTACAGGGAGTGGCTTGGAGCCTTTTATGAACAGGAGATTCTGTTCCTAGTGGACAAGTCTTTGATTCTTGGGCCAGTCAGGGAATGATACACACTATAATAAACTTTATTCTGATTGTGATTAATCATTCAATGAATGTTCATAATCAAAGACTTGAGCAAGCCTTCATGGGCCAGTCAGAGAAGGATACACACTATAATGAACTTTATTCTGATTGTATTTAATCCTTTAATGAATGTTCATAATCGAAGACTTGAGCAAGTCTACCCAGTGGGATACAATATGACTATCTTTTATTTTTAATACACGGTGGATGAATAGGCACACACGAACCCGGGCTGAGATAATGGTTGCGTTTCAGGGGTTTTATCAGTGGTTACCGACACGATACTCGTGTTTGCTGTAGAATAGATTGGCTCGTTATTAGATCACTGGAGACTGATAATAAGCCTCCAAAGCCTTTGATGGTGGAAGGAGGCGACAAAATGCAGCTGAATTTAATCAGAGTCGATGAGCTAATGCTTTAACCATTTTAATTCTAATCTGTGGGATGCCTCATAAACGCCTTCAAAAAGATGCAAAACCCGAGGTTGTAGGTGAAGGCCCATTTCCATTGGCGGCCAAAAACGGTTTGGATCTTTTTTTTAGATCTCCTAAAAGCCAATTTCCATTGGCCGTTTCCGATCTACAATCAGGAACCACCGATGGACCATTAGGACTGCTGATGCTAAATGGAAATGGGCTTTTAGGAGAAATAATAAAAATCTTCAACATATTCGTCGGCCAATGGAAGTGGGCCCTAAGGAGATTGTGGAGGGGTTATATCCGTGACATAGCCAATAGACCACTTCCGAATGATCCTTATACTGGAGAGCATCACTGATTAACTTATCATTCTCTAACTCGCCTGTCCTTCCTATGTCATATAAAAAAAACAAAAAAAAACCACTCCCAACGAAGATGGATTAAATCCGGGATGATTCGCCTGTGTGCCGCCAGTCGTCGCGGCGGGGCAGTACCGGAGTTTTGATGAATATTAATAGAGATAATTAAATAAACCATCCTCCCCCAGGATCGGGTCGCGGGGGTGGGGTCCTGCGAGCCCCTGGACCGGCGGAGGCTCCATGGACCCTCGCTCTAGTCTGTACGTGGAGGGGTGAGGGAAGGGTGGCCGTAGACTGGCTCTAGTCCCTGCCTCCTATGGCTACCCTCCTGGCTGGGATAGTCTGTCCCCAGTCCCTGCATCCTATGGCTACCCTCCTCGCTGGGATACAGGACTGGCTCCAGTCCCTGCATCCTATGGCTACCCTCCTCGCTGGACTGGCTCCAGTCCCTGCCTCCTATGGCTACCCTCCTTGCTGGGACACAGGACTGACTCCAGTTCCTGCATCCTATGGCTGCCCTCCTGACTGGGATACAGAGACTGGTACAATCGGTAATGGTGTTAGATTCCTGGCGCTGTTTAGCACCAGTATTCCCAACACTCTCCATACAGATATCTACTGGTCAGGGTATCTGCTGGGAGATTGATACCCTCTCAATTTAATCTCAATCGGGTCACAGTCAGGAGCAGGCGAAATTTATTGCTATGACAACACAGGCGGCCGGAGAACTGGAGGAGGGGAGAGGGGTTAGGAGGAAACCTAGGTTTACAGGGTGCGGCTTGGCGCCATAAACAGGAGATTCTGTTCATAGTGGACAAGTCTATAATTCATGGGCCAGTCAGAGAAGGATACATACTTTAATGAACTTTATTCTGACTGTTTTAAATCATTTAATGACTGTTCATAATCAAAGACTTGAGCAAGTCTAGGTGGCCGGGCTATAGGGATGAGCACACAGGGCTTTACATTAACCATTACCCAGCAGCCGACCCCCACGTCCTTGTCAGATCTTCAGAATTACCACGCCTAAACAAACAACTTCTTGGTCGACGTCGGCGCGCTAATGCCGAAATGCAATTTCCATTACGACGAGCCCGGGGATCTATCCAATCAGCATCCGTCATCATTCCCGCCATAAAGTTTGGCACATGATCCTCATACGCAGACACCGGCCACGGCGCCCGCGAGGTGGCAGCAGGTGTGTGTGTGTGTGTGTGTCTATAGGGCACAGAGTGATTGTTAGTTCCGCCACCATCCGCCACTGTAGTCGGGGGGCAACCATTGTTATCAAGTGTGTTTATCTATAGATAGTAGAGGCAAGGTTAAGATTCCTCCATGGGAAGCCCTAAAGATATTTCTGATAAAATCCATTGGTAATTGGTCCCGCTATCTCGTGGGGCAAGATGGCTGCCTCCATAGCATAATGGCTAAGTGCCCTATAGGTAGGTTTCCATTGGCTGACGAAAAGGATGGAGATTATTTGAATCACCTGGAATGTCTCTTAGTGGTGCCACTGACTGTACATCGGTTTCGAAAAATTGGTGAGGGTAGTAGATTTCACTCATTGACCAAGCTTTCACTCAGTGGTAGGTGGTGCCACATTGCATAGTCTAAGCAGAAAATGCAGTGGGTCATTTCACAACCTGGATCGTTTCCATGGACTAATTTTGGGTTAGCCATGCCAAAAGTCTGTCTGTGGTTCCTGACTGTAGATCGGTGAGGGGAAATTGGCCAATGGAAATGGGCCTATAGTCGGCCAATGGAAATGGACCTAAAGTTTGCCAATGGAAATGGGCCATTAGTCATACAATGGAAATGAGGCTATAGTTGGCCAATGGAAACGGGCCTATAGTCGGCCAATGGAAACGGGCCTATAGTCAGCCAATAGAAACAGGCCTATAGTTTTCCAATGGAAATGGGCCTATAGTCGCTCAATGGAAACGGGCCTTTAGTCGGCCAATGGAAATGGGCCTAAAGTCGCTCAATGGAAACGGGCCTATAATGGGCCAATGAAAAGGGGCCTCATGGATGACTGTCAGCTGCTCCGTGGTTGGCCGACGTTTGTCTCGGGAGCCCGGCGAGGCGGGGCAGTCGGCGGAAGCCAGGCCGGGGGAGCCGGCGGCAGGTCGGTCCGCCGCCCCCGCCGACAGCTTCATGTTTTAATGATCAGAATGAATACAAATGGCGCAGGGGTTGAGCCTCAGCGCGCAGAAAGACGGAGTGCTGATGATGGGGGAGTATGTATGTATGTATGTATGTATATATATATATATTTATATATATATATATATATATATATATATATATATATATAGCGCCTAGTCACTTGCGTATAAGACAGGATGGGTGGGGTGGATAATGAATACCCACTTACATTGTCTGCCTGATTCATCTATATAAGTAATATAAATATATATATATATATAATATATATATATAATATATATGTGTGTATATATATATTTACTTACATCAGCCAGTGCCCAGTCAATTCCATATAAGACAAAATACGTAGGGGTGGATAATGAATACCCACTTACTGCCCACCATTGTCTGTATGATGCATCGTTATATGTATGTATATATGTACATATATTCCACCTACCTCTATCCCTCACCCATCTATTATACACGTACAATGTGCATACATACTGGAGGGACAGCTGGCCAGGTAGGATCAAGGGCAGGTGGGTATGAATATAGGGGGCATGTATGAATAGAAAGTGGATGGAAGGACAGGTATTAGATGCTTGAGGATATATCTGAGGAGGAGGATGAAGGGCAGGTGGTTAGATTGTTAAGTGATGGAGGGAAAGGGGCATCCATGTGACTAAAAACATTAGGGAGTATTAAAAGGAAACTCATGAGATGTCTGACTATGGAGGTATTCCGGGAGTGAAGCTGAGTAAAATACGTAGCGGTCAAACGAGGTGGAGTGCGGACCAAGTTGTTTTCATCGGGTGGGTTTCTGATTTTATCTCAGCTCGTATACATGATAAAGAACATTATTAATCAATAACATAACTCACCCAATTAACCATTGAATATTGGGTACAACACCTTCACGGCGGTGGAGTATGAGTTCCTAACGTTAAGCCTATGGAGAAACATACCGAGGGGAGATAACCAATACAACTAAATTACGTAATAGAAATACTCTTGTAACTCTGGATGAGTTTTAATCTTGGCCACCATATGCCACGACTGGAGTTTGGCAAAATGACTTCATGAGGCAAAGCCGAGTGAAGTCCGGAGCCAAAACTCCAGGAGTGGCATGCGGTGGCCATGATTAAAACGAATCAGGTTTTGATCTTATCCTATCCTGTCTCCTCGATTTTGGAATATTACGAGATAACAATTTTGTATGGCACTAGTGGCATATAAAACTCTGTATGCCAGTCAGCATGGCATACGGAAACTCAATGTTAAGCCTATGGGATTTTATATTAGGGGTAGGATAATTACTACATCCCTTTTCTCTACTCATACTCCATGGATGAACATATCCTGGGGAATGAGGGGTGTACAGGACCCGGGGGCATTGTGGTTTGCTGATTGGGGTTGAGAGAGCCTGGAGGGGAGGAGCTTCATTACGAAGCCACGCCCCCTGCCACGCCCATAATGCCTCCAAGCCACGCCTACTCCGCCCCCAACGTCACCTAGCCACGCCCACCCGACCCACAATACTGTTGAGCCACGCCCACCCACCTAACATCATCCCCAGGGACACAATACCCTCAAGCCACGCCTATGATAGTGTCAAGTCACGCCTACAATACCACCAAGCCACGCCCAGCTACCCTACACTGTTACTAAAACTGCCTGACTGCCCCCACTCCACCCACCAAGCTTTAAAAGTGCCCATAATTTCTACAGGCCACGCCCACAAAAACCACCAAGCCCCGCCCACAACCCCGCCCACCCTCATTCCCTCCTCCCATCAAGAAAAGCAATCTATATCCACCTAACGCACCAGCTCCCTTTTAATTATCTTTTACATCTCCCCCACCCATTTCTGGATTCTTTTGATATTTCTTCCGGGGATCGTTACAATTCTCTGGTATCCATGCAAATAACAAAAGGAGGTGTCGGTGTCGCTAGCGCCACTCCTCCAGGGCTTGGCGCCTCCTGGCACGCCCACACGCCCTGGAGTCTAAGTGGAAACCAGGCTCGGCAAACTTCAGGCGCCGCTTCATTTAGAAAGGGGCGCCGATTGGAGCGCGGAGGGCGCCCAATAAGGATATTACTTCTATCAGGGAGGCCTGGTGGGCACGTGGTTCCCAGCCGGGGTAAAAGGATGAGATGGAATGAGGACGTGCCAGATACACTCTGCTGCTTCATGAAATGAGCAGCTCTGAGTTTCTCTGTCTGGAGAAGTGACAACTCAATGTACCTACAGTGCCTGTGTGTATATGTATGCTCTTTTTTTTTTTTGGAAACATTTATTTATACTGGGTAAATACGCACTCAGCCCGGGGGCTGGTTTCAATGTGCGCCCAGTTTGATGACAATTTCAGTTTTTTTCTCGATTCATGCTTAGTTTCCGTATAGACATTAATATAACATATGTACAGAAGATCCAGTTTTAACTTGTGATTACAATACATTTGTTTTCAACAATCCGATGGGATACAGTAACATAATGGGTACAGACCACACAATATATACATATATATATATATATATATATATATATATATATATATATATATATATATATATATATATATATAGTTAAGATACAAAACTATGTATCGTGTGGGTTTGTTTTTATACCCCTGGGCCCCGTTGCTCCACGTTTACGACAGAGCTGATGATCGCAGAATAGCGATCCGAGAGCCTAAACGTTGCTCCTGAAATTTTGCGAATCGCGTCGTAATCGCGTAGGCGCATCGCTGCGCAAAATGCAGCTTTAAGCGATACTTTTTACGCGGACATTCACAGCACTGCGGATCGTAGAAGTGACAATTCTCTGCACCTACAGTGCCTGTGTGTATATGTATGTTCAATAGCTTCGTTTATATATATAAACGTACGGACATTGCATGTATCGAGTGAGTTTGCTTTTATACCACTGGTGTGGTGAACGAATTCATTAGATGAATTCAAGTATGAATCTCGCCCCTGGACATTTACCGAGGTGAGAGTACTTTTACAGCCCACACTAAATAGTTGTAGAATGAGAAGGATTGGACTTTGATATAGCAGTAAGTCTACCACTGCTGGGGATGAAGGAGGAATGTGGCTGTACACCACACCACATAGACATGGTATGAGAAGGACTGGCCTTTGACATAGCAATAAGTCTACCACTGCTGGGGATGAAGGACAAAGATGGCTGTTCACCACACCACACAGACATGGTGTGGGATCTACTGGCCTTTGATATAGCAGTAAGTCTACCACTGCTGGAGATGAAGGAAAAAGCTGCAGCAGGATCCAAACCCACAGCCTTTGGATTACTAATCCAGTGCTTTTAACCACTGATCTTAACTCCCCACCCCTACAGTGGCTGGTGTGATGATACATAGTGACCAACCATTGGTGAGTGTCTACTGAGCATCTCACAATCGAGGTCAGAACCCACAACCTTGGGATTACTAGTCCAGTGCTTTAACCACTGAGCTCACTTCCCATCGTTTATTCAGAGGAAGGCTAAGAGGAAGCCAATGCCGAATCAGGCTTCCACCTGCTCACATACTGCCGTCCTAATTGGCGTTGTTGTCGCATGTGGTTCATCTTCTGCTCACGAGCAGTTAAACTTGTCTTGATCTGCTCTAACTAGCTCACTAAAGAACGTGCCAAAAAACAGGCTGGATGTTTTCTCCCCAACGATCCCCACAGTGTGGGGGCTAAACGTCCTTAATCAGCATCAAAATGATTTGAAATATCTACTCATGGCATGTGAGGATGTATATGAGAACTGGGGTGGACAGAAATTACCAATCTGTTCACCCTCTTGGTTGCCTCGCCTCCTCGTGGTGCAGACTGGATATGCTTGCACGCAAGCATAACTAAAGCGACCGGGGTGGGGAGTTAGCTCAGTGGTAAAGAGCGGGACTTTGTTGATTCGGGTCCCACTGCACTTTTCTCCTTCACCCCCCAGGCAGTGGTAGATTGACTTCTATATCAAAGGCCAATCCTTCTCATACCATGTCTATGTGGTGTGGGAAGTAAAAGAACTCTCACCTCAGTAAATGTGTAGGGGTGGAATTTCTTCCTACATTCATTTCATAGATTCGATCAAGTCCAAAGTGAGTCTAATTGAACAAATTGGACGTTAAACTACCCAAACAAACAAACAAAGCATAGGAGAACCCGCATACTCTGGCTTACCATATTTTCAGTATGTGTGATTGTAAGTAGTATACAAGTGTGTTGATTTGTATCGGGTATGTTTACTGTATCATGGTTACCATGGCAGACGTACTTTCAGGCATTTCAACTTGGCGACGACAAAAGTAACCTCGCATGAGTTCTTCTCGTAAATGAAGTCCAATGTTTTAATGACTTACCTGACAGATGCACGCTACCCTGGAGCCCCCTCTCGTACCCCTCCCGGACCCCTCTGTTACCCCTCCAATACCCCTCCCTTACCCCTCCAATACCCCTCCCGTACCCCTCCCGTACCCCTCCCGTACCCCTCCAATACCCCTCCCTTGTCCCTCCCGTACCACTCCCCTACCCCTCCATGTTACCTGGTTAGGCTTAGGCAATTGGGAAGGGTTTTCTGTTTGTTTACTTCCCCATAGAAGACCAAATTTGAAGCCAAGATAACATACAGGTACTAACAAATCAGAATAGTATTTATCCACAGTTGAGACACTTGAGTTGGGAATATTTAAAACGGGTCGAGTTCGTTAAGGGTCGAGCTATCAAAATATTTGTTATTGGTCGAGTTTTTCACAGGTCAAGTTCTTAAAACAGGTCGAGTTTTTAAAATGGGTCGAGTTCATTAGAGGTAGAGTTCTTAAAACAGATCGAGTTCATTACGGGTCGAGTTTTTCATGGGTCGAGTTTTTCATGGGTCGAGTTCGTTCCGGGTCAAGTTTATCACGGGTCGAGTTCGTTACGGGTCGAGTTCTCCAGTACCCCCCCCCTCACCCCTCCAGGCACACATAAACCCCTGGCGCTCACCCCTGACCACCTCACAGCCCGCCGTGTGGATCGCGGGTCGGTCGGGACATGTTTCTGCACTTTGCAGCGCGCTGTGGGAGGCGGACTTTGACAACAAACATAGTTATTGTGGGTTATAGAGCAGTTCGGAGCAGCTCCGAGCACCTCCAAAGTGCTCCGAGCTCCCCCGAGCGTCACCGAGTGACTCCGACAGGCTTAGATCTGCGTCGAGCGGCTCCGAACACATCCGAGCGGCTTCAAGCGCCTCCGAGCGCCTCCGAGTTGCTCCGAGCACCCCCCGAGTAGTTCCGAGCTACTCCGAACTGGTCCAAGTGGCTCCGAGCTACTCCGAGCGGCTCCGAACTGGTCCAAGTGGCTCCGAGCTGATCCGAGGGACTTCGGGCTGATCCGAATGACTCCGAGCTGCTCCGAGTGCCTCCGAGCGCCTCCGATCACCTCCGAGCTGTTCCGAGTGACTCCGAGTGATTCCAACAGGCTCCATTGGAGGCATTGTTTATTGGCACTGACAGCTTTGCGTCGTCGCTGCCGCTGCGGGTTATTTCATCCTACATTTTTCTCCTTTTATCATCTTTTTTTTTACAGCAAGCCACTGCCTTTTCTGGCTATTGAGATTGATCAAGGCAACCACGGATACTGACAGGCAGTGCAAACCAAACGAGGGCTCAGTCCCGAGCCTTACGGTGGAGATTTGCACGCAGAGAATGAGGGTGGAGAGTGAAGGGTGGTTTGGGGGCCAGACGGGACCGCACAATTACCGATGGGATGTTTTGAAATTAACTACATCGAGACGTTCACATTAATTACTCGGCCGGCCTTGGCTGTAGGTCAACCACCAAAGTGCAGACTGTCATTAGAGTCGAGTGTTAATTTATCGTGGCTTGGTTCGGAGGGGCTGGGCCATATGGCCTGGGATTGAGGGAGGATGATTGAATATGCACTTAGCAGTCGCGTATGGGGTGTAATATGGCAGAATTTATCACACGGGTAAAATACAGTGCGCCCTCCCGTTCTGACTTGGTCTCAGACAAATGGCGCCTATATTAACCACCACATCTCTCCCGCCTGCCCGAATCAGATCAGTCAGATTCCTACGCGCTGAAGGAGGAACTACTTTCCTTCCGTCCCCGCTGACCTCTTCACTCATCGCTCTCGTGTAGAAAGTAATCCGCGCGCAGAAAGTAATCCGCGCCGGCGCAGTGGAGACGTAATCGTTATTTCCGGTCAATGTTTTCCGGCTCCCGTGCCGCTTGTGATTGGTTGATCCAGGTGGAGTGAGCGCATGCGCGGCTGACAAGGCCGCGTTGCATGTCGGGAGCGGGGATGGAGCGGAGTGGTGGCTCGTATGCGGTCGGGTCTTATAAGATAGGACGCATGGGAGGAAATGAATACTGCGGTCTATCGTGTGGGGATGTGGGAGGGGGGGGGGGAGTGAGGATACCACACGACACATCCCGGCGTACGCCGCTACCTCAAAACTGATGTAAGCCATATGCTTGGCGTACGCCGCTACCTCCAACCTAATGTACGCCATATGCGTGGCGTACGCCGCTACCTCCAAACTAATGTACGCCAAATGCGTGGCGTACGCCGCTACCTCCAACCTAATGTACGCCATATGCATGGCGTACGCCGCTACCTCCAAACTAATGTACGCCATGTACGTGGCGTACGCCGCTACCTCCAAACTAATGCACGCCATATGCGTGGCGTATTGCGCTCCCTTTAACCTAACATATGCCATATATGTGGCGTATGCCCGTCCCTCTAAATTGACGTACGCCATATGTGTGTCGTATTCCGCTCCCTCCAGCCTGATATATGCCATATGTGTGGCGTACACCGCTCCTACCTCTCTGACGTATGCCATATGTGTGGCGTATGCAACTCCCTCCTCTCTGACGTATGCCGTACGGGTGGCGTATTGCGCTCCCTTTAACCTAACATATGTGTGGCGTACGCCGCTACCTCTAACCTGATATATCCTATGTGTCTGACATATGCCTCTCACGCCACAGTCCCGGGGCACGCCGCTTTGTCCCTACCACACACCCGGCGTACGCCACCTCTCATGCGGCGTGCGCCACTGGGTGGGGGCGGCGCCCATGCTACATGCCCGGGTTAGAAGATGGACGTGCTATCGGTTCTGATCGATCAAGCTGAGCGGACAGACGGGACAAGCTAAGTGGGCGCACGCCAACCTGCAGTTTGCCCGACCAGCTGTACCGGGCCCGCCTGCCCCGTCCACACCCTCCATCAACCCGCCCAGAGAGCGGGACCACAGCCTCTGTCTCTATACAGACCCGGCTTGGCGCTACGGGCCGGGACTGCAGCCTCTGTCTCTATACCGACCCGGCTCGGTGCTACGGGCCAGGACCGCAGCCTCTGTCTCTTTACCGACCCAGCCTGGCGCTACGGCCGGGACCGCAGCCTCTGTCTCTATACCGACCCGGCTCGGCGCTACAGGCCGGGACCGCAGCCTCTGTCTCTATACCGACCCAGCTCGGCGCTACGGGCCGGGACCGCAGCCTCTGTCTCTATACCGACCCGGCTTGGCGCTATGGGCAGGGACCGCGGCCTCTGTCTATATACCGACCCACCTGGGCACTACGGGCCGGGACCGCGGCCTCTGTCTCTATACCGACCCGGCTCGGCGCTACGGGACTGGGACCGCAGCCTCTGTCTCTATACCGACCAGCTGTACTCAGCCCGCCTCCCCCATCCACACCCTCCATCAACCCGCCCGGAGACTGGGCTCGGTGCTACGGGCCGGGACCGCAGCCTCTGTCTATATACCGACCTGGCTCGGCGCTACAGGCCGGGACCGCAGCCTCTGTCTATATACCGACCTGGCTTGGCGCTACGGGCCGGGACCGCAGCCTCTGTCTCTATACCGACCCGGCTCGGCACTACGGGCCAGGACCGCGGCCTCTGTCTCTATACCGACCAGCTGTACCAGACCCGCCTACCCCGTCCACACCCTCCATCACCCCACCCGTAGAGCGGGCTCGCAGCCTCTGTCTCTATACCGACTGGGCTCGGTGCTATTGGCCGGGACCGCAGCCTCTGTCTCTATACCGATATGGCTCAGCGTTACACCGACCTGGCTCTGCGCTACGGGCCTGGACTGCAGCCTCTGTCTATATACCGACCCGGCTCGGCGCTACGGGCTGGGACCACAGCCTCTATCTCTATACCGACCCAGCTTGGCGCTACGGGCCGGGACCGCAGCCTCTGTCTCTATACCGACCCGGCTTGGCGCTACGGGCCGGGACCGCAGCCTCTGTCTCTATACCGACCCGGCTTGCCGCTACAGGCCGGGACCGCGGCCTCTGTCTCTATACCGACCAGCTGTACCGGACCCGCCTACCCCGTCCACACCCTCCATCACCCCACCCGTAGAGCGGGCTCGCAGCCTCTGTCTCTATACCGACCCAGCTCGGTGCTACGGGCCGGGACCGCAGCCTCTGTCTCTATACCGACCCGGCTCGGCGCTACGGGCTGGGTCCGCAGCCTCTGTCTCTATACCGACCCGGCTCGGCGCTACGGGCTGGGACCGCAGCCTCTGTCTCTATACCGACCCGGCTCGGCGCTACGGGCCGGGACCGCGGCCTCTGTCTCTATACCGACCCGGCTTGGCGCTACGGGCCGGGACCGCAGCCTCTGTCTCTATACGGACCAGCTGTACCGGGCCCGCCTGCCCCGTCCACATCCTCCATCAACCCGCCCGTAGAGCGGGACCGCAGCCTCTGTCTCTATACCGACCCGGCTCGGCGTTACGGGCCGGGACCGCAGCCTCTGTCTCTATACCGACCTGGCTCGGCGCTATGGGCCGGGACCGCAGCCTCTGTCTCTATACCGACCCGGCTTGCCGCTATGGGCAGGGACCGCGGCCTCTGTCTCTATACCGACCAGCTGTACCGGACCCGCCTACCCCGTCCACACCCTCCATCACCCCACCCGTAGAGCAGGCTCGCAGCCTCTGTCTCTATACCGACCGGGCTTGGCGCTACGGGCCGGGACCGCAGCCTCTGTTTCCTTCACCCTTTGTTCTGACTCCAATACCTGGGGTTGGACGTGGAATTTGGATTTTATCATCCGTTTGATCTTTAGAAGGAACATATGTTGGTTCATCATGAAGCGAAGCTGCTATGTTCATAGAAGTAAACTCGCAAGATGAAAATAACTTATTACGTTGCAGTCAAACGAACTGGAGTGCAGACCAAGTTTTTTTCCTGAGTGTGTTTCTGATTTTATCTCATCCTGCATTGCATTATTAATCGATAACTCACCCACTTAGCCAGTGAGTATTGGGTACACTACCTTCACAGCCATGGAGTATGAGCTTCTAATGTTAAGCCAATGAGGAAAATACTATGGTGAGATATATAAGAATGTCTCACAAAGGGACTCGTTCAATCATTTCTCTAAGCACAATGGGGTAAGGTCAGAGAATGACAAACTGGCCACGTCTCAGAAAATAACCCACCAGTCAGGTCTTAATGCAGCTGCAGTTTCTGATTTAATTCAGGCCAATTAACTACCATAACCTTACGAAATACTAGCCTTAGAATCAATTCACTATTTGAATAGCATCCATATATATAAGCCAACATCTGGTAAACAGATATCAGGAGGTACAGTGTGTTATCAGTACAGCACTGCCTCAGGGTGTCAACCATCAACAAAGGGTTTAAATCGTCTCCTCTGTGATACACCAATATATAATTACACAACTCCACAAGATAAATCTCCTCTAGCAGGTGATCTATGACCTCAACCCCGGGGGTTGTGTTATATCGATGTTGTTACTCATTAAAGTATAGGTTAATGTTCTGACATCCACCGACACAGTGACTGACCTCCCAGCCACCAGGTGTCGTCGTAGTGGGGGCAGTATTGACTAAACCTGGCGGTCATTGTCCACTCACTGGTCACCCCGGGGGCACCCGCCATCCGGCCCTGCCACGCCCCTAGCGGGCGGACAACAAAGTGGACAAAGGACCCCTTCCCTGAATGGGGGGTTTCCAGATGACTACAAGTGTCAGGCGATGAAACCGTGGACCCTGACATCCCATGAGATATGGTGAAGTGTGTGGAGTGTTTGAACCCCCTTGAGCACTACAGGGGGACCTCTTGAGACTGGGGTGTGTTTGTTACCCATCCTGGCCCCCCACTTCCAGCCCATCCCTTAGTAATCGCCCCTCTACCTACCCACCTACCCACCTGGGGTACGGTGGATAATCTAGGCTCATATATGAAGACCCCTTTCTGTACACCAGCTCACAAAGATTAACACCAACTTGTTAGATTTAAGCCGATAAATATTATCCGACAGAGATTCAAAAGTATCCCCACAAATACAGGGGCCCGTTTAATAATCTAGGATCTTACATAAAGACTCTTTTCTGTACCTCATGCATGGGTTATCGTTTGATGATATTTAGATCTGTTCGCTAAGACTTAGTAGAAACCGAACGAGAGTTAGACTTGACAATGTTTATGCCACGACGGGAAGGTCGTGTATTACTACACGAGGCGTAGCCGAGTGTAGTGAGGAGCAGAGTGGCATAAACATTGACAAGTCTAACTCGAGTTCGGTTTCGTATTTATCCTACCCCGTCTATGCTTTTGTATTTCTAAAAGATAGATATTGAGTCAACGACCAACAGAACTCTTTTCATAATAGCTGACATGCTGCTCTCTGATTGGTCAATATTGTTATTATTCTAGTGGCATAAAAAACACTTTATGTCACGGCCTGCCACATAAAATTTCCCTATGTTAAGTATATGGCGGTTTTTTATCAGGGGTAGGATAAAGTATTAGCCGTCCATAAGGTCGTCCATAAGTGTTGGATAAAGTTGACCCACATTGTCTCTGTCTCATGGCTTATTCTAGTACCAGAGTGATTCCACGACTTGCGGATCCTGGGGTTCAAGCTTCGACAGTGCCGCTGTGTGTCCTGTTTGTCTGTCAGCCTTGACTGCAAACTTGAACAGGTTTCTGAATTTATCTCACCCTTCACATTGACTAGTTGCCTAACATTTGGGACCAGAAGCCTCCCATTAAACATCTTTTTCTTAATATTCCATGGGCGTTGGGTACGAGCTCCCAATGTTGAGTCTATGGAGACAAAAAAATAGCCGGGGTGAGATAAACACGATTAAGTCTCTGCCTCTGCCCCCCCCCCCCCTCCCTCACACACTACACCCACTTGATCTAATTACCGGACACCTGGGCACGGTGCGTGTGGGTGCGTGTGAGTGTGGGGGGGTGTTAAACGGAGCGGAACGACCTGACAAGTGACGCGTGCCGATCACTGGAGACTGGCAGGAGGTGGCGGGCGGGGGACGGGCGGCGGGCGGGGTACGGGGTGAGACCAGGGCAGCGCGAGGGGCGGAGAGGAGGGGTTGTCACGGATGGCTGCACGCGGGTGATTACCTGTGGATACGGTGCGCGCGCACGCCGACAGCCGCACGTGCACCACGTGTTGCGGCGGGCGGCGGGCGGTGGACGGTGTACGGCGGGCGGCGGGCGGAGGGAGGGTGGGCGGGGAACGGCCGGGAAACGGGCAGACGGCGGGCGGAGGGCGGCGGGTGAAGGGTGGGCTGAGGGGTGAGGAGCACCGCTTTGTTTCGGCGTGATTTATCAATGCCTGCGGTAATGACGGGAAGCGATGACCACCGTCGCCAGGCAAGTGGTGCAGAGAGCGGGCTGGAGTTACTGGTGGACGTGGGAGGGTGAGGGAGTGGGAGGGTTGGAGGAGATTTACGTTGTACCAACTGCCCGGGGCATAACGCCACAAAGTCGTATCAGTAGAGGATGATGACCGGCAGTCAATGCGAAAACACCACCCAAAATGAATACTTTTTTCTTCTTTTTTCTTTTTTTTTATCAAAAAACTCTTTATTGAATGGCAACATGGGCAGACTTGAACCTTGGATCTTGGCTCTTCAGGTATAAGTTTTACCCAGTCTACAACCCTGGAGTGGAGATGGAATTCGGATATTACAGAGAGGAATGGGGTGGCTTGAGGTTGAGTAAGTACGGATGAGTATAGGGTGAAGATAATTTTTTGGGGTTTTTTTTATAGCAACAGTTTGGATGAGTTTTTCACTTTCAAGGTAGCATCGGTTGATTACAGAAGTGCTTTCGTCTTGTTTCTTAAATCTAGGTTGAAGATCAGGTGTAGGATTAGGACTAGGTGTGGCACTAGGGTCCTTGGATTAATGGAGATATTAAGGATATAACTAAGGGTAGTGCTAAGGGTGGCAGGATATTGGGTAGTTAAGATTCATGGACCATACAAGCCTCAAAGTCACTTTAACTCCCACTACCCACCATCCGATTTACTGCCTAACTTGGCCACAAATAATACTACATTTTCTCCCACTGCACCCGGCTTCCCATAACTCCTCCTGGAGGGATGTGTGGCTTCCCATAGCCGCCCCTGGATGGCTGTAGGTAACAAGGCCTGTGTTGGGCAGGGATTGGCCGGTTGATCCGCCGACCATATCGCACTAAGTCCCGCTATAGATTAACCATCAGAAGCATGGCAGAAAACAAACCAGAAAAATAAAAACATCCCCGTGTACCACTTGATCTAGGTGGCCGCGCATGCGCCTAGAGAGCGAGACGGGGTACTTCCGGTTTAATTACTTATCGGTGAGTGTGTGTGTGGAGGGTTATATCGGTAGGTGGGTTTGCAGTGGGACCGGGGGTCTCTATAGAGACCCATAGAGGTGCAAGATTCGAGTCAAGGCACCCGCTTTTGGAGGCGACTTTATCACAGGAATAAAAAGATAACACGTGACCTGTGACGCCACCTAGCGGGACAAGATGGCGGCAGAATAAAGCGGCGTGTGGCGGGATGGGCGTCGGAGGGCCGCTTCTGTCAATGATCAACATGTCCAGTGGGGACGTAGGGGGGCTCGGGGCGGCGGCCGGAGGGTGATGGATGCGGGGATGTGCCATTACAGCGGCCGGCGGAGTGCCCCCGCCGATCTCCCCGCTGCCTGCCCGACAACACTGCCCCTGCGCACCCTTGTGCTGCCTGCCCTACCCAACACTGCCCCTGTGCATCCCCTGCAGCCTGCCCTACCCTACACTGCCCACATGCACTGGCATACTGCCCACCCTACCTGGCACTGCCCCTGTGCACCCTGTGTTGCCCACCGTACAACACTGCCCCTGTACACTCTCCTGCTGCCCACTCTATGCCGCACTGCCCCTGCAGATATTCCTGCTGTCTGTCTTAACCTGTACTGCTCCTATTCATCCCCCTACTGCCCGCCCTACCCCACACTGCCCTGCAAATCCCGTGCTGCCCACCCTACCCCGTACTGCCCCGCAAATCCTGTGCTCCCCGCCTTATCCCACACTGCCCCTGTGCACCCCCCTACTGTCTGCCCTACCCTGCACTGACCTCGCGTGTCCTCTGCTGCCCGCCCAACCCACACGGACTCCACCCACCTCCCACTTGCCCGCCTTATCCCACACTGCCCCTGCACACACCCCTACTGCCTGCCCTACCCCGCACTGCACTGCAAATCCCCGCACTGTCCATCCTACCCCACACTGCCCTCCTGCAACCCTTGCTGCCCACCCTTCCTCACAGGGTCCCCGTGCACACCGCTGCTGCCCACCCTACCCTGCATTGCCCTGCACATCCCCCTACTACCTGCCATACCCCAAACTGCCCCGCAGATCCCCCTGCTGCCCGCCCTACCCCGCACTGCCCGCGTGCACCCCTGCTGCCCGTCTTAACCCACAATACCTCTCTACCCCACTGCTGCCCGCCCTATCCCACACTGCCCCCGCACACACCCTCACTGCCCGCCCCACCCCGCACACTGGCCCCCTGCCCCTCCCTGACGGCCGCCCATAGAGTATCTGCAGGCGGCGGTTAAATCCCTACACACTTGCTTATTGACTGTTGTGTCGGGCGCGCCCAGATCTACATGATAGCCTTGTCCGATGAATCGATCGTCGAGCCGCTATGAGGGCTCCCCCGCCCTGACAACGCCTTCCTCGGGGCTCGTATCTGTCTGTGATACACCCTCGACATGTCGTACACCCATCTCACCACCCTCATACTTCTTAACCCATCTCTTCTACCGCAATTTTCACTCTAAAACATAGCCATTCCCTCCGTTCTCCCTCAAAATATCTCGAGAAATATATTGATATATCTCACGCCGCCAAAAATAATTTCTCCTTCTACACTCCTACCACGTTTATGGCTGTAGAAAAAAACCAATAACCCACTATTTCCTTCATGTACCCACCATAGCCGCTCCACACTTAAAATTTCTTTTCCTTTTTTTTTTGTTTCGGTTGGGATTAGAAGTGTATTTCGTCTCGTATCCTAAATCCAAACTTACATTTCAGCATCACTCAATTCTCAGCACACATGAACTAATGTGAATTCCTTAGTACAGCTACATTTAATCATCAAAATCTCCCCTGTTTTTTGTATTCTTGCACTGGATCTTACGAAATGTTCCTGTCTATCTATCCTCTCCCTACACTCCCTTATTCTATTCTCATCACCCTCACTTCTCCTCCCTACCACCTACAACCAGTTTTATCTTAATACCTTTTATTTGTAGGGAATGTTCCTCTTTCCCTTGGTTCCCCACTTCAATATTTTAATTCTCCAGGACATCCTATTTAATCCTAATACCTTTCTTTGTAGGGAATCTCCCTCATTCCCTTCATATCCCATTCTACCTCTTAATTCTACCTGTTACCTCCATTATTTGCCAAGTTATACCTTATCGCAGTAATGTGTGTATAAATATGTGTATACACCGATGAGTGTATACGCAGTGTCTGTATACACCGCTATGTGTATATATGAACGTGATGGTAACACCAGTGATAATAATAGCACGAGCACAGTCAGACGCCAGCAACAAGCATTAGCAAAAGCGATCCAAGCGGGAAGATTAGGAACCTTCGCGTCGGATCAAAACGTGAAGTAGGTACCGCCCCATCCCTCCCTCCCACCCTCCCTCCCTCCCACCCACCCACCCACCCACCCTACCCCCTCCCACCCACACGGTACCAGGTATGAGCAACGTTGTGAGGTGCTTAGTAGAGTTTTTATGTTTTTATCATTCACAGGCGCATATGTAATGATAGAGTAAGTATAGCGGGTGATGTGTGGGTGGTTTCCAAGTGGATAGCAGCAGCAACAGTAGCGTTATGTTGACATGATATGTTTACAACCACTTACTGGTGGTGTAAGTGAGTAGGTAAGTAAGTAAGTAAGTAGACATCAGCACATAGCAAGTATTCAACCAATCTGTGTAGAGAGGAGAAATACTTGCCGGTATATACGTATATATATATGTATGAGAGCGCAAAGGCTTGAGGCTGTGTGATGAGTGAGACCAAGACTTTATCTCACCCCCGGTATTTTTCTCCCATAGGCTTAGCATCGAGAACTCATTCTCCATGCCCCTATGAGTATTACAGTCCATTCTCCATGGCCTATATATTGCGTGGCGTCCATTCTTTTAGTGTGTACAGGGGTGAGATAAATACAGAAAACAACTCGTTTTGGTCAAAGTCGTCGTTCTCCAACTCATTTGAACGCTACGTGATATTCACTCGCCTGTCGCCTTGTTCATATCACTCCGCATCAAACTCATAGAGAACGACGACTTTGACCAAAACTTGCTGGTTTCTTCTTTTGGCTTGGCGGAGCATTTGAGAGCAGTTGAGAGCAGCTCAGGTGCAGATACCCGCCCGGCTGAGTTGAGTGAGGCCCTGGTTAAGTGTTAGAGAGAACTGACAGAGAGCCCTTACCGCTGTATCAACATCATCCTCTTCCTCTGAGTCCTCGTCACTCTAACGTAAAATACAACAGAACATCTGATAAAGCAAACTAGGCGACACACCAGTCCCATTATCTGATTTATATACAATTAACGCCAACAGAACAGGAGAGGAGAAAGGGCAAATAATCTGTCACCAACATTAACGCTTGTAATTTCTCGACGGAGAAACTGCAAATGATATTAAAACAGTCGACAACTAAATTACACTCCTTTTGTTTTGTAACCAATTCATCCTCTTTCGAAAGTTTTAAATAGCGTAATTGCTTTCCATCAGAAGAATTTGCTCGCTGTGTTTACAAATTGTTGTGGACTTCCAACGGAGGATTGACATCATTTAAACATTGGACTTTCATTAGATTTTCACTTTAAAAAAACGAAAAAAACGAAGTAAATCAATTAAATATATCATAATAGAAGATAAATTGGGATGGACAGAGATTTTGAGCTGGGGGTGTCCACAATTGACCAAGCTATTTCTAGTAGATATTGCATACTGCCCTCCTATCCTCTACAACCACCCATCATGTCTTGATGTGCTTTCATACGCCCTACTATGGCAGTCCCAAACACACACGCAACGATATGAACAGGTAGCTTGTAACTAGAAGCCTAGGTAAGGGTCGGGGTGGGGAATGTACCGCAGAAAATGGGGGATGGTTAAGGGAGGGGGGCTACACGGTACAGCACTACACAATGCGCTGTTATATACTCAACGGATACCATCATCACTTTCAGGGTGCTTCTATGAATATACAGACTCTACAAACGACAGTACATGGTCACTGGGGAAATATTTTCCGTATTTCTATGTATTATTACATACCTATGGCCGAATGTCTACGAAATACTACCCGCTGCTAGGAGTACAGTATAAATAATGTTCGGGCGCACTGCGCCCGTAGTAAATATTCGGGTGCACTGTGACCATTGGGTCAAATAGTACATTTGATAAGTACATAAAAGGCGTGTTTTTTTTATATTTAGGTATGTAATAATAAGAAAACGTAGTGACTGAGCCAGAAGGGATGCCATTCTCGGCTTTTTTATACCATAAATACGTCCCTCCAAAAAGACCTGGAACGGCCATCCCTTCGGGCTCAGTAACCACGTTTTCTCTTATTATTTTAGTGTTGTTTTTTTCTTATTTTGGGGGGTTCCTCAACTGGCAGTGACTTACCTGGGGAGCTTGTTGGCCGCAGTACCAACCATACTGCTTTCATCAAGAGTGGTAGGCGAACGAGAAAAAAAAAGAGAGGAGACATGAATTAACAGTACTCCGATTGGAATCAAGTACGGATTTTGTCACTGGCAGCCATGGCGGGTTGCTATAAACCAGGCGGCGGGTGGTATCGGGCGGCGAGCTGCGGGGGTGCGGCTGGGGGCGAGCTGGGGCGAGCATTGGCGGGCTGCGGTGGGCGGCGGCAGGCTGGGGCGGGCGGGCGGCGGGCTGGGGTTTGCTGAGGCGAGCTTGGGGCGGGCTTGAGCGGGCTTGGGCGGGCTTGGGCGAGGTGCGGTGAGCTGGGGCGGGCTGCAGTGGGCGGCGGCGGGCGGCGGGCGGCGGCGGGCGGTAGGTGGTGGGGCAGCGGCGGCGGGCGGGCTGGGGCGAGCTGGGGCGGCGCAGGGGTTGGGCAAGGCACAGAAAGGTGAGGGTGGTGGGGAAAAAGCCGAACGGGGGATGCATGGAAGCCGAGGAGGTAGGTAGGCAGGCAGGGGGTAACGGGGGTAGCGAGCGTTCTTGCCATTCGCACCCTAAGCACGTACAATGCAACCTACAATAGCAAATATTGGGTCTTGATCGATCCATGCAGAACAAAGTTTCAATAAATTACAGAGCGCGTCGACCTTTTATTGACGGCTTTCTGGCTTTCATGTGCCGGTCTGCCCCCCCTCCTGCGTGCCGTGCCCTTCACGGGGGGCGCCATGCTTTTTCCAAGGGCACAGGAACAGGATAAAAGAGCCCAAGCCAATAGGAAAAACCTTTACCCTAATAACAGCAGCATAGATCAACCCTCCCCCGTCCCTCACTCCCCCCCCCACCCCTTTCATGCAGTATGACATAACCAGAATCCAAAACACTGCTACCTTCCAAGATAAAATCCCTGAGCGATAATTGCAGCAGTTGGGGGTCTGGTTGGCGACTAAACACCAGGGGGGAGAGCGTGTACTAACTTATCAATCGCAGCTACATATAGGGGAACCTTTATGACGGATGTGTGCTGATAAGCAATTCCCAACCACTGGAGTAAATATTACAGCCTGCCTCGAGGCACCCCCCCCCCCCCACCCCTGTGTTTGCCTACGAGTACAGTGGAAGGCTGCCGCTAGGGGCGGGGCAGTGTGTGGGCGGGGGGGAGGGGGCAGTCGTCAAGGGCGCTAGAACAGTGTGTTATATCGCCAGGGGGAGGGGTAGTGCACCCAGTCTACAGGCAACAGCTAATTTTTATTTTTTTTAAAATTTTTTTATTGACACATAGTGTGAGGTCTCACTGCTATAATTCCCATATCACTCATAATATTTATGATCCAACTCTAAATGCGTTGCAGCATGTCCTAGTTTCTGATTCGGTAATTATTTTCGTATATCTTTGTATCTGATCTTATCTCACCATAGGCTTAACGTTTGGAACTCATACTCCATGGCTGTGAGGGTAGTGTACCTAATACTCAATGGCTAATTTCTGTGAGTTATTTATGTTTCTGATCATGTATATGGAGTGGGATAATATCAGAAACCAATTTTTTGTTGGTGAATTTTTTCGTTCCGCTAGGGTCTATATTGAGATCCTTGGGTTGGAAAAAATTAATATCAGAAACCAAATCGATCAAAATAACTCGGTTCACACTCCGCCTCGTTTGACTGCTACATAATAATTCACTCAGCTTCACTTTGTGAATTCCTCTGCGGCCAAACTAAGTGGAGTATGGACACATTTATTGTCATCTCACGAGTTTCCTTCAGATTATGTCATATTTCCTACTTCATAGAACCTGGTAATCATATTTACACCAAGGTATAAAGTTTCTCTCTCATTACAAGACATTTCAAGACAGGTACGACTTTGATTCCCAATACAACCGTTATATATTTAACAATTACCAATTTGGTTATAAGAAAAATCTTTGCGATATGACACCCGCACGAAATATATTATCTAACAGTCACCTTTAACTCATATCAATCATTGATGAGGGTTCATTGGGGAGATATTACGTGCATATAGCACTCTGGGGCCTGAATTCACTCATTTCACCTACGTGTGGCGCCACCTGGTTGTCCTTGAGGAATTACCTCATAATCTCATCCAGGCACCTTGTCGACATTCAGGTTGATTCATTCCTGGTGTGCTGGTATCTGCATTTATAGCCTGTTTCTCCTGGTATCTGCATTTATAGCCTGTTTCTACAGGTAATTTATATGTTTTTTTAAACTATTTCATTCCCATATTATTTAATCATATTCTAACCCGCAACCATTTTGTATATTGTCCAAAGGACATATTCTCTTCCATTTTAATTCCATTTGGGAGCTCAGAGGTCAAGGCAGTGGACTTACACTTGTAATCCCAGGGTTGTAGGACTTTGTGGGTTTGAGTCCCACTGCAGCCACTCTTCTCCTTCATCTCCAGCAGTGGTCGATTTACTGCTATATCAAAGGCCAGTCCTTCTCATACCATGTCTATGTGGTGTGGTGTTCAGCCACCTTTCTCCTTCACCCCCAGCAGTGGTAGATTAACTGCTATATCAAAGACCGATCCTTCTCATACCATGTCTATGTGGTGTGGTGGTCAGCCACCTTTCTCCTTCACCCCCAGCAGTAGTAGATTTACTGCTATATCAAAGGCCAATCCTTCTCATACCATGTCTATGTGGTGTGGGAAGTAAAAGAACTCTCACCTCGGTAAATGTGTAGGGGTGAGATTTCTACCTGAATTCATCACATAGATTCGACCACCACCCTTGTGGTGTAAAAGAACCTTGGGAAAATCTGGAAAGGATCTATAATGGTTGACTGGACACTAAATCAAACCAAACAAACAAAAGTCTGGTAAGAACCTGTAATGATTAACTGGACGTTAAATCAAACCAACCAACCCACCAGCCAACCATGTGGGTGAAATGAAAATCATCATGTGAGAAGTCCCATCAATAATTAAAACCAATGCATGTGCACATGAAATCCCATCATATACAGACAATAAAAATATCTCCACTGCAGGTGATTTGAGTGGTGACACTTTGCGTGGGTGGGTGGTTCACCTGTGTTTTCTCAGCTCCTCCTAAGTGACATGTGTTATGCTGGGCAGGGACCCAGAGTAAAAGTCTTCACATGCCACATGCAATGTCACGTCTTTATTCAAAGGTCATATTGGAGACTACTAAGAAGACACGAAAACTGGTCGTAATAACCATCAGCTTATTTGTGCTGCCCATTGTTCTGTGAGTATTGGTGAAAATACAAGCCATGATGTGCCCAGACAAGTATTTGAAGCAAATTGCTATGACATTTCCACTCTCCTATCGGGATGTGTATACGCCAGGGAGCGTGTGTCAAATTAAATAACATCGCCGACATAATGTGACCGTTTTAAAGGCATATCGGACAATTTGGCCTGACAATTAAAATCCCATGTCATTCTCCTGTTAATTGAATATGATGAGCTGAAAGTACTGTCCAGCACATGTTTTACTTAGAAATCCCCATGATAGTCTTTGATTTAGACGTCAATATTGTGATGATATTATGAAAACAGATATTGAAATTCTAAATATTTGTTTTCACATAGTAAAGCCCATGTCACTTTCCTCAATATTATAGTACATGGGTTTAAAAATCCATAGGTCACCGTCCTTGTTTTTGAAAGAACTGAAGAAAACCAGATTATTTCAGTACATTTCCAATGTAAATCAGGGAAATGCAAACTGGACTATTTCACCTATTGGGATGGGAAAAACTAGACAAAACGTTAAATTTATATAAAAAAATTGTCTCCAAGATATGATCATTGTTCAATTTTCGTTTCAACGTTAAAAGATTTCCTCACAAACGTTTAATTTAGAATTAGAATGAGTCTAAAGAAACCAGTTCCTGAATGAAATTATCTAAAAATCACCAGATTGCACCACAGTATATTGCAGGATATGCCTTTAAACAGTGGATTAAATAATCAGAAATGTACCCGCTCCACTACCTATCTCCTGATAGCATTTTTAACGTATTCTGCCTTATGCAATATTAACGTCCCTCAGCAGCGACCTCGCGACATTCAAATTAATCAAATGAAATTAAAAAAGAGGGAGTGGCAGTCATTACGAGATATTAACATTCATGCAGGGGTACCGTGCACTGTTTTGTAAGATCCCCATCCTCCGTGTCTTCAACTTCAACTGATATCTCGTGTTAGTCGGGGACATATTCCTGAGCCTCCCGAACAGGAAACGATTAGGTGGCACTAATTGGTAAACAAGAAAACACATTGCAGCGCGGGTAGAATTCGCCTGAGTGTGCGAGCGGGTCGAGGCAGCGCTCGTCCGCCAGCTCTCGGCACTCCATTAGTTGACTCAGGTGGTGTGTGTGTGTGACCATTGGCGACAGTTTTCTTATATTACCCATTTTCTTATCTTTCATTCCTTTTTTTTCTTCGCTGTGCTTTCTCGCTGCAAGGAACGGTTCAGACAGTAAAGAGGAATAAAATATAGGAATTCTAGACGTTAATTGCTCCCCTCCATCTCACCTCTCAGAGCTCGACCCAAAAGCCTTGGCGGATTGGAGGATCGTGTTTAGAATGACAACGATGCGAAGCGAACATTAACACCAACGACTGCCATCCAACTCGCCCATTTACAGGGAGCAATTCGGTGGGCGACCTGCATGTATTAATGGTGTAGTGAGCTGCTCAATGCTATCGCGTTCCCCTTTATACGCCTCAGCCGCCAACCACACTCTTATATCCACAACTAGCCACTCTCACTCTCCCACCACCGTCACTCTCCACCGTATATCTCAGGACAACAGGGAGAGATACAGAAATCCGAATCCCCCCCCCCCCCGACCGTCTTTGTCTGCATTCTCCTACTGGCAATTATTGAGTTGGGTTTCCCATGGAGTGACTTTTTCTGCAACTTGTAGGAAGTGTCTCCTTTCTAATCGCGGAACTTCATATCGACTTCTGGTCTTCACCACTTGAAATTAGTTGGCAATAACGGGGAACCCATAAAAGACTATGCCTATGAGGGAGAAGTATGTGTGGTGTGGTGTGTGGTGATGGGTGAAGTGAGGGGAGGTGGTGAGGTGGTGGGGGGGGGGGGGGGTTGTACCCGACAGCATTTCCTCCAAGATTCGGGTCGTTCCGATGGAAAGCATGCAGTTAACAATCAATAGTTGGAACCAGCCAATTGCCAGGTCTTTAAGCATCCTGTGGCGGGCGTGGGGAGGGTGGGGGTGATGAGTGGGCGGGCGGGGTAGCGGGGGGGGGGGGGGAGTGCGGGCGGGTTAAGCAAGTGGGTAAGCCGGCGAGAGGGACGGGGTGGGCGGGCGGGCGGGGTAGCGGGCGGTTTGGCGGGCGGGCTGGCGGTTTGGCGGGCGGGCTGGCTGGTTGTTTGGCGGGTATGATGGCGGGCAGGCTAGCGGGCGGGCGGGCGGGCGGGATAGCGGCTGGCCGGGTAAGCGGGTAAGCGTGCGGATTTTCGTCCTTCCGCGCTCGCGGTAGCTAGCTTTGATCTACCTCTTTGAAGTCTCGCCCACAATTAGACCGTCTTCTCTGACTACAGTTCACCCTAGCGGCCGCCCTCACCCCGTCTCTCTCACTCCACTGAGCTGCTCCCCGAACTGCTCACCACGCTCTGCCTCCGCTCACCATGACGCTAACATCTCATCCGAGCCTCAGCCATGAGGCTGGGTTTCGGGAGTGTTGGGGCATTGTACAGGCATCGGGCGTCGTTGGTGTTTGTTTTTTTGGAGTAGTAAATTCATTTATTATCCACCTAATACAAAGTGTCCATAGAAAACACATAGGGAGTGTGTATCACCATACCCAGAGCATACAGATATATCCACCTAATACAAAGTGTCCACAGAAAACACATAGGGAGTGTGTATCACCCTACCCGGAGCATACAGATATATCCACCTAATACAAAGTGTCCATAGAAAACACAAAGGGAGTGTGTATCACCATACCCGGAGCATACAGATATATCCACTTAATACAAAATGTCCATAGAAAACACAGGGAGTGTGTATCACCCTACCCGGAGCATACAGATATATCGACCTAATACAAAGTGTTCATAGAAAAGACATAGGGAGTGTGTATCACCCTACCCGGAGCATACAGATATATCCACCTAATACAAAGTATCCATAGAAAACACATAGGGAGTGTGTATCACCATACCCGGAGCATACAGATATATCCCCCTAATACAAAGTGTCCATAGAAAACACATAGGGAGTGTGTATCACCATACCCGGAGCATACAGATATATCCACCTAATACAAAGTGCCCATAGGCAGCAGGGGTGAATTATATAGGTCTGTTATTCCAATATTACGTAGGCGGCAGCCAATATGCGTGGTAACCTTTGTTCTATCATATGACACGTATGGCATGTATTTTTATCATTTATTTGTATTCCATTATTGCATAGGCGGAACAACGCCTATGCAAAGGCGATTGTACTGCTTTTATGGTCAAATGAAAAAAAAATCCATATACGTGGAAACCTTTGTTCGATCGGGGGGGGGGGGTGCATATTGCATGTATTTTTCTCGTTTTAGTAGTAATATTTTTTCGACATGTTACTTTCCCAGACTATTTGCCTAATGGTGTTTACAATACACTTTCCATCAAACTTCACAGGTGTTAAACTGTGAAAGCGTTTTCAAAGTAGGCCCCCCTTGTCACACTCAGTTTTGCCAATACAACCCCAACAGGAACACACCACGCTTGTTCGCGCGCAATAAACGAAAATCAATCGGCTCTTATTTAATTATGGAAAACGACCGAGACTAGGTCAGAATAAATTGTCAAAAATGGCGCATTGTCCCTCACGCACGGGACGAGAAATGACGAGATTCTACGAGACACTAAAAGGGGAATATCCATGGAAGCGGAAAATGCGTTAGAATTGTTCTGACCACATGCGGGGTGACCTCGAAGTGTTGCTTGATACGAGTTTATGGGAGAATCTATGTGTGTGCGGTGTTAGGGGAGGTGTGGGGGGGGGGGGGGTGTCGAGGTGGGGGGTAGAAAACCCGTGGGAAAGTGTTACCTGAATAAAAGGTTATTAAGTGGGGGGCCATCGGGAAAGATGCCTTCCTAATGCACCAGGTCTGAGTGCGGGTGTTTTTGTTCTGCTGAAACTTATGCGCTTTGATAAATCGTATGAGGGTGAATTTCAATCTTAACAGTGGATATAGAAGGGATGAGGTTGATAAGTTTGGGTGCCATGGTATTTAGATGATTCTATTCCGTAATGCTTGCTCCCACACCCTGATTCCTTAGCTATACTTTCAAAGTTTGCCACTCTCGGGCTTTATACACAATATCTGTGTAGTCGTATTCTCCGCGTAGTTGATAATACTCCGGGCGATAGCGAGGAGTATTGCGTATTATCCTACCCCTAATATAAAATCCCATAGGCTTAACATTGAGTTTCCGTATGCCACCCTGACTGGCATACAAAGTTTTATATGCCACTAGTGGCATACAGAATTGTTATCACGTAATATTCCAAAATCGAGGAGATGGGGTAGGATAAAATCAAAACTTGATTCGTTTTAATCTTGGCCACCGCATTCCACTCCTGGAGTTTTGGCTCCGGACTTCACTCGGCTTCGCCTCATGAAGTCACTATGCCAAACTCCAGTCGACTCCGTATTTGGTGGATAATACACACTCCTATAGGTTATTATGGCGACTCCGTATAATGACTGGTATACTCACCCACAACCACTACTAGATCGGCTGCCAGTTCCGCCCATTCTCCTATACTACTAACTTCCATTCACCGGTCTAGTCACACCCCGGAACATGCTTATAGAGTATACATGACGTTTTATAGAGAAACAGGCTGACTGTCTCCGTAAGGATAAAATACGCAATAAAATCGTCGATTTTACCAAGTATTTTATCCGTACGGAGACAGTCAGCCTGTTTTTCTATTATTATATACCTCAAAATTTCCAATTTCTAACCTTGGTTATGGGGGAGTTTTTGGATTTTGCCGCCGTACATGCCCCGTACGCCACATACATACCCCGTACGTCACCTAGGTGTCGTATGGATATAAATACGACATGGGTAGGAGCGGGCCGTATGTGTTGGTTATACTACCACAGGTATATAATAATACAGTTATCTAAGGACACACCTACATCGTATTTCTGTGAATTAATAGCAATAGCGTTTAATTATGAACACTCCCCTTCTAGCCTTTCCCATCGTACTTCAGCATACGAAATAAAAAAACTACTTAAAATATCCCCGTTTTGTCAGCTGAAACTGCTGAATAATAAAGAAGCAATTGACATTTGGTATGGTCTAGATTCAGAAGTATATGTAATTTAAGCATACAGATCAGGTCCAATGGATTTAGCAAAATGACCTCTTGGAATCTTGAAAATAATAGAAATTTAGTAAAAAATGATTTGTTTAATGAATAAAATGAATTTTACTTATAAAAAATAAGATACATGGAATTAGTAAAATGACCTGTTAATGGCAAGGAATCTTTCCAAACAAAACAAGCAGAAGAAAAACCCCACCTACCATCATCCCAATGCAATTGAATCATTTGCATATATAAGTGGAATAAAATTCTTTACATTTACAGAAGGAGAAATGCTTCTCATCTTTTTTTTTCTTTTTCCCGGACCACCGGAGGACATTGTATAAAAGCCGGTCGGCGGAAGTCGGTCTGTGTTTGAGATTACAACTCGGTCAGATCCGGCTTCCGTTAAGTCGCCTTTCAATTCCAGACCCGCGAAACAAAGAGAATCCGCGAGTATCGAACCAATCAGAGCCTTGGTTACATCCTGATTAAAGACGGTGGGATGATACGGCTTGGCACGGTGCTTGGAGCTGTCCCGGCCTGACTTACTAATTGCTGGCAGCTTGCCTGGGGAGCCTTCTCCTATTCCTCACTCTCCAAGCATATTCCTGGCTGGTGTGGTACACGGAGACCAACGATTGGTGAGTGCCGGTGTTGGTTGGTTTTGATTGAACGGTCATTTAACCATTGCAGGTTCTTATAAGACTTTCTTGGGATTTTTTTTCACCACCCTGTGGTGATGGAATCTATGTGATAAAGTTAGGTAGAAATCTCATCCTTATACATTATTTTACTTGCCACACTACATAGACAGGGTATGAGAAGGATTGGCCTTTGATATAGCAGTAAATCTACCACTGCTGGTGATGAAGGAGAAAGGTGGCTGTACACCACACCACATAGACATGGTATGAGAAGGACTGGCCTTTGATATAACAGTAAATTTACCACTGCTGGGGATGAAGGAGAAAAGTGGCTGTACACCACACCACATAGACATGGTATGAGAAGGACTGGCCTTTGATATAACAGTAAAACTACCACTGCTGGGGTTGAAGGAGAAAGACGGCTGCACACCACACCACATGGTATGAGAAGGACTGGCCTTTGATATAGCAGTAAACCTACCACTGCTTGGGGATGAAGGAGAAAGGTGGCTGTACACCCCACCACATAGACATGGTATGAGAAGAACTAGCCTTTGATATAGCAGTAAATCTACCACTGTTCTGGATGAAGGAAAAAGGTAGCTGCAGCAGGACTCGAACCCACAACCTCGGGATTACAAGTCCAATGCTTTAACCACTGACCCCACTCCCCACCCCACAGTGGCCGGTGTGATACAACCAGTGTCCAACCATCGGTGAGTGTCCAGGGGACGAGCAACTGCCCTCCACTGAGCAACTCACAATGGAGGTCAGACTAGCCGGAGAGCGCAAACCGAACCTCCCCGTCCCTTATGAATAAAACATCCTCCATTGAGAAAGAGGCAGTGGGAGGATACAGGGTGGGTAGAAAAAGTGTGAGGCTTTCACACTTTATCCTACCCCTAATAAAAAACTCCATAGGCTTAACATTGGGTCACTGTATTCAGTCTGGAGTTCAGAAAAATGAAAAATATCGCTCTAGTGGGATACACTTGACAAATGACGTCATTTATTAATGTAGAAGTAGTTTAGACCAGCAAGGTAGGATAAATTCTAAACCCAACTCGAGTTAGTCATTGTTCATCACACTCCGGCAAGATCGCGTATTACTGCTCTCGGCTTTGCCTTGCACAGTAATACGCGATCTTGCCGTCATGCGATAAACTACAACACGACTAACTCTTGTTTGGTTTCTCCATAGTATCCCTTTTTATCTCACTGTAAACGCATTCAAAACTGTACTCAAAAGATGGAGTAAGCAACGCTAGAGCTCTGCGTGTGACTGGACAGAGAGGTCTCTAGACGTCCTCCCCACTCGCCCCCCCCCTCCTTCCTAACCCCCTCCCCCCTTTTTACCCAGGCCCTGGCTTTGCTACATTTTTGATAACCAGTGAAGGGCCGGGCTTCTATACATTATTCCGTCTGACTCGGAGCTCCAGACGCGACCATCTCAGCACACAGTAGGCAAGCACCTCCATCAGTTCCTGTGCTGTGTGGGTTTTTTTCTTGTCTCTGTAAGACATGGTAGGCCCTTCACACAGCCAGCACCTACTCCAACGCCGTTTCTATCACTGAGGCATGATACTTTGATGGTGGGGCCGCTCCAATGGCTGACTGTTACGTCTATAGCTTATATAGCGGGATATGTAGATAATTACTGGACTCTATCTGTGCGCCATTTAAGTGTCTGGGTGTCTGTGTATAGGAGTGGTTCTTTTTTTTGCGAACTGCTCATTTGCTGTGATTGGGAAGATATTACTGTGTACCTGTGTGCGAATGTCTATGAAATACTGCCCGCTGCTAGGGGTGTAGTATAAATAATGATCTTGCCGCAAACTCAGCGGCTGTTGTGAGTGACAGTGGGCATGTATAGCAAACGGAGTGTGAATTACAAAGCAGGAAAGTTAATAAAACTGCATTTTTTAATTATCAGGAGATATATAGAAATAAGGAAACATAGTAACTGATCCTGTAGGGATGTTATTTTAGGTTCTCCTAAATGAATACACAATCCCTATGTTTTTCTATGGACACCTTGTATTAGGTGGATTATAAATACACAGAGACACGAATATGACTCGTCTATGGTGCATATACGTCTATGGGTTCATGAGATCAGTCCCCAATGGTGAATGGTGGGCGTTAGTCTAGACTGGTTCCTTACCCCCTATGAACAATATGAACAATGGGACAGGTAACGCCTTACGCTGGTTCCCCGGTTATTCACAGCAGAGGGAAGAACCAGCACAACCTCTCTCCATCACAAAATTCCCTAAATAACTTCTTTACACTTCTGTACAATGAATTACAATAGAAAATATAGTAGACAACGTTTCTAAAGATCAAAGATAACTTATTAGAATACTTTCCTAAAACTAAAAGATTTGCCAGCTAATTGCAATCCCGCAATGCATCAGAAAAATGGAAGTAGTTACCTGGCCTAATATGGAGTGCTTGGTGGCTAAGTGGGAAGGGTGTTCGCCTCCAGCATGGGAGATCAGGGGTTCAAACCCTGGTCGGGTCATACTAAAGACTTACACAAAAACGGTACCCACTGTCCGTTCGGCTTAACACCCGCCATTAGAATGAGGAGTAGGGGGCAAGGGCCCGAGTGGAAGAACGGCTGTATCGCCAAATTCAGTGATTGTGTACACACAATATTCCCTTACGAAAAATTGCTTTAAAAAGAAAAAAATGGCCAGGGTTCGAGGCTAGCGTTAGTCATCTAGATTACAGGGTCGACCCACGCATGCGCGTAAAGCCAACAGGTCGGCAGCCATGATGGATGCCCGCCAGGCCTTCCGCCGAGCACCAGGATGAGAATAAATCTATTTTACATCTATTTACGACAAAAACCATCAGCCTTACTTTTATTTATCAGCGACATAAAGAGAGGCGATATTTTAAATGGTGCGTACTGGGTGGGCCGTGTCTTGGCTCGTTGCAGACTGTTTATTTGTGTTTTAAGTCAGTGGTATTAGCCATGTCATGGTTTAAATAATCCAGGGAAAATCGTTCTTGCTCCCCCCTCCCCCGCTCAACTTTCCACTCTCAGGGAGATATAAGTTAGAAAAAAAACTTCTTAGTAGTTTCCATCTTCCCATTTACTGTCAGCAAGTTGAATATTTTGCTCATCCTATAATATGAAGGTGAAACTAGACATTATTGAAGGGAACATACGTGCTTACTATCTTCGTACAAAAAAGTTACATAGTCAAATTGTTGGTAAGATAAATGCTGAGGCAGAAGACAGAGAGATACATCTCTACCATTTCTACCAAGTATCTTGATATATTAAGAAAGTCAGCCTGGTTTCGTATTATCATTTACCTTATTATGGTGAAATATTACCTAGTCACAGAATTATATGCCACCATGTGACACATAGGGGTAGGCCTGGGTGGCATATGTTGTTGATGTATGAAGGAGTTATCATGTACCACCGACCTTATCACAAAGAGAACCACCTCCCAACTCAGGATGATATAAGGTCTATGTATCAACAAATAGAAAATGCAAAGAAAATGGTATTTCACCATGCTAATTTCTATGGCAGGGCAATCTGAAAATGTAAGTTCTAACTATTGGTGTCTATGGAAAAATGCAATATTTTCATGGCACCAGATGGCAGCACCAGTGTTAAACCAGGGGGCGTTTCGATACCTACCCGCATTTGTCTTTAATAACTATTGGACTTGTAGACAGTCCCCCAGCAAGTGGCTCCCCCTTACCGGCCTCCACCGACACTAGAAGTTGGAAAAGAATCTATTGTCGTCCCATGAGACCCTCACCAGATGTCGCTGCAGGCAGTGGAGTGTCTGAGGCGCCACCAACAAAGGCCTGATGCAGGATCCACTTTGGATCCCACTTGTTGTTGTTGACTTAAGACAAGATTCAGCGGTGTGTCTGCCTCACCGTTGACACTCCACTCTCCCCCCCTCCTCCTATCCTCCCCCCACACTCCTACACCACGCCAGACACGATTCAATCTCAGACAATAGAGGTAGTCGTACTAGATGGAGTCCACAATGGTGTAGTATTGACGTGGGCAACTGCTCGGAACTGCTCGGAACTGCTCAGAATTGCTCATCGTTCTTTGTACAGCGGTGTATGCGACAGTACACGTTCCACATCTGATGTTACTGCTCCACAACCATCGACCTCGCACACTTTGAAGAAAAACACTACCATCGACCAAGCACTTCCTTTCTTTTTTGTCCAGGCTTGGTCTTTTATTATAAACACATAGAGAACTTTACATACGGCGATACCAATGGTGAAAATCGGGATAAAGAAGATGGGTAGGTTTGGGATTCCTTTCAGTTTTTGTTCGTCATTCTAGTCATCTTGAGGTTGCCAGTGTGTGGCGTTTGTGGTTTGAGAATCGATTCGTGTTTTCACTTGAGTAACCTTAGAGCAAATATAACCTTCATTGTAATCTTTATCATTTCTGTCAGTTAGTACGTTAGAAAGATATCCTCCATTGCACCTCCACGAGGTATAGCATCATTGTTAAACTCTGTAATCCAGTCTTTGCTGCATATAATAACTCATCTTTGAAAAAATGTATATATTGAACAAATATGTATATAATATAAACATTGTCTGTGCAAAGCTAGTGCACTCATATCAGTAGTTATGTATCCCCTGATATATCATTGAGGAAATCTTTAGGATCAGGTTTCGTATCCCATTGAGCTTAAATTAAAATAAGGCAAAGCCATGTGAATTACTTAGCGATTCAAACGAGATGGGCTGGAGCTCTGAGTCTATGGGGAAAAATACCAGGGGTTGGCCAATTGGATATGCTAACGCAGGGTATTATTGTCCATGTATCACTTTTTCCTTTTTTTTTATTCAGAATAAATAGGATTAAGTACAATCATCCCCAATGTACCTTCTTCCTTGGACGGATCCAAAACAATGGAGAACTAAAGAAGAAACCAACAAGTTTTAGTCATAGTGGTCGTTCTCCATGAGTTTGATGCGGAGTGATATGAACAAGGCGATAGCCGAGTGAATATCACATAGCGTTCAAACGAGTTGCAGAATGACTTCATTGACCAAGACCAGTTGTTTTCTGTATTTATCTCACCCCTGTACACACTAAAAGAATGGACGACACACAGGATATAGACTATGGAGAACGGACTGTAATACTTGTAGGGGCATGGAGAACGAGATCCTAACGTTAAGCCTATGGACATTTATTCCAAGGGTGAGATAGATAGAGGGTGCATACAAGCACTAACGCAATTGACACAGTGGGGAACTGGCGTATGCTAATTAGTATATGCGTAAATCTTTACTTCTATATTATAATTCAAGTCTGTATAATGTATTTCCATATCCCACAGGCTGATCTTTTGCAATATTATTCAGTATTTCTGGCATGGCAATGTCATACTGAGAAAACATCTCTCACTAAAATTCACGGAGCGATTCCGTGTCAGTGTTTTACGATGCAGTAACTGAAAACGCTGTAACTGTGGAGCAGGGAGCGTATGGTGGTGGCGGTTCTGGGAAAAGCAGGCCTCCCGGAGGGTACAGGGGTGAGAGGCGGGGTACGGTCAGCATGAAAATGAGGGGCGCTTATAGAGTTAGCCCAGCGACTCGCCACATAAATACCCATTACGTGATGAGCAGCTCGCCTTCTGACACGTGTAATTAGGTCGGGCATCCCTCGCAGGTGTAGCCGGGGTGAGGCGGGGTGAGACCGGCCCCCCGCCCGGCCCCCGCCCGGCCCCCGCCTCGTTACTGCCCGGCCCAGCCCGCCCGGCACGCACTGGGGGTAGCCCCGGGGCAGGGTGACCA
The DNA here is from genome assembly GCA_950022655.1 of Alentia gelatinosa. NCBI lineage: Eukaryota > Metazoa > Annelida > Polychaeta > Phyllodocida > Polynoidae > Alentia > Alentia gelatinosa. Next base: position 3,988,092 of record OX465586.1, read on the forward strand.
GACGGCCTCCGACCCGACACGCCCCCGAATGAAAATAAAATAGATATAAAGTGGCCCTTACAATCCAATCTCCCTCCTCCCCCTCCCGGCCTCACACTCCCGGCAGTGACTGGTTCACGGACACGCAGCTCCGCCCTGATGACGCTACTGACGCCTTCTTAGCATGACGCTTATACCTGCCTCCCGTCTGACGCTACTGTCCCCCAATATGACGCTTATACCGACCACCATCCTCCTGATACTACTGTCCTCCAGCATGACGCTTATACCTACTGTCCTTTAACCTGACGCTTTTACCTACTTTCCTCCAACATGACGCTTATACCTACTCTCCTTTAACCTGACGCTTATACCTACTGTCCTTTGACCTGACGCTTATACCTACTGTCCTTTAACCTGACGCTTATGCTTACTGTCCTTTAACCTGACGCTTATACCTACTGTCCTCCAGCATGACGCTTATACCTACTTCCTTTAACCTGACGCTTATACCTACTGTCCTTTAACCTGACGCGTATGCCTACTGTCCTTTAACCTGACACTTGTACCTACTGTCCTTTAACCTGACGCTTATACGTATTGTCCTTTGACCTGACGCTTAATGTTTATACCACTCTGGTCAGGTCTGCTACACACTACACTCGGCTAACGCCTCGTGCATTAATACACGACCTGTCCATCGTGGCATAAACATTGACAAGGCTAAAACCGGATGCCCATCTACCGATTTAGGGTTGAACGATTAGTTCCCAAATCGTATAGGAGTCGGGTCACTTTGTCTCAGGCAAATTACGTATCCCCTCGCTCACCCACACACTGATAAAATCGGTGTATGGTCCACTAATCGCTGGGGGAGGGAAAAAACCAAAGAAACTGAGTGTTCACTAATCGCTGGGTAGCCTTGCCTAGCTGTCCTTCATCTACCGACTCCGTTAGGATGGCTTGGCTGGGACAAATAACCCTCCGTTTGTCGCCGACAAACGTACATAAATGTTCCGAAATCGGTAGATGGGATTTGGGCTTAACCCTCGTTTGGTTTCTACTAATTATCCCCCTTCTGACGCCATATTCTCCCCTCCTCATGCTACACACTGTCCACAAGGTGTGTGCATGGTCATCAATAATCAGACGTGGTTGTGACTAACTAGAAGTGACTGCGGATGACCCTGGTTAGATTAAATTCAATTTGGGAGATTGGAATTAGCATATAACATCTGGTATGCGATGTTCACGGTCAGTCGGGCTTACAGGGGTGATTCAGTCTGTCATAGTTCAGTCAGAGTTTCAGTGAAAGGTTGGCGGTGATATAGGGTCGTAAGAGGGTGATTTTCTTTGAAATTTGTGCGTTTAGATTCACTTGCATTATCGTCTCAAATTGAGTCAGACTTTAGAATAGTATTATGGATATCTAGCAGTGATTTTGAGTATTTATGGTATATTCTTGAGTATTTATGGTATATTCTTGAGTATCTATGGTATATTTTTGAGTATTTATTTAGAGGTGATGTAGGGTAGAAAGAGGGTAATTTTCTTTGACGAGATAAGAATTAATTTGTGCGTTTAGATTCACTTGGTCACTTGATCTTTTCGAATAGAGTCAGATATTAGAATAGTATTACGGATATCTAGCAGTGATTTTGAGTATTTATGGTATATTCTTTAATAACAATATATGGGATATTATCTCACCCCTGTATTTTTCTCCTTTGGCTTAACGTTAAGAACTCATACGCCACGGCCATGAAGGTATTGTACCCGATATACACTGGTTAATTGGGTGATTTATTTCATTAATTAATAATGTCATACGGGGTGAGATAAAACCAGAAACCCACTCAGTGAAAATAACTCCGCACTCCACCTCCTTTGAGTGCTAGGCAATAAGTTATCTTCATCATGTGAGCTTCCTTCTATGTACATAGATATGATAAACTATCCCTCACTGCTATAAAACCACGGCCTCCCCCAACCCAGTCGCCTCACTGAGCCCTCCCGTGACTAATTCGCCGAGCCTGCACCTTGATATGCACACCAAAGCCATCGAGAGTCGTGAATCGAATTTCCAAGGAGTCAGGGCATATAAAAACATAAGATAAACACTAGAACAAATCCTTACTGGCTATTATAAAGCTCAGCCGCACTGACAGCTAGGCACCGGCCTAGATCGACTCGCAACCTCGCGGCTATTGTTCTCCACTGGGCCCAGGGATGATAAAGTCCACGCCATTATTTCCTGAAAAACTGCAAGATGCACCGGGACCCTATTTCGCTTGTTCCCGAGGCTCTCTGGGCTCATAAGTCGTGGCGACTGTCAGTAGGCCGGAACCATCGGTCTTGGGAGAGCGGCGAGAGGCTCCCGGATTATTTCCCCAGTTGCTGCAGCAAACATCTTCATTTTTCACCACAAGTCAATACACACTGCATGGGTTTTCCTCCCTCCCTCCCTCCCTCCCTCCCTCGCTCCCTCGCTCCCTCCCTCCCTCGCTCCCTCCCTCCCTCCCTCGCTCCCTCCCTCCCTCGCTCCCTCCCTCCCTCCCTCCCTCCCTCCCTCCCTCCCTCCCTCCCTCCCTCCCTCCCTCCCTCCCTCCCCCACGTCTACTTCACAGTCAATGGACATCGCAGACAGAAAAGCGATGGTGTATTATTTTTCGTTGGCTGTTTGTCTTTTTATCTTGATATGTTTAGAGTGCTCCGTAGGTAGGAAGGTAAATCATTCATTTATCACCAAATGGCTTATTTTGGGTTTGCTGGCATATTTTTGTATAAAAAAACACAAGGTAATGCTACTATTGAGGTGGAGGACAGTGGCAAGCAAAATTCGATTCATTTTCGTGTTATTTAGATGTTCATTCTTTGCAATCTCCTCATCTTGATATGCAGTCCATACAGCATAAGACAACTTAAGTTATCTTTTTTTTAATTCCAACCTTAAATGAATACAAGATCCTGGTATTTTCTCTTCATTGTATATCAGATATATTCACCACAAATATGGAGAATTTGCCATCTTGGCTTCCTTCTAAAGCATGAGCGCAAATTTATATCCTGAAAGTCCCCCCCCCCCCGACCCCCACCCGACCCGTACTTTCCATTTTTGTACGCAGCATACCAAAGAAGAGGCATACGCAAAATTTCCGAAAAAAAAATTGACCCCATACCCACTCAGGTAAAACAAAGAAGGAACATATATACTCAAAAGATTATAAAAAATGTTACCCCCTCCGCCACTCCTCGGTGCGTACCAAAGAAGGAACCAACAAAGTTTGGTCAAAGTCTTCGATCTCCACGAGTTTGATGCGGGGTGATATGAACGAGGCTACAGCCGAGTGAATATCACGTAGCGTTCAGCACACAGGATGGTCAGCACACAGGACATAGACCATGGAGAACGGACTGCAATACTTGTAGGGGCATGGAGAACGAGTTCCCAATGTTAAGGCTATGGACATTTATTCCAGGGGTGAGATAAATGGCCCTCTGTGAGTGTCGGTGAGTACTGACTGTGGTGGGTTGTCGTTGGTGGCGGCGTAGAACGGCAGTAAACCCCCACAGGGTGTGATGTACGGCCACCTGCCGCCCTCTCCCTGCTTTACAGGCTTCACCTCGGACATTCCGAGCTGACAGGTGCCCGTTCTACGGCTACCCACCGCCCTCTGATCTGATACTGGACTCCAGATCCCTCTCCATCTGTTTATCCACTCCCTGGTATTTCTCCTTTATTATACACCTGTGAACGACAGTCCTATACTTACTAGCCTATGTTCAATATATATATATACATGTACTACGTGTACTACGTGTATCATATTGCACAGTGGTAACAGAGATATTATTTTTTCGAAGAAATCGGGGCCCGATTTACGGAAATCGGCGCCCCGATTTCCTCGAAGGAGTTCCCAACAGAGATATAATGTAACTTATGTTCGTGTATAATACGTATATCATATTGCATAGTGGTAAAAAAAAATCATGTACGGCCCAGTTCGCCATGTACGGCCCGCCCTCCTACTCACATAGAGCAATGAATCACGAAAATGGTGCAAATATGCGGGGAAAATGTATACAGTTAATAATAATGATAATGATAATAATAATAATAATAATAATAATAATAATAATAATAATAATAATAATAATAATAATAATAATAATCCCACTTTACCATGAAGATTCTTGTTATTTCTCCTTATCCATCCTGCCTTTATTATTTCTCTACCTTATTTTTTCATCGCCCTTCTTCGTCCCACACTTCTGCTTCTTCCCCAGCAGAACACTTTCCTTCATTCCCGACCGCTTCCCATTCAGACTCCTTCCCTTACTCCCCTCCTCGTCTCCCTTGATGGGTCCTATCCTTCCTCCTTCGTACTCTAAAACCACCCTCTCCCTATCTCCACGTCCCTCTACACCTCCACCCACCACCACCTCACCACAGTGTGAGCCGGAACAAAGCATTGCGAGGTCATCGGTTTTTCATCTGTATCTCGGCGAGTTTACGTTGGAGATGTACGACGTTTGGTGGCTGTGAGGAGAGGTAGCTCCCCCTCCCTTGTGTACATCAAGAGTGCCGGGGTCCGCTGTAGATGTGACAGACAGTCGATGGGCGGGCGGGCGGGCGGGCGGGCGGGCGGCCCCGGTCCCTCCACGCCCCGCCCGGAGGAGGTGGGTTGGGAGTGGGCAAAGTGAGGTGGTGGTGTGGTGTTGAGGGGTGTTTGACTGCAGTGAGTGGTGTGTAGGGGCTTGGAGTAGAGGGCACATAGCTATTGTGCAAGTGGGAGTCCATCTACAAGGTGGTGGGCAAAGTGAGGTGGGTGTGTGGGGTTGAGGGGTGTTCAGGGGTGTTTGACTCCAGTGTAGGGGTTTGGAGTAGAGGGCACATAGCTATTGTGCGAGTGGGGGTCCATCTACAAGGTGGTGGGTAAAGTGAGGTGGGTGTGTGGGGTTGGGGGGTGTTCAGGGGTGTTTGACTACAGTAGTGGGTGGTGTGGCTTGGAGTGGAGGGCACATAGCTATTGTGCGAGTGGGCGTCCATCTACAAGGTGGTGGGCAAAGTGAGGTGGGTGTGTGGGGTTGAGGGGTGTTCAGGGGTGTTTGACTGCAGTGAGGGGTGGTGTAGGGGCTTGGAGTAGAGGGCACATAGCTATTGTGAGAGTGGGGGTCCATCTACAAGGTGGTGGGCAAAGTGAGGTGGGTGTGTGGGGTTGAGCGGTGTTGGACTACAGTAGTGAGGGGTGGTGTAGGGGCTTGGAATAGAGGGCACATAGCTATTGTCCGAGTGGGGGTCCATCTACAAGTTGGTAGGCAAAGTGAGGTGGGTGTGAGGGGTGTTCAGGGGTGTTTGACTGCAGTGAGTGGTGTAGGGGCTTGGAGTAGAGGGCACATAGCTATTGTGCGAGTGGGCGTCCATCTACAAGGTGGTGGGCAAAGTGAGGTGGGTGTGTGGGGTTGGGGGGTGTTTGACTGCAGTGAGGGGTGGTGTAGGGGCTTGGAGTAGAGGGCACATAGCTATTGTGCGAGTGGGCGTCCATCTACAAGGTGGTGGGCAAAGTGAGGTGGGTGTGTGGGGTTGGGGGGTGTTTGACTGCAGTGAGGGGTGGTGTAGGGGCTTGGAGAAGAGGGCACATAGCTATTGTGCGAGTGGGCATCCATCTACAAGGTGGTGGGCAAAGTGAGGTGGGTGTGTGGGGTTGAGGGGTGTTCAGGGGTGTTTGACTGCAGTGAGGGGTGGTGTGGCTTGGAGTGGAGGGCACATAGCTATTGTGCGAGTGGGCGTCCATCTACACTTTGGGAAGCCAAGTGAGGTGTTGTTGAGGGGTGCGGAACACACGTCAACCTCAAGTCCACAAAATCGTCGTTTGTTGCATTTATTGTCCATCTTTTCGACTAAATTGTACCCAACATTTGCCAAATTAAAGGGTATAAAAATAGGGACTATTTCTTTGCTCTTTTATACCATGGATAATAGTTAGAAAGAAACTGATGAGTGTTTGATCTGTGTACTTGTTCGCCATCGAGTTTGGAGTGCGCAGTAATATGCACGAGGCGATAGCCAGGTGAATATTCTGAAGTACTCCAAACGAGATGGTGAACAGGGACTCAGACCAAGCACGAATATATTTCTGATTTTATCTGAGCCTGGAAATATCTATCTGTTTATCACTCGTTGAGTATGAGTTACCGTACTCGTAAGCCTGTTGAATACAAGTTCCTAATGTTAAACCTATGGACGTTTATTCTAGGCCAAGATAAAGGTAGAGGCCGGCAAGTCAGAACGTCTCCTCCCTTCTCCCAGCCCGGGTGCGATGAGACTGATCACCAAGCGCAGACTGAGCACCAAGCACAGGCTTGGGGTGGTGTGTCGTATTTGGGTGTGGGGAGATTTGAGTGATGATCAAGTGGGAATCCCTTACACCTCACCCTTTACCAGGCGGGCCTGTGGCATTTCACACCTTGGTAATACACCTTAACACTTCAGGTTGTTCCCGACCCATAAAGTAGCGGCTCCCGCCACCTCTATCTGCACACCTTCGCTCTCAGGTGGGCTGAAAAATGAATAATCACAGCAGGGCTCACAACCATAGACCGCATTAGTCCTGACGTCATTTTGGTGCCAAACAAATCCAAACTCCGAGAAGCACTGCATAAACGTAACATCATGGCATAGTAGGGCTAAATATACTGTAGAATTAAAAAAATCGAGATGTCTAGATACCGACTCATGCGCTTATGAAGGGATATCCCCTGGGATATCCAAATGTTTGGCACCAGAACGGAGGGAAACCCCAGTCAAATGACGTCACACTAATGCGGTCTATGGTACATTAGTGGAGTGATGTAGTCTTGAATCCTGACCTTTGTTATACTCGCATATTAGGCCAGGCAACGCCCGCTATTCTTCTAGTGCATTGCGGGATTGCATTGAGCTGGTGCCTGACACGTTCATGTTGGATTTTACGCTGTTTCCTGCCAGAGGGTGAAGTGAAACCAGCGATTTGTTTTAGAGAAACAGTCTGATGAATTATCTTTCATCTGTTGAAAGGTTGCGGTTATTTTATTTTGTATTATACTTTATTACAAACAAATCTTTATACGTTATTTTGGGAATCTCGTGAGAGAAAGAGGTTGTGCTGGTTCCCCTCCTCCGCCATGAATGACCGGGGAACTAGCGTAAGTTCAAGGTCGTTTCAAACCCTACACTACCTGTCCTATTATTTATTTGGGCAGGGGACCAGTCTAGAGATGATGTTCCAGGGTCCCGTTTAATAATCTAAAAGACCCTTTTCTGTATCTTGTACAAGGTTTATTGTTTGATAATGCTTCAGTTCGATAAGGTCGTTCATAAGTGTTGAATAAAGTTGACCCACATCATCCCTGGGTCTCTATGGCGTACAGAAAAGGGTACGATCCTAGATTATTAAACAGGCCCCAGGTTCAGGGATAAAGGTGCGGGGGTGGGTGGTGGTGGTGAGGTAATGGTTGGTTGAGAAACATGGTGGGGGAGGGGGGGTGTCTTCAAGGCTTGTGATTCATAAATACTGCTGGTTCCATCGTGCATGACTGTATTACCGAAACCAGCGCCACTGGGCACGCATGCGTAGACCGCGGCAGGAGACGGCGGTAAACAGGCTCGTTCTGATCGAGGCCCGGCGTAGTAATATCTGAGGAAATTATCGTCCCTTGTCGTTGACCTCATCAAAATTCAATTTACGACCTTTGACCTCGGAGGGTTGCATTGGCCTTTGCCATCGACCCGCGGGGTCAGGCTGGGGTGGAAGGGGGCTTTCCCCTACCCCACTCTCCCGCCAGATCTTTCGCGGCGCTAGCGCTGGCTTAATCTCTGCCCCAACCCAGTGATGTCATACGCTGGTTCTTAGAGTATCCACTAAGGACAGGGGGAACCAGGCAACATTTCAGATTCAAAACAAGGCAACTGTCAAAAGTTATACAAGTCGAACAACTCGCATATCATGAGTATGGAAATGTGGGAATTATTAAAGAAGCTTCACAGACAATCCAGCGGTTTCTTTTTCAGACTTAAACCATTTTATAATGGAATTCACAGTTGATTAGACTGCCCCTTCAGAGGAGCACATGGCATTGTTGACAAAACAAAGCCCTGCAACACATGAGGTGTTTTCCACTGTAGAAAGTAATCCCAGCGACCGTGTCTGGTTTGACATGAATAATAATAGAAATGAGAATATTTTATTTACTATATAAATATGTGCATTTCTATTTACATATAAATACACAAAATACCCTGCTAATCTCTCAGAATTTATGATAATTGATAAACTGGCGTATGGGCCAGATTTGAGCCCAAACAGGCAGGTTGGGGCAGAAGTAGAGCGCAGGATATCTGCTGGGAGAGTGCCCCGACCCCTCCACCCCATCTCCGGGCCCTGCAGAGGATCAAACTGGGGCCTTGCTCTGACTTGATGGGACGTGGGTATTTACAAACTAACAGTTCCACCTCCTCCATCTTATCTCCTAGTGCCAGCGTGACCCCCGCACTCGGCCAAATGACATGCATTTCGGAGGTCGTTACCGCGCTGCCGCTGCCAATGCGGTTACAGTGCGCGTGCAGTACAAGGGGTTTGGCGGTGCATCGGCGGGGCATGTGAGATGAGGCGGGGGTGAGGTAGCGGTAAGGCCCGATTCCCACTAGCAGATTCTTGCCCCAGAGACTGGTGTCTGGCATTGTAACTGGGAAACGCCTGGGCTTTAAAAGCCGGGGCTTTAAAAGCCGGGCCTTAAAAGGGGTGAGGCAGCGGTAAGGCCCGATTCCCACTGGGAGATTCTTGCCCCAGAGACTGGTGTCTGGCATTGTAACTGGGAAACGCCTGGCCTTGAGCTGGGGCTTTAAAAGCCGGGGCTTTAAAAGCGGTAAAACCGCAGAAATTTCAAATTCTAGTAATACTGTATGCTTCCCTGTAATGTCCTGTATTTGTCTTTGTTCCTGTCCTGTTATGGAATTATGTGAAAAACGCCCAATGAGGGTGACTGTAATTTCCTTTATTTGAATAAAAAAAAAAAAAAAAGCCGGGGCTTTAAAAGCCGGGCCTTTAAAAGCCGGGCCTTAAAAGGGGTGAGGCAGCGGTAAGGCCCGATTCCCACTAGGAGATTCTTGCCCCAGAGACTGGTGTCTGGCATTGTCACTGGGAAACGCCTGGGTTTTAGCTGGGCTTTAAAGGCAGGGGCTTTAAAAGCGGTGGCACACTGTCAGGCCTTGTGTACATGTACCCTGGACAACTTTGAGGCAATGGTCGTCTATGGGAGCACTGCTCCAATGCTAAAGCATAGGAGTGGTGTTAGGGCCTTGCTACCTGCGCCGACAGTCAGACTGGAGCTATATATAAAACCGACACCTAGACAGCTGAGGGCAGTCAGTCACGCCTGACACTCAGCAGTGTACACACACAGCCGTGATTACAAAACATTGAATATCAAAGGCCAGGTTTGGGGGAAGGTGTGAACAGTGGGCAGTGAGCCATGACATTTAGGGTCAGGGTTGTATTGGTCCTGTATAGGTTATTTGTAAACATGTCTGTTTATGTATGTATATCTTTCTGTTTCTCTGTGTATCTATGTATCTATGTTTCTGTGTGAAGTTGTTCCTCATACACAATATAATAACTGAACTCACTGTGAATCCCATGTTTTAGTGTGACTTTTTCAATGCCCCATCTGTGGTGTGCATGCCTGAGTACCCCTCACACTTATAACCTGCAAGCCACCCTGTGAGTTGCGTATATCCCCCCCGCCCCCCGTGCCTGATCGCGGTGCGGTGTGGGGACGGTCGGCAGTGACCTGTGTCAGGTACACACAATATCAGCTTTATAAGGGGTGAGGCAGCGGTAAGGCCCGATTCCCACTAGGAGATTCTTGCCCAAGAGACTGGTGTCTGGCATAGCTGGGGCTTTAAAAGCTAGCGGCTTAAACATTCCAAACATATTTGAGATTAAAATGCTTTAAGAAGCCTGGCTATAAAAAGCCTGGCTATAAAAAGCCTGGCTTTAAAAAGCCTGGCTTTAAAAGGCCTGGCTTTAAAAAGCCTGGCTTTAAAAAGCCGGGCTTTAAAAAGCCCGGCCCTTCAAGCTGGGCCCTAGAAGCTAGGCCCTAGAAGCCTGGCTTTAAAAAGCCTGGCTTTAAAAAGCCTGGCTTTAAAAGGCCTGGCTTTAAAAGGCCTGGCTTTAAAAGGCTTGGCTTTAAAAGGCTTGGCTTTAAAAGGCTTGGCTTTAAAAGGCTTGGCTTTAAAAGGCCGGGCTTTAAAACCTGCCCCTTCCCTTTCCCGATCTTGTACGAAATAGAACAAAGAGGGAGCATATGCAAAAATATTCCAAACTTTTTTTACCCCCTTCAGTGCGTACGTACTTTATGGATGGCCCCCAATACTCCATTCATTTGGATGTGCCATAATCTTCACATGCACTTAGCTTTGTTTTGATGATTGTGGCACAAATGAACTCCTAGATGCTTGTTTCTTTGTAGGATTCTCGATGGAGGTCTACCCCGCACACCACAGCAGAGAGAGACACTGAGTCCCTGTGCATCATTGGCAACCATGGCGCGACGTCGACCTGCATCACAGTTTGCCTGATAGAGTAATTAATGTGATCCCCCCCCCCCCCCCCCCAGCCAAATAAATATACACCCACCAGTCCCAGCGCCCCATTCTACCTAGAAGAATACGAAAAGTCATCACCTCTGCGGAATATAAGAAAAATGATCAATAAAAGTTTGTTTTCATCATTCTTTATTGCCTCATTGATTTCAATTTACAGTTTAATTTTGATCAGCCGAAGCTGGTTAGCACGTTAGAAGATCGGCGGCCATTTTGTGTCTCCTTAGATAGACGATATGCACAGAAATATATATTACCTCAGATTTATAATCTAATTATATCAGGCATATTTGATATCGTGTATGTAATCAATATTTTATCAAACCATCATCAAACAATGAAGACATAAAATCTTGTCATCAACATATACCAGTTCTTCATAAGAGGAGTTCAGCTTTAAAAGTAAAGCTCAGCATTGAAGTAAGTTCAGGTTTTTCAGCTTCAAAAAAAAAGATTTCAGCTGCTAAGTTTTTGAAGATGAACTTTTAAGGCCCCAGCTTTAAAATCCGGGCTTTAGAGGCCCGGCTTTAGAGGCCCGGCTTTAGAGGCCCGGCTTTAGAGGCCCGGCTTTAGAGGCCCAGCTTTAAAAGCCAGGCTTTTAAAGTCCGGCTTTAGAGGCCCGGCTTTAAAAGCCAGGCTTTAGAGGCTCGGCTTTAAAAGCCAGGTTTTTAAAGCAAGGCATTTAAAGCTGAACTTTCAGAGCTGAACAACATTTAAAGCTGAACATTCAGAGCTGAACCACATTTAAAGCTGAACCACATTTAAAGCTGAACCACATTTAAAGCTGAACAACATTTAAAGCTGAACAACATTTAAAGCTGAACAACATTTAAAGCTGAACAACATTTAAAGCTGAACAACATTTAAAGCTGAACAACATTTAAAGCTGAAAAAGTTCAGCTTTAAAAGTTCAGCTTTAAAAGTTCAGCTTTAAAAGTTCAGCTTTAAAAGTTGTTCAGCTTTAAAAGTTCAGCTTTAAAAGTTCAGCTTTAAAAATTCAGCTTTAAAAGTTCAGCTTTAAAAGTTCAGCTTTAAATGTTGTTCAGCTTTAAATGTTGTTCAGCTTTAAATGTTGTTCAGCTTTAAATGTTGTTCAGCTTTAAATGTTGTTCAGCTTTAAATGCCGGGCCTCTAGAGGCGGGCCTCTAGAGCCGGGCCTCTAGAGCCGGGCCTCTAGAGCCGGGACTCTAGAGCCAGGCTTTTAAAGCCAGGCTTTTAAAGCCGGGCCTCTAAAGCCTGGCTTTAAAAGCCTGGCTTTAAAAGCCTGGCTTTAAAAGCCTGGCTTTAAAAGCCTGGCTTTAAAAGCCTGGCTTTAAAAGCCTGGCTTTAAAAGCCTGGCTTTAAAAGCCTGGCTTTAAAAGCCTGACCCTTAAAGCCTGGCTTCAAAAGCCTGGCTTTAAAAGCCTGACCCTTAAAGCCTGGCTTTTAAAGCCGGGCTTCAAAAGCCTGGCTTTAAAAGCCTGACCCTTAAAGCCGGGCTTTTAAAGCCTGGCTTTAAAAGCCTAGCTTTAAAAACCTGACCTTTAAAAGCCTGGCTTTTAAAGCCAGGCCTCTAAAGCCGGGCCTCCAAAGCCGGGCCCTTAAAGCCTTGCTTTAAAAGCCTGGCTTTAAAAGCTTTCCCCACAAATCCCTGAACTACTCACCTCTGATTGGAATGTCTGCCCACTCTGGGACAATACCCGTGTGCTGTGAAACCCCTACGAATTGTCGGCCGTCGTCTTGCTCTGGGTGCTGGCAGGGGAGGCTTTCATGTGGTCTTGTCACTGATCTATATCGGCCGGGTGTGTGTGTGTGTGTGTGTGTGAGGGGGATACGTCAAAGACATTGTCTATTGACTAGCAGGGTGAGTACTCCTTCCTCCACCCCTTGGTGAGTCTCCAAAGTCAATCTCACAGTCTATACTCGTTGGTCTTACCAGCAGGCCTCGAGTTAGCACCCTCACCCCTAGCCTTCCCCGCGACTGTTAGGCCGAGCTCCACATACCTCCACAGGTCACTACTTAGACTTTGATTGTGAACATTCATTATAAGCACGTATCCTTCTCAAACTGGCCCAGGTGTCACTCAGAAGGGGTGGAGGGAGGGGTAAGGACACAGGCACTGAGGCCAGTCTACCTTACCCCGAGATTGACCCAATACCACCCGCGCCGCAAACACCCCGGTTGGCTTTAAAAGCTGGTGCTTTAAAGCCGAATTTCTTGTCCCATATCCCTTTAATTGTTTGCCTCTTGTCGACTTTAAATACATTACGCAAGACACAGTACGGAGCGGGGTAGTACTTCTGTGAAAGCCCTCGGCGACCACCCCTGCCCTGACGGCTTCTCTGACGGGCCCAGGTGTCAACCTCACCCCGAGATTGACCCAATACAAGTCACCACCACCCGCGCCGCAGTCACCCCGGCTGGCTTTAAAAGCTGGGCCTTGATGGTGGTCACGGATCTAACCCGACCAGAGCTAAGGTAGTGTAGCTCTGGTGGCCAGTGTACCTCACCCCCACCCCCAATCTCAGCGGTTACCCCCCCCCCCCCCCGCACGTGTCCTTCTCTGACTTGCCCAATCACCCCGGCTGGCTTTAAAAGCTGGGTTTTGATGGTGGTCACGGATCTAACCCGACCAGAGCTAAGGTAGTGTAGCTCTGGTGGCCAGTGTACCTCTCCCCCACCCCCAATCTCAGCGGTTACCCCCCGCAGGTGTGCTTCTCTGACTTGCCCAATCACCCCGGCTGGCTTTAAAAGCTGGGTTTTGATGGTGGTCACGGATCTAACCCGACCAGAGCTAAGGTAGTGTAGCTCTGGCGGCCAGTGTACCTCACTCACACCCCCAATCTCAGCGGGTACCCCCCTTCTCTGACTGGCCCAATCACCCCGGCTGGCTTTAAAAGCTGGCGCTCTAAAGCCGAGTTTTCTCGTCCGATATCCCTTTAATTGTTTGCCTCTTGTCGACTTTAAATACATTACGCAAGACACGGCACGGAGCGGTGTAGTAGTTGTGTGACCGCCCTCGCCCCCCCCCCCCCCCCCCAGACGGCTACCGACTTGCTGCCCGGCTTCCACACTTCTCACCTGCCGCTCATGGGCCAGTGGAGGCGGCCAAGCATCGACGGGGGCAGAACGTGATCGCGTCATTGCGGGGCGGGTGAGAGCGACCAGTAGATGATTGGCCACCAACCCCTGTCAACTGTGAGCTACACTCTAGGGGTTGGTCGGGTTAAAGCTGTGTGCGCCTCAAGCCCCAAAATAGTATCGTTCCAACCCCTGTCAACTCCAGAGGAGGTGTGAAGCGTAGCGCCCCTAGACTAGCCTCCGTCCCTGTGTCCTACCCACCTCTCCTACTGCTGCCTACCGCCACCGCACGCCCTCCTTACCCCTCCACCTACTCTCCCCTTGGCCTGGGTGATTCCTGAGCCAGTCAGAGGAACCTTACACATTGTAATCAAAGACTTGAGCAAGTCTATAGCGCCCCCTATACCGACCTGTACGATCGCGACAGCCTCAGGGTGCCACTCTCAGCCAGCATGGCCGAGGGGCAGGAGGTGGAGGGGTATTTAAAGCACAGGGTGTCGGTAGGTAGCAGTAGGAGTGGTGGGTAGGACACGGGGACTGAGGCAAGTCTAGCCTGACCCGGCGTTTACCTGAGACGATTATGGGCGGCGATTCTTCATTTTAGCGCAGCCTGACGACTTTCGGCTGTAGATAGCTTTAAGTCGTCTAGTGTAAACGCCAAGCACGTGGCGACTGCAGATCGTCTGGTTACATCACATTATACAATTAGGCACCACCTCACGACTATTAGACAGGCTCTGGCCTTGGCGACTATTTAAAGCGGGCTTGAATTAGTCGTCTACATTGGCGGCGATTCTATGAAAACAGAGGTGTCGACCCCCTGCACCTTGCACACAAAACATGTGATTTGCTTCGATGACATCGGGAATGGGGGGGATTGGGGGGTAGGTAGGTGAGGGGGAGGGGGGTTGAGGGGTGGATAGGTACATTATTCCAGGCGCTTGTAGTATATCGTAGAGTAGCCGTTGTAATTGACCATTGATAACTTATGTGCCTAGATTAAAGATAACAGGTCGCGCTTCATATCTGGTCGGGCTTGCCCTGGTCAGGCCGGTGGAGGCGTGACCCATAATGATTGACAGGTCTGCTCGGCTTATCTAGACCTATGAGGTATCGCCACGTATCCAGGCGACATGGAAAAGATATATATTGTATGATGATCTAAGGAATTAAACAGTTACGTTCTAGCCAGCCTGTGTACTTGTTACTTACTTTCTGGGGTCCGTTAAACGCTTCTGTTTTGGGGCACGGGGGATTCTTTATATTCTATTGGCGGGAATTTATATTGGGAACTTGGGGGTGGGCCTATTTTATCTTCACTTTCCTATAGGGGATTCTCTTTTTTAAATCATGGGATGGTGCTAATCTTTTTTCATATATTTTCTGGGTGAGGGTGCTATCTTCTTCAGGTGCCTTGGGACGGGGTATTTGCATGGGAGCAGTGGACCTAATTTTGGTAATTATCTGTTGGGAGGGGGGCTAATCTTATCTAAATTTGTCCATGGGGGATTTAAACAAAAGAAAAACAAAATTTCATTTGGGGGGATAATTGAAGAAAAGATTTCAGAGGGGGGGGGGGGGCAAACTTTTCAGGTGCTTCCGTGCTGGGGCAGGGTTTTTTTTTTGTTTGTACTTTTCTATTGTGGTTTGGAATAGATTAGATATCACTCTATCAATATCTGAAACGATCTTTGATAGAGCTCTAACAGTTTGTATGTAGTAGCTGTTACTAGTAAGCCTATTTCTGCATGGGAATCTGTATCAGCTGTCATTTCAGTCCATACCAAAACGATCGGGTGCGCTGCGCTTCACACCTCCTCTGTGTCAACTCTGAGCTACACTCTAGGGGTTGGTCGGGTTAAAGCTGTGTGCGCCTCAAGCCTCAAATTAGTATTGTTCCAACCCCTGTCAACTCAAGAGGAGGTGTGAAGCGTGGCGCCCCCAATACCGACATGAACAGGGTGCCACTTTCAGCCAGTCAGGCCAAGGGGCAGTAGGTGGAGGGGTATTTAAAGTACAGCGTGGCGGTAGCCAGCAGTAGGAGTGGTGGGTAGGACCAACGAGTACTCGTTGATAGGACATAGGGATTGAGGCAGGGGGAGGTGGGTAGGACACAGGGACTGCGGCCAGTCTTAAGGCACACCTCTCGGCCCTCCACACTGTATTCATCCAACCAGAACGGTCACGGGTAGACGGCGATTACAGACCGCTACAAGTGACTGTAGAGTGCTCAAAGCAGACACTAATCCCTACAACTACTAGTATTGTCAATGTCCATAAAGCCAGTCTAGCCTTAGTCCGAGAATCCTTTTCTGCCTATGGACAGGCTTCACAGTTAGAGCCTCTAGGACTAGTCTAGCCAATCTGGGTGGAGAGTAACATACCTTTGGTCACGGATCTAACCCGATCAGAGCTAACGTAGTGTAGCTCTGGCGGCAAGTGTACCTCACCCCCATCCCCAATCTCAGCGGTTACCCCCCCCCCCCCCCCCCCCCCCGCGCGTGTACTTCTCTGACTGACCCAATCACCCCGGGTGGCTTTAAAAGCTGGGGCTTTAAAGTCGCGTTTCTTGTCCGATATCCCTTTAATTGTTTGCCTCTTGTCGACTTTAATTACATTACGCATGTCACAGTAAGGAGACACACACACAGGATATCGAGAACAGATACTCGATTCCGACAGCTTAAAGGGGGTGTTCCACTGGACCGACGGTAGCCGATTCCGTAGCCAGACAATCGCCGATTATTATCGGATGCCCTAGAATTTCTCAAATCTTTGAAAATGGTCATTTATTAAACTATTTTTAACAGAATTAAATAAATTTCAATACGTGAGCTTCCTCTTAAGGGCCATGGAACAATTGATCGGGTGAGAAATCGGCCTGGTGGATTTTGCCCTTAAGTTATCACAAGACGAGAGGATGAATGAACACTCAAACAAACGCACTCAATAAACCGCAAAAAAAACCCACGTACAACCCCCCAAGAAAAAACACATGAGAAACTCCAGCATAATGGAGATTTCTCCATGTCAACACGATTTAAGAGCCGTCCATCCTTCCATCCTCCTCCAGTGGAAGCAAAAAAAAACTACTGTTATTACGTGGAGTTTGTACACTGGAGCAGAAACCAGCGCCCGCAAATGGATGCCCCTGGAGTGGGCTCCTGGAGAATGACGGGGGTTGCATCGTTTGTCTCTTACGCTCTCTCTTGTAATCATTGCCTTTTCCGCTCTCTGCAATTAAGCAATTAGCGAACGCAGCCAACGCCAGAGATGAAAGGATGTGGCGGGGACGGTTCTTCCTTATAGGTCATCAACATTGGTTGTAATGATAGCTGGCCGTTTTTGCCGGGGCTCATGCCATGTGAAGCCCAGTCCCTGTGACCTGTGCTTGCCTCCTGCCTCATTTGCCCATACATTATTCAACTCCTAAACCACCCACCCACCCACCACCCCCTTTGCTTCCAGATCATTTGCACCCGAATAATTCGCATCTTTTTAATTCCGGTTCATTTGGCTATAAATAATTCGCCCCCCCCCCTCCCCCATGCGGGTGTAATTGAGCCTGGTCGTGGAGGGACTGCAGGGAGTGAGGGGGGTGTGGGGTTCTGAGGTGGAGATTAACGTTGTGAGGGGTGGCACCGGTTGGTACCGGTTGGTACCGGTTGGTACCTGTGACAATGCAGTTCTCCCGCCCAACGAAGGCTTTGATTTCTGTACTGGACCCACCAGGTGTCGCTCTCAGTTTGTGATTGTTTTGTCGGTTTGATTTAACGTCCAGTTGGTTGTTATGCAATGCTACTAGTGGATGAGCACACCAGTCTCGGCACCCGATGCCTTACTACTTGGGAGCGGATGGTGATTGGACCATGTCGGCTACATGGAACATACTACCAGTCTATGTACAGACTAGGCCCAGACCACCTTCAGCCGGCAGTCAGAGGACACACACCAGTTAGGCTCCAGTTCCAGTCAAGTCCCCCCCCCCCTCAGCCCCACTCCAGCCCAAGATCATGAGTAAAATCATGAGTAAAACCCCTACACATTTACGGAGTGGCTGCAGTGGGACCCGAATTAACCAAGGCTGACAACCTTGACATTTCAAGTCAAGTGCTCTTTACCACTGAGCTACCCCACCCCGGTCGTCTCAGTTTGTGACACTAGGGGACGCACCGATCTGAAGAACACAGGGAAGTGTGATCGAGAGTGGGAGTGGGGGGGGGGGGGGGGGCAGGTACCTTATACCGCTCTGGTCAGGTCTGCTACTCACTACACTCGGCTAACGCCTCCTATAGTAATACACAACCTGCCCATCGTGGCATAAACATTGACAAGGCTAACTCTCATTTGGTTTCTACTAATTATTGGCCAACAATACTGGGGCCCGTTTAATAACCGAAGATCGTACATGTAGACCCTTTTCTGTATACCATAGAGACCCATGGACGATGTGGGCCAACTTTATTTAACACTTATGGGCAACCTTATTGATGGCAAATATACTGTCTTGCCCAACCGACTTAAATATTATCAAAATATATAACCCTTGTGCGAGTTACAGAAAGGGATCTTCATATTGGATCCTACATTATTAAACGTCCCCCTGGAGTCCTAAATGCTACTGAATTTAGAATTAGGAGTCGGCACCACGGTTCTCACATTGACCCAGTTATCTGTACCTGACGCCATCACGCATCACACGATGGCTAATGGAGCTGATTTAACATATCAAAATACCACTGGCAGTGAACCTGGTCATCATCAAGCATTAACTGATGGTTAACCACCAGATCATTGATGGTTTCACTTTCCAGCATCATCAGATCACGAATTACCTCACCATCTTGCATTTGCAGATCGCTAACGGTACCACCTTCCTACATAACAAATACACCTTCGTGTACCAAAACTGTTGGAGCAGCAGTGGTAGACGTACTGCTATATCAAAGGCCAGTCCTTCTCATACCATGTCTATGTGGTATAGGGAGTAGAGGAACTCTCACCTCGGTAAATGTGTAGTGGTGAAATTTCTACTTAAATTCATTAAGCCCCGTCTCCACTGTGCGATTCTAGGTACATAGGTACGTCCAGTCTCAGACTGGGCGTACCTCCAGGATCGCAACTCGGCAAAACGCACAGTGGAGACAGCAAGTTTCCCTCCAGTCTGAGACTGGGCGTACCGGTACACCCAGTCTCAGACTGGAGGTACCGCATGTACCCCGGATCACAAGCGTTTTTAAATATCAAACATGTTTGATATTTGGTACGCCCAGTCTGAGACTAGGCGTACCCTATGTACCTAGAATCGCAAGCCCTCCAGTCGCAAGCGAGGGTGTCTCCACACAGAATCGATGTTACCTTGCGATCCGAGGTACATGCGGTACGCCAAGCCGGTACCTCCAGCCTGAGACTGGAGGTACAGGATCGCAAGCTCCCCCAGTCGCACAGTGGAGACTTAGTAGAAACCAAACGAGAGTTAGACTTGTCAATGTTTATGCCACGACGGGAAGGTCGCGTATTACTACACGAGGCGTAGCCAAGTGTAGTGAGGAGTAGACCTGACCAGAGTGGCATAGACATTGACAAGTCTAACTCAAGTTCGGTTTCGTATTTATCCTACCTCGTCTATGCTTATATCACTGTTAAAAAGATAAATATTGAGTCAACGACCAACAGAACTTTTTTCATAGTAGCTGACATCCTGCTCTCTGATTGGTCAATATTGTTATTACTCTAGTGGCATAAAAAAACACTTTATGTCACGGCCTGCCACATAAAATTTCCCTATGTTAAGTCTATGGCCGTTTTTATATTAGGGGTAGGATAAAGGCCTTTACATAGATTCGATCCCCACCCTTGTGGCGCAAAAGAACCTCGAGAAAATCTGAAATAATGGTTAACTGGACGTTAAATCCAACCAACTAACCAAAGCGTTGCTGACTGTGGACACTTCATGTACCATTAGGTCACCGGAGGAAAACGCCATATGGATTAGCTTAATGGCACGTTCTTCCTGCATCATTAGTTGGCTAATGGGTCATTTAATCGAGAATCCTGTTGCCATCCTAAATGACCCCATTGTTAATAGATGTACCTTTCTGTGTCATGCAAGTCTCTCTACCTTCCTGCAGCACATTGCGAGAGCTTATGAAAGTAACAGGATTTTTTTTTGCATTCTACAGCACAAGGTACTGCGCCATATTCATGTACCGTTAGCCATCTATTGATAGATAATGGGCGATCGATATGGATGCTCTTCTATGAGTATGTTGTGGTCAGCTGTGATGGTACCCACAAGGAAGGTCAGCTTGTTCTGGTGGTAATCTAAATAAAAATACGTCTCAATATATCTGGTTCCTGCCGTTATCTCACCCCTGGTATTTTCCCCCCATAGACTTAACATTGGGGACTCGTACTCAATGCCCATGGCGTATTTAGAATAAATATTAAATGGGGGATTATGTGACAAATGTTAGCCACTTAGTCAATATGAGGGGTGAGATAAATTAAGAAACCCATTCAAGTTTATGGTCAGAGTTCGATCCCATCTCCTATGAATCGTTATGTAATTCAGGTGGTTTCGCCTTGTGATTTACTACGCTATTCCAACTCGATGGGATACGAGCTCTGACCATAAATCTTCATGTGTTTCCTCTATGTCAGGTGAATACTGGAGAAGATTAATGTTTCAAAACTCTCATCCGAGTTGACGCGTTAAGACGCACTTCTCCTTTTTAAAATATATGCTTCTGACAATTGTGGTTCTGTTACACACTAACTGCAGACATCTGACACTATAAATACTGAAGACTGGATTGAGAATGTTTAGACGGAGCGAGTTGCTCGTGCCTTGATCAGCTGAGTGACTCACAAATCACTCACTCAAGGTCTGCCTGTCAAAGAGACTGCTCTGACAAACTCAGAGAAAACATTTGGGAGCTGAAGAAAGAGAGAACGGAGAGAAAGAGAGAGAGAGACAGGGAAGGGGAGACAAAGGGAGGAAGTCTGGAACAAGAAGGGAAAGTAGAATAAGGAGAAAGCGAAGGAGAGAAGCTTGGACTTGGGGTATATAAGAGGGAGAGAAAGGCAGAGAGATGGGGAGAGAGAGAGAAGGGAGAGAGGGAGAGGGAGAGGGAGAGAGGGAGAGAGGGAGAGAGGGAGAGAGAGAGAGAGGGAGAGTGGGAGAGAGGGAAATGTGAGAGAGAGGGAGGGAGAGAGAGGAGAGAGGGAGGGGGAGAGAGAGAGAGGGAGGGAGGGAGGGAAGATAGACAGAGAGAGAGGGAGAGACAGAGACAGAGAGACAGAGACAGAGACAGAGAGAGAGAGAGAGAGACAGACAGACAGAGAGAGGGAAAGGGGGGAGAGAGAGAAATAAAGAGAGGGAGGGAGAGAGTGCAAGAAATCAAAGATGACTCAGCCTTCATGCTAGGATGGACAAGCTCAATGAAATCTCCGGGAAATTTGAAAATGCCCCGAAAAACACCCAGGGAGGAACCCCCCTCCCCCTCCCTCCCTCCCCTCCGGCGACTTTTACCCCCCGGACACTTTACTAACCCCCACCCACCCACCAAAGACGCCTCCCCCTTCTTTGATCACTAGTGCGTCGATTCCAAAGCGATCGGAGGCTCTGCTAAACTCGGTAATTTGAGGCCAATTTGAGGCATTTTAATCAAGTTGGATGAGTTTGAATTTTAAAGTGAATTCTGTGCCGGACACGATAAGAAGGAGATGGGGGAGTATCGATACGTCCCTCCCCGGGCAGTAATGGCAACAGTATTAATCGCCCCGTAGTTACTAGGCTTCCATGCACGTTTAATCTCTCCGGGATCCCTGCAGGCGCTCACCGTCAGTTACTCGGGACCCTGGCCGTGGGTAAGACATCAACCACAAGCAGTTTCTGTGGTAACTTTTTTTTTTTTTTTGCAATTCAGTTCCTTGTCGGAATGCCACATGGGGTAAGCCATGGAGCCCCTATTTAACAACCAAAGTGGCCTACATGACGCTCTGGGGATATATTCCTCCGCCAGCTGTAACTACTTTTACTGGTGTAATAATATGCAGTTGGGTGTCTTTTGTTCACATGACAGCCGGGCCTACTTTATTCACGGTGCAGGGAGTTGGAATAAGTTACCGGCCGACATATCCGGACAGTGCAAAGCGACTCATTGGCCGGCCCTTTTCCACGCTTTGGTCATTGGTAAGACACAACCATAAGCAGTTACTGTGGTAACTTCATTTTGCAATGCAGCTACTTTTCGGAACACCATGCACACAGGGTAGCCATGGACCCTGCTATTTAACAACCAAAGTACACCGCGCTCACACCCGGCATATATATTCCTCCGCCGGCACCCCTAGCTGAACTACTCTTACTGGCGTTATAACATGCAGTCGGGTGTCTTTTGTTCACATGACAGCCGGGCCTACTTTATTCACAGGGCAGGGAGTTGGAATAAGTTGCCAGCCGGCATATCCGGACAGTGCAAAACAACTCATTGGCCGGCCCTTTTCTACATTTTGGCTGTGGGTAAGACACAACCACGAGCAGTTCCTGTGGTAACTTCTTTTTGCAATGCAGCTCATTTTCGGAACACCATGCACACAGGGTAGCCATGGACCCTGCTATTTAACAACCAAAGTACACCGCGCTCACACCTGGCATATATATTCCTCCGCCGGCACCCCTCGCTGAACTACTTTTACTGGCGTAATGACATGCAGTCGGGTGTCTTTTGTTCACATGACAGCCGGGCCTACTTTATTCACGGGGCAGGGAGTTGGAATAAGTTGCCGGCCGACATATCCGGACAGTGCAAAACGACTCATTGGCCGGCCCTTTTCCACGCTTTGGTCATTGGTAAGACACAACCATAAGCAGTTACTGTGGTAACTTCATTTTGCAATGCAGCTACTTTTCGGAACACCATGCACACAGGGTAGCCATGGACCCCGCTATTTAACAACCAAAGTACACCACGCTCACACCCGGCATATATATTCCTCTGCCGGCACCCCTCGCTGAACTACTTTTACTGGCGTAATAACATGCAGTCGGGTGTCTTTTGTTCACATGACAGCCGGGCCTACTTTATTCACGGGGCAGGGAGTTGGAATAAGTTGCCGGCCGGCATATCCGGACAGTGCAAAACGACTCATTGGCCGGCCCTTTTCCACGCTTTGGTCATTGGTAAGACACAACCATAAGCAGTTACTGTGGTAACTTCATTTTGCAATGCAGCTACTTTTCGGAACACCATGCACACAGGGTAGCCATGGACCCCGCTATTTAACAACCAAAGTACACCACGCTCACACCCAGCATATATATTCCTCCGCCGGCACCCCTAGCTGAACTACTTTTACTGGCGTAATAACATGCAGTCGGGTGTCTTTTGTTCACATGACAGCCGGGCCTACTTTATTCACGGGGCAGGGAGTTGGAATAAGTTGCCAGCCGGCATATCCGGACAGTGCAAAACGACTCATTGGCCGGCCCTTTTCCACGCTTTATAATGCATTATACATCCCCAGCGCCCGCGGCCTTTATTGCCTTCTCACATGGAATTCGGCGATTTCCGAGCTGCTCGGCCGGAAATGGCGAGGGGCTCGGGACGGGCGCTCGGCGCTGGGATCGTGATGAGGGCTGGCAATGAGGAAACCCGGCAACAGACAAAGAGAGACCAAGAGAAAAGGTATTTAGTGACAGGTGGAATGGGAACGGCCCAGGAATGAGACACTGACAGATTGCCAGATGAATGGACAGTGGATATTCGGAGTATAGTGTGAGGTGGGATAGATGTCGCATTAGAGTTGAATGATATGGCTGCATTATACATGGACCTACATATATAGGGCTTCTTGACCTCTATATATGAGCCACATATAAATAGAAGATGAAGGAATTACATTTGGGGGTTGTACCGATATAGAATGGTAGAAATACGCAAAAAGGAAGAAGAAAATAGATGAATATACCGGTTCTACTTATTTTGGGGAATTTGAAATATGCACGGACACCAAGGGTGGAGCACGGGTTATAAAATGAGGCAAATGAATAATTGGGGGATGTAGATATAAATATATATATATATATATATACATATTTATATATATATACACATGTATATATATATACATATATATATATATATATACATATATATATATACATACATACATACATACATACATACATACATACATACATACATACATATATATATATATATATATATATATATATATATATATATATATATATATATATAATAGGGAAGTGGCGTTAGTAAGTCATATATGTATAGGAAATATATAGTGTCATTTAGTTGTGTAAAAACCGGATAAAGAACATCTACAATACGTCGTGCAAAAAGGGAGGCTGTAGGAATGTATAGATGCACGAGAATATTTAGTGAGGGACAAAGGAGGGTAGGAAGGAAGGACTGGAGTTAAGGAGATTCACGCCTAATGAAATCAGTGGATGAAAGGGCGGGGTGACAGGAGAACAAGGCAGCCTGGAGGACTGTGGTTAGGGGAGTACGACGATACTGGAGTAGTATATGCGTGTGTGGGTCTGTAGGACGTGGGGAGGCGACGCACACTCCCAGTTATGGCTCTGATCCAGTCATTGGCCAACTCCGAACAACGCCTCCAAGGTAATCATGTTTACAGAGCTCCAGGGAGCTGCCCGCCCCGGCCCCCTCCCGGCCTTCTCCCGGCCCCCGCCCCGGCCCCCGCCTCGGCCCCAGCCCCCGGCCTTCCCCCGGCCCCCGCTCGGCCCCCGCCCCGGCCCACGCCCGGCCCCCGCCCCGGCCCCCGCCCGGTCCCGGCCCGGCCCCCGCCCCGGTCTTTCCCCGGCCCCTTCCCCGGCTCCCTCCACCGGCCCCCGCCCGGCCCCCGCCCGGCCCCCGCCCGGCCCCCTCTCCCGGCCCCCGCCCCGGCCCGGCCCGGTGAGAACCGCCGTAGATCTTTCATCTCTTACCCGGAATAAGCACATCCTTGGGGAGGTGTTTAGACTTGCACCCCCGTCTACGGCATCCCTCTCATAAGATCTCACACTCTCCTTGAGAATAATGGTTATATATATCCACAAATAATGTGAATAGGATTGTAGTCAAAGCAGACTTGAATGATATAGTTCCTAGAACAAGGTGGTATCTTCATTTTTAGTATTAATATTGGATTTTTTTTTATTGATTCAAACATTTCTACCTTACGGTAGATCTTCCAATGTCAGGATCATGGTCTACTTGAATGATATGCTAGATTTTACTAGCAACTCAATTGTAAATTTTTGTTAAACTTTTAGAACTCGAATGTAAAACTTTTGTGAGTGAACATGAAGGATATTACATGTAAACAAACTACGCGCTGAGTCCGTACATTAGTACTGATCGGATTCAGTATAAACAACGAAAAAAAAGAAAAGAAAAGTGGTTTTCTGTACTCTCACTACGCCCTTAACGAACTAGGCTTAGAGCCTTGAGAATCCACTGGCCTACCTTCCGTGGTAAAGACGTACATCAATGCAACCCAAAGATAGCGGGAATACTGTGTGCCAGTGGATTCTCAAAGCTCTAAGCCTAGTTCGTTAAGAATTCTTCTCCCATAGAGTGCAGTGAGAACATTGTACAGAATACCGCTTAGAGAGTGTGAGATCTTGTGGGAGGGGTGCCTGCGGCCCTGGATATTTTACCTGAATTGTGCCTGGTTTGGTTTTCCAATATTATCAAAGAAAACAATTTTTATTTATTTTTAATTGTTCTCCTTTGCTACCCACGTATTATTTATTTATTCATTTATGTATTCCCAAGGGATATTCCCCCATCATAATTGCATTACGCACTGACCTATATACGAGAACAAAAGCCATTATAAATAATCCTATCAAAATGACTCATTTTTCTTTGATATAAATATTTGAAGTAAAAAAACAAAACAATTGCGAATAAGGCATGGTCCAGTGCAAGACCAACGAAAGTAGGACAGCCTCGCAGCCTGGACTGATCAAATGGTGGGCGTATTCGGTTTGTAGCGAGACCCTAGGGTCTGGCCTTTGAGCCCCTAATGAACTATCAATCGGTCCAGCGTTAGATGCCCGGCCTATCACTTATTGCACATACCATCTAGCAGACCAGCGGCAGGCCATCATGCTGGGCCGTCTCTCCTCATATATAACGCACTGGAGGCCAGGGTAGGAGCAGCTCCATAGCACACAGAGAGCTACTCAGGTACCACTGAGAACGGGGAGACAATAAAAGACAGCCGACCTACCTTATTAGATTGTCCCTTACGTGCTTGCAGAGGGAACAACATGTGTGGTCAATATTCTGGGGGAAACGTAAATATATATATATATTTTTTTTGGGGGGTTTTTTTTTTTTGAAAAAAATATATATACACCGTTACTGCCCTCCCTGTTGGGTTGCATGGTGAGGTGATATGAATTTTTTTTTTTTTTTTTTTTTTTTTTTTTAAATATATGTTTATCTTTCTAAGTAACTCACTTCTTCTTGTGTATAATAAGAGTTAAAATATTTTTGCCACCATCCTATAGACTAATTGATATAGCCGTTGAAATTGTCTACTCTCATATATTCATCCTCATTGCACCCTTGTATACTTTATGTAAATAGCAGATGAGCTTTGTTGAATGTCAAAAGTCCTTAAAATGTTCGTCGGATTGACCGGAAGAACTGCTATGCAGAGGTCATGAATGTAAACATTTTCATATGTGCAATAAAAAAAGAAAAAAAGAGGGTCTAATGATATCATACTCCTCAGATGTATATGGATTTTTTTTTATTTGGTCAAATTTGCTATTGACTGTACAATAATCGTTCTTCAAAGCAAATCTATATATATTGTATATATATATACATATATATATATATATATATATATATGAAAGTACAGAGTTGACATACTACTGCACAAAGCAGAAGAAATGTCCAAGAATTCATTGTACGTCTGTTCTCAAAAAGTTTTGGCGTCGAATGGGACTAGGTAAGGTATGTTTTGCTCTACCTGTCCGTTGGTGGCGCCACTGGTAGCCAATTAGTTAATGAACATTCCGGTAGTCTGATGACGCTTTTATATAGTGATACCTTGGTATCCCTTTACATATATATATATATATGTATATATTGCAAATCTCTCTCTATATATATATGCATATATATGTGTATATATATATTGTTAAGATACAGAACCGACTATATCTAACTATAAACACAACTGGCGCCACCAAACGGATTCCCCGGAACTAATTAGCGCCACAAGCGCCACCACCGGTCACGCAGTTTGTTACTAGCGTCACTGTATCCCGCCACTTCTCCAACAAATTTGTTTCTTGATGGACGCTTTCTATACCGCGATGTTGCCAATACTGCGATGACTGCTTTTGTTCGCTATGGCGGTGTGCACGATATGTGGTTATATATATATATATAAATTCGTAGAGCAAATGGGACTGAGCAACGCATTAGTTGCTCTACCTGTCCGGTGGTGGCGCCACTGAGGATGGTTCCTATGTTTACCGTTGGTGTCGTGGTAGTATTTATAAAGAGATACGTGTGTATCTCTATATAAATGTATATAAATGCCTCATACGTAAGTGACTAGGCGCTATATACATGCATACTTATCCATACATGTATATATGTCTGTATACACAATATAGACATATGAGTAAATACACCCGGCCTGGGATTATTGAAGTATAAGCCGGACGAAAGGTGGCGGTTCAGTGGCGAATCGAGGGGCACCTAGCGGCCAAAAGAGGGGACTTCTGCCCGAGGAGTCTTGAAACGCCTGGGGAGAGGTCCTAGGAGAGTTTGGATTCGATATTTCAATGTCTCCTGGTGAGGGAGAGTTGTGGGCTACGATCTAGGAGATCTCCTCAAATTTCGTTTTATTTTCAATCCTCGGGCCAGGAGAGCTCTTCTCGTGAGAAACCAATGAGATCTCAACTTTCGCTGGTAGCCCTTTCAAAACTCCGCTGATTCCCCTCCCCCCACCATAGACTTCTACAACCACCTAAGCATTTGGTTTCCACCGAACATCTGACCATGTGGAGCAGTCGGCAGAGTGTTCGGCTGGGAATGCGAGCCACGCGTGTTCGAATCCCGCTACTGGCGAATTAACTTTTCATTATTCTCGGACTCGACGGAGTCGCTTGTTTTAATTAAAACTGGAGGTCTCAGATGGAGAATTATTGTGCTATTTATTTCCCCAAAATACCACTATTTGCCACCACCTGCGGTATACACAGCCTCTCTTTCAAGTCTCATCAAAAGTCTCCTACAGGTTTATTTTCTCCTGTTTAAAAAAAAAATAAATTCAGTATAATTAGTAATAATCATGGGTGTCCTCCGTTATATATATATATATATATATATATATATATATATATATATATATATATATATATATAAAATACCTTATTTACCTTATTTGGCGCCACCAAACGGATTCCCCGGAACTAATTAGCGCCACAAGCGCCACCACCGGTCACGCAGTTTGTTACTAGCGTCACCTGCGTCATTTCCGGAAACTGTACTTATGTTTTGATGTAATATGTGTGGCACTATACAACAAAGACAAAATAGCCTCGCCTAAGCCGGGAATCGTGCTCGCGATCCCAGGATCAGCAAACCGACACGCTGACCACTACACCGTGAGGTGTATTCCCGGAAGCCATCTGGTGGGGGTCGACATATGACCAAACTAACACAGAAATATAATCAAATACTTTTTACACTTGGAAAATGTAGATATTTCATTCATTTTCAGTTTTTTCCCCTATAATTCTTCTGTGATTCAGTACCTTGAATTTAGAGTATCGAAGGAAAACAAAATGGCCGCCGATCTGGGCTTTCAAGTCGGCCGGAAAGTAGTTCTTGGAGTGCCATATAGAAATCTTTATGGAACGGCATGTATGGCACTGCTAAGATGGAACACGTTTATAATAAATATATAATACCTTATTTACATACACCCTTCTGAGGAAGTTTCTCTTTAATGCTTTCCTTTGGCCGAACCACGAGTTCTATCTATATCATAAATACTATACTAGCGACTTCGTTGATTCGTATTTAGCTACCACTTACCACCTACCCCCTCCCCACTTCCCCCTATGTTGGGCCCTCTAGCGGGAGAACGGGAAACCATCATAAAATTGTGGCTATCATTTCGTATGACACCAGTGCTTGAGCTGATCATCGGCGATCAGAACATTATGGGTTGACACCAGCGAAAGGGTGAGATCTCATTGGTTTCTCATGAGAAAAGTAGATAAGAAAACTACAATACTAAACTTTGATTTCGGCATGGCTTGAAATGAATCATAAGAGAAAACGTATGTCTGAGTATAGAAATACAAAAAAGAGTAGCGGGTTTACAGTTTAGTACTGCACGAGAATCTCACTCTCGTGGCTCTTCAATCTCCATGCCTATGTCTGGTTCACTTTGTTCCTATGTGCGGCACAAACTCCAAGCGGATATGTCGGGAATTCTAACGTTTTATAAGTAGTAGTTAAAAGGGGGCATCATCTACAGAGGCTAGAATCTCATTATCATTTATACACGTATTTCACGAGTGTTTGTCGGAAACAGAATAGTGGAGGGTGTTGGAAGAAGCGCACGCGAACTAGAGTTTACAGTAGGTCCAGCCACGACCGCTTGGTGGCACTGTCCCAAACGGACGCGTGTCTGTCACGTGGTACATAGCCGAGCCCAGGAGCCTGCGGGGCACCAGCAAATGGCGCGTTGACATGTCGCCATCTTAGAACAAACCATCGCTCGCCAGCGTCAACTCATTCACAAGTGTTTGCTCTGGCAGGCTCCATAACTCTTCCCCTTCCAGAATTTTCCCGCCATTTTCCCCATCAAAACACACAAGCAGACGACTTTTCGATTTGGCGCCATTTTTGTTGCTTCAAAAAATATATCGCTCCCTATATTGTTGTGTCTGCAAAGATGCTTTCGTGTTAAAAGCCGTTGCAACGGGTTTAACAGCAAGAGCTGCCACGCGACACCTGTTACGCATGCGCAGTAACTATTGCCACCAGGGGGCGTGTTGACCCGCGGGGTCAGACAGGTAGGGGGACGCTGAGAGCGTCCATCAGGCGTCCCACCTGTGACCACTTAATTCTCCCAACCGGCGAGAGTCCAGTGTTCACGGACAACAAACACAGCTATGGATGACAGAGCGGGGAGTAGGAGGAGGGGAGAGGCCAGGGCTCGCTTGTCGTCTGCAAAAACACTGCCCTGTTTTGGGAAGAGAGATCTCATTCATCAACGCCTCCTAGTGGCGCGGGTCCGAGTCAGGGCCGGTGCCGAGCCACTCTCCCAGCAGAGATCCTGCGCTCTACTTCCTGCGGCCGCTTTATATATATCCCTGCCCCAACCTGACTGTTTGGGACAAAATCTAGCCCATAAGCCAGTTTCTAAAATATCCTAAATTCTTAGCACTTTGGGGAGTATTTTGAAGTGTATTTTGTAAATAGAGATACATATTTTTTTATGGTAAATAATATACATACATCTCTGTTATTTGTTATGTCAAATCAGACGTAGTCATAGGGATTACTTTCTTCAGTGGAAAGCACCTCATGTGTTGCAGGGCTTTGTTTTGTCAACAATGCCCATGCGCTCCTCTGAAGGGGCAGTCTAATCAACTGTGGATTCCAATTATAAAATGGTTTAAGTCTGAAAAAGAAACAGCTGGATTGTCCGTAAAGCTTCTTTAACAATTCCCATATTTCCATATTCACAATATGTGAGTTGTTTGATTTGTATAACTTTTGACAGTTGCCTTGTTTTGAATCTGAATTATTCGCTGGTCTCCCCTGCCTTTAGTGGCTACCCAGGATGCCTCCAAACGAAGAACTGACATGTATACTATACTCTAAAGCTGGGTTAGCATTGAAACCAGTCGCAAGACTGGGCTAAACCCAGGTTAAATAAATATTTAAAAAAAAAAAACAAAAAAAAACCCCAAACAGCTTTGGGTTGGGGCAGAGATTAGTAAGCGCTAGCACCACGAAATTTCTGGGAGGAGAGTGGTGCCGAGCGCACATACGGGTACCTGACTGTTGGGGCGCGGTATGCTTTGCTCTGTGCTGGGAAAAAAAGGCTCCCTTTACTCATCTGTCTTCATCTCTGTACACCAGGACAAAACAGAGTGTGTATTGGTCAAGCCGCGTCTATGAACACTTCTATTACACCCTCCGTAATGGTGAATACAGGGGAGTGGTTTTAGTCGTGGCCTGGTATAGAAGATAATTGGGTTATGATTGTTATCTTACCCCTAATAAAAAACACCATAGGCTTAACATGGGATTTGTTTATGTCACCGTTGTGACATAAAGTGTTGTTTATGCCACTACTTTCTGATACTGAAAAAATATGGAAACGGGGTAGGATAAAATCTAGAGGCCACTCGTTTGAGTTTGAGCTTATTTATGCCACGCATTTTGTTGGCTCCGAAATGTCACTCGTCTTCGACTCGTGAAATTATGGAGCCAACAAAATACGTGGCATAAATAAACTCAGACTCAAACTCGTGACGTCTCTTCATAGTATTGTGGTATTATATACTATAGGGCGTATAGCTATTGTGCTATGGACACTGCCCTCCTGCCCCTCAACGCTAAACAAAACACCAGGTGGCAGGTTCATTCACTAATAAATTTATCAAAATACTTTTTTTTTGCCGTAAAGGGGTTTTAGCCTAGTCTCACGACTATCTATAGATTATGGCAGTAGAAAAAAGTGGTTGTCCCCCGACTACAGTGGCGGTGTCTTACAATTTCCTGGTGGATGAAGGCAGAACTAGCAATCACTCTGTGCCCAATGTATCAAACCGCCAGGATTGTTTGTTGGTTTGATTATACGTCCAGTCAACCATTATAGGTCCTTTCCAGACTTTCTCAAGGTTCTTTTACACTACGAGGGTGGTGATCGAATTTATGTGATGGATTAGGGTAGAAATCTCACCACTACACATTTACCGAGGTGAGAGTTCTTTTACTTATCACACCACATAGACATGGTATGAGAAGGATGGCCTTTGGTATAGCAGTAAATCTGCCACTGCTGGGGGTGGGACTCGAACCCACAAAGTCCTACGACCTTGGGGTTGCAAGTCCGGTGCTCTAACCACTGAGCTAACTCCCCACATCAAACCGCCAGGAATGGATACATTTATATAATATGCATTTGGCCAAAGCATACCGTTGGGCCTGTATATTATCATGTGTGTGTATATATATATATATATATATATATATATATATATATATATATATATATATATATATATATATATATATATATATATATAAAATATATATATAATATATTCATGATTTATGTAAAGAGATACACACGTATCTCTATATAAATACTACCACGATGTCTACGGCATCCCGCGGAACTAATTAACTACTAGTGGCGCCACCACAGGACAGGTAGAGCAACCAATACGTCGGTGTCCAAGGAGGGAGAGGCCTTCCCAAGTCAATGAGGTGTGACGTGGTCCCTTGCGTCGCGCCCTCTTCTGGATAGCTGGAGAGTTGGGTCCTTGGGGTCCCTCTAGCGTCAGGAATTGTAGATGTATTTGTCCCCTTTATACTCAAAATAAACAAGGGTTTATTTCTCCCATATGTGTGTGTGTGTGTGTGTATGTTATATACTAGTGTGTGTATGTCCTGCAAGATTCTATTCAGGAAATTATATGTTCTCTGATACATTCAGTGATGACTATTTCTATTGGTGCCACACTGAATGCGCATATACAATATTTCGAGCCCTAAATCTTACACAGATAACACCCTTCCTCCCTATACCCCATTCATTATAGTTAACTTTCATCACATCCTCTCCCACTTTGCACCATACGTATACTACAAACCACTATAATGTTTATATATTGTTCGTGTTTACTCCTCCGCACACTCCAAATGGAAGATCTGTATCACAGAATTTGGTTTGAAATAAATTTAAAAAAAACAAAAAAAAAAACACCTATCACCATTTTCCTTCCATCCTATTTCTCTCATTCTTTTTCCGTTTCTTCCTGTCATTCTTTTGTTTCCCTT
Organism: Alentia gelatinosa; assembly: GCA_950022655.1. Classification (NCBI taxonomy): domain Eukaryota; kingdom Metazoa; phylum Annelida; class Polychaeta; order Phyllodocida; family Polynoidae; genus Alentia; species Alentia gelatinosa. Next base: position 4,020,877 of record OX465586.1, read on the forward strand.
CCTGCATTTCTTCCCCCCATCAGTGGTAAAAATGGTGGTGGGGCTGGCTGTCAGTGGGAGTAAGCCTAAGAGCCTCAGTAACAGTTGGACAGAGCTCTTACCAACACGATGCCCGGCCGCCCTCCGCCGAGGCCCCGTATTAGCTCCAACTGATGGACTGCTAATGTTTCCTTCTGGAGAATTAATCAAATCAGGCCGTCGGGAAAATAGGCGAGCTGTCCTCGCTGACTGCATTAATAGGCGCCTGACCAGGGGGGGCGGGGCGGGGCGGGGCGGGGCGGTGGGCGGAGGATGGACGAGGGGAGGCCGGGGGAGCGGGGGAGGCGGGGGGCCTCATCTATAATAGACACAAATACCCGCCACCACGCCACCACCATTGTCCTGGAGACTGACTCTGTGTCTTATAATGATCTACACACCGGTGTTTATTTATTGTAATTCCTTTATGGTATATATGTATGTATATATATATGTATATAAATAAATATATATATATATATATATGTATATACAGTAGAACCCCGCCTAACGGTCACCCCGCATAAGCGGGCACTCCGCATAAGCGGGCACTCCGCATAAGCGGACACTCGGCGTTAACAGACACCTTTGCGCGGAACGGATGCCTCTATAAAGGTGTTGCAGTTCAACGCCACCTATGTTTATTTTAACGCTCTGTAAGCGGCCACCTCGCGTAAGCGGGCACTTTGGCCCAGAACGGAGGGTAACCGCTTACGCGGGGTTCTACTATATATATATATATATATATATATATATGGACAATAAGCGATGGTTTTGTGGACATGCGGCCGTAAATCACGAGGGGTTGACGCGTGGTAATACACGAGCGCTAGCGAGAGTATTTCGAAATCAAACTCGAGTATAGAAATCAGAAATTCTGCATACATACTCAATGGATAGCTCCACGGAGGATATTTTTGAGGAGATCTCCTCAATCTCGTTCGATTTACCCTGTCCTCGGGAGGGAGAGAAATCCTCGGTCTCCTTACAGTTATCTACATGGAAGAACGCCCAATTGAGGCGAATGTATTTGTCTTCTTGAATAAAAAAACAAAACAAAAAAACATGTTATTATGGCGGAAAATAGCGGTTGTCCTCCGAATACTGCGGCGTTAGCTTACAATTTCCTGGCGGATGATGGCAAAACTAGCAATCACTCTGTGCCCTATAGGTTGCGGCCGGCGGAGATCACCGCTAGAGGGCAGGTCGGCAGCGGACCCATTGACCTAATGATTGACCGGGGCCGTGTGGTGGCGGGGGAAATCGTTGGCCAATTAGCCTAATACTAGCCACGTTCTCACCGGGACCTCATCCTTTGAACTACGGCAAGGCCAAGACAACTGGTACTGTGCCAAGGGAACCTTTAGGAAAGGCACATAGATCTACTCCTGTGATAATGAAACCCTCACCTTTAAGCAATCGCCGTTTTTCAGTCCTAAAAGCTTGCGATGGGAGCAAGGGGTGGGGGGTGGGTTTGGGGAGGTAGCATTCAACAAGAGCCGGCTTGCAAACAATCTGTATTCAGAACTGTATAATGGCTGCTCTCATAGCAAATGCATTACGTGTGCTTCCAAGAAATCAATGCCATGTTGAGGTAGACGTCCTGTCCTCCATACAAAGGGTTATTTTTATGCCCGCCTCAGACTACCATTTATCAATAATGTCTCTTCGAGTTCAATGAAGCCACACTTCGCTGGCTTCCAATGGAGCCATGCCCGAGCTTCAATCAGAGTCCTAGTCAATATGCTGCTACAAGTCTCAATCTCCCCCCACCGCAACAATACACCAATGTCAATGGCCTGCTTTTTTTCCGCTGCATATATTAACATAGAAACTGGGGGGAGATTGGCTGCTGCCAAGTAGTTGGGTTAATTTAGGCTAGACGTTGTATGTATCTGCATGGACAGGTATACAATATGCCTGCAGGTTTTGGCGGTTGATTTGCACGATCAGCATGATTAAGTCCTGGTATGATCTGTTGTAAAGAGACTTATGCATATGGGTCCTAGACATTTATTATCCATCGTATACAAAGCCCCCATTGAAAATGTATGGGGACGCAGAAAACCATGACCCAGTGTATACAACCTGTCAGATACCATAACTGTGGTATACGGATTCAAACCTGTGGTATATGGCCTCAAAACCATGGTATACCGGAAAAATAGTCCCTTTTGCTATAGAGCAAAGAAATAGTCCCTATTGTTATACCCGCTAATATGACAATATTTGGGTTTAATTTATTCGAAAAGATGGATAATAAATGCAACAAACGATGATTTTGTGGACAGGCGGCTCTGTAAACCACACGGGGTTGACGTCGTAATACACTCGCTAGCGCTCGTGTATTACTGCGCGTCAATCCCTCGTGGTTTACGGCCGCCTGTCCACAAAATCATCGATTATTGTCTATGAACATACAGATCCACAACTTGATATTGGACTAATGCCTAGAGAACACAGTATGTCTGTGTATTCTTTTATTCTTTTTGACACAACAGGCTTCAAGGTGACCACTGGGTGGCTGGGGTAAAACATGGCAGAGGGTGGATAAGATGGGGAAAGGGGAGTTGATTAAGTCCCAGGCATTAAACACACAAAACAAGAAACCAATAAGTCTTGGTCAAAGTTATTGCTCTCTATGAGTTTGATGCAGAGTGATATGAACGAGGCAACAGCTGTGTGAATATCATGTAGCATACAAACAAGTTGGAGAACAATGACTTTGACCAAAACGAGTTGCTTTCTGTATTCATGTCACTCCTGTACACACTTGATAAATGGATGAAACACAGGATATAGATCATGGGGAACGGACTGCAATACTCATAGGGGCATGAAGAACGAGTTTTCACTGTTAAACCTATCGGACAAAAATACCAAGGGTGAGATAACAAATCCCCAGCAAATACTCATATTACACAAAGATCCAGACAGTATTGTGTGGCTTTGGTGATTGTCTAAGACAATTCTGTACTTGAACAGAATTTCTTCTTCTAAATTGTAGGGTTCCATTTCCATGAGACATGTTTTTCCCTCTGCGATTGTTGGCGACATTTACCCCTAACAAGGACCAGAATCTGATGAGATTTTGAACCCTGTTAGATTCATGAATTCCTCCATGTGAATTCCACTTAAAAAGGAACAGAACCTCATGAGATGTTGAACCCTGTGAGCTACATGAATTCCACCCTGTGAATTCCACTTAAAACACGATGAGGGGTGAGGTGATTTACCCCACACATCACATAGTGAACAGGTGTGAGTGTGGCAGAGGCAGGTGGGGGTGCGTGAGGGGGGGGGGGGGGGCGAGGGGTCACAGCTGAGGGTAGCCAACCGGAAGTCACATGGTCAGCACAGCCGCCGGAGCATGCGCACTCCGCCTCGTCTCACTGAGCAGCTCAGAGCAGTAAAAACTCGATCTGAGCGTCACAAAGGCGCCATCTCGTGGCCATGTCCGGTACCATCACGGGGTGCACTGCACTCTCCCAGCAGAGATCTTGCGCTCTACTTCCTGTGGTTGCTTATATCTCTGCCCCAACCTGCCTTTTGGGGACAAAATCTCGCCCATACGCCAGTTTTAAGATATCCTAAATTCTTAGCGCTTTAGGGAGTATTTTGTGGTTTACTTGTAAATAGAGATGAACATATTTATATATAGTAAATTATAAACACTCATTTTTGTTAGTATTTATGTCAAACGAGACATAATCTCTGGGATTACTTTCTACAGTGGAAAGCACCTCATGTGTTGCAGGGTTTTCTTTGTCAACATGACACATGTGCTCAGTCAAAGGGGCAGTCTAATCAACTGTAAATTCAAATTATAAAATGGTTTAGAGCTGAAAAAATAAACAGTTAGATTGTCCTTGAACCCCATTTAACAATTCCCAATTCATAATGTATGAATTATTTGAATTTCATAACTTTTAACAGATGCCTTGTTTTGAATCCGAAATCTTGGCTGGTTCCCCCTGTCCTTAATAGATACACGGGGGACCAGTATATGACGTCACTGGGTTGAGGCAGAGATTAGCGCTAGCGCCGCGAAAGATCTGCTGTGAGAGTGGGTGCACTGCACCGCTCGCCCATCCCGGGGTGTTGCGTGCACCGCACCGCTCGACCACCATAATCAATGCTGGCCATTAAAACTCACTTCACTTAATTATCAGGGTTTATTTACTGTCCAGCGTAACCAACATTATATCAACCAGAACAGATTTAAGTGTCAATAATCCAGTACTTGTTTTAAACAGGCACTCGTTTGGATTCAAGATGGCCTATAAATTCTATTAAGGGACCATCGATAAAGTATGTACGCGGAATTTCAGATTTTTTTTTTACCCACCCACCAACCTTCCCTAAATTCTATTAAGGGACCATCGATAAAGTATGTACGCGGAATTTCAGATTTTCTTTTACCCATCCCCCACCCCTCCCGATTTTGTATGCAATGGGAAAAAAGGAGCATACGCTAAATTCCTGACATTTTTGCCCCCCCCCCCCCTCCCCAGTGTGTACATACTTTATGGATGGCCGCCAAGTACGTTTTCGGGAGAAGATAAAGGCATCAAGCGCCAGGGCTTGTGTTTCTTGTTAGAGCGTGCTTGCACGCGCTAAATACATCATCTAGAGGTTAGAGTTAGGGTTAGAGTGGTCACATTGAACTTTCAGTGTGCTTCCAGAAAACTATCCCTTTACTATGGGCATGCTGTTCACTGTGATAGTGAGAACAGAGCAGGGAGCCAGTGTCTCAGGGTCTTAGAGGTGTGCCCAGCTGACCATGACCAATCACTAGAGACAGAAATACATCATTGACCCACTGTCGCTTGATATATTTTGATCCTAGACTCAGGCAGCCAGTGAAATGACAAGTTGACTGGGTGCAAGTGGGTTACAGAAAACTATCCATAGACTGAATGTAACCCAGACCTTTTGATTGTTATTCATTTTTAATTGCACGCTCATTCATCTGTGACGAACATACTTTTGGCTCCTAGTCTAATTTTTTTTTTATCTGTTTGGAGGTCGGTCGGTTGATCGTCAATCAATATGTCATGACCTTGTTTTAAGGGGGTGTTCCATTGGACCGACGGTAGCCGATTCCGTAGCCAGACAAACGCCGATTATTATCGGATGCCCTAAAATTTCTCAAATCTTTGAAAATGGTAATTTATTTAACTATTATTATCAGAATTAAATAAATTACAATACGTGAGCTTCCTCTTAAGGGCCCAGGAACAATTGATCGGGTGAGAAATCGGCCTGGTGGATTTTGCCCTTTGATGTCAGAATAGGTTTGTTCGTGTCCCAACAAGTCTGAGGATTGAATACCTTTGATAGATTTTAATCAGATCATATATAACCATAGAAGATCTACTGAATGGGAATGATCATTATGTATCTGACATATGTCAGGGAGGGTATATGGGAATGATCAAATGAAGATTTATAGTGATACAGCTCTGCACTAAATCATATCCTCTGTTCCCACTCTTTCAGGATATGATATAGCTAATTCAACCGATCACAATTAAATATAATGCATATAAAGAGATAATCAATGAAAAAGATGATGAATTTAAAGAGATTATTGGTGAAATTTGATGGATATAAAGAAATCATTAACACAATGAATGAAATGCAATGAATAATACAGAAAAAAATCACCGATCCCATATACAACCCTTGAAAAAAATGTCGTCATAACTGCAATCAATGCAAATTAATTTTGTAATCAATGTGTCATCCCATTGTCTGACTGTCATAATGCCCTGTTGCTTATATGTCCATGCATATGCATGAGCATGTATTTAACTTGATATGCATATTAAATATCGTTTATTGTCACGGGCAGACATTATATAAACGTGTCCGCTGCATTCACAAAACAGTCGCCAGGATGTGACCGAACCCGAATAAGTCTACCCGCATGTTGTGTGCATTCTACGGGCAGGTAGGGGGGTTTGGTGAGCCTGAGCGGTCGATGGGTGTTCAATATCCCCGGTCGCTTATATATGCACAGCAGTGGCGCATACGGGCTACGAGGAGGAGGGTGGTGGGGGTGGAGGGATGGTGGGGGGTGCTGGACAAAGACACATAACCGGAGTAGTGCCAGATGTTACTTCGTATCCTGGTCTGTATTTATGAAACGTGCCCCATTGGTGGCAACCTGGCAGGTCGGGGCATGCCCAGAAACCTCCACCACAGCCACCGCTGCCATCAAATCTGGGTGGGTTATCACTGAATCACGGACAAGCCTGATAAAAAAACTCCATAGGCTTAACATTGGGTCACTGTATTCGGTCTGGAGTTCAGAAAAATGAAAAATATCGCTCTAGTGGGATACACTTGACAAATGACGTCATCGATTAATGTAGAAGTAATTTAGACGGGCGGGGTAGGGTAAATTCTAAACCAAACTCGAGTTAGTCGTGTTATTGTTCATCGCACTCCGGCAAGATCGCGTATTACTGTTCTCGGCTTCGCCTCGCGCAGTACTACGTGATCTTGCCGTCGTGTCACGTCGTTTGCGATAAACAACAACACGACTAACTCTTGTTTGGTTTCTCCATAGTATTTATGAAACGTGCCCCATTGGTGGCAACCTGGCAGGTCGGGGCATGCCCAGAAACCTCCACCACAGCCACCGCCGCCATCAAATCTGGGTGGGTTATCACTAAATCACGGACAAGCCTGACTATAAGTGCCGGTCATTTCTGTCTGCGCCGGATTTCTCACGGAGAGAAAATGAGGGGAATGGAGCGGTGGGGAGTCTTCAGAACAGTACAAGGCGAATAAATAAATTATAGCAATAACGGCTGGGCAGGTCCGGGCAACGCTGGCCCCACACAATGGCGCTTGTCAATCGGTTTTACAACGCGATAGAATAACTACTTGATTACCCAATGCCGTGTGGGAAAACGCACCACAAGGGTCCTTGCCTTATTTGTCCCTGTACTTCGGACACCTGGCTTTGGCCGAGTTTTTGTCCTTTTATTGATAAGTCCATTCAGTGCTGTGTAGCACTAAATTACTATTTTGCACATCTACTCTGAAGCACTCACAAAGGCATTGTGTGTTTTTGTGTGCTACGATCAGCTCTGAGTTGACTCACATGTAACTTATTAAAGGTGACGAAAACGTTTTAAAAAAAATGGATGCATTGACTGCAGCTGGGTTAGAAAAAAAAACACGGTGTTTTTTTCCCCGTGGATCGTATTTCAAGTTACTGGCAGCATGACATATCATTGTGGAAACAAATCTAGGGGGTAAATACTACCAAGAAACGTCGCGAGATTTCATATGATTGTTTATATGGCAAGAGTTGTCTTTGCACCACAATATCACAAAGCAGTGCTGAGTGGTATCGCAAAACAATGAATGCCATGTAAACAATCATATGAAATCAAGTGATATTTAGATTTTATCATACCCTTTCACATGTGTTTATCTTCAAATGTCACCTATGGCATATTTATATTTTATGGCATACTTGTGGCATACAGTCACACCATGTTACGTCTATGGGGATTTATGTGGAAACAAATATAGGGGATGATAACTGTCAAGAAACGTCGCGATATTTCATATGGTTGTTTATATGGCTAGAGTTGTCTTTACGGAATGATATCACAAAGCAGAGCTGAGTGATATCAGAAGACAATAAATGCCATGTAAACAATCATATGAAATCAAGTGATGTTCAGATTTTATCCTATCCCGTTAAATGTTTCTAACTTCATATGTCACCCGTGGCATATATACATATTCCATGGCGTAACCGTGGCATGCAGTGGCATGTAAAAACGCCCTATAGGGTGGATGTAGGTCATTTATCTGAATACAAAATAAGTTAAGTATCGAGATTTATATGAGTGAGGGGTTGGGGGGAGGATAAAACGGGAAAGATCAAATCCTCTTTACTCAGTTAGCGTTCCATGTCTTACAGCTGCGCCACAACCCCCACTCTCACCCTCCACTCACACACACACACACACACACACACACACACACACACACACACCTACACACACACACACACACACACACACACACACACACACACACACACACACACACACACACCATGGAGAATTCAGGTGGCTTTCTACCTGGAGTAAGTCTTTTATCTGTCTGTGAAGATTTGGCCCCTGGAGGAACACTTTGTGCGTGTTCTATAGCGCCCTTTAACGTTAGTCTCCGAACACGGCCATCTTGGATTTCAGTCCCAGGCGATATTATACTTAAATGCTTGTATTATCGCTCAATGCTGAGTGTTTCCACCGTGGTGGCGCCACAGGGCACCTCGGAGGGCGCTATAGTGCACGGAGTGATTACTAGTTCTGCCATAATCCTCCAGGAAATTGTAAGATAGCGCCACTGTAGTCGGGGGTTAACTACTGTTATCAGTTGCTATAATCTATAAATAACATTGAGACTGGGCTAAAATTCCTCCATGGCAAGCCCCCACAAATATTTCTAATAAAATCACCTGAAAATTGGTCCTCCCCCCCCCCCGACCTGATGGTTTAGATGGCGAAGGAGGACAACATGGCCGCTTCCATAAGACAATGGCTATATGCCCTATACAAAATGTTGAGTTAAGGCTAAGATTCCTTCATGGTAAGCCCCCAAAAGTATTTCTGATAAAATCCTTCGATAACAAGGAACAAGGTGGCCGTCCCCATAGCATAATAGCTATGTGCCCTATAGCAGACCCTGGAGGGCACACATGTGCGCGCGCAGACTACTTCCTTCAGAGACACAGGAGGAGGGAGGAGGGAGGAGGGGGAGGGGGAAGGGGGAGGAGGGAGGAGGGGGAGGGGGAGGGAGGGGGAAGGGGGGAGGAGGAGGAGGGAGGGGAGGGGGGGAGGGGTGGGAGGAGGAGGGAGGTGAAGAGGGAGGAGGGAGAAGAGGGAGGGGGAGGGGAAGGGAGGGGGAAGGGAGGCAGGAGGAGGAGGGAGGGGGGAGGAGGCAGGGGGAGGAGGAGGGAGGGGGAGGGGAGGAGGCAGGAGGAAGAAGGAGGAAGGGAGGCAGGAGGAGGAGGGAGGGGGAGGAGGTAGGGGGGAGGAGGAGGAGGGAGGGGGAGGGAGGAGGCAGGAGGAAGAAGGAGGAAGGGAGGCAGGAGGAGGAGGGAGGGGGAGGAGGTAGGGGGGGAGGAGGAGGAGGGAGGGGGAGGGAGGAGGGACGGGGGAGGGGGAGGGGGTGAGATCAGCTGCGTGGAGAGCGGGCCCTCTCCAGGGTGGCGCCGTCCGCCTTCCCGCCATTAGGAGGCCTGTCGGCTATTGTCGTCTGCTCTGCTATAGGAGTGGCAGCAGGCGGGAGGGGGGAGGGAGGGATCAGGTGGATCTTAACAGCGCGCCTTCTACCTGTAAAAACCAGGCGATGGGAGCACAGCTTGCAGCCTTCAGTCGATGCTCCAGGGGATTTGGAGTATTAAAAAAACTGTTAAATAAAATCAGAGGGAAAACTAAGGAGCCGATCCAATAGTCAATATTGACTCTTTTGACTCGGATTCGAGATGGTACTAGTTTTTTTGTTCCCTGGTTCTGAGATGTATCCATGAAACTCGTTAAGTTGTGCCTAACCTGGTGTAATATGGTTACTGGAAAATCATCCGCGAGGTGTTTCTTAGTATCTGTCGTTCAACATGATGAACTAATACGTTTATGGTATGTTTTCAAGGTATAGTTTTGCCTGCGCTGGATCTGATATTTTACGGGTATAAATAAAACAATCATATTCATTTCATACTAGACAGACGCTTCATATATGCACAGAAGCTTATGACCAAAAATGAAACTTCTAGCAGCATAACAAGGAGCTTTTTATCAACTACCGCACAATCAACCACAATAAACATCAAACATACAGGCAAGACAAACAAATTCAATTCCTTTTTGGAGACATAGTATAATATACACATAGCATTTACCGTTGGTTAAGGGGCCATCCATAAAGTATGTGTACACGCAGAATTTCTGAAATTTTTGACCCCCCCCCTCCTGATGTTGTACGCGATAGAACAAAAAGGGAGCATACGCAAAATTTCCAAAGTTCTTGAGCCCCCCATCCCCCCTTCAGTACGTACGTACTTAATGGATGGCCCCTTATTCAATATCTTAAATATATTCAAAACGTGAGCCCTCCACCCCCCTTCAGTGCGTACGTACTTTATGGATGGCCCCTTATTCAATAAATTAACCCTTTAAGGACGCATGTTTTAACAAAGAAATGATACAGCACTATTCTTGAAATCTTCAGAAAATGAAAAATCAAAATCAAAAGCAATAAATGATTTATTATTATGTATCATATTGTATGACTAGAAACTTGAATTCTCAGTTTTAACCATTATGTGCCCGTTCTCTAGCCAGACAAACTGATGACACCTGCACCCGTCCTTATGGGTCTAGCTCAGCCCAAGGCAGCCGTCCTTAAAGGGTTAAATATATTCAAAACGTGGGACAAACTGGGCCTGGGTTGGAGTCGAGAAGGGTGTGGGATATTGATGGTAATATTTCAGGTGGTACGGAGGGGGTGATACTGTGAACGGTCTTACCTTGTTCTGATCCGCGTGGACATTAGCCATGGGATCATCTTCGTCCTCCATGGGGGCAGCCGGCTTACGAGTCAGGGTATTCCCTTCAGACCCAGGAGGACTGACCCGGCGTACCAGGGAGTCCCCCTCCCCCCCGTTTGGGAGCTGGGTCTGTGGTCGGATACAGTCCGTCTTGGGCTCCTCAGGGATGGTAAATTTTACCTCCGTTTTCGCTGCATATTTCTGGTTATTGTTCTTCTGGTCGCGTCGCTTGAGCGCAACGATTGCAACGACCAGTAAGGTCGCAACAACGGCCGATCCGAGAACGACACAGACAATGATTATAAGGTGCAGATCAGTGATGCCGTTGCCACCCGTGGATGGTGCCGAACCGTGGACCATGGGAATGTACGGCACGGAGGCATTGACCACCACGAACAACGTAGCCACTGAGATACGCGGCGGCACACCATGATCCTTCACCATGACCACCAACATGAACGTCTTATGGTCCCACTGTGAGAACTGGGCATTCACGAAGATCTCCCCAGTCTTGGGGCCGATCACAAAATCCCCGTTCTCATTCCCCTCCGAAATAAAATAGGTCATTTGTGCGTTCCGATCACTGTCAAAATCATGCGCTAAGATGCGTGTGATCGTGTAGCCCATAGGGACCCTGTTGGACACTTGTACAGTGTGGTTGTCCTCCGTTGGGAAATCTATGATAGGTGCATTGTCATTCACGTCCTTGACGTTAATCACCACCCTAGCAGCATCCCGTGGGTGGATGAGGTTTTTACTCTTGACGTACACATTCATGATATACATTGGTTGCACTTCGCGATCCAGCTTTTGCCTCGTCTTAATCAATCCAGTTTCAGGTTCAATACTGAATAATCTGGATAGGGGGTCAGATTCGTCGAGACTATAGGAGAACTCACTGCTGGAAGGCAGATCAGCATCAGTGGCTGTAACTCGACCCACTTCGGTATTACTCATGGCATTTTCATCAATGTCGAAGATAAACTCCTCTTCGACAAATGTTGGTGCTTCATCATCCTCATCAAGAATTGTGACCAGGATTGTTGTGGTGCCGGTTCTTCGGGGGTCTCCTTTATCAACTGCGAAGACTTGGAATTCCAAGTCTTGGATAAGTTCTCGGTCGAAGTCCATATTGGCTCGAAGCACGCCCTTGTATGGGTCGATCTGGAATGCATTACGAGCATTCACCTCGAGCTCATACTCAATCTCTCCATTCAGCCCCTCGTCTTTATCCCTGGCTGAGACCTGGAGGATGTACGCATTAGGTGGGTTGTTTTCGTGGATGGTTGCGTAGTACATATCAAGAACGAATTTCGGCGTATTGTCATTCATGTCCGTGACATGGACGGGGAGGTGGGATATCGCCACCTGGCCCGGGGTACCTTGATCCTTACAGATGATCCTCACATCATGGGTGGCCTGCATCTCACGGTCCAGTTCCGCCACAGCCATCACTTTGAACTCAGTATCATACAACTGCACCAAACGAAACAACGGGTCATTGAGCGAGCAATTGAACTTGCCGTTAAGCCCGCCATCCGGATCGTACACAGAGATATGGGCGATGAAATAGGGCACTTCGGAGTGCTCCGGTATCTCTGCATGCCCGGATCCAGTGAGGGCATTGATCGTGATCTGGGGTACATGATCATTGATGTCGATCACATGGATGACCACTTTGGTGGGTGTAGGTAAGGAGTCAGTGCCTTGGTCCTGAGCAGTGACGGCCAGGCTGTACTGGGTGAGACGCTCATAGTCAAGGATCTTCTTCAGGTAAATCTGCCCGGATCTTGGGTTGATGCCGAACGTGTCGCCGTGCGCCCGGAGAGTACGGCTGGTGAAGCCGTAAACAATCTCTCCGTTGGACCCTGCATCGGGGTCGTCGGCATGAACTCGTACCACGGTCGTATCAACTGGCGTGTCCTCCCGAACCTCTACTTCGTAACTGAGATTCGTGAATCTTGGACTGTTATCGTTGATGTCCACGACAGTGATATCTATGTTTATCGATCCTGTGTTCTCACCATCCGATGCGATTACTCTCATCTGATAACTCTGCTCCGATTCGCGGTCCAACTCCTCTCTCAGGACCAAATGCAGATCCACAGTTCCATCGGAATTGTTCCTCTTGGTCAAACCGAATTTATTCGTGTACGTATCGAAGGAGTATTCCTTGACACCGAACAATGGACTGTCCTTATCCGAAGCCGAGGGTATGGGGAAGAGCACCCCAGGGGAGGTGGCTTCGGACAAGGACGAAGCCATGTTCTCCTGTGGGAATTTCGGAGCATTGTCGTTGAGGTCCAGAATTCGGACCACAACTTTAACAGCGAGGAAATACTCCACTGGGCGTACAGCCACGTCCATTTTGATATCACAGATGGCCTTCTCCGGGCAGATCTTATCGCGATCCACTCTGGCGGCAGTCCGCAGTTCGGAGCTGTGCTCATCTAGTGAGAACAAGGAGGCGTGCTCGCTCTGGGTGAGGAAGGTGAACTGCAACTTTCTCCTCACAGTCCGATTATAGAACCGATTCAAGTTGGCGTCCTGGAAGATGTTCCCGATGGTGGTTCCCCACTGGACCTCCTCTTGGATCTCGTACTGTAACGGGGCTTCATTGTTGACCCCGAAAGCGCAGGTAACATCGAGGAGGTAAAAGAATGAGGTGAGAGCGAGGAGAAGCCAAGGCCGCGAGCTGCTGGTTTTGTTGACGGCTCGCACCCGCCTTCCTTCCGTCAACACCCCCATGGTGTTCGGCCTTCGGATGTTGACGGCTCGTACTCGCCTTCCTTCCGTCAACAATTCACCCATCGTGCGGTGTATAGGACCACCCCGGCGGTCAGCTCATACACGGACCGGTCTAAGTCACCGTGCGGAAGCCACGTGGTGTATACTGCGAGCTGCTCTGAGCAATAGCATCAACGGCTCCTATATACCACGTACGCTCATACTATGTGTGGTGGAGCTATAGCACTGGTACTAAATAATCCGTTCTGGGTGGTGTGATTGTGGGTTAATCACTGGGTAATAGATAAGGGTGGCTGGTATGATCAAGTCCACTTTCATCTGAGATTTTCCACGCACAGGTGTGTTGGGGATATTCCCATATATCACTAATATCAGGAATTCCCAAGTTCACTCACAACAGGCAAAAATCCGGATCCAAATTCAAAAACACACACTGGGATCCAACGTTGGGTATCCTCCTATATTGTAATGGGACCCCGTAGAGCAGTGTGCGGTGTGTAGAACCCCGGTACTGAAGGTGGTGTTCGGGGTGGTGCGGTGCGGTGGTCGCAGGTGGTGCCCGGTAGTATGCGGTCTGGTGCCTTGGGTCTCGTATACAGCGGCTGCTATAGTATCTCCACACTGCAGTGCCAACGGACAAGCCCCATCACGTTCAAACTGCTACTCACAGGTCAGATCTATCTCTGTATCAGTGTATCTGCAATGATACAAAAAGAACGGAGACTTATTAAAGACCTCAAAGCAATAGTGAAGATCTGTTAGGACCAACATAGAGAACAGGCAAAAATTATCAAAAAAGCTAAATTTATTACAATTAATGCAACTAATACCAAAATCATTGAAATATTTTGTCTATGGGTATATCCTACAATTCACGATTTACTATGTGAAAAATAACTCTTTGGAATTTCTATATATTCTATATTAAAATCATCGTGATATTGATCTTTTAATTAAAACGAGCACGTTGACCCCTATTTTTTATGTTAAATATGTGTACCATAACACTTAGAGATCATCATGTTAACGGTTCAGGAAAATAACATGGGTTTTAAATTTTAAGTCAAATTGACCAATATGCTTTTAAAGACCTCAAAGCAAGAGTGCAATTCTGTTATGACCAACATAGAAAACAGCGCAAAGATCATCTCCACAAAGATGAATTCAATAGTGAATACAACTAGTAATCCATTAAAATATGTTGTCTGTGCGGGGGTAAGATGAAAGTTCACATGATCTGCGCATATAGGGCACATAGCTATTGTATGATGAGAGTGGCTATCCTCCCCCCCCCCCCCGACGCTAAACAAAACACCAGGTGGCGGGTCCAGTTTTCAATTGATTTTCTCAAAAATATTTTTCTTGGCTTCCCATAAAGGGGTTTTAGCCTCGTCTCACGATTATCTATTTTGGAATTTAAAAAAATCAAATTTATAAATTAAGACAGGAGAAAAAAAGTGGTTCTCCATCCGACTACAGTGGCGCTACAAATTTCCTGGCGGATGATGGCGGAACTAGCAATCACTCTGTGCCCCATACAAAACCTTGGGGGTCTATCAACACCTATTACTAAAAGCACTAATGCAATGCAGCTTTGTATATATATGTATATATGGATCGGATGTGGAACGAGTGTTAGGTGTCATAGTGCCACCTTCTCAGAACCACAATAGGGAGTCCTGTTTCACCTCCAACCTGCACTCCAGTGTCCCACAGAGAGGCCCCTGATGGGGGATCCCGTCCCAGGTGCCGCGGGGGCCCTTAAGGGGAGTCAACTGCCACTGTAGGTAATGCCCCAGTCACACTGGCGTAAATTTCGGCGTTTCTTCTACGTATTTAAATTGGTGGGGAGTACGTATTAGCTACGGATTTGGAACGTATCTGTTTGGTTTGCTTTAACGTTTTAGTACGCTTCTCAACGTTTATCAACGCTTATTTACGCTTCTGTACGCATTGTGGTGTTTTTCGGCGTATTCCGACTTTCCTTTACGTATCTCCACGTTTTGCGGCGTTTTGCGGCGTTTTGCGGCGTGTTTTGAAATTTCAAAATGCGTAGAAGAACGTAGACGTGCGTACACGGGAAAACGCCGTTTTTTTACGCCAGTGTGACTGGGGCATCAGGAAGGCATATTAGGGACTATGGCGGGATCCGGATTCAAATAGTGTTTCCCTAAAGATTCTTATAGATTGACATGTGCTGCATATCTGATTAGATTAAGAAAGCATTTGTTTGTAAATAATAAGAAAAGGAAAAACATTGTCTGAAATTATAATGTAAACATATTGCATCATTTGCAACCAAGCCTTAGTTCGCTATTTTCTGCCTACCACAACAATGCTATAACATATAGCGCATATCACAAAAGGGGCTTTTTGCAACTTTTCTAATTTGATAACAAAACAGTCCATTTTGACTTCTACTATGAGTACAATAAAAGTTAAGGTATCAAAATGATCCTCAAATGAATCTATACTTGATTAAACTGGGTTTTGATTTTGCTTCCATATGGAATTTTCACTCATATTCTAAAAGGTCAACATTTTGCCTAACTTTTAGCATGATTTCAGAGAAAATGTGTCAAAAATGAAAATAGATAAATTACCTCAATAAATTCAAAATATATATGACAATAAAGCCCACAATCTCTGGTTAAATATGGTACCCTTTATAAATCTGTATAATTATTACAGCCTAAGTTATGAGAACTTTTGTATATAGCAAGTCAAAAATAACTAGTTTTCAGTCCCCAATATGGTTGCGAGGCCACGAGGGACCCCGGGTAAGACTAGGGAGTACGTTATCGGTGGCGATAAGGCTCCTACTCCAGTGCCTGGGCCTGCTTACTCCAGGCGTTTTGTCTGGGGTGGTTTTAGATAGCTGCACACCAGACACACAGACCAGGATGCCTTGCCGACCGTGGAGGAGTCCTCTGCGTCGCGCCTGGAGTGGTGGGAGTGGTGCTAGATGAGGGGGGGGGGGGGGGAGGAGAGGGGGGAGAGGTGGAGGGGTGGGGGTGGCCGTTGTCAAGTGGATTGGTGATTGTGACACACAGAGGTGTGGGGAGGGGGGCTGGGTGTTGGATGGGGTGGAAAGGGTGGGAGGGGGTGGAAAGGGTGGATGGGGGATAGAGAGAGTATTATGGAGTATTTGGGTTGGGATGGAGTAAAAGGGAGTGGAGTGGGAGGGGGTGGAAGGGGTGGGAGGGGGTACACCGAATGATACTAAAGAAAAAAACATCAATTTTTGGTTAAAGTCTTTTTTTTACCAAAACGAGTTGTTTTCAGTATTTCACCCCTGTACACACTTAAAGGACAGAAAATATACAGGATATAGACCATGGAGAACGGACTGCAATACTCGTAGGGACATGGAGAATGAGTTCCCAATATTAAGCCAAAATACCAGGGGTGAAATAAAGACAGTGACATGGAGTATTGGGGTTGGGAGGGGGTGGAAGGGGCGGGAGGGGGTACACAGAGTAGCCTACGTGGAATATTGGGGTTGGGAGGAGGGTAGAGAGAAAGAGTAGTATGAAGTATAGGGAGTTGGGAGGGGGGTAGATAGAGTAGCATTGTGTATTGCAGGGGGTAAAGGAGGTGTGAGGGGCACAGAACACCACACAGAGGCTGGGGTTGAGATGTACATTGTGTCAGGGACATGTGAAGTGGGGAAGACGGATGCTGTCACCCTCTCACACACGTAAACACTTGACATCACCAACACATCGACTGACCACTTTGTCTCCGTGTACAATTCGTTCTGGAACATCAGTCTCAAAGTGCGCCAGCTATTCATACATGTAAACATGTCCAGCAATCAATGAGTATCCTCAACCACTCATCCCTTTCTCTGCACTTTCCTCTCTCTACTCATGTAAATGCATCCTGCATGTCTGCCTGCCTCTCTCTCTGCATTCATTAATACCATATACCTGTGCTGTACAGATTCGTTCGTCACAGTGTGATGAACTATTAATGATACTACACTCCGTCCCACGTGACTTGTTAAGACGAGGAAACAGGGAGTAGTTAATTTTAAAAAAAAATATATCCCCAGGTAAATCATGATGATAGGGAGACAGAGTGAGGGTTGGGAAATGACATCTGTTCCTTGGTGTTATTGTCAGAAATATTAACAGAGTTCTTCGAAAGTATTAGCGAGTTCGAAGAACGAGGTAAAATTTAACGAGTTCGAAGAATGAGGTGAATAATTCCGACACAAAACGATACACGTACGTACGCAACACTTTCCATTCAGCCACACTAACTATGTGTCCCTATATTACCTGTCTCTAGCCCTCCAGCCTTGTTCTCCCTTTCCCTTCTTTATCAAATGTACCCCATTCTCAATCCGACCACTCTCACTAAGTTTCCCTATATTACCTCTCTCTGTCCTTCCTTCCCTTTCTCTATCCACGTAACCCATTCTCCATCCCAACACTCTCACTAAGTTTCCCTATATTACCTCTCTCTGTCCTTCCTTCCCTTTCTCTATCCACGTAACCCATTCTCCATCCCATCACTCTCACTAAGTTTCCCTATATTACCTGCCTCTGTCCTTGCTTCCCTTTCTATATCCACGTAACTCATTCTCAATCCGACCACTCTCACTAAGTTTCCCTATATTACCTACCTCTGTCCTTGCTTCCCCTTCTCTATCCACGTAACCCATTCTCCATTCCACCACTCTCACTAAGTTTCCCTATATTACCTCTCTCTGTCCTTCCTTCCCTTTCTCTATCCACGTAACCCATTCTCCATCCGACCACTCTCACTAAGTTTCCCTATATTACCTCTCTCTGTCCTTCCTTCCCTTTCTCTATCCACGTAACCCATTCTCCATCCGACCACTCTCACTAAGTTTCCCTATATTACCTCTCTCTGTCCTCCCTTCCCTTTCTCTATCCACGTACCCCATTCTCCATCCCACCACTCTCACTAAGTTTCCCTA
This sequence comes from Alentia gelatinosa, assembly GCA_950022655.1. NCBI lineage: Eukaryota > Metazoa > Annelida > Polychaeta > Phyllodocida > Polynoidae > Alentia > Alentia gelatinosa. The sequence continues at coordinate 4,039,179 of OX465586.1, forward strand.
TATTATCTCTCTATCCACGTAACCCATTCTCCATCCGACCACTCTCACTAAGTTTCCCTATATTACCTCTCTCTGTCCTTCCTTCCCTTTCTCTATCCACGTAACCCATTCTCCATCCGACCACTCTCACTAAGTTTCCCTATATTACCTCTCTCTGTCCTTCCTTCCCTTTCTCTATCCACGTAACCCATTCTCCATCCCAACACTCTCACTAAGTTTCCCTATATTACCTCTCTCTGTCCTTCCTTGCCTTTCTCTATCCACGTACCCCATTCTCCATCCGACCACTCTCACTAAGTTTCCCTATATTACCTCTCTCTGTCCCTCCACCCATGTCCTCCCATCCCTTTCTCTATCCACGTAACCCATTCTCCATCCGACCACTCTCACTAAGTTTCCCTATATTATCTCTCTATCCATGAAACCCACTCTCCATGACTACAGCACACAGTCGGCCTCACGCACTGCACTCAGGGGTTGTAGGGTGATCCATACCCCTCCCCACAACCCCCGCATACCCCCCGCTGTGCACGCGCTATGCGTGAGCGGCCAGGATCGACCGTGCATCCGCGCGTGCAGCCTGCCCGTGCCATGCACGTGACGCGTGCAGGGTGGAGAGGGTGCAGGGTTTAACATAGAGTGGCTCAAGTCTTTCATTCTGGACATTCATTATGAAATACGAATGTGCTGCATTACGATCAATTCCCCCTCGCAATGCCTGACAGGACCAGGGGCCCGTTTGATAATCTAGGTTCGTATTTATTAAAGACCCTTTCCTGTGTGCCATAAAGAGACAGGGACGATGTGGGCTAGCTTTATTCAACACTTATGGACGATCTTATTGACGGCTAATACTGTCTTAGTGAATATATTAAATATTATCAAAAGATAACCCTTGAACGAGGTATAGAGAAAGAAGGCTCTTCATTAGCTATCCTAGATTATTAAACGGGCCCCAGGAATTCACCTGTACCAGGGCTGAGGTGGAGTATGAGGGGTATAAAAGGTGGAGGGTGAAGGGTAGGGCACAGGGACTGAGGCCAGTCTACGTTAAAGGGGGTTGGGTATGTGATCTGCAGGCTGGCTCTAGAGAACCCATAGAACATGGCTTCCTGCCATGGTTACATAGAGGGGGTGGGGGTGAGTGTTTGACAACTCTTGATGCTAGTGCCTGGAGCTTGAGGCTTCAAGCTTGAGGCTTCAAGCTTCAGGCTTCAAGCTTGAGGCTTGGAGTTAGAAAGCTGGAACTTGGGAATCGGAGATTGATGGAAGGAAAATTAGAAATGGAACTTGGGTTTGAGACTAACAGCTTATGCCCCAGTCACACTGGCATAAAATTTGGCGTTTCTTCTACGTATTTAAATTGGTGGGGCCAACGTATTAGCTACGGATTTGGAGCATATTTGTTTGCTTTGGTGTAAAGTTTTAGTACGCTTCTCAACGTTCATCAACGCTTATTTACGCTTCTGTATACGTATTGTGGCGTTTTTCGGCGCTTTCCGACTTTCCTTTACGCATCTCCGCATTTTGCGGCGTTTTGCGGCGTATTTGTAGATTTCAAAATGCACGGAAAAAAGTCGTTTTTTACGCCAGTGTGACTGGGGCATTAAGAGCTAGGACTAAGGACTAGGACCTTATAGATTGAAGCTAGGAAATCGCTGATGAACCCAAGAGGTTGCAGCTCACGGCATTGGAAGCCACACTCATGGTGTATAGACTTAGAGCGTGCTGCTAGATGCTTGCTGCCTGGACCCAGGCCTCGGGTCTCAAGCCTCTAGGCCTGGGTCCAGGCGCTTTGGTCTGGGCTTACATCTCGGGGTGGGGACTTTGCATCCTTGGTAATTAATCCCAGGGCGATCACTGTCACCAACACACCCCCAAGTCGCCCCTCCCCAACCCGCCAGCGCACAGTCTCTAAAAGGGCGGCGTCATGTAATGTTAGCCGCGGTATCGAACATCATATAGAAACATGTCCCGTACCGCGGCTCCCGCCCTACCTCTCACCCTCCTCCCTCTCCCCCTCCCTCTCCCCTCTCTCCCTCTCTCTCTCTCTCTCTCTCTCTCTCTCTCTCTCTCTCTCTCTCTCTCTCTCTTTCTTTCTCTCTCTCTCTCTCTTTCCCTCTGTGTCTCTATCTCTCTCTCCCTCCCTCCCTCTATCCCTCCCTCTCTCTCTCTACCGCTATCCCCCTCTCTCTCTCTCTCTTTCTCTCTCCCTCTCGCTCTCGCTCTCCCTTCCTCTCCCTCCCCCTCTCCCTATCTCTCCCTCCCTCTCTCTCCCTCTCCCTCCCACCCTCTCACTCTCCCTTTCTCTCCATCCCTCCCTCCCTCCCCCCAGCTCCTTCTCCCTCTCTAATTCTCTCCCTCCCTCTCTCCCTCCCACTCCCCCTCTCTCTCCCTTTCTCCCCACCACCCTCTCCCTCTCTCTCCCTCTCCCTCTCCACCCTCTCTCCCTCTCTCCCTTTCTCCCTACCACCCTCTCCCTCTCCCTCCCTCGCTCTCCCTCGCTCTCCCTCCCTCCCTCCCTCCCTCCCTCCCTCCCACTCTTCCCCGTATGGATCCCTCTCTGTTAGCTCAGCTCAGGGCCGGTATCGGAAGGTCGATACAGTACACGGCCAGCCTTATGTTACTCCCTTCTCCCTCCTGCTCCGAGTCAACTCAGCCAACATAAGGAGTTACTCACTCACCCTATGCCAGGCTTAGCTATAATCTGTATGATATAATACTATTGAGTCCACACAGGGGCCTGAATTTGTGGAAGTGTTTGACCACCAGTGCCAGGGAAAGGAGAAAGATATCAATATGAATTGTGAGTATATTCATTTGCAACCCTGCCGACAAAACGCAAAAGAAATAATTGTGTAACAGTTGCAAACAGAGGGTTAAGCAAGCACAGGCAGTTCGATGTAGAGTTATATACCCTGCACTACACAGTCACTTCTATTGTAAAGCATTTTCTATTGATTTTCAAGCATAATACATGTTTACATACGAATAGCCATGCCTGTGTCCATTTGTGTATACATGGATATGTTGGACGCATTATCATTTCGTACAGAAATCTATGCGCATGTGTAGTCATTTATCCTGCCCCTCATATTAATCCCCATAGATCTAACATGGTGTGACTGTATGCCACGGTTATGCCATAAAAGATTTATATGCCATGCGTGACATATAAAGTTAAAAACATGTATCGGGGTAGGATATAATCTAAACATCACTTAATTTCATATAATTATTTACATGGGGTTTGGTGTCTTCCGCTACAGATATAAATCAGCTCATTTGGCAAAGACAACTCATGCTATATAAACAATCATATGAAATTATGTGACGTTTCTTGATAGTATATATGAGTATGAATATCTATATGTATAATTGTATATATATAATATGTATATGGTCATGTCGTACATGTAGTATATGGGATATGTAGATCTAGACTTTACTGCCTTTTCCGTCCGATTGTAATACCTCAAGTTACCAAAGTAATATACCTCTCGGGTATGAAGTGAAACACTGTTTATCTTTTTCTTTTCTTTTTCTTGTTGTTCTTGTTAAATCAATTGTTAATCATCATGTCTGTTTTGATGAAGTTTGTAAAATTCATATACAAGGGCTTTTTTCACAATCAACTGGCTAGACCAAGGAAACCAGCCTTATAAAAAGACTGAGGTCTCAGCCCCTTTATTGAGAGCAATCGACAATGTTGTACGAAATACTTCAAGTCCCTGTATTCTGTAAGTCTCAATACAGGAATTTTCCACACAAAAAATGTATATATATATTTATCTCACCCCTGGAATAAATGTCCATAGGCTTAACACTGGGAACTCGTTCTCCATGCCCCTACAAGTATTGCAGTCCGTTCTCCATGGTCTATATCGTGTGTGTTTGCCATTCTTTTAGTGTGTACAGGGGGGAGATAAATACATAAAGCAACTCGTTTTGGCCAAAGAAGTCATTCTCCATCTCGTTTGAGTGCTATGTGATTTTCACTCGGCTGTCGCCTCGTTCATATCACACCGCATCAAACTCATGGAGAACAACGACTTTGACCAAAACTTGTTGGTTTCTTCTCTAGTATTACCTCATTGGAAGATCTTTCATCGAAAGAAGTGAATAAAGTTTATAAATATATATATATATATATATATATATATATATATATATATATATATATATATATATATATATATATGTATGTATGTATGTATGCGCGTGCGTATGAGTGCCTACGCATCTATATACGATGTCCACTAGATCTCATATATTATAATCCACATAATCCACATGACACGTATAGGCGTGATCCTAACATCTGATAACTCCATAGTGGTAACAATAAAGATTAAGCGATGACCATGTCATTGCCTTAGAAAACCTCACGTACTACGTCTAATAAATCAATGGATTAGATGGAGTACCCTCTCAGAACCATGTCTCTCTTATCTGTGAGGTGTAGTCACTGTTGTAAACCTATCAGTGGAGTATCATGGCGCTCTTATCACCTGGTGGTTGTGGTGAGGGGGCTACTTGTGAGAATTGCCCACCTGTACAGGTGTGAGGGGTGGAGCGGATATCTGCTACTGAATGACCACCTGTAAATTCTCCTTAAGTGGTCGCCTCGCAATGCCCTTCCATAGATTAAACTGAAAAGCGACTGTCAGGTTGGATATGAATATGAGGATCTATTGTCCACGTAATACGGAGCCTCCGTACTAAACCTATGGAGAATACAGATCACTATTATTACCCACCTAATACAGAGTCTCTTTACTAAACCTATGGAGCCTACTGAAATCTATGGAGAATACAGATCGTTATTATTACCCACCTAATACAGAGTCTCAATACTAAACCTATAGAGACTACAGATCGCTATTATTACCCACCTATTACAGAGTCTCTATGCTAAACTTATGGAGAATACAGATCGCTATTATTACCCACCTATTACAGAGTCGCTATACTAAACCTATGGAGCCTACAGATCGCTTTTCTTAACCACCTAATACAGAGTCTCCATATTAAACCTATGGAGCCTACAGATCGCTATACTAAACTATGGAGCCTACAGATCGCTATTATTACACACCTAATACAGGGTCTCCATACTAAACCTGCTATAGAATGCTACTGAGTAAAATACGGAAAGCTGTATTCTACTCAGAAGAATACGGAAAAATATTCCCAGCGATCAAAGTAGTGCATGAAAATATCGGCGGCTCTCCATTCTTACTTTTGATAACTTATATTTGGAATGATAATGAATAAATACAACATTATGAATACAACATTACCATGATTTTGATTTGTATTGTCGTATTCTCCTTGTAGTTAATTGTACCTCAATATCCTCGCATTGGCCCGGATATCAATACGCGCTAACAACGCGAATAATATGCCCATGTAGATAAAGAAAAACATGGTGATATTGTATATTCATATTTGCTGACGTTTAATTTGAGCTGTATTTTAAGTAGATAGCCGGCGGGTTCAATCCGTCTGTTTCACAAAACAGATATCAAACTACATGTATCCCCAGTATTTACTCACAGATATAATAACACGTACAGTCCCTAATGAGTAGGTGTTGTATGACCGTCAACATTTGTAATAACTACAATACGTGCGCAGTTTGTAATTAGGTCGTGTCCCAACTGGTGTCGTACTTGTCGTAGAAACCAATTACGTGTGTCGTAGAAACTAATTACACGTATACGTATATATTTGGGCAGCTGTCGCCCTGGATAATGCACTTCTTATTAACAGCCAGTTTTCCCGCCAAAATATGCTGATCATAGTACATTATGTCGACATAAGGTGGTATGAACACTAATAACATAGATAATACTGATAATGACACCGGCTATGGCGGTTAATTCAGTAATACTAGGCAAACGAAGGAACGGAGCCCTAGTGGCGTAGGAGACCTGGATAAGTAAGAAAAAAATATATAATTATGAGGAGGAGGATAGCTAAAGTTATTATTTCTTTGTCCCCACTCATTCTAACTCTAACCACTTATTACTGTGCACCATATTGTCTGTTCCAATATTATCCAAGCAAACAGTCTCTGTTTTTCGCTGTGTACTTCATCTAGACCGTTATCTTACCCCTGGTGTTTTTGTCCCATAAGCTTAACATTTGGAACTCATTCTCCATGCCCCTACGAGTATTGCAGTCCGTTCTCCATGGTCTATATTTTGTGTGTCGTCCATTCTATTAGTGTGTCCAGGGGGGGAGATAAATACAGAAAGCAACTCGTTTTGGTCAACGAAGTCATTCTCTAACTCATTTGAACACTACGTGATATTCATTCGGCTGTCGCCTCGTTCATATCACACCGCATCAAACTCGTGGAGAATGACAACTTTGACCAAAACTTGTTGGTTTCTTCTTTACTCCTCAACTCTGTTCCTGCTTGGATATTAGCCTACATGTTCCTATATGCATACATGTTACACAGTACATACAAAATCATCATACATATGATTTGTATTTGTTAGTAAAGTTTAGATTAAAGAATCTTTAAAATCAGAAACATGACTAAAGCATTAGCAAAAAGGATTGAATTCCGAAACATAAATTATATGTAAATAATAAATAGCAAAGTTTCTTTACTTTTTCTCCAAGATTACCATTATGATTTTTGGTATTTTCCCAACATCTCCATAGAAGACTCACCTTTGATGAGTCACAGTCAGTATATGATGAATAATCATGAAGCATTCTCAGAAGTAGTAGATTAAATCCCCAATGATGATATCGTTCTGATAGTAACACACCATACCCAGCACCCACGCCGGGTTTTCCCCTCCCAGGACACAGAGAATTAGACATATCGACTTCCAATAGGGCGTGACTCTAGTGCAAACATATCACTCCTGTGCTGGGAGTTTCTGACGGTCAGAACAAAAGGGGGGAGAGTGATGTTTAAGTCCTGTTACATCACCACGTGGTAGAGTAACCTGATCTTGACTGAGTCATACACAGCTGGTAAGTAACCATAGCCAGCACTTAAATCACATAGTTACCTATGGTGTATTTCCATTAACGTCGAAACAATGGAATAAAACGGGTCGATATTTCTTATTGGGTGCTGTAACCGGCAGAGGGAGTTACTATAGAGGAAACCTATGAGAGTTTAGGTGGTGATCTATAAATCAAAAACTAGCACGATGACCCCTGATTTTTACGTTAGACATGTGTTCTACAACACTTGGAGATCATCATATCAAATTTTCAGGAAATTGACATGGGTTTTAATTTTCAAGCCGAATTATTCGATATGCCTTTAAAATCCCACTTCGATTGTCTCTCACTTTGTATCAAACCTGTGGGCTATATCATGTAGTTCTTGCATTGTCTACTGCGTCTTTGAAAACGAGTGGCATTCTACCGTGACAATGTTAAGACACTATTAATTAACTTACTTCTTAATGAAAGCTTCGATGAAAACCAAGCTACTGTGTTATAATTATGTTTCCCAATTACACATTTAATTAGCTCTACTTATGGGGCAATGTAGCATATCCTGGAGTGAGGTATTAATTATGAATCAGCGTTCAGCGTCTTAGATTACACAGCTACCATGAAAACGTATCAACCTGAAAACGTCTTCACTAACTTTTATACCTTTACAGGCAAATCCTGTCTCTTTTGGGTAGTTTCTAGGTACGATGTTGATGAAGGCATATATAAAATCTTTTAAAAACAGATGGCATGATAAAATCAACCAGGTTATTTGTCAATTGTGCCCATTCCATATACGTAGATTTTATCTCACTCCTGGTATTTTTTCTCTCCATAGACTTAACATTTGGAACTCGTATCCAACGCCCATGAGATATTTAGGAAAAATATCCAATGGGGAATTATGTCACAAAGGTTAGCCCATTAGTCAATGTGAAGGGTGAGCTCAATTCTGAAACCTATTCAAGTTTAGGGTTAGAGCTAAATCCCATCTTGCTTTGAATCGCTACGTAATTCACCCGGCTTCGCCTTGTAAATAACGACACGATTCAAACTCGATGGGATGCAAGCTCAGACTCTAATTTTTTTCATAGGTTTCCTTTATGATACCTCATAATCCATTTTACTGATAATAGTATATCATTGACACATCTTCTGAGACATCTTATACACAATCCCTCAATTTCCACCCCTATCTTTATAGCATTCTAACCCTGGAGGTACATTCAGTAACATGTCACCCTGAATCTTGTTTGAGGTGCTGGTCCAATATTTACCTTCACCCCCTCCCACCCCCGCCCTGGTAGTCACCCCATCGCCTGATGCAAACCCCCCTAGTAGTACAGGGTGGGTGTTTCCCCCGCGGGGACTCCAGGGTGGGTCGGCGTACCCTGTACTCGGGGGATACGTGTACCGCGTACCGTGTACCGTGTACCGGTGGTGGCGGGTGTTGTGTACCGTGTACCGGGTGTGATGGGGCCCAGCAGCCCGTCTCTGGTCAGCGTGGTACGAGTACCGCGTACCGTGTACCATGTACCGTGTACCGCGTACCGAGTACCATGTACCGTGTACCGTGTACCGTGTGTGACGGGCCCGGCAGCCAGTCTCTGGTCAGCGTGGTGGTGGCGTGTACCATGTACCATGTACCGTGTACCGCGTACCGTGTACCGTGTACCGGGTGTGACGGGGCCCGGCAGCCCCTCTCTGGTCAGCGTGGTGGTGGCGTGTACCGTGTACCATGTACCGCGTACCGTGTACCGTGTACCGCGTACCGAGTACCGCGTACCGTGTACCGGGTGTGACGGGCTCGGCAGCCCGTCTCTGGTCAGCGTGGTGGCGGCGTGTACCATGTACCGCGTACTGTGTACCGTGTACCATGTACCGGGTACCGTGTACCGTGTGCCGTGTGTGACGCGGCCCGGCAGCCCATCTCTGGTCAGCGTGGTGGCGGCGGGCGCCGCGTGATTGTGACAAGTGGCCGGCGCTAATTAGTTTTTATCTGATCTAGCAGCTGGCCGCTGGCCGGCGGGCGTACAGGTGCGCGGGACGGCCCGGGTTTGTCCAGCACTCGTAATGAGTCTGTGAGGCGTGCGGCGCAACCTGATAGCGGGGACGGCAGGGCCTGCAAACACTCCACATGGCACCCGCCCAGTCTGTTCTGCCCATCTACATGCCTGGTATATGTCTGCTGCCCATCTACCTGCTTGTCAGATGTCCTCTGCCTATCTAGCTGCCTTGTACCTTGCCTCTGCCTATCTACCTGCTTGTCATATGTCCTCTGCCCATCTAGCTGCCTTGTACCTGGCCTCTGCCTCTCTACCTGCCTGGTATCTCTCCTCTGCCCATCTCCCTGCTTTGTATATGTCCTCTGCCCATTTACCTGCCGTGTATATGTTCTCTACCTATCTACCTGCCCGGTATCTATCCGCTGCCCATCTACCTGCCTTGTATATGTTCTCTACCTATCTACCTGCCCGGTATCTATCCGCTGCCCATCTACCTGCCTTGTATATGTTCTCTGCCCATCTACCTGCATGGTATCTGGCCTCTGCCCATCTAACTACCTGATGTATGTCCTCTGCCCACCTAACTATCCAATATCTGTCCTCTGCCCATCTACCTGCCTGATGTCTGTCCTCTGCCCATCTACCTGCTTGCATCTATCGTCTTCCCATCTACCTGTTTGATATATGTCCTCTGCCCATCTACCTGCCTGATCTCTGCCCTTTGCCCATCTCCATGCCAAGTAATTTTCCTCTGCCCACCTTCCTGCATGCCCACTATCCTCTGCCCATCTACCTACAAAGTAACCTTCCTCTGCCCATCTACCTGTCTGGTAACTGGTAAATGTTCCTGTTACTGGGTATGAAATCACGTATACATTCACGTGAGTGAAGAATGTACATGTACTTCATGTGATGCCACCTGCTCTGCACCCCATCTAGCGACATGCAGACGTACTACTACTACGTGCATATCGCGCATGATTTGTGCTGTGTGGGTGTCTGGGAACGGTCGAGGGGGAGTGTGCTGGGGGGACGAGGCGGGGATGTGTTCTGCCCTGCCTCCCACCAGGGGACGCTTGTGAAGCACGCCACCTCACGTCAGAATAGACGTCAAAACGTCACTCTCCAAGCTGAGTAAACAGACAGTCGCCCCTTGTGTGGGCTACAGGGTCAATGCTACAGATATACAATACATGGTGTACGTATGTGCTTCCATGTCAACCCTCACTCACCATTCAACATGCGTACCTCTCCCTCATACTACTCACACACTCAGATACACACACCTCCTATTTCATTGCTGCTTCTCACACACACTCACCAATGTCCAGGTGATAGCAGCGACTGATGATTCATAGTTAAAATAGCCTAGTTTTAACCTCACGCTCCACATCTGTCCCCTTGCCGGGCATGGTGGCAAACACCGGGGTGCTTTCAATATCTCAGGGTATTCACATAAAGTATCCACGTTCTAAGCACGTACGTACGCACACAACCAGCAATAACTGTAAATGTTGCATAAGGATTAAAACTGCGGGTGCTCTGTGGGGAATCTGTGGGTGGTGAAACCCGTTTAGCGGGGTACCCTCATCTTGTCTCACCCAGATGACGGTTAGAAAGGCGACCCTGGAAATAGATGTAAGTAATTGTGGATCTAAGGAGGGAGGGAGGGAGGGGGGCGGGTGGGGAGTCTGAATATGTTTCATCGATGTATCTCGAAACTGTTCAGGATTGTATGAGTAACAATGTATGAACAATTAAGAATACCATACATGTATGTATATATCTATATATGTACATATATAACATACTCCTGTTATACACACGTGCTTATAAAACAGATCCATATTTGGTTATATATATATAGGGTCATCTTCAACCGTTTCTGGATGTATTTGTAGTCGCGGGGCAGTGGCTGTGTATAAGGCGCCGTATATATATATATATATATATATATATATATATATATATATATATATGCGTGTGTATATATCATACGTATATGTATATATATGTATGAGCGTATATATATCATATGTATATGTATATATATATATATATATATATATATATATATATATATATATATGTATATGTGTATATATGCGTGTGTATATATCATATGTATATGTATATATATATATGCGTGTGTGTATATCATATGTATATGTATATATATATACGTTTATATATATTTATATATATTAGTATTTCCGATTATTTCCTAAAAAGTTACTTTCAAGAAAATGAACCTTTTGGAGACACAGCCAGAAAAAGGCAACTGATTATATTCAAATGGAAGCACACACCCTCTCTTAAGCCCGCTGATCCTATTACCACGGTCACCCCTCCAGAGAGGGAATAAGATGAACCAGTCACAATCTCAAGTGGAAGTGTTCAGGTAACTTTAATGCGCATTTCTACCACGTAAAATGAAATGCTTTGAACACTATGAGATCTTGATAGCAGGTTTGTAGTTTGATGTGTCTGACAATAATGCTTTATGATAGTTGTGTATAAAGGAATGCATGATGATACGTTATAAATGCCCTGGTTCCAGTTAGATATGAGCGCGTGTCTCTCTAGATGAGGCTGACTGTACTTACACTGTCTGTAGGTAGCAGGATACTTGTTAAATACGGCCGACTGTACATGGACTCACTCTGAGAGCGGAGTAGGTCCCATGAACTTGACGAGTGGTAGAAATCCAGGTATGACGTTACAGAACTCCCAATGAGGACTCTCCAGAACTCCAGGTGTTTCTGCCTCTTACTCCACACCTAGTGACGTACCCGCACACACGTGACCACTCCAGTGGCTGACTGTAAAGTAACCGCACACACCCCCCACTCACTCACAATGAATGACCATGCAGGTGGCGTCATTGACCAATCAGCGGCCAGGCTCCAGGAGTAGGGGCAATGGACGGTCATTGATAATCACAAGGGGGGGGGGGTGTTGTATGTTATTCCCCCCGGTCACGGGGATACTCTCCGGCCGGCCCGTGTGTCTCTCCCCGGGCTAACCCCTAACGAGCTCGGCGGCTGTTACCTCGTCCTGCGGCCTCCGAGACAAAGCGTGGTGGTGCGCTGAGTGCCGAATGCGGCCCGGCACCATAAACACCTACACACGTGGTACAGTAGTCCAATAGTAGGGCAGGGGGCGGGGAGGGGAGGGGAGGGCGGCTGGCTGTCAAACATCCCCGGCCATCGTGCGCCGTCCACCCGGCAATCACCACCCGCCACCCGGTCTCCTCACAGACGTTCTAATTGCTCCTAATGCTTGTCCATATCCCGCACTTATTTCCCGTTCATTTCCTCGCTGTGGCTACCTACTGGTAGTCCCTTTGATGCAGTCCCTGGGTGTCCCCCATACCTAGAAGGATAATCCGTTGGGGGAGTGCCATAATCCAGGTAGCGTGGATCCTATCTCTCATCCCCTGGTGTATGGGGTATGTATATATCACTGGGTGCCTGTAGTGAATGCTTCATGTATATATGTATGTGTGTTATTCGTCCCGGGGCATACAAGACTGACGCGTGCGGGGCACGGGGACCGACTGACGGCGTGCCCGGCTGCGTCTCCCGCCGCCCGCCTGCCCGTACCCCCTCCCCTCCCCTCCCTCCCCCACACCACCCCCCAACACACACCACCTTCGTCAGGTAGTTCGCCTCACCTACCGGGTTACCATGGTTACTGGGAAAACTGAGTAATTACTGCTTGTTTAGGCGTCGGCGTCGCCAGAGCGTGCCGCCAGGTGCGCTGGTGGTGGCGGTGGGGGCAGTTTGATGGTGGGATGGAGGGAAGGAGGGGTTATAGGTTTTGATGGGGATTGGCTGAATTCCCCCTGTCATGGCTGGGGTGCCTGCCCCAACCCCTCCCCTCACATCACCCCTATTTCCCCTCGAACCCCTCCCCCCAAACCCCCCCCCCCCCCTCTGTTCCTCCCCCACCAGTCACGCCCCACTGCGCCCCCTTGAAGTAGTCGCGCCCAACCACTACACACACATACACACACCTCAACACGCATTCCCTGGTGGCGGGTGTGGGAACTACACTGGTAATTACCCCGGCGCCGCGTCAACTTCCTCCAGCGATGCCCACGCCATGTTAATAGAGTGGACCAAAGGCAGCTGTTTCCATTCGCTCAATGTCGATATTGTCTACGGGCGTCGACTTGTGCTGCCGCCATTGTGGCCGTGATTGCCACATTCGCATGCATTAAGTATGAGCCCGACACCTTTTTATCGCTTTGTTTTTCTTTTATAGAGCGCAGCGTAGGTTTTTTTATTTTTTTTATTAAACTTTTTTTTCTTACCGTATCCCAGACACAGAAGAAGTTGTTGACCCTTATCGCTATGAAGTATAAATATCTGCATCACGGTTTCACATTGGGGACCACTTATTTATCTCACTCCTGGTAATTTCCCCCGTATACTTAAAATATTTAATGTGGGATAATGTTATAAAGGTTAGCCCATTGGTCAATGTGAAGGATGAGATAAATTCAGAAACCTATTCAAATTTACGGTCAGAGCTTGATCCCATCTCATTTGAATCACTACGTAATTCACGCAGCTCCGCATTGTGAATTACTCCGCGAATCAAACTCGATGGGATACAAGCTCTGAGCATAGATTTCCTCTATAAAACAACCACTGCGGTTATATTGATACAGCGACTGAGACAACGACCCTTCATCCTCCTCCTCCTCCACTCTAATGCTTAGCAACAATAGCCAACACCCATTTGCCTTTCCTGACAACACCAAACATGGCACTTACAATGTATTGTCCGCCATCCGGCCACCAACACCTAGACTGGCCTCAGTCCCTGTATCCTACCCCTCCACCCCTTCTGAGTGACACAGGGACTGGTCTCATCCGTAATCGGCCGTGTAGACTGGCGCGATGTAGCGCCACACTCCCCAAGCAGAGGTCTGCTACTGGTCAGGATATCTGCTTGGAAATTGATACCCTCTCACTTTGATCTCAATCGAGACATAGTCAGGAGTAGGCGAAATATATTGTTAAGACAACACAGGCGGCCAGGGAACTGGAGGAGGGGAGGTGGGAGAGGTAGGAGGAGCTATAGGGGTACAGGTAGGGGCTTGGGGCCATAAACAGGAGATTCCCTTCACAGTGGACAAGTCTTTGATTCATGGGCCAGTCAGAGAAGGACACATACTATAATGAATCGTATTCCAATTTTCTTTAATCATTTAATGAATGTTCATAATCAAAGACTTGAGCAAGTCTAACCAACACCCTGCCCACAATGGCCCCCACCTCCGCTCCCACCTCCACCCCACCCAGCACAGATCAGATAGAGTAACTAACGGCTAGAGGGGGAGGACAGGTAGTCATTTCTGGGGTTGTTCACACACTTTGAGCCTCTCCTGCTACAGTAATTATGCCCCGTTACTGTGCATAGCTGTGCGTTTATATTGATTAACGCTCCATTGATTACACATCTCTGCTGCCCTGCTGCATGCCCAGCGTGAAACATCACTATAAAGATAACCGCGATTGTGCGATCAATTCTACATCCGTATCCCAAGCAGCAGCAAACTGCTCCAGCCTTATTATTGTGGTCCATTTTTCATACACATGCCCCCAGGGGTGTACAGGAGTTGAATGATTGCCAATGAAGGCGGATGTGAACGGAAGAAAATTGCTGCTCCGAGTTTATAATTTTATTATTAGATAAAGGCCAGGGACCCATCAATAGTCGCGATGAAATGCAATATGGAGGGGTCCATATGAATCCGGTTTCGATATTAACTACCTGGCCATGAAACAATGCCCAATAAGTTTCCAATATGCATTTTTTTTCGCTTGCATATACTCTGCGAGTAGAATAGGTTTCATTGTAAATTATTTCCCCTTAATGCCCCAGTCACACTGGCGTAAAAAAACGGCGTTTTCCCGTGTACGCACGTCTACGTTCTTCTACGCATTTTGAAATCTCAAAATACGCCGCAAAACGCGGAGATACGTAAAGGAAAGTGGGAATGCGCCGAAAAACGCCACAATGCGTACAGAAGTGTAAATAAGCGTTGATGAATGTTGAGAAGCGTACTAAAACGTTAAAGAAAAACAGACAGATACGTTCCAAATCCGTACCTAATACGTGGTCCCCACCAATTCAAATACGTAGAAGAAACGCCAAAATTTGCGCCAGTGTGACTGGGGCATTAAGGAAAGTCGGAATGCGCTGAAAAACGCCACAATACGAAATCAGAAAATCAGACAGATACCTTCCAAATCCGTACCTAATACGTAGAATATATGTAGAAGAAACGCCAAATTTTATGCCAGTGTGACTGGGGCATTAAGATATTTTACTTGTACATACATTATATGTTATTCACCTGAGCAATTGCACCAAGACCAGATGTTGATAATTGAATACTGCATCGTTTTACCATGGCGGGGTAGTACCTTTCTCTATGATTTCCTGTCACCTGTTATGACTATTAGCCTGAAAAAAGTTCTATGCATAGAAATTCGAGCCATGGCTGTGGAGACGAAATGGGTGACCTTACAAAGGTATATTTAGCAATGCAAAAAGAAAATACCATATCGGCATGCTACCACCTGTTTATATGAAACATAATGCTTAAGTTACAGTAAAAGTAACAATTAGTGCCTTCTGTGATCCTCTATCAAGCAGTCTGTCTCTATCTCGCTCTCTTACTCCCTTATTGCATTCCCTCGTTAATTCGCTCGTACGTAGTACTTACAGTTATATCTAAGCTTCAAATTACAGAGCACACCAATCTCCAGCCTAACACGGTTATTAGCTAGCTCCACGGTTGACAGTAAACATGTGGTCACACACTCACACAAGAAAAAACACCTCAAAGTGGATACAGAATAACTTCATAGATTATCCAAGTAAAACTGAGACTATATAGTAAACTCAATTATTACCTCCGCCAGACCGTAACACGCGAGCGTGCGATGCTGGCATAGTAAACCTGTTTTCTCATAGTACAGGCTTTGGGGAATTAATATAATAACCCCAGTCACCATGACAGGTGTCTGTGGCCAGCCCTCGGCATTCACTCATCTTATTAAACTCATCACAGCCAATTATACGTGGTTCCCAACGACCATGGCCACCAGGGGAGAAAGTGGCGTGCTATAGGGCATAGTGACATGTCTCCGGAAGTGGATGCGACAGGTTGCGTTGTGGATGTCGGGAAGGTAACAGGAGGTGGAAGAAAATGGAAAAGTTTGTTTGTGAATGGAGAAATACGGATAATCATTTAGGAGACAGGTGGGTGAGTAGATATTAGACAGTATTAACCTGTTTCTGATACTAGTGGGTGTATCCTCAGTATAGTTGCCACGTAGTAATATACGAGCGTGAGCGAATATATTGCATAGAGACAACTACGAATATATTGTATTTATTATTCGAGTTAATAAATGTAGACCCAACATTGCAAACTCAAGTTATCGAAGGAAAAGCAAAATGGTTGCCGAGGAGTATACAACCGCTTTTATCTGAAACATGTACGCACTATTTTTCAGTATGCACTATTGCTCGCTTTATCGGAACCCAGAGCGTACAACATATCTGTATGCTCCGGGTATGGCGATACACACTCCCTATGTGTTTTCTATGTACACTTTGTATTAGGTGGATATATCTGTATGCTCCGGGTATGTAGATACACACTCCCCATGTGTTTTCTATGGCCACTCTCTTTTTTATAAGGTTTTATTGTCATCCAGTTCACATATTACATGATATATGATTTTCAACTACAAATGTCAACAGTAAGAAATAAATACATGGGGAAAACCGTCTGTATTAGGTGGATATATCTATATGCTCTTGGTATGGTGATACCCACTCCCTATGTGTTTTTATGGACACTGTGTATTAAGCTGATATATCTGTATGCTCCGGGAATGGCGATACACACTCCCCATGTGTTTTCTATGGACACTTTGTATAAGGTGCCTATATCTATATGCTCCAGGTATGGTGATACACGCTTCCTATGTGTTTTCTATGGACTCTTTATACTAGTTGGATATATGTGTATGCTCCAGGTATGGTGCTACACACACCCTATATGTTTTCTATGGACGCTTTGTATTAGGTGGATATATCTGTATGCTCCGGGTATGGTGCTACACACTCCCTATGTGTTTTCTATGGACACTTTGTATTAGGTGGATATATCTGTATACTCCGGGTATGGTGAAACACACTCCCTATGTGTTTTCTATGGACACTTTGTATTAGGTGGATGATAATACTATATACTATTCAGAAGTCTGGGACCACCGAGAAATGGGAGGAAGGGGTGTGAGTTGAGCACGCTCGCGGGGGTTTGCGGCCCTGTTTACTGGTCTGGGTCTAACCCTCCTCACCTCCTCATCACAATGACCTCACTGTGTGCGCTATGACACTCGACACGTGGTGACGGGGGTGAGGGGGTGATTTGTACCACCCGACTCCCCCCGGACATAGGTACGCGTGTCGGCCGCGAGGTGTCGCGACCTGCTGCGGTGTAAGGTGGGAGGGTATGTAGACGTTAGGGCCTAGACTTGCCTCAAGTCTTTGATTATGAACATAATATGAATGAATAAAATGAATTACAATGTGTAAGGTCCCTCTGACTGGCTCAGGAATCAAACCTGTGTCAGCCAGGCCAAGGGGAGAGTAGGTGGAGGGGTAAGGAGGGCGTGCGGTGGCGGTAGGCAGCAGCAGGAGAGGTGGGTAGGACACAGGGACTGGGGCAGGGAGAGGTGGGTAGGACACAGGGACTGGGGCAGGGAGAGGTGGGTAGGACACGGGGACTGGGGCAGGGAGAGGTGGGTAGGACACAGGGACTGAGGCAGGGAGAGGTGGGTAGGACACAGGGACTGGGGCAGGGAGAGGTGGGTAGGACACAGGGACTGGGGCAGGGAGAGGTGGGTAGGACACAGGGACTGGGGCAGGGAGAGGTGGGTAGGACACAGGGACTGAGGCCAGTCTAGTTAGGGCCCAACACCCGAAAGTCGGGACGTTAGGGCCCACTCATCGGGACGTTAGGGCCCACCGAAAGCCAACATGGGACCCACCTATCATAAGATCGCATACATCATGGAAATATCCATACATTTCAAATCTTCAATGCCTGTAATATCCATACATGTCAAATAGTTAATGCCTGTAATGAATGGACACATAGAAAGGGCAACACAGGCATTTCTAAAAGATTAAATAGCCAGATATATCGTCAGCCCTTGTTGGCTGGTTTTCTTCGACATCACGCATAATAATCGTAGAAAATAGAGTTTGTTGCGCGTATCCTTGCCACAATTGTCATTTTTGTTGCATCTTATAAATATATAAACTACAAATCATGCCTATCATGTACTGCATGTAAAGGGCGTATTTTTATATACAGAGCAATAGAAATTCTTGTTTATTTTATTTTAACCTCGCTTAAGGGGTTACCCTCCGTTCCGAGGAAACTGTGCCCTTGAGCGGGGTGTGCCCTTAAGTGGGGTGCTCCCTTAAGCGGGGTTAGAATAAAATAAACAAGAATTTCTGTTTCCTTATATCCTGTTATATTCTGTTCAAATAAAATAAACAAGAATTTCTGTTCCGAGGAAACTCTCCCCTTAAGCGGGGTGTCCCCTTCAGCGAGGTGTCCTGGAAGCCGGATTTTACTGTATTTCAATGCAACGCAGGGATGAATCCAAAACGGGGCGAGTTCGTTCCAGGCCGAGAGAATCCTGAGGCGATTTTTCACCGGGGCTAATTTTCCGGTATTTTTAGCGTCAGTTAAAGCCGACCGCACGCAGACAAGGGCGGTTTGTGTACGCACCCCGTGTAAGGGCACCACTTACAGGCAGCACCCTGAGGTCAACAGGTCTACCTGGTTACCTGTCCGGCCAGGTACGCGTGGTTCGGGTAATTGCCGCCACGTGGCGCCATAATCACCATCATTATCGGTATCAGAGGCAGTCGGATGGATGGAGTGCTGTCTGTATTATCTAGGCCTCACCTCGTCCAGCCTACTGTGAATGGTTACCAGACATATATAGAACTGGATCGAGAAGCGTATAGATAAACAATACTCCACGAGTTTGGATGCGCTGTTTTTTTGTTTGTTTGGTTTGTTTTTACGTCCAGTCAACCATTAATGGTACTTTCCAGACTTTCTCAAGGTTCTTTTACACCACTAGGGTGGTGATCGAATCTATGTGATGAATTCAGGTAGAAATCTCACCCCTACACATTTACCGAGGTGAGAGATCTTTTACTTCCCACACCACATAGACATGGTATGAGAAGGATTGGCCTTTGATTCAGCAGTAAATCTGCCACTGCTGGGAATAAAGGAGAAAGGTGACTGTACACCATACCACAAATACATGGTATGAGAAGGACTGGCCTTTGATATAGCAGTAAATCTACCACTGCTGGGGGTGAGACTCGAACCCACAAAGTCTTACAACATTGGGGTTACAATTCCGGTGCTCTAACTACTGAGCTAACTCCCCACCCCCTTTGGATGCGCTGCAATCAGCCCTGAAACAATGCTGGGTGACGATTACGGTGCATGAAGCCAAGTGGAGTATTGTGTTCCTTTATCCTACTCCTCATATAAATCTACATAGCCTTTACATGCTGTGTCTGTATGCCACAAATTATCTATATGATGAAAAATCTTTACCCATGTGTCTCAAAGGCCTCTTACTTGTGGGGGTGTGTGGCTAGCTTGAAAGTGGAACG